>CM076600.1:54512500-55137500 GCA_038502835.1 Octonoba sinensis
AGCTTTTTTTTTATCAGAAAAGATGATACGAGAATATCGAGTTCACAGCACCATTCGTCTTCCTCCAAGTCAACTTAACTTTTATCAAAACGAAAAAACACATTAGTTCTATCCATTATCTCTAAATTTTATTAATAAATTAAATATCCTCCTTTCTTTAATGTTATTTATTTATCATACTTTGATTTTAAAATAATTCCATGGAAAATTTTAAATAAGGAGGAATAAATCATCTAAATGTGCTCATCTTATTTACGGGAGAACTTTTCTCCTTAATGTTCTTTATCGAAGCGTTTTTTGAACTTTAAACGGCAAATTGTTATCCAGTTAGCTATTTGTCTTTTTACCTCCTAACGTTTACTGAGACTTCCAGCACCCGATTTGAATTGGTAAGACAAGTATGAATTACATCTGAATGAAATGAAATATTTTTCCTTCCGTTGCGGGGATAAATTCTAGCAGGTGACTTTTCGAATTTCCTTCATCATATTTTTCTCGAAGAATATAAGTTAACCGATTGAAAAGGCTAACCCGTTGTAGACTCAATTATTAAACTGAAAGATACGCCATTTTATAACTCTTCTTCATTTTGGACTGTTTTTTTGCATTATATATACATATATATATGTATTATGTACATATTATTTTTTACAGAAGTCGCTCTTTATGAACTGCAATTTTATCTGTATTGTATAAATTATTATAAATTATTATTGATACAGTATTGTTTTAGTATTGAAAAAAAAATTTGATGAGAACAATTAAAATTTGAGTAAAAGTGCACCTTTAAAACATTGCAATTAATAATTATAATGAAAAGAATTCATCTTCTCAGACCTTACCAGGATGAGCTGCCAACCACGAACAAAAAAGAAACCAACACAATCCTTCCCTTTATCACTTGCCGCGCACTCGGGACCCGCATCCCGTTTTCAGAGACTGGAAGTAAGTTTTCCATCCCGGCGAAAAGTGGCTATGGAGAGAAAAAACATATCTAAGGCAACTCGATAAACAACGATCTGACCCTTTCGCCTCTGAAGGGGGAGGGGGCGGGAGCGGGTGGAATTTGCGTGACATGTAAAACATTAAAGCAATTTAGTATTTAGGCACAGTCGAATTTTCTTGGCATTTCGGCTGCACGTAATGGTATACAATAAATGGAGTCTTATTGAGAATGGAGCCTTTTGTAAAGAAGTGTATACCATTTTGACTAATGGAAAGGTTGAGAAAAATTCAGAATCCATACCTGAAAATGCAATTTATACAAGAATAACTCTTTGCCGACGAATTAAATGCCCTATCTGGCTGCTTTCCCCCACCCCCACCCCCATTTTAAAAAAGGACAAAAAATCGAGCGAATGAATGGCTAATAAAATTCTATGGCGTTTGGCACCAAGCTAGAATATATCGAGCATGTTTAGTACTTTATCTCTTTAATGGCAATTGTTGCTCTTTATATAATACATGGCTATAAAATTCGAAATTTTACTTATTCAAAACTCATAAAATAATTAAGAAGCATTATTTTTAAGGAGCGCACATAAGTATTTGTAACATTTTTTTAGGCTTAACTTTTACTGCTGCAGTTTTTTCAAATAAAAAGGATGCTCTACATAATTTTTTTATCTTTGTATTACCACTAGCTGGTTTTGCTTTGCATTTGATTGTACGTTTCCATTTCATCGTCATATCTCACCAACCACAGCTGATTCGCAATCCGCCAACCGAATGGCTACAATTTTATTTCTCATTTACAAAAAGCATTGAAGGTTTCAATATGCGATATGACATTGATTTTTTATTAATGTTATATCAATTTGGAAAACAAGGCCAACAATTTCATTTCCTACAACCAAATGCCTATAATTTCATTTATCATTTACAAAAAAGCATTGCAGGTTTGAATATGCAATGCGGCATTGATTTTCTATTAATGTTATATCAATTTTTAACTCTCTAAGTCCGAGGCCGGCCGAAAACGGCTTTGTTAGTTAAGACCGAGCTGGGCCGGTATGGGCCGGCAGACGGGAAGATAGGGGAGAAAGGTAGAGAAGAGAACTCCTGTTGCGAGGAAGGGGGACCCCTGTGTATCGGAGGTCTTTCGTTTTGCCGATAGTCATTAGAAAGTGACTGATGTGCAAACATCGATTGATGGCTTTTAACTACTTGAGGATTAGCTCTTTCCGCAAGAAGCAGGAAATGAAATACATCTCTCTCTCATTCCAACTTTGAAATACGAACAACTTTCATTTTTTTATTCTGTAAAAAAAATGAATGAAAATAATTTTGTAACAGATGTCTAGTTTTGGTTTTTTAAATTTATGTGTGATATATCCGTTTAATTGTTAATTCTGACCATCTCAAAGAACTTTTATGAATGTCTAAGGGCGAAGACATCTAGTGCAGTGCTATAATAAATGACTACTTTTTTAAAACCTGCATCCGAACATAATAATTTGTTTTCTAAAGTATCGCTTTTATTTTTCGGCCATCATATCGGTGAACTAAATGTCTCTTCGGACGAATTCGCTATTTGAATATATCTGTTCATAGTAATAACAAACCTCATCGAACTTTGTAAAAGTAAATTTTATTTCACAGCAATTTTGTTATTTTTTGGGTTTGCCGTCAAAGTTCATTTATTATGTGAAGGGAAAATGCAAAGTATTTTAAAATTCTATGTGGTTGTAATCGTGAAATACATCTAAAGTAACCAATTTTCAACAAAATGTTTCAACTTAAAAAGTATTTTTATTGATATGTAGTACTTTTTGCGTCCCACCTACCTTATACCGCAAGTTTTGTTTCTCCAATCTAAAGATTCATTGCCAAAAGTTTATGAAAGTATATTACTATCATTATTGTATTATTGTTATTCAATTAATATTTTAATAATTTTTATTTAATTATTATTGTTTGAAGAAGCACCTTCACATTGCTTTTTTACATAAAATCTGTTAAACTGTTAACTTTTCGTTTTTCTATTCGGCCACATGACAAACTGGAATTTTTACTTTTTTCTTCTTACAAAAGTTACATATTAATTTGATTTGCCAAAATTTTCGATTTCTGAAAAAGGTGGATTTGCACATTTTAAGATAGGCTGAGCACTTTTGGACAAATGTGGAAAATATAAGTACATGTAAAAATTTTTGATAGCCACTAGCGTAGATAGGGGGGAAGCTCACCTCCAAATGGTGACGTATCTATGAGAGGGCTTTGAGGGAGGGGTGTAAAACAATTAGCATTAATATTTCCCCGACGACCCCCACCCCCACTCTAAATGAGGTTCTAGCTACGCCACTACCCATCACTTATTAAAGCTACCAATTAAGAACTATATATTGCTCAAAAGGGTTAACTCTTGAAAATTATTTATAATTTTTTTCTAAAAAAGCAATTATATGAAAGATATGGAAGTAAATTATGTGATGGTCACAGCAAAACTATGCTACCACATTATGAAGAGTAGGAAAGATTTCAGTCATTTATTAAATCCTCTCAGTAAGTTAAGAAAATGAAAATATGCTCCTAATTAGTTACTGATGCTGACTTTTAAATGCTGTTACTATGGAAATGGGTACCTTCAAAAAGTTGTGGCTTAGATTTATGAACATTTCTGAATTTTTTTTTCTTTTTGATATTCCAGATGCAGTCTATGCAAGAAATTTGAAATATCTACGATTTTTATGTAATTTGTTTTTCTGAAAACTATTTTGATAAAATTAATTTGGGGTAGAGCTAATGTCTCAAAAATTGATTTATAAACGAATATTTTTTCACCCATATTTTTCAATAAATATTTCCAGCTTATTCAAATATTAAGCTTAATTTTTCCTCTGAAATTTTTCTGTTTCATAATTACAATATGTGATTTCTCTCAATCTATTAAAGGATTATATTTCTAGGCTATACACAAATTCATGGAAAATGTTTTTTAAAAAAATAAAGAAAACCAAAATATTACACTATTTATGTGTCTCTTTCACTTGCTGAAGAAGACATCGATACTAATATTTTGAGGGACATCGCATGTAAAGAGCTCTTTGAGGAGGTCTCACGACACATGGTGCCGTGAGACCACCTCAAAGACATCTTTCTTCTGACCGAAACCCACGAGTGACAGTGATTTGCATTTGGCAGTTGCCCTAATGGCAGTGTAATTACTTGGATTGATAGCTATTATCAACTTGAAAACGTGCTATTTCCGGAAGAAAATGAGCATAATGTGTTATTCATTTTAGTTTTTTCATTCATGCAATTTGTATGAGAGGTTTGAAATATTTGTCTGGGGTTCAGCCAAGGTGGTATCCAGAAATTTTTGTCCAGGGGTGGGTGGGGGGGGGCTATCTTCAACACATTACGTTATGAAAGGTTTGGGAAATGAATTTATGCTACATTAAGAAAAATTTTCAGGGGGGGGGGGCACGTAAGTATGCTCTCTTATGAATACAAACTTGGGTTCAACGTTTTCTTCATAAATATTAGCTTTTGATATGTCTAAACGTCACAGGCAGCTGACGCAACAAGAAAGTTATGAAATTTTATTGCATCAGGAACGGAAAGTGGTGAGCTTTCCAGGGAAGAATATGGTTGACCAAAAGAGCTGCCATGCAAATACTTCTTATTTTGTTTAACCAGATTCCAGGAGCTCCCACCGGGGGGGGGGGGGGGGGGTTTAAAGTTTTAAGCTGCGCCTTTGAAATTTTTAGGTGGGAATTTTCAAGGAGTTTAGAGGCGGCTTAGCCGTTTAGAGGGCATTATTTTGGGGGTTTAGTTTTAGGTGGTTTGCCGTCGCTCCGAGGGGGGGGGGGGGGGGGTAGGCTCACTCCGACGGGAGCGGTGTAGGTTTCAACCATGAAGAGTTTTCTGTAATAATTAACAACAATTTATCTATATATATAATTCTATATGATTACCTATTCATATAATATTCCCAATTCAGACTAAATAGGAAACTGATCGGATAGAAAAAAATATGGCAATAGCCAAAAATTTATCATAAATTTCCTTTATTAAATACTGTTTGATTACTTTTAAGCATGCACGTAGTTTGGCACATTATGATTAATTATTATTATTATTAATTTTTTTTTTGCCTCGCATCCTCCAGAAAAAAAAATAGTTTGGGAACTAATTTAAACAAAACGAGGCGCCCACTTTAAGTAAACAGATAAGAGAACACAGTTTCGAAGCGTTACAATGAAAGTAGGATGACAGATCACCCCGCCTACTGCAATTAGGAAACAGATGGACCCCATGGGGAGCTGCTGGGTGCTCAAGAATGGACGAGTCCACTTGAGGAATCGCCTAGTAGAAAAGCTTAGGATTTATCTGTAGTAAAAATTTCCACCCTTCCCGTACATAAAGAGTTAAACCAATGCCAACAATTTCATTTCCTACAATCCTACAACCAAATGCCTACAATTTCATTTCTCATTTACAAAAAAGCATTGCGGATTTGAATATGGAATGTGGCATTGATTTTCTATTAATGTTATATTAATTTGTTTCGAACAGTAGCGCTTATGCACATTGTATTTTCTCGAGAGCATTTTTGAAGTGATGCATTCCATCTTAAGTTCGGGTCACAGATATTAAAGAGCTAGACACCGCAGTTGGGGGGGGGGAAAGGTAGCGGGACATAGTAGAACAAGCTGATCACACACAGCGCCATAGAAAGAAACAGCATAAAAACAAGAGCCGATGGTTGAAGCCGGTTAGACGAAACTGCAAGGTCGGCTTCGCGTGATCTCTTATTTCTCGGTCCCCCTGAAGCCACTACAGAAGCTTTAGGTTGCCCCTCCCCCTGGTTACGCTACTGACATACTATGATAGTTTAGGCTCTGTGCCAAGACATAAGATTTCCTCCTGTTTACTATTTGCTCATTCCAAGAAACAAATTAACGCTCACAAGGTCAAGCGTCATGTTATTAGAACCTTTTTTATAACATATATTTGAAATTTAAAATATTCAAATAACACAACAAACTGATAAGAACACGTCAGTAACATTTTTATTTTCCAGTACAATAATACAAACATGTAAAATACAAATATTCAAATATTATTAAAAGTTCTTAAAAACAACAATTACATAATAAATATTTGCATTTGCTAACTTGTTAGTATGAAAGATTATAGTGCATAACATTAAAATACTTAAAGCACAAAATGGAAAATTCAAAAAATAATACAACTATTTACAACGATTTGAAATGTCAATGGCTCAGGGATGGGACATTGATGTCAGTGTTTTAACCAACGACGTTTTTATTTCTTTTATCATTAATTTATTAAAGTCGAAGCATGTTTAACATCGATGCTTTATGCTTGCTGTTTTTATGTTGTCGATCTTTTATTTTTCATTGAAAAAAAAATACTACTAAAAATTCAAAATTATCACAATTATAGCATTGCACAGTTATAGCACAATTATAGTTTTTCCAATAACATTATTTTTGTGAAATAAAGGAATATTATCTAATTGCTCTTCTCAATCTGTATTGATACTGGAAACTTATATATTTTAAATACAAGTGTGTTAGGAAAGGCGGGAGAATTTTTTTTTTTTTTTTTTTCTATTTTCGATAATAGATAGTGTTTAAAAGGTGTTATTGATGTCACTAAGTTCACATAAAAAATTTAAATGTGTAGGATAATTCCTTCGTTTGCCGAAAATGCATAGAAATTCTGTGTGTGCGTAGAAACCCCCCCCCCCCCCTTTTGGAAGAAGGCTGTTTTCAACAAATTTTGTTAAAATGTTGAAACTGTATTTGGTCGTTTTTTTATGGCTGAACTTTCTTCGCATTTGCAGCAAATGAAGGAATTATCTTACACACCATAATGTTTTATGTGAACAATCTATAAATTATGTAATTGCAATCTTAATTAAAATCGAAACCTTAACTAAAAATTCAGCAAAATTAAAAATTCATAGAAAAAAAACAATGAATTTTAGATGCATAACTTCTAACACGTACATAAGTTTACGCACTTTTTCTCTCCTGAATGGAAAAAAAATGACATTCTATATTTCCTTTATTGCGAGAAATAAAAACAGATCTAATCTACATACATTTGAAACAATCGCTTTAATTCCTTTCTGTTCCATTGTTCAAACGTTTAAGACACATTTGCTTTCACACGGACGTTCAATGGACCCCAATTTCATTTCAGAATACCGTAACTATAGGAACAAAATGAAATATAATACGAAAAAGCTACTGAATAAAAAAATTCTATACATTCAAAATAAATCGACTACATCCAAAAGTCTCCGAAACAGAATGATTGAAATACAAAAGACTTGCGATTTCTGTGTTCTGAAAAAGCGCAGAGAGAGTCATTTTTGAATTGGATAGGGAAATTTTCTAGAACAATAATTACGCACGATTTCAATAAACCTAACGAAGTATAGCTTTCAGACTGAAGAAGTATAAACTTTTAAGCAGCGTCGTGCGTGAAAAGTTTAGTATGCCAACTTGGTATCGGTTTTTTTCCCTCAACAATAATACAGCAGCAATAGGCGAAAGGAGCATCTTTGTACCTTGAGCAGAGTCGCTAAATTGAAAAACTGCAAATACGGAGCCAGCCACGGGGGGGATCAGATATCCAGTATCTGACCGATTATTAAGTATCCAGCAGCTGGTTACGAAAGATCCGGTTATCCGGCATGCCACTATTTGTTTTAAAATTTAGTCAATTAAACTATTTTGAAAATATTTGTAAATTAAAAAGCTTGTTACGCATTTGAAAGCTGTGGAATGTTTTAAAATGTATAGAACTGTCATTTTCAAATATCAGAGCCAGATATCCGATATGGACCTGTCGACAAGGGTTACCAGATGTCCGGAAAAATCAATATCCTGGCAAGTACGGAACTTTTGGCGTCCCGTATTAAAGTTCCGTGGGACGCGGGACAATTTCACAAAATATGACACTGTCTTGTAAAATTCGAGACGTTTGGCAACCCTGACATTGACTCACGTAGCCTTATGGTGCCTTTTACAATTCAAACTTGAAAAGATTCATTTATGTTTTTTCTACTAGCATCGAGTGGTAGTACATTTACTTCACATCAACAAAACAAAAAGAAGCGAAAGTAAATTTATTTTTCAACTTCAAGATACACATACGCAGGCTTTCACAGTAAATAATGGTTGCAGTTATGAATTTGAGAATTGTTACAATATTAACACGATTAAAAGCTTCATTATCAAAGTATTGAAGTATAGTTGCCTATCTCGACAAATTTAGGCATCAATTCTCATTTTGTTTTGGTCTACCATGTGTTCTCATTTTTTCTCTTTATACTTGGATCTTCAATCATTCTTTGTGATTCATCGTGGTAATTCAGTTCGTGGAGATTTAGTTTTAAAATGTTTGATATCACTCCACGGATGTACCATTGTTTGTTTTACAGTTGCTAGATGTAACATTTGCCATTCGACAGTAGTCCACGAAATCCATTATTTCGCAGAAGCACTTTCGTGGGAACAATCTAAAAATAGTTAAAGTTAATTACTTTGAAGGAAGTTAACAATAACTGCATGCAAAGTCATTTTTTATTTCAGAAAATTTTTTCTAGCAGTTTATATATTGAAATTTCTTTTGTCTGACTGGTGGTTTTATTTTCTTTTATCATTATTTTAATTTTTATATATTTATTAATTTACTTGCCAAACATAAATCGAGCTTAAAACAAACTGGACAAGCATACCTTCAAATTAAACATAACAATGCACTTAAAACAGAGAGTAAAAACTCAGACAAAAAGATAACTCTCAACTTTTCCCACCTAACTTTACTGTCTCCTTTTAGTTCCATGTAGCAATCGATTAAAATCAAATCTAAAAGCCCAGCTTACCACCACATGTATATTTTTTTTTAGTACACAAACTGACTTGTTGCTATTAAAAGACTGTATATTAGATGCTGATGATGCTCAAATCAAAACTAATCTGTGACATTCAAATTTTTTGAATTAATATTAAATTGAAATTTTCTGAATATTCTACTGAACAGTTATACTAATTTGGTGAATAAATGTAAGTTTTGAAAGCCTCGTATTAAAACGGAAATGCTGAGCGGGACTAACGTTGCCTTAACTCTTTATCTACTGACGGTACTTATAAGTACCATTCTCTATAAATTCCATCCAGAAATCATTTTTACCAATATTCTGATGGTACTTTGCAGGAACACTCTTTGAATCCCACTTTTTCAGGATACATATCAGCAAGGGTTCTATAAAAAGTATTTTAACGAAGAAAGGAAGATAGTTTTGAAACCGATGCGGTGTTTTGAACTGCCATTTTGCTCAGATTGCGGTTTTTTTTTCTTTTGGAGTTTTGTTAAAGAAAAGTAGTAAAATTCAAGAATTAAGTCACTGATTCTTTTTTAATGTGTTAGTTAAGAACTTAGAAAACTATTTGTCGAAATATTTTAATTAAAAAGTGTATGTAATAATTAATTTCCCAGTTAAAATACTCTGGGGCACTTATTAGCTGTAAAGAAATAAATTCTTATAGACTCAGCACTTTATTTATGTAAACCTCTTATTTTCAGTGTAAATGCCCGGACAAACTATTTATGTAAAAAAAATACTGCAGATAAAGGGTTAAGCTACGTCACTGGCTGATAATGATTTGTGATATAAATATTAAAATGTAAAAGGTGGTATGATTTAAGCAATTCTCTAAATTATCTTTTAGCTATAATCGAATCATTGTTTAGTAATATGAATAATATTATTGAATATATTTCATTAATTATAATCCATCAGATGAAAATGTTTTGGATGCACTACCAAATGAGCATTATAGTCTTGTAGGCGCAGATAAAACGTAATAATTCGATAATTATATTTATGTTTGATAAGGTGATTGCCCACAACAGACACCTCTATTGTTTGGAAAACTCATTTTGCCAAAGAACTCTCCTAGCCAGAAGAAATACAAACTTTTTTACTTTAAGCATTAGTCAAGAAATAGATTTTGAAATTTGTTATGTAGGTGCTTTATAAAATTGCTATTCGTTTGTTTTTTAAGAAGTTTTTTTTT
Organism: Octonoba sinensis; assembly: GCA_038502835.1. Taxonomy (NCBI): domain Eukaryota; kingdom Metazoa; phylum Arthropoda; class Arachnida; order Araneae; family Uloboridae; genus Octonoba; species Octonoba sinensis. Next base: position 54,522,565 of record CM076600.1, read on the forward strand.
TTCTTAAAATAGCCTTTCTTGAATTCATTCTTCTTTCATTTTCTTTCTTCTAAAAATAACAATTAACGCATAAAATGTAAAATAAAACTTGTACATTAATAGAAATTAACATTTCCGTGTTTGATTTTTGAAGGTTAAAGGCAAAGTCGAGGAATAAGAACTTGATAGAACTGCCTACAACTGCCTATAAAAAGTGCTATTTCACGACGAATTATAGTCTCACGATTGACCAAGACTCCATACCCCAACTAAAACAATTAAGAACTTGAAATTAGTGGAAGATTTTATCCTTCGATCGCCTTTGGGCAAGGTTGTTGTAAAGTGAATTTTTTTGCATCTACACGGCCAAAATAACTTTATGAACATTTTGAATAGAAAATGTTGTTCTTGACCATGACAATTCGTACTAACATTATAGATTTTCCATTGTGTTAGAACAATAAGTGCGCAGATTTTTTTTTTTTTGGATGGCTTTTACTACGAGTACATAGTTTCAGCACAAAAAACCAACTTTACAATATATCAGAAAAGATAAATTTAGATACATGCTTTATGTAGCAATAAAAAACTCATTAAGATATAAATTAAACAATTTCGCTTTAACCAAGTTTTATTTAAAGTAAGAAACTTACTTCGATCCAATAATAAAGAAATACACTCTACGGGGCAATGTTACAATAAATTCTTCTGTCCTGATGGCACGCAAAATTTCCTCAGCTGCTTTTTGAATGCTGAGAATTGGTGTTAGTATTGGATATCTGAAATGAAGAAACATCTATTTGTTCAACTTTACTTAACTATGTGTATTGCTATTTAAAGTAAATATTCTGGCATTTCGACAAGGCTTTGAAATCAGCTGGCTGATTTTGGCGCCCATTTTAGAAAACCTGTCTTTACTATCTTAATGTCTCCTGTCTTTTTTATTTTTCTTTCTTTTTCATTTTCGATCTTTTTTTTTTTTTTTTTTTTTAAATTTTTACATCTCGGTGCAATTAAACCAGTAGTAAAAAAAAATTCTAATCAATACTTTCAAAACAAACAATGCTTCGATATCGTTTTAATGATTATTTAAAGCATTAGAAAAGTGTTATCAAAATTACTAAAAAATTGAAACGCGCGAGGGGCATTTTTTGTACTTATCAGATTTCAAATTTTTTCTATAGTTTTCACAAAATTAAGGTCATGATTTATTTAATAGCCATGATATTCATAATTTTTCTTAAAATATATAAATCACAAAGCATATGAAAAATAAAAATTTCTGCATTTTTTTTTCTTTTTTTTTTTTTTTTTCAAATTTTATTCGAAGGTTCCCTTAAAATAATTAAAAGTATAAAAGTATATAGCGTTTCGAGAGAGAGAAAATAAACATAGTAACCATTACTTAAATATGAATAACTCACAAACATACTTCGCAATTGGATTCTGATTCATTCCCGTGTCCACAGTCAGGGGACAAACAGTCGTGAATCGAATATCATGTCCTCCAGTCCTCATTTCTTCAGACAAGGCTTCCATCAATCCAACCACCCCAAACTTTGAGGCTCTAAAAATATCAATTCTTTTTCAATAAAATTTAGATATAAAATAAATGAACTTTGTGCTCTAGTAAAACTGAAAAACAATTATTCACGTCAAGCAAGCACAAATGAGCATTAAAATGCAGACATATGTTTCAGAATTGCTTGGAATCTCTTTTTCAATGCAGTAGTGGAGCTTTTAGATGCAAAAACATTCATTTGGATGTTTTTGCATCTAGAAGCTCCACTACTGCATTGAAAAAAGGGATTCCAAACAATACCGAAACATTTTAAAACATTTAAAATTTTCACCAGACTTTAAAAAGTTGGAATTAAGCTTGCGAGACTTTACAGTATACGTCTTCGTAATATTAATTTATTTACCTGGAAAATACTTGGAAGAATTTTAGCAAAGATTTATATTTAGCTCTACGTTGATGAAATTACACATTTTTTCCTAAATCTTGAGTATTAAAGCAATATGTTTCACTAATAATTTAATGACCTGCATCGAAAACTGTGTGACAAATGTACATTTTTAAAAGCAAACATGATAATAAAAATATACTGCTTTCGACAGAAAAAAAATTCTCACCTCCAGTGCAACAGAACCATAATTTAAAATAATAGTAGTAGTAGTAATAAAAAAGAAATAAAATGAAATGAATCACTACTCCAGTGGAACAGGAAAACCTAAACTAAACTCAGTGGCGCAATAGCCCTTTTGGAGGCGCCTTTCATGGCCGACTATGCCTATCCCAGTTTTCGAGACCGAGGGCCCTGGGGTGCAGAAGCAGAAGTTCCGGACAAGTGGTCGGCCTGACGCGGCACCCCCAGTTGCTATTTCCCAAGCATGCTGGGTCGAATCCCGGGCTGGTGGCATGGTAGCACGGAAGGCTACCACTCAGCCACAGGGCTGTCCAGTGCCACAAGACAATAACTCAAAAATAAAATAGCAGTAAATTCAGAGTTAAGGATGTTTTACTGAGTTCTTCGTGCACTAAGGACATTCTTTCACTTGCATTACTTTTTAGGTTATTCGAGATAATTCAAATAACGACCTGAATTATGAGACAAGTCCATAATTATTTCATAAAATTGTACACACATTTTAAAACAATTAACGCGCATATAAGATAATAACCTAAAACGTTATTTAACCTCAGATAAATATGAATTAGAACGAACACAAGCTTTTAAAATTATATTTAAAATTTTCTAATGAATACGTCTCCTGAAAAAGTAGTTGGTTGTGAGTTGTGGATCGCCTGCACTAAAGGTGTGTTTTGTTCTTTATTTCGCCAGGTTTTAAAGTATAAATACTTAACTTTTTCTGCTCAGTATATTACAAAAAAATTATAACTAAGCCAAGACGTGTCAAATACAAAAGAAAAATCAACAAAATAATATTTGTGCGGACGATTGTTCAGGGACAGTTATGAATAAATCATTCATGATGATTAATTTAAAAGAGAGTTCAATAGAGCCTAATAATTAGAAAGGAAATAGCATTAATCTGCATCTCACGAGTAATCACTCTGATTGACGTGGCCCATCAGACCTGCTGCAGACGATATAGAAACCACGTGCCCTCTGTTGTTTTCTATCATACTTGGAAGAAAGGCTCGTAACGTCTGAAATATTGCAAAAGAAAAAAAATTAAAGAACTTTTTAATACTTAGAACAGCTACATTTCCACAAGAAGTTATTAGAGATATTAAGTCAGAGAAAAAAACAATCACTTAATTCTATAATTTTTGACTTCAAATTTTGTTTTTAGTTAAACATTTTTCTTACCTTCTTTTCTCCACCTCCTACCAATAAAAAAAGAAGACAAGCGAATTCCCAGTAATTGTTTAACGCCGAGTTCGAGGAAAAAGGATAAATAACGTGTAAGGAAAGGCATGTCGTGCATAAAATAGGTACCAAACAGCCTATTTTTCCATTAGAAGGACGTTTGAGGATAGCTTTGCAGAATTCCGCCTAAAAAGTTTTTATTTACTTCACTGATGCTTTAATTGTACTTTTTTCTTAGTGTACAAAACACTGATTTATTAAATCATGACCAAATAAGTAAAAACGGGTTTTTGCATCAGACTGAGTGTTAAGTATAAAATTACGAAACCTCTGTAGTGTATCTATTAATTTGGTCAGGAATTGTTCATATATATATATATATTATATATAATATATATTTAGGTTCCTTAGTTATGTAGGAGCAAACCAATGTACAGTCGTGAAAAAAAAAAAAGAAAGAGAAACACTCAAAATTACTCAGCCATCATGCGCTCTAGAAAGACAAGTAAGATGTCAATCTTTATTGATTAACGTCTTCTTTTAAATTATTGGGACAAAATTCCGATAAGGGTCCGTATTCACATTAAAATGAGTGCTAACTTTTAATTTTCAAATAAAATGTCCTTTATGTAACAACGGAAATGAGTTAAGCGTGCTCAAATTAGTCTGTATACCAAATTCGATTGCATTCTGTCCATTAGAACAGAAGATATTAACGAAAAACGTTTTAGGGCTCCTACTATACATTGAAGTTAATACTTACTAATTTTCCACATTATTTTCAAAATAAAAGGGTTTTGAGGATTGCATTTCATATTTGGGTTTGTGACACAAAGATTTTCTACTTTATTACACAATTCGTGCCATTTCACGCTACTATACTTTTAGTTGCCGCTATACGTAGGCTTGCCATACGTCCCGGTTCGACCGGGACAGTCCCGGTATTTTGCTCTTGTCCCGGAGTCCGCCCAGTTTTATCAATGTCCCGGAAACTGCTGTAAGATGTAAAGTAATAAATTTAAGTTTTTAAGAATCGTTTATGAAGACATTAAGAATCTTTAAGATGACAAAGGTGTCCAATGCAAAGAGCATTAATTGTAACAAAACATCTTGAAAAAAGTACATTCAAATCAGAAATATGAGTGGTTTGAAAACAAAGAATAACATTGTTAACTTATTAATTGCTTTTTTAGTTTGACAAAAAAAAAATTTGAAATTGTTTTTGTAGTTACGACAAAAAGTTGTAGTTTTAAAAAAATAAGATTTAGTAATTGATTGTTCAAGAATAATTGATTGTTGAAGTATTTAAAACTTTATTTTATTAACACTTCTTTCTAGATGGTAGACCAGAAAAAATTCTCATTAAAAAAGAAAAAAAAATCTTTTTAAGTAAATTAAGAAGCAAAAATTCCTTTTTTTATTTTTAAAGGTGGGTAGACTAACAATTTAGGGTTCCAGATTCCCCACTCCCATTACTTGCGAGCAAAAAAAAAAGGCTTAAAACTCCCCATTTTTCTTTTAATTTTTTTAAAATTTCCCCAGACCCCCTGCTATTGGGTGGTATTCCCCACCCCTAGACTCCCCCCCGGTAGGCGCATCCCATATTAATATGTCCCGGTTTCACTAACCAAAAATATGGCAAGCCTAGCTATACGGTCCCTGAAAGGGCAGTAAAATGAATTTTTAGTGTAGCATAAACACTACGGCATATTTTGAGCTGAAATTTTGGATAACCTTATAAAAGCTCATCTAGATGGTTTTGTCATTAAAATTTAACATGGTTTCAGATAATACTCTTTCCAAAATTAATTTTGTAATTAATAAAAATATTAAATTAATACTTTCGACCGTGAAAATCACGTTTTTATTAGTGGGGTAGCTCATATTTTTATGTTAAGAAAAAGTCTTTGCCATACCCACGGTTGTTTAGATATTATATCCAAAAATACCAGAAAAATTTTCAACACTACGAGAAGCGTTTTTCTCAATTTAATTCTGGAGCAACAGGTAAACAGCATTACATGAAAATTGGTAATTAAAAATAAGTTTTGACACTGAATACAAATACGTCATAAAAAAGGGGGAGTTGTCGTTACAAATTTTTAACCTGATGTTCATTTTAATATGAATAAGACCCCTTAACAAAATTTTAATAATAAATTTATATAAAGTACAATATTTACGGATAAAATGATACATTTCATGTGTCCCTAATATAAATAGTGTCCAAATACGATGGAGTCTCGTCCCCCCCCCCCCTCCTACTGTACACTTTCATAAAAGCCAAATATAAGCTGTTTCTCATATCAAATCTTTAAAACTTAAATTGGTACTATAAATCCGAAACAGCTTTTCAATGCAATACATACCCAAATATGTGCTATAATATTTAATTCGAAGGTTTTTCTTATTTTAGCACCGTCAAGCTGAAGAAAAGGCACATTCTGCATCAAACCAGCATTGTTCAACAATATGTAAACATCTCCGACATTCTGGAGAACCAATTTGGCTTTTTCATTAACGTCTGCTTCTGAAGTGACGTCACATTTGTACCACTTCACCCATCCTCCCCTTGATGCAATTTCTGTTGCCACTTTCTGTAGTTTTTCCTGTGAATAAAGTAAGAAAAAATAAATCGGAACAATCGATGTATTCATATAGACTATCATTTTCTTAACCATTTTACATTATACTATATATATGAAATATGACGGTTACGAGCAGCCATTCATCTAATAGAATGTCCGTCTATGAAACAATCATATCAAGCAGTCGTGACTAAAAACCATGAATTAGTTGCTTATTTTGCAGCGTCCACATGAGAAATACACATTCTTAACAAACCAAGAAGACAACACAATCTATTTGCAATATTTACATGGCATGAATCCCCAGAAATTTCTTGCGAAATCGCTTTTTATAATCTTTCCAGGCTTCGGTCACGTGACGAAGAAACGAATTAATGATTGGTTCGTTCTTGTAAAATTTGCTCCCTTTACGTATGTTCTTTCCCGGGTGCTAGAAAAAGGAACCGGCTTGAAGGAACGTATATAAAGTTTTTATGTTTTAAAACCGAAACTGAATTTAAAAAGAAGAAGAGTTATTTATTTTTTAATGTTATATATAAATATATATATATATAATTTTAAATTTTATATACTCTTTATAAATTTATCGTTTCATTCATTAAAATAAGTACTACAATAGTAAATTCATTTGCACAATTTTGTGATTAGTTTGTATTAAAGCACCATTAACTGCTTTATCAAGATTTCATTTCCGGTATTTTTCCCATTGATACTTTATCAGACTTTATCAACATTTCGTACCAGTATCTTTACGCTGAAATTTTTTTGAATTCTTTATATATATATTTATTTAATACTTAAGGATATTAACAAAAATTATTTTTTTAATTAAAAAGAAAATAAAAAATCGAGCATGTCTCAAAGCACTGTCAAAGCACTTACCTTATTAATTAAAGTTCTGGACAAACTACTTGCTGTCACGGCCATAAATAAAACGATAAAAAATGTAGCCTATAAGCCATTTTAGTTAGTGATCAAGTTTAACCAGATTAAAAAGTAACGATGCTGAACTAAAAATGCGTTGCTATTATGAGAACGAAGTAAATCTAAAGCCGGCATGGAGGCGTCGTGGTAAGGCGCGGGACTCGTATTCCCCAGGTCAGAGGATCGAGCCTCGCAGTGACGGTGGATTTTCAAGATACAGAAAACCGTCTGCGTCCACGTCGTATGATTATGCAGCATGTAAAAGAGCCCTTGCGTAGACATTTGACTGAGATACTCACGGCTAAATTAACTTCCTAATCAATTTCGCATCAACAGAGTCCGGGTGCTCGACCTTTCAGGTGAAGAAACTGGACGTCAAAACTCTCATGCGGCGATGAGTACCACATTCATTGTGGTGCCTCTGAAAGAGATGGTACCAACCTCCCGAGAATGCACTAGATCCAGAATCCAACAGCAGCCCATTAGAAATTAAACTAGAAGTTCCGTCTAGAACTATACGAGTCTACTTTCCCGTATACACCAACTTCAAATTTATAATCTAGTTATCTCTCTCTCGCTGCTCGCTGTCTCCTTTTTTAACGATTAATACATATTCATTCACTCATTCATGTATTTATTCACTCATTTACTTGTTTTTTCATTCATTTGCTCATTTATTCACTCATTTATTTTTTAAAACATTTATTCACTCATTTGTTCATTCATTCTTTCTCTTATTCATTTAATCATTCATTAATTCGAAAATATTCTTGAAAATCCCGATCAAAAAATTTCATAAGAAAATAGGCTAGTTAGTTCTGGATGAACTTTCTATCTGTACAATGTTATACGTTATAAGAGCTTTCCGATAATGTTTGTTCCAAGCAAAATCGGTCCGTTAGATCAGGATTTATATAGTATTGAAATTTCCCCGTAGGCGCTATGTTAATTTTTTTGAACAGTTTAAAAATGAACAAAAAGTGTTCAAATCAATATTTCACGTCGAGAGGTTCTTCCAGTAAGCCTGCTCGTGGGATCTTGTTCCCAGAGTTTACATAATTTGCTTCATTTTTGCCCACAGGCGCTAATGTTAAAAATGTTTGAACTGTTCAAAATTGAACGAAAAATCAAAAATATGGAAATGAGGTGCCCTCGTCGAGATCTTTCGAATGCAAAAAGAAGTTTTCGAATCGCACAATTCGTTCAAAAGTTATTAGGGGGGACAGGTAGACCGACAGACACACTTTTCCCCCAACTCAAAACCCTACTTTCAAATTTTTTATTTTTCAATCTTTATTTAATTACTTAACTTAATTTTGACTTTTCTTGATTTCTAACGATATTTTCACGATACATTAAGCATTCTTTCATGCTTTATTATTTTTTTTTTTACTTTTACGGGAAAGTAGGCTATTAAAAAGGAAATCTAAACATGCATTCCTTTTATTTAGCTCACTTCATAGAAACAGTTTACTTATTAAGCTAATGTCTTTTTTTTTTTGGTACTTATTAAAAAATAATGAATTATATTTGATATAATTTTCTATAATTTCTTTATTGAATTTTATTGTACTTTTGGCTGATAGGTTAGGGCTGGGTTACTTCAATTTCTCGTATAAATTTTTCTCCAAAAAAAAAACCCTTCTCCGTGCCGCTGCGCCAAATCATTTACGTCCTCATGCCAAACACATAAATTTAATTCAGTTTCTGGCGATGCCTATCTCTGTCCTTATTTTATTCTTGCAGCAATCTAAGGGCTTAAAATATTTTAAATATTAATAGATTGTTGCACTATCGGAGAGGAAAATTAGCTTATCGTGCTTTCGTGTAGAAACATTTTTTGATGCACCTTTAACTACAAATTATATCAAACGACATTTTTTTTAATTTGTTTAACATATTTTCTCACATTCAAGAACAACATTCCGTTGTCTAGTTCCAAGCGGGTGTTTATGAAAAAGTCTCAGTACAAAAAAAATACATAAATAAATTATATACTTTGTTAAAAGAGAGAGAAAAACAAAAATGGGGGGTGTCTACGGCCGGACATAGCATACAGCATACCCAATAAATAACTGCGCTTAAAAAGCCATTTCAAGAATTGATTTCGTTTTCAAGCAAAAAAAAGGGGGTAAAACAAGATTAGCGTTTTTTTACAATATTTTACCACGCTACATTCAGAATGAAAATAAAACCAGCACCTAAACAAATATCGTGACTTTCAGAATCACGAATCATGTTTTCTGTTGTTTGTCAAAAAGCCAATTCAGTTCATCCTTATAATTTTTGTGAAAGGAAACCTTTAAATTGCCTACTAAAATCGATTGAAACGAATAGTACGTATTTTTTGCCTCTCCATTCATTTTTGTACAATTACTTAATCAATACAAAACGTCCTATTCTCAAAATGAATACGACCACTAAAGCATTTACTAAAAAAAAACGTAGTATATAAATAATTAACAAATATAATCCCCTCACGATGATGAAAAAAGCAACTTTTTGCAATATTTGCGTTCGAATTATTACACTTTGCAATCTTCTGAAGAGTGATGTTAAAACTTCAATGGTTCGTTCCTTGATAATAAAAAAAAAAGTTAAAATGATGTGATTAACTTATGCTTTATTTTGGCATGTTATCATTTGTCGCCTTATTGACGTAATGTGTTGTTTTGTGTAAAACGAGCTTTTATTTACTTGTTTTATTTTTGCATTACTTTCTATGCTTCTAAATTATTTTCACGACTTCAAAAACGAAAAGAATACCTAAAAAATTTATATTTTGACTGCTTAATTCTTTAAAAAATATATTTAATTAATTAAAAAATAAGCTTTTAAATAAGTTTAAATTTTAACTGTCATACTTTCAAGCGAATACCTATTAAAAAACTGCTTGTAGTATATGACAAATTTCCTATTGAAAGATCTTGATTGTTAGAATTTGCTGGATTTATACTGATTTTGATTAAACTGTTTAGTAAATAAAACCGTCAAAATAATAATATTTTTTTAAAAGATGAAAATTTCTTTCAAAACGTGTCGGATTGTTATTTAAAATATTCTTAATAAAAAAAATCAAAACTACTTTAATACTTGTTAAAGGCTTTAGAATTAATATTTTTGATGCTTTCAGAGCCCTTCAAAACAATGCAATACTTGAATCATGTTTGTTGATAATACAACTTTTAATTAATTTTCTGTCGAAGGAAAAAAATCTTATAAATTACTATTTTTATTAAAGGAAAGTAGATGAGGGAAAGTTAATATTCCAGTTCATGTCATGCAACGTTAAAAAGAATAACCTTCAGTGAGGTAATATTTACCCAAGTGGCTCCGTGATTGTTTATTCAAGGTGAAGCGTTAACAGGATGCTGAGCGATCGCCGTTATGTATGTAAGATTTAAATAGCGCAATTGTGTTGCACAGTTTGATGCCAATAAACATTTAATGAATTATTTTATAAGGAAAATGGAATCTTAATTAGGTCATTACATTTTATTAGGTTATTACATGTTTAGGTAATTGATTTAGAATTTCTTAAGAAATTCACGATTTCTTTCACTCTGAACCGTTTAATTATTATTATTATTGTTATTATTACTATTAAAACTATTATTATTATTATTATTTTTTTAATATTATTATCATAATTAATTTTTTAACATACTGATTATTATTACTATTTTAATCTTATTAGTTTAATTTTGACCCCGTTTACGAAACTGATGAACTTTGGAGTTCTTGGAAAAAACTTACTAGACGATTTTCAATCCGTAAGGCATAATTTCACATAAATACCCCAATTGTAAAGTAGGGGCCCTTATATCCCATTCATAGCAATCGATGTTGCACACCTAGCGTTTGGTAACTAAACCTAGTGTTTGGTAATTTGGGGAAACATTATAACTGCATCTATGTATTGCTCATTTACGAAAGCCGAGACTATCCGTCGGGGAGATTCGGAAAAAAGGGGTGATATGCTGAGATGGGCACTTTTCGAAATTTTATTTTACGCTCTTATTTCTTGTTTTCCCCCAACCATGATACATTCTATTTTCTATTTGAATCTTTAAAACAAAAGGGGAAAGAAAAAAACTCAGAGTTAATTATTCTTCATAAAAACAAAACATTCCTAATCTTTATTCATGCTCTTTCCCAATTTCGCCGCAACAGAAGCAGACCTGGCGCATGCGCAATTTGAGGAAAGTCTGGGCTAAGAAACTCGGACAGTAACTACTGATGAAACATGCATAAATTCAGGTGAGCCGACTCAGAACATGCTGCGGTGCTTGGACACTCTCCAATACATTTTCGAATTCATTTTGCATTTTCACGATTATAACATAGCATCACTTTTTATGTGGATTTTCTTTGCATTCATTTGTTATTACAGAAAGAAATCACTTGATATAACAATATTTGATAGCTTCCGTCAAGTACCTCTAATTAAAACATATCCGAAACACTGGTCAAACGGTTTAAGTTATGATACTTTTTCAAATGCTCCATAGTTAGTATATAATTATCTTTAAATCTAGAAAACAGCTTCACAGGGGGTGTATAAGAGCGGATACAGGATTTTGCTAAGGAGGTGGGAATTTTTATTTCTTATTTTGCCCCTCTCCCGGAAAATTTATTCCAAAAGAGAAAATTATGAAGTTTTAGTTTGTTATTCATATAATCTTTAATAAAACTTGACTCTCAAGGGAGGGGGACGGCCTACCATTGCCTGCTCCCATAAATCTGTGTCTGTATTATTTTAAAAATCCTTCTTTCTTGAAAAATTTAAAGCAATCATTGTCTACAGTAATATTTAAATCATGTTCGAGCCTCTTTGTAAAATAATGAATAAGCGAAATTCCTTGAGGATTCGTATATAAAACCTGGATATAAGAGAGGTGCGAAAAAGGAAAACTACAAAAACGAACTTTCTTGAATGAAGTCCTAACTAGACTTTCTTTTTACAATTTGTAGACGACCCTCCCTCTCTCTCTCTCTCTCTCCTTTTCCATTGATGCTCTTTCCGCTAAAATAACCTTCTGCACGTCAGAGAAAAATCAACTACGCGAATTCTCATTTATGATGAAGTAAATAAATAAATTGCTGTAAAATCTCAATTTATGTTCCGCACCGTTGGTCTTGACTCGAGGCAACTCCTCGCCCTCGAAACCGCCCTCAATTCTCCAGATGTGAACCAAAGTGTTGAGAAATCAGGGTCAGTAGCGCATCCCAAGGATATCCAAGGTCGGTTAGGGGAGACAGAAGGTGAGCAGTGATGCTTACGAAGGTCAAATTTTCGTTCGAAGGACCCCACAGCGCAAAACGGAGCCGTTGTCCTACTCAGGGAGGGATTCGTGTCAAGGAAAGTGGTCTGCGTCCTTGGGATGAAGAGGAAAGAGATTGGGGAAACGTCAAGCATCCCCCTCTGATACAGAAAAGCGGTGGCGTGAGAAGGCCAGACCAAATACCTAACATTAATAAAAGTGACATCAATTAATCGCCTTCGTATTAACAAAAACGTTTCTGTCTTCTTCTTCCGTTTTTTTTTTTTTTTTTTTCTTGTTTGTTTGTTTGTTTGGCCAACTCTTTCCCCAATAACCAAAAACCAAGCCCAAAGGGCGGGAATTATAAGCAAAGTTTCCGTTTCAAAAAAACGAAGCTTGCTCAGAATAAAAGAAATACAGTAAAACCTGTAAAGTTGACCACCTTTGTAAGTTGGCAACCTGTCTCAGTTGACCACTTTTGTCAGGAACGGAATGAGCCCAATATCTTATGATGTAGAGAAACCTTTGTAACGTGACCACCTAAGTTGACCACCTGTCTATATTGACCACTTATGTGAGCCAAATTTGGGTGGGAGTATTATAAAAAACCCTTTGTAAGTTGACCGCCTAATTATTACTATATTTATTTGTAATCTATTTTTGCAAAGATAAAAAACTTAAATAACTTCTCCAGGATATTTTTTATACTATAATGTTAGACCAGTATTTGTCTGGATAGATGAAACATCAATATAAAGTGTGCCTAAATCTCTGTGTAAGTTAACCATACGGGAAAACCACTATGAGCACTATTTTGTTCTTTAAATAAATATCTTCTGTTTCTTCTAATTGATCTAGCCCTTTTGAAAAAGTACGTATTTTTAGGCAATCTTTACCATCAAATATTTAAAATAACATATTTATCTGTACTTTAACTAAGTGCTTTTATTTTAAAGTTGTATAGGACACATTGTAAGTCATTCAGATAAAATTTATCTAATGATATTTTAGATAGTTGCGAAAAAAATAGCTAATTACTAATTTTAGCAACGTTCATACATGGCGTTATATTTTAATTAGTCACAAATGAATAAACGCATAGTGTAAGAAATGACAAAAAAGAAAATCCCCACCCTCTATAAGTAGACCACCCTAAAGTGCTGCACCGCAAGTGGTCAACTTACACAGGTTTCACTGTATATGTTTTTAACTTTCCAGAGTATTTCGCAGAGTATCCACGACAAATGGTACCAACACATGAACACACAACAATAATTGTCAATCTCAGTTTTTTTCAACCCTGCACCTATTCGGGGGCCGTGCTTTATTGCTGTGGTATGACCCAAAACATGAGCTAGGAATGTGTTGAAAGATACTTATCAGTTCTTTGGCCAAGGGTTCAAATCGACTCTTTTTTAAAGGCTCTGTACATCGCGAATCCCTCTACTTAAAGTTAATAATTACAATGCACTAATAAATTAAAACGTATGACTCAGTAAGAAAAATCGGATTTAACTCCTTATTGCTGACTACAGTCAATGCACTGACATAATTAATTTGCTATACAATGATCATAAACGTCTAGTTATTATTTTGATAATTCGATGCAGTTACTTTTCTTTCATGTCCAGCATGTGGTAGAAGCTCCGTATGAAAACTTACGAAAGACCACACATTTCAAACTACTGTGTGGTTAAATTCTCATGTAGTCAAACAAATGCCGCTGGATTAGATATTATACCAAAATAAAAAAAACTACATTTTCCGAAAATATTAATAAACAAATTTTGTTTTGCTAAATACTTCAGAGGAAATCTTTCAATGCTAATAGTACAATCAAAACCTTTAGATATTAAAATATCAAATAAAGTTCTACAAAAAAAAAATATTTTAAAATAAATTATTTTATGAATTCAAGCCCTTTTTATGCCATTTATTGGTACCTAATTTTAACTTTGAGGGCTATCTGTTTAACTTTATCTTTTTAACTTCGTTACAGAATTTGATGATTTCTTCATTTTTTTTTACCTTCAGAAAAATCTTTAGTGTTATTATTCATGCTAATTACTTAAATTATTAGCTGTGCTTAAATTAGTGACTGATAAATTGCATTATTTAAATAACACTCAAATGAATTCATAAATGTTTTGACAAAAACGTTTGCAAATAATAAAAATCCTTCCTTTTCCGGGCATGTTTCTTTATCTGACTTTTACATTCTCGGAATTATTTTCCTCCAATAACTCCCTATCGTTTAACGTGAAACCTCATTAATGCAACGAGGCAGAGGTGGTTCGGTCTTTTCAAGTCGAAAATCGAACTCAGGTTGTGTGAGTAAACCCAAAAGGGGTTAACCACAACAGTACCAAGCACTAAACCACATAAGACATTCATAACATTTTTATAACCCCGAACCATCAATAACATATTGTAATCATTATTTGAAAGTATAATTCAATTCCAAGAAAAATAGGATAGTATTAGAGCTTACTTCTCCAAAATTTAACAATTTTAGCATACGCAACTGCACAAATTTACGCAAACTGCAGTACCGTTTTACGGCAGAACAATGTATCAAAGCACAATATTCCGTAATAAAAGTTGCAGACTATTAGTTGCGTAATGAAAATTGCACATGTTTCGGGCTACAAGAAATCGCTCTTCAGTTATAAGACATAAATCTAAAGAAAAAGACTGTTGAACCCTAAATCACGTAGTATCAGTAATTTTTGATGCTTCAAGTAATGTTCCGTTATATTGCGTAGTCTGATGTATCGCGCTTTGATGCTCCTCCCCACCACACAAAACAAAATCCTTGTCATAACTTTTTTTGACACTATGCCATTGTATGTTTTAAACTTCCAAAGCAAATAAAGCGTTTTGAATCATTGATTTCTAGCAAACGACGAGTTTTAAGATAAGCGGAGCTAAAGAGGATTACTTTTCATTTTTTAAAGTAAACCACTCAGGATTTTTTTCCCACCCTACAACAAAATCATCGGAATTTAAATTTGTATTAAAGTATCATATACAGAGAATAAATAAGTGTATCGTTTTTATTGTGTGTGTGGTTTTTTTTTTTTTTTTTTTCAAGAATGTTTTCGTTAACTAACATTTTGGAAGCAGACACATTTAAATTTTTTGCATATTATCACCTTTGTCCCGTTTAATGACATCGATTGCATTGCACTTTTTTTACTGTACACGGACAACCGCGATATAACGAAGGGCTGTTGTACTACTATTACAACTATCAGTTCTGAAGCCAAAGTTGAGTCCCGAAAACTCGTCCTTAGTGTGAACCGAAGGATGGCCGAATCTATGAAAATGTCGGGTTATCGCGAATGGCTTTCAAAAAGAATAAGTACGAGTGTTTTCTCAGAAAATCTCTCTCTACTTGTATAGCCGAGTGCCGAGTTTTCGGGACTTGACTGAATTTCAGTTAAGCAATCGAACAGAAAATTCTAGATTAAGTGTGCTCCGATAATTGATGTCTTACCTCATTGATGTCCCACAAAACAACTTTGGCGCCTAATTCCGCCGACTGAATGGCCAATTCTCGGCCTATTCCTTGGGCGCTTCCAGTGATGAGAATTATTTCATCCCGCAGATCCTTTTTACGCTTGGGCAGTAAGGAACGAATTGTCTCGAAACAAAAAATCCATATTAATTTCACACACAACACCGTAAAGTCTCTGAAAAAAAGAGTGACGGAGCTCAGGCTGTCCCACAGAGACATGATGCTGGGACAGTTGAACTATCCACACCAAAAACCACCAGAGGACTATCAGTTTCTGAGGCAAAATGTAATCTAGCTAACTTTGCTAATGAGCCATAGGGAAACCCGTGTGCCAGGAAAGTTGTCAAAGTGCACGAAAACAATAGAAATGGACGGAATTAACGCAATCTCGACAGAATAAAAGCAGTGCTGTTGATTCCTGTAGTTGCGATTTCCTTCTCCACTTGCGAGTTAATCGTGAATGTGAAGGATAATTCTGGAGGAAATGGTCACATCAATAAGGAAAGAATTAGCCCCTACATAACCAAGCTTTTAAGAAATGATTATTTAATGGATAAAAAACGATTTCGTCGGAGCTAAACGCGAATTCACAAATAGCAATCAAATTGCTTTGCCTTTCGTTTTTTTTTTTTTTTTCCACACCCCCCTTAGAGGAGCATTGATTTCTTCAAGGTTAACAAACTAAGAATGCGTAATAAATGACAAAATCAACATTATTACTCATAAACAACGAAAAAGAAATCACAGGTGTTTCGGAATTAAGAGGAACCTCTTTATCAATGTATTAAGGTGGGAGCTTTAGACTGCATATCATCCGAGTATATAGAGCTAATTTTACTTTTATGACTATTACGAAGATAGGTCGAAAAAAGAGGTTACAACAAATTTAAGGAAAAACCCTTAACAGTAAACAGAAAATACAAAAAGGAGATAGTTTCCTTGGCGACAACTTTTCCACATTATCACTAGAGATGTGGGTTTTCCAGAAAATTTTCCACTTAATAAATTCTAAAGATCTTTTATCTTTAAATTCTTAAGTACTATATCAGTGGTTCCCAACCTATGGGTCGCGACATTATTTCAATATGAACATTCACAATACTATACGTTTCAAAATTATTTCATGAACAAAATTTTTAGCACCGACTATCTACTCTTAAATAGAAGGATCACTCAGATTCCATAACATCCAAACTTTCTAGATGACGCTCAGATGCAGAGAGCCTGAGGACAGATCCAGGTCAGAATGGCAACTACTCAAAGAACCTGCTTCAATGTCAGTGTGTTGTGAGATGTGGAAAACTTGTGTTTGTCGGTCTGTCTGTCCCCCCCCCCCCCTAATAACTTTTGAACAAATTGTCTGATTCACAAAGTTATTTTTGCATTTGTAAGAGGACCAGGACATCTCATTTCCATTTTTACTTTTTGATTTGAATAATTTTTCGTTCAATTTTGAGCAGTTCGAAAAATTTTAACATTAGCGCCTATTGGCAAAAATCAAGAAAATTATGTAAACTCTGAGCACAATATGCAAGTTCCTATGAGCAAGCTTATTGGAAGAAGCTCTGGGCTTGAAATATTGATTTGAACAATTTTTGTTCATTTTTAAACCGTTCAAAAAAAAAAAAAAAATAACAGCGTCTACAGGGAAATTTCACTCCCATATAAATCCTGATCTAACTGACGGATTTGCTCGCAACAAACGTTCTCGGAAAGATGTTACGATGTAGAACATGAACAGATACAAGTTCAACAAGAACCGAACGAGACTATTTTCCTATGAAATTTTTTGATCGGGATTTTAAGGATATTTCTCAATGAATAAGTGAATAATTGTATGAGTGAAAGAAAGAATGAATAAATAAACGATTGAATGATGGAAAAAGATAAATAGATGAGTGAATGAATGAAAAAATAAATAAATGAGTCATAAGTAAATAAATACATGACTGAGTAAATGAATAAATAAATACATGAATGAGTGAATAAATGAAAGAATGAATGAGTGAGTGAATGAGTATTATCCATTGAAAAAGATACATTTGACGTAATGAGAAAGAGAGAGAAAGACATAGCTAGATTATAAATTTGAATTATACGAGGCTATTGGTGTATACGAGAAGTAGGCTCGTATAGTTCTAGATGGAACTTTTTGTTGTCTTTATGTTGCTGAATGCCTTTCAATTGCACTAGCAGGAAGCAGTTGTTGGAGGAATATATAAAATTCTTGCAGAAACTATATGTAATTCCCTTGTAATGCAATAGAGTTTCCACCAAATTGTTGGAGAAACATTGGTTACAGCTTTCCATAGGATATCTTTGCTCCAAATCTCCTTGTTGCATTATTAGCATATGTTTTGTCACAATATTTACACTTACCAATAATTTTACTACCTTTCTGAACTTCAACAAAGTGCTTCCACACACTTGTTTTTTTTTTTTTTTTTCTGGTTTGACATTATTACCGATAGAGACAAAGCTTAGTAAAGAGCCTCTGAAATCAAAACTTATTGCTATTAATAAGAAAGAAAGATTATGACCGAGCTACAAATAGCGCCAGCCAGTTGATTTTGATATCGCCGTACGGATTTGCTTTGCTCACACCACGAGCAAAGGTTATTATTATTTTTTTTTTTTTTGTGAATTTTATTTTATTATTTAAATTTAGGAATTGTGAAATGTTTTGTTATGATATAAAAATGAAGGAATATTCATAACTTAAGTAAAAAAAGGTAAACTATTTTTTTTAAATCTCCAGCACCAAGTTGGAATTAAAATCAGTATTTTTTGTTGAAATAAAGCTGAAATGTGCTAATAACAGAAAACATGAATAGTTTTATTGAGTCACGCAAAAAATTTAGTGTAAAATTCACTTTTTGACATGGAAAATTTTCCGGAAAAACATAGTGGAAAATTTTACGGTAAATTTTTCGTTTCAGAAAATTTTCCCTATAACATTTTCCACCCCACATCTCTAATTATCACCAAAACTATTTTGGCATTTATTTGAACGCAGGACCAACTTGTTTAACCCGGGCTAGGAAAAAACATTTATTGGCCCACTAACCCTTTGGAAAGCAGAGGTAAGTACACTTACCAACAAACTCATCAACTTATAGACGTTTATAGTAAGCTATTTTACCCTCTTTGGTTGGCAAAAATTTTTAAAGACTGTAGGAAGTATAGAAATATATTTGCCACCCAATGCATCAATTTTTATGTGTGTTAGGCATGACGTTCCCCCGAAAAGGGGGGGGGGGTAAAAATCATTAAATTGGTTTAGTCAACTGCTCTCCCTCCTCCCGCAAGAGAAAAATTCAGATCACAATGTCAGACTAAAAAATAAAAAGAAAGAAAAAAGAAGGAGGAGAAAGAAAAAGAAGTATAACTTTTTTTTAATGTGGAGCGAGAGAGGCTGAGTCCGTTTTGTGAACTCAACTGGTGGATGAGACTAGTTGTTCACTTTCAACAAATTTCAAAGGGCAGAGTCGAAAAACAAATATCATAAAATTTCCGCTCCTTATGAGAAGTCCCCGCGATTGTACACAGAATAATCAAAACAATCCCAATTCCTTATTTCTGTTTGAATTAAATTTGGCGAATATTTTCCCTACTCCTAAAAAAAAATACCACCTTCGATTCTTTGATCCAGATTTCTATTATTCGAATCCTCTCATATCCGGATGCGTTACGAAGCGATTGGCGACGAAATACTCGTCACTGTTATACTGAATTGAATCCCTCATTTCAAGAAACCACACTTATAAGAAATGTTTGGAAACAATGAAAAACTATTTTAACTTTAATCAAATTCTGCACATTTTTGTGCTAAAAATTGTGAGTATTGATTCTGCTGATCTTTTGCATGATTCATCAATGATCACATTTTTGCAACCAAGCAAAACTGCTTTTTTAAAACTTCAGATTCGAAACATTTCCGGGGGGAAATTGACTACCTCTTACCCTTAGCATTAGACAACAATGCCAAATTTTTAACCCTCAATTTCAAAACAAATTCTGGGGTAGAATCGTCCAAACCCTTCTGTTGTTGTTTTGTCGTATCCTCGAGCGAAGCGAAGAAGAATGGGTGCGCTGCTCCTGAGTCTAACGGGGCCCATATAGGCAGGAGTCCGACTTCCGCCCCTTTATATGTGGTCTCTTAATTTTTTGAACCAGCTCCCAGATGAGAGACCGTCACCTGGGGTTGGCACCCCCAGAAGTATCGTTTCACTTGGAGGACATTGGAGCCACGACCTATTTAACGTGCACCAGCTACCTTTAGCGTACACGGCCTCATAGGAACCAGCCGCGAGAGGTTGCCACCAGGGGTGTACTCCTAAAAAAAAAAGTGCCAGGGCGCTATAAAAAAAAAGCCAGGCGAAAAAAAAAAATTTAAATAAGCGGGCGTTGCCAATTTTTCTTCCCTTAGAAAACGTATTGTAATCTATATTAAAAGCAAGTGTCTGTCTTTCTTTCTGTGTGTGTCTGTCTGTCTGTGGAATTTATCTATTTACAACAACGATACAGGAGGGAAAAAAAACAATTTATTTAGAACAACGACCACAGTTCCGCTTTTTCTTGACTAATTGTAGGACACTCGTGATTTACGTGTCGAGACTGATTATCCTCAGCATTTCTATGTCGAAGCAACCACGTTTTTACATATGGAATTGCGTCCCATTGTTTCAGTGGAGGGCCATTAAGTTTAATAAACATGGTTGAGGAGACGTGTTTTATTAAAAGTTTTGCGCGCAATGAAGTGATGATTAAATTCATGGCACTAAAACCTCGCTCACATTCACTATTACTGCAAGGAATTATTTTTAATATATCCATGAGAGGTGCAAGATATTTTGGAATAGTTTTTCCGCCTGATTCGAAAAAATCTCTGAAGCCGCTGATCACTAAACGCTCATCACCAATTTTATAACGAGTGCACATATTTCTTATTTCTTCTTCTCCGTATCTTGACATTGCTTGATCATCATCTTCGGCCCAGGTGTCAGGATTTAGAATTGCAAATTCTTTCAGCATCACATTGTATCTGGACTTCTCCTTCTCAAATTCATCATTATTTCTCGACCTTTTAGAAGCAGTCAACCCAAAACAACGACTTTCCAAATTGTTTCTGATGCTAGCAATAAACTGCTCTCTATTTATAGAAACAATCTTTCTATTTCTACTCAGATCTATCCCTTTAAAATTCATCTTTTCTGCAGATCTAATACATTCTTGCTCCTTAGATCCAGGTTTATCTCTCATACTTCCTATAACTCTAATTGTTCTTTTGATTAATGTATCGGCTCTGACGATAGTACAAAATCTTTCCTGGAGTTGCAAAGACAGAGCGGATAATTCTTCTAAAACGTCATAAATCAGGGCCAAGTCTTTTATAAATTCAATAGATTCCATTCTTTCAAACAGGCCTCTGTACTTATTGCGATCTGTACTTTTCCTAGAGCTGTCATTAGCGGCTTCTTTAAAATGTTTCACTAACGCAGTATATGTATTCCAAACTGATTTTACTGTCCGAAAACTACTAGAAACCCAACGAACATCTAATAATCTACCAATTTTGGTTAACTGTATCCCCAAATCTGCGGCTATACTCTTTAATTCATTTGAATTTTTTGGAGATTGACTATATAAAGCATATAAAGTGTCCATGAAAGATTTGAAATGATTAACAGCATTTATATCACTGATACTGTCATCAATGGCCAGTTCTAAACGGTGATTTAAGCAGTGCCAGATAATAATGTCCGGATTTTGTAATCTGTCTTTTAACAATTTGGAAACGCCTGAATTTTTGCCCAACATTGTACTAGCACCATCAGAAGTAAAACAAATCAAGTTTTTTTGTAAAAATTCCTCATTGAGGCCATATGACGAAAAACAATCAAAGAGTGCTTCTAAAATAACTGGTGCAGATTGCGTATTTAAAGATATTAAGTCAAGAAATATAAGCTCTTCTTTTTCTTTGAGGCACGTTTGAATATAAATAATTAGAGCTGATTCTTTACCTAATGTAGTTGACTCATCAATTAAAACTGAAAATTTTTTGTCTTCCTCAATTAAATTAGCTATTAATTTTTTTCTAAATTCTTTGGCTATGTGCATTATTATTTCAGAACCACTTTTACGAGAATGTAACGTAATCCCTAAATCTACTCCATTTTTCATTTGCAGCTCTATCAACCTCTCGTAATCTGAAAAGGGCCTGTTACTTTTTACAGTGTAATAAGCCGTGTATAAAAGCTTCTCAGTTTTTTCAATAAAAGATTCCTTCTGTTTAATATTGATTTTTTCCAATCTTGTTTTTTTGGCCTCCTCTAGAATTTTGAAAGCAGTTTTATGAGCTGTTGATAACTGATGAGCTGAAATTTTAGTCCGCAATGATTTAAGTTTTTGATTTCTGTCAGAACCATTAAAAATGACTAAGCAATTAATCCATTCTGGACTTAATGAGATACCTTGGCTTTTATACGAGCCTAATGTCTGTACTTCAGAACAATAGTTGCATCCTAAAAAACCATTTTTTGTTATTAGCCATACGTGTTTCTGCTTCCGTTCCAACCATTGGCTTTCAGACCAAACTTTCCAAATACCAGTTGATTCCTTATTCTCTGCTTTTTCGACAGTTAACAGTTCATTAGTAGGGTCATTTTCGTTGGGTTCTGACATCGGCGGAATAGGTATATTCGTCTTTTCTGTTTCTTCACATATTTTGGTAGATGATGTCGAAGCCTCATCGTCTACTCTCGGAATTTTTGATGGAATCGATGAAAAAAAACTTGTGATTTTTTTTTCTGCAGTTCTCTTCATCATTAAACGTAAGAAAAAAAGACTTACCTAATCAGCTTTCTTGTTTCCGATGAAAAACTGTTTCTCTCTAGATCACAGTATGAGCACGACCACGGACTAGCATAGCGTGAGCACGACCAACGATTTGGCCTTCCGAATTGCCGAATACAAAAAAAAAAAAAAAAAGCTCTTTTTTCAATCCTTATCTTTCCCAGAATGCTACCTTTGTATTGTGTGTTTCTCACGAGCTGGCACTTTTCTCCGCCGTCGGAACAGCCGAATTCATTTCCACGTGGGGGTGATTGATGAAAATACACGTGTCTGTAAACGAAACAACCATTAATGTGCGCCAAAGCGCCGGCGACTTTATTTCGCGCCTAACATCTTTTCATCGTCTGCTGTTATTTATTTCTTGCATTGTTCCAACTCCTTTAAAATGGCCACATTTTTTCATTTTTATTGAAGCAAAGCGGGACAAATGGGATGAAATGAGAATTACAATTTAGTTATAATAAAAAGTTGGAAGTGATCTGAATCTCTAAACTTGTCTAAAACTTTTTTTTTTCGGGGGCGGGGGGAGGGGGGATTTTTTTTACATACACACAACGGTAAAAAAAAAAAAAAAAAAAAAAAAAAAGTGGGAGGGATATTTTGATTAACCGGGGCGGCGCCCTGCCTTGAAAAAAAGTGCTGGGGCGTCGCCCCGGTGCGCCCTGGCCCCAGTACACCCCTGGTTGCCACCCTCCCAAACACTGACCTAAGTCGATGTTGCTTCACTTTCGGTGTTCTACGGGAACCGAGCTTCTGCCGTCTGGTCCACCTAAAATTACAAACGAGCCTCAAATGTATTTTTAGAACTTCAACTTCGACACTTGACCGAGGGGGAGGAGGGTTGCGGGGAGATGTCCCAAAACCCAAATGTTCCCCTAACCGTCAGCAAATATGACCATTTCAAAGTAGAGCTGTTTTAAGATGGGGGAAAAGGTGTCGGTCGGTCTGTCCCCCCGCCCCCCTACTATAACTATTGATGGAATTTTCCGATTTGAAAGGAAAAAAAATTGTATTCGAAAGATCTCGCAAGGGCACCTCGTTTCCATCAGGAATCTGAAGCAACCTTTTTTTTTTATTTACTCTACTCCAACTTCGAAGTACTTGCTCCGGCTACGCTATGTGCTTTGAATAGGGTGCATATTTTTCAATTCTCCTTTTTTTAAAACTTAATTTATCCACAGGCATATACATGATTAAAAATTTTTAAATTACTTATAGAGTATTTATTTGTCAAAAAATACATCGCGTTTTATATTAAATGTGTTATGGAAACAATTAGGCATCGAAAAAAATGGGGGGGGGGGGGGGAATAATAAATCAACTGGGAAAAAGTTTGTTTTTTAGGCACTCAAAAGAAAGAGAGAGAAGTGGAGCACAAGAAATTTCTTTGCTCCTGCTCCAGTCTAGTTTCGTGCAAAATATCGCACCTCTACTGCTACGCTCTCTTGCTCCACTCTCCATCCCTGACAAAAACAGTCTATTCCAAAAAGGCTATGACATCACCAAACATTTTTAGTTCGACACCCAATAGAGCAGCGTTATCAAACAATATTTCTCAGAATTCCCAAAATGCCACGGTTGGGAATATCGACACTGAGAACCCAAATAAGCACTATTTCCTGTGACAAATGATTCTTATGTGTTTATATAACTTCACTTTTGAATCCATTCTTCAGAGTTCTGTGATACCGGTGGATCTGTGTACCGAAGGACTACCATCCTTCCCCCATGTCACAATAGTTTCTGTTCCAAAAATAGAAAATTAACTTGATTAAACGGACAGAGAAGCAAGAAGATGGACGATTCGTGTGTTGCGGAGCTACCATGAAACTCTTTGATCAATTCATAAACCTGTGAGCTTTAGGCTGATTTTCATCGAAAAAACATACAGCCTGTACTGATAAAAAGGTCCATATAACCCCAAAACACGTGTCGGATATGGGGCTGCTTATATGTGAATTTAATTGTTTTGATTTTTTATTTCTGCACAAAGGTTTTCTTTTTTTCTTCATTTCTTTTAAAACAAAGTTTGTTACTTTAAAAATTTATTTAGTTTCTAGTTTGTTATTTAATGATCTGTTTTACAAAAAATTTTATCATGTTAATGTTTTTTATTCCATAGGTTTCAATTTTATTTATAAATATTTTAATTATGATTGTTGTTAGTAGTATATTTCGGGAAAGTAAGTATCCGACACCGGCTATACTTTCTAATAGTATAAGATCCCGCTTATGAGGTTGACCTTCCCTCAACGAGTTTCCTAATAAAATGAATATTTTATGCAATGTATTGTGTAATGAAACAAAACGTGCTAGGGTTGCCGACTCTCATCTCTGCACAGTTATTTTTAATTAAATCATGTTTAATTGTTTTTTTTTTCAATTATTGCCTTTATGTAGTTTCTAACAAACAAAAAATGTAAATAAGACGCTAGAGAATGGAGCTGTTTTGCACTCGGATAGGATATTGTTTTGTTTTCTTTTTTTTTTTAAATTTATTTATTTTTCTTTTGAGTAAAGAAAATATAGAAAAGTTAACGATTTTGTTCATACTATATGAGGCATGAAGAACTAAAAGATTTGATAGGTGTTGAGGTGTTCCCACCGCTAAAAATAATATGGAGTTGTCAGCAGTGAGCTGCATGGAGTAGTTGGAAAAATCCAAACAGTGTTTTCGATACCACGGCAGTAAATATGGGTCGCTTAATTCTCAACTGGTGGTAATGGCGGAATTGTTTAACTGCGAACATAAAAGAAATAACGAAATAAATTTACATATGAACAAAGAGTAAAGATGATTTTTTTTTAATAAATTAATTGTTTTCTGATTACTGCAGTGAACCGGCATTGTTAGCATACGACCAAAATTTGAAATGAAAAAAAAAATTCTACTTTTGTTTCTACCACGGTTCTTCAAAAATTTCGAGCGCAAAGTGATACCGGAAGGTATTCCTTGGTTTATTTTAAATTTTTTTCGAATGTTTAACCGCCTTTTTTATTTCCAACTTTTTCTGCGTTAGCTTGAAAAAAAGATTCAGAAACATGAAAATTTACTAAAATTTGTGCATTTTTTTCGGCTAATTTGTCATGTCACATATAAACCCAAAAATGGAACCTGCAGACATTGATTGATTAATTTCAAATTTTGTATTCACATTTTGGTGATACTTTCTTTCAAGTTATTTGCTCCATCACAATGAGAAACTTAAAAATACGTAAATTTTAATTCTGTAAATTTCAATAACTTTTGGCGAATTTCATGTATTTCAAACAAATAAACCACCAAAGGTAGCCTTTAGATTTCCTCGTTAGGACAATACACAATTTAAATTTCAAGGCAACTCCGCGGGAGAGTCAGTGAAACCTCCGCCAAAATAACACGAGTCTAAAATTATTGTTTTGTTTTAGGTTTCAAAGATATAAAATGGCGTCTACTGTACTGATACATACCATAAAATACCGGAACCATAACATTACTTTAATCAAATGGCGAGTTGTTGTACGGCTTATAGGAGATTCCCCGATGCATTCGAATACGTAACATTTTTAAAGTATAATTTTGTTTTTATTTTCATTGTTTTTTCTCATGATTTAAATTAAAGAACGTCAGGGGAGCTCTCAAGAAATATCTGCCCGGCGGTCCCCATATGTGTTCTCTGATCGGACCCTGTGCGTTATTGCTTCTCTTTTCTTCACGACTGCCTTTAAATCGATGAGCAGAATGCACAAAGAAGAAAAGAAATATATTTTAGAAACAAACAGGAGAAAAAATTAAAAGTAAAATTTCATTGTGGAATGTGAAGTCCTACAACGGTTATTTTATAAAATAACGCCCGCCACGCTGTGTCCCCAGTGGCGCAATTGGTTAGCGCACGGTACTTATAAGACAGTACTTGTGAGTTATGCCGGGGTTGTGAGTTCGAGCCTCACCTGGGGAACGTCATTTTTTCTTTCGTGCCCTTGACACTTGGATTTCTCCAATTTTTTTAATGAAAAAGCAAACCTTTTTTTTTCTTTTTTCCTCTTATTTCTCAGACTCGTTTCTACTAGCCTGAACTGTTTACTTTTAAATGTATCAAAATTTTCATGTTTACCTCAGATTATGTAAAAAAAAAAAAGGAGAAAGAAGTTTTATAATAGAATAACTTTTACGACGTAAATTCCAAAAAAAAAATGCATGTCAAAAGCTTCAAGGAAATATGATGACCGTCTTTTACAAAATTCTAAGTAATTTTTCACTATATAAATTTCAATATCAAAACATTGCCCTTTACGTCATATATGATTGTAACATGACGCTTTAAAGCAATTTTTAAAAAATAGGTTAAGAAAGCAAAAATTCTAAACCAGTTAGGAAGGAAGATGCATGAAATGTTAAAAGAGCAAATTCTTTGTAACAAAATATAAATCAATCCTGAAGTGAAAATGAAATACTAAGTATTATTCACAATGTTGAAATATTTTCTAAAACGGGATCAAATTAAGCAAAATGAATGTATATATTGTGACAAATAGTTTTAAGAACTAGTGTATTTCAAAAAAGAGAGTCAACAATAGTGACGAACAAGAGAGAAGCTTCACATTATTGTGAAGCCTCTTCTTAAAATTATATGTTTTCTCCATAAATGCAAGCTTCAATTAAATTTTTTGGTAGACTAGTTTAAATAATTTTTCGCGTTTTGGACGATAAAAATTGCACTCGCGTTTATTTGAGACAGTCTTGAAATAAATTTGTTCGGCAATTAATGAGTTAATATTGAGTAACACGGAGACAGTTATCATGGGGAAAACTAAAACATTTTAGGTGAAGGCAAAGTAAACGTTTAAAAAAGATAAAAATTAAATTTTCATAATACAAATTGAAAATTATATTGTACTCACCGCACACTAGTCCTGGAGTCAGAAGCGAGAAAAAAAAGTTTTCAGCTTCAGCATCGAGGAATTTTAATATAATAACTTGCTTCCTCAGCAGATGGCGCCAGATGACACGGTTTCGATTCATTAGCCTCCCTCGCATTCCCAGAGAGGGTGAGAGGCACCGTTTTACTTTTACTTTTTATTCCAATTTGATCTTTTTTCCTGCATATCGGGGGAAGGGGGGGGGGGGGGGAGGTAAGGCGACGCCGATTTTCAAAATGGACCAGAGTAGGTCAGCAAATTCTTTTTTTTTTGTACTTCTGTACTAACCTTTTAAAACAAAATATCATACACTATATTTTCAAAACGATTCATGGTTTCAAGATGTTTTTGACTTTGGGCAATGGTAGCCCATTGCCAAATTCCGGGGAACCTCAATACGAGACAGCAAAAGTATTTCGCAAGGATATATCCTATTTTGCAGGATATCGGATATCTGGTGACCATTGTTGACGAGTCCGTATCGAATATCCGGCTCTTATATGTTTCAAATCTAAATTCTATGCACATTTTAAACATCTCACAGCTTTCAAATGTTTTAAATTTGCATACGTTTTCAAAATATGATAATTAAATTTTAAAAATCTCTTGTGGGCGGAATAAAACCGAATTCGACCCTGAAATCTGTTGGGATCAGGCTTGCCATTTCAGCTTTTTAGTGGGAGCAAAAGGGGGAAAAAAAATTTTTTTTTTCTTTCTTTACATTTCATGGCTGCGTTTAAGCATTTATAACAATTTTATCAAGTTTTCTGAATCATTTCTTACATTTTGCCAAGTTCAATGATGTTCCATCAGTGGAGTAATAGAAAAATAAATAAAATAATACAGTGAAACCTCCTTTAAGGGACACCTCCGAAAAAGGGACAATTTTTCTGGTCCCAGTCCCTTTGAATGGAGACCGCAATGTATTTACCTTTGGATAAGGGACACTATTTAAAGGACATTCACAGAGAAAAATTTCTAAAATTCAAGTTATATGTACATAAATAAGAAAAATTTACTGCAAAAGTTTTTTTTTCTAAAAATTAACTCCTGAAAGTACTAGTCTGAGTCCTTCAAACATGACCAAAGAAACAAGTGTATTTTAAAGTGTTAACCAAAACCTACTTGTAAAGGCTTTTCCCTCTCTTGTACTATGGAATACATGTATGCTCAGCATTGACAAGCAGTACCCAGCTACCAACAAGTTTTTGATGAAAGGATTGGAAAAAGTACACGAAACTTAAATTATGCTGTATTGCCCGAATTTCGTACTTTAAAACAAACCCATCTCATAGATTATTTCAAATACATTTCTGTAAGCTACAAAACTTTGCCAATACGACATTTATGATAAAATTTTATTTTTTTAATGAAAAAATTTTAAATTTCAACTTATTATTTGTATGCATGAAACATTTTCAGTATTTAAGCTGAGATGGTAACACATGTTTATTAAAAAGTTAAACCAAGTTAATACACTATACGTGTATGCATCAATTTATGAACCTCCGAGGAAGGGACACCTCTATTTAAGGGACAAAATTTCCAGTCCTCTTTAGTGTCCTTTATTGAGAGGTTTTACTGTATGAGAATTTTAAAAAGAAGAATGAAAAAGAAAAGGGGAGAACAATTGCTTCCCCTTATCCCCTTAAGTAAATTATTAAGCAACATTAGGGGGAAGAGACATTTAAAGATTGGCATTCTGATTTCCATGAAGAGTTTTTAAATTTTAGATTAATATTCATTTACGTACCTGTTGAATATTTTAATTTTACACCTTCCTTTTTTTTTCAGCTTTCTAAACATAGCTGTGTAAAAGGAAAAAGTATGCATTGGAAGGAAGCAATTCTTTTTCAGCCATCTATTTTTATTTAACCTTGTTCGTTCCGCTAATCACAAAATTAAGCACGATTGCTTAGATATGAGGGAAAATAGAGATAGTAATGCCTCATGATATAAACTCGAAGCTCATAGACATGCATTGATATGTAATTTGCAATTGTGCAGAAGATTATTAGTATTTTTTCATAAACCCTTAATCATCCCTGTATGACTATTCAAGGAATTATTTTTTCATACGGTCCATACATGGGGAAAAATTTTTAATAGTGAAATAACTACTAAATATTATAAAATGCAAAAATGTAAGAAAGACTGGCAGTGGTATAGACCTGAAAAAAAGTAGGGGACACAAGTTTAAATTAAAGAAAAGGCAAGGATACGCTCACGTCAAAAATAATGAAGTAGAGAAACGCGACAAAGAGTGTACCCCTTTGACCACACCACTGGCAGGTCCCTCTGAACTCATACCCTCGAGTTACCACAACCAAACAAATCATCTCCTTCTACCATTCAGCATTTAACCATTTTACAAATTAACAGATAGGAGAGCAGCTGCCAATGCCAACCACTTAATCCGCCCCTGGATGTGTTAGTAACTAGTACTGAATTCATGAAGCAAAAAGGTGAAAGCCATGAGCATACTTTTCACCTTAATGTGAAGCTTTTATTTTTAAAACTATAGTCTTATGTATAAATTTTAATATATATTTTAAATAGATATAGTATGAGGGTTTAATACAAACAAAAATCTTTTAATTTGAATCAATTTTTTGTCCTAAACTTTAAATGTTTTGCATTGGGTACCCGCTATATTGGGTATGTTACAAAGCTATAACTTAAAAGAAAAACCAGACACTTTTTTTTTTTTTCAAAATTCCGTTTGAAAGGGTGAAAATTCCTTTATAAAGCCCATTGATTATAAGCCAGATTTAGATTTAGCCTCTTTTCCCCCCATGGTGTCTTCTTTAATTTTTTTATTATTATTAAAACAAACTCCACTGAAAAATTGAAAAAAAAAAAAATGATAAACTTTACAAGGATTGGGTTGCAACATTAAAAAATGTTGAAATATGGATAATCTTCACTTAGTTTCAGTACAGACAATTGTGAATAAAATCTTTTTAAATAGCCCATAGCAATTTCTTGCATAATAAATGATGAAAATGAAAAGAATCTTTTTTTAAACTATCACATTTACTAATAATTTGTTTTTATGCAGCAAAATTTGAATTTTGAGTAAGTGAAGTTATAAGCACTCAGTTTAACGAGAAATCAACCCCTACACCTTTCTTATAACAAAGTTCTACTGTATGTATAAGGTCACCAAATGTAATCAAGTGTTGAATTAACCTTTAGATTACGGCGCTTGAGCTTCCAAAAATCATCCATAGAACGGCAAAATTCAGGAATTTTTTTCCCCTCAGTGTAACCACAGGTGTCATGACTAGTCCTCAAGCTCCCATTATACCTCTTTTGAGTGTGATTGACTTCATTAGATGGGTTGCAGTAAAATAAACTTTCCTTGGTCAGCCGCTATTTTCTGCTCCAAATCGCCAATTCGAAGCAACTACACGATTTCTAAAGTTAATTTTTCGAAAAGGTTAAAAAAAGGAACAGAACAAAATAATAATAATAATTTGAAAAAAATAATTCCCCCCTCCCCCTTTTGTTTTTTGGACTGCAATTTATTTTATTTTATTTATTTGCTTTTTTTGAAATCTAATGTGAGTTTTTCTATGTTTGTCTAAAAAAATTTTGCTGAGCTAAGGCCACCAAAATTGCTGCCCAAATTCGACTAAAAATTAACAGTAACAAGGGTTATTCCCCTTTGTTGAGTAGTTGGGACTATTCGTTATGTTAGCGATTCAATAAAATAGCTTTTTTTTTTTTTTTTTTTGTGATTTCAGATCTGACATTTAATTTGCTTTCACTTTCTTGAGTTTTACGCAATTTGTTTACTTTTCGAAACGATTCCTAGTCTTTCTAAGTATAAAATCTTGAAGAAAGCATTATTAGATTACTATTTTTCTACTAAGTTTACTTTTTGCTTGACGGTGTATATCACAGTAAAAAGTGATTATGAACAGAGTAAATTCATAAATATGAATTAAAGAATAGAAAAGCCTTAAGCAGCAGTAAAACGGATTCACTTTATCCTAAATAACTGAAAAATCGCAGGATAAAAGATAATTTTCATTTAGTATTTTTACAACATAGACCCGTAAATTCACTCATATAATTGAAGAGAGGTCATATACCGAAGATACTCAGAATGTACTTCCAACTCCTATTATTAGGTTGTTTGTCTGTTGTACTTCTGAAAAGCTCAGTCCTTTTCTATTAGCTGACGACTTCGGGGTGAGATCCTTTGTTACGAAAAGGGAGATCGAACCCGCGGCCTATTATACTAACGTTCCCTTCATCATTTCAACTTACTTAGTCCGATTATCTTAGGCTCTGCTTCCCAACTCTGTATCTGTTCAATTTCATGAACGGAATTTATGACTTGAGGCAGCGTAGTGTACATGTGTTTTTTATTAGAGAACGTAGAACGAAAGAGTTTGAAGAATAGTGTGTTACCGCCAGCCGCCAGCACATCGGGCTGCAAACTCTATTATAACTTGGGGGGTGGGGGTGACTCTGAGAGCGACAAAAACACCTTTTTTTTTACATTAATACCAAAATATGAAAAATACTGAAAGTGTTCCATCCAATTGAGTCATTTTTTAGTATTTTTAAACGCTTCTTTTTTCCCTTTTAAATATTTCTTTTAAAATACCGTTGGGTAGTAGGGAATAATATCGAATTAAGAATATCGAATTGGAAAGCTAATCTCGAAAAAATTAAAAATGACCGCATCGGCATTTTGTTCAGTGCCATCACGAGGGCGGATGGAACCCCCCCCCCCCCCCAGGTTTTTTGGAAAAAGGGGTCACAAAATTTCAATATAGTAATAGTAATGGGATCTTTCATAAATGATGTCGCGCTTCGAGGGGGGAGGGGGTTCGTGAAATTGTGACAAAGTGTGACAAGGAAAGGGGAGGTTAGGGTGTGATAAGAAGTGTGACATCCTACTTATACAACATATCGTGACATGTGACAAGGGGGGAGGGTTATCAAATATGTGGGGAAAATGCGTGACATCATTTATGAACGGTCCCAATGGGAAAAGAAAAAAAAGAGGGGGCGGGGAATGAATGAATAAAAAGATGAAAAATACTGAAAGTGTTTCATCCAATTGAGTTATCTTTTAGTGTTTTTAAAGATTGTTTTTTTCTTTCAAATATTTCTTTAAAATACCAATGTAATAGATAGGGCAGGACTTATTGTTCCCTAAAAAATATCGAATAGGAAAACTGGGCTCGAAAATACTCAAAATGACCACTTTGGCATTTTGTTCAGGGCCATCACGAGACGGAAATCTTACATCCCCTCCCTCCTCAGT
Organism: Octonoba sinensis; assembly: GCA_038502835.1. Classification (NCBI taxonomy): domain Eukaryota; kingdom Metazoa; phylum Arthropoda; class Arachnida; order Araneae; family Uloboridae; genus Octonoba; species Octonoba sinensis. The sequence goes on from CM076600.1 coordinate 54,555,219, forward strand.
TTGCAGAAAAAAGCAAAATAGTAATCGGGAAAAAAGAACAAAGAAAGGGGAAAGGGGAATGGATGAATAATAATTACAAAAAATATCTTTTCAGTAAAACTTTAAAAAAAAAAAAAATTATAAAATATTATGTATTGACATTGGCAAATCGATGTTATTATAATTGCCTAACTAAGGGCAGTTGAAATGAGCGTTTCCAACCTTCCTTTCTAACGAAAAAAAAGAGAGAGAATTCAATGCATTATAGAAACAAGCGGCAAGCTTGAATAAGCAAAAACTAAACAGATAGATTAACGTAACAATTTCAAAGTCGGGAGCCGACAGTTTTGTATTGCTATATTTACATATTTTTTTATTTTTTAATTCGAAATATCATTGCGAAAATCGCACAAAAATGCATGGGCCTCCGAAATATATTTCAAACTGATGAAAAGCGAGAAATGAAAGCAAAAGTAAGTTACGGTAGACATGATATTTAAAATAAAACAAATTGAAAAAAAAAAAAAAAAAATCCCTAAAGTGTCACTGCAAAATACTACCCCAATTCGAAATGTTAAAAGTTTTTGCAGGGCTCGTAGGCGTTTGTATTTCAAACAAATAAAAAATAGGATTGAAATTAAAAATTTCATATATAGAAAATCAAACAATCAAATGTTTTTCGAAAAAGAGAAATTTCAGGAAGGGACTTACATACAGCATTTCTAATTCACGTGAATGAAAGAAGGTAGGGATGTGGTCAATAAGGCTTGAGAAAGAGTCAAAACGGTCGAAACTCCCCCTTCCCCTTGCACACGCACAGACTGGACACAATCTTTTTTTCTTAGTTAGAGTTGGAGTGTGGAGAGTTGGTGTGTGTAATAATTTCAGATGTTCTTGTGACGTCATCAAAGATAGCCTAATATGCGTTTTATGACTTGAATTTCAAAAAAATTCAGGAAAAAGACCGAGAACCAACCCTCCCCCCCTGTCTAACATCATCTATAGACGCCCAAAATTGCGGATTTAGAACTTCGATCTCGATAAGTTTCCGGGGAAGACCACATTAATACATCTAATCTCTTGATGATCAGGTTTATGTTAATAATTTTCTAATTTTCCATATATATAACAAAATTCTCCCGATTTGTTTGCTGATATTCTACTAATGAGCCTCTCCTAAACCAGATGCTGGACTAGTTCATATTACGTATATATAGGTCGATACAGCATTTTTCAGTCTTTTTTTTTTTTTTTGTGAATTTTGAAAAGATTTTTGTGAAAAATCAAATAATTTCGTGAAAATTCGAAATTTAAACGAAGTTATAATTTTTTTTATTATTATTTGCCGCTTACTTATTAAATAATTGTGTGGAAAATGCGATTTGGATCTCGGAATTTTATGGAGGGTCCGTTTTGATTGATTGAAATTTTGTAAAGAGTCCGTTTTGATTAATTGGAATTTTGTGAAAGGTTCGAAAGCGGAGCATACTTTCGAGAAGATAAACATAAATGTTATCTCACAGGGTATAAGTGTGACTAAACCAGAACACATTGAAGCTACTCGCCAGATAGTAAATCAGCGCCGAGTATTTCGCCAAGACTAGTTCGTGAAAACAGGAAATGCTAATGACTCTTGATCGTTTTCTCACCTCCTGGGGATCTCTCTCCACTCAGGATGGGGACGAAAGGTCTGGTACATATGCTGTACCGGAGCCGTAAGGAAGGCCAAACTTTTTTGCGGTACATATGCTGTACCGCCGAAATCTAAAGGTTAAAACCAGTTTTAAGCATCAGTCCACTTCCCCAATAACTGAATGGCAGTGACATCAGTGCTCAGCATAAAAACTACTATTATATTGATCATAAGAAAACTATTGGGTATTTTTGAAGCCATAAATATATCAGTAGCGTCACAATGGGGGAGGGGGTCCGCCATGGGCGACACCTTTTGGGGGTTATTGGGTGCTGGCACCCAAAAAGAATTAAATAAAATATGGAAATTTTTAAATGATTTGAAAAAATACATATAATAGACTAATTTTACTGATGCCATTTCAACATAACTGAATATATGATGTAGTTTGATGAAAGTTACACCAAATAAATAAAATAATTTTTTAAATTTTTTTCCCCTACAGAAAACAATACAAACTCCAAAACTACAAGTTTATACAATACAACAAGCTTTTTTTTTTTTATGTGGAGGGGGGATACTACAAATTATAGCACTGGGTGACACCAATGATAGGAATGCCACTGAATACATCTAAAAGAAAAGGAAACAAAATGAAAAGAAACATTAAGTGTAGCACATAAGAAACATTTTAATGATAGAAAACAGAAATTAACTATATACAAAACACCACACAGTGATACTAATGTACATGAGAGTTTACAATTACCTACAGCACGACAAGTTGATGAAAAATTATACATTTAATAGAGTTAAAATTACATTTCCATTAAAATGATCTCTCCACAACAATAATGCACTCGGGCTTATACATCATTAATAACTTGCTTTACAATTTTATTGCTGGGGAGATCGGAGAATTTTGGCATATGTCATACCTTCAGATGATAGTTGGGGGTAGCGTAAAGATGCTTCATTATTTGCTTGTATAGACAGATCAAACTTAAAGGATAACATATTGGAAGAGCCACCTTCTGCAGAACAAGAGGTTGGCTTTCGAATAACCTTGGATGAAGCTTCCTTACTATTAGGTAGTATATGAGAGGACAGAATGTCTGGAATATCAGGATAGGACATAGATAATGGACCAGCCGTCATAGGGTTTCCAGCTTCAAATCGCTTAGAGGATCTGTCTTCACACCTCGGGAAATCAATTGGAAAGGATCGAGGGTTATTATCAAAGCCTTCAACTGCACTTGAAATATTTCTTAAGCGACTTAGATAAGAACCTTGAGAATTACCCGAATCTATACTTAATTGAAATGGTGAGCTTCCATGGTCTGCCAAAGGAGCCATTTTATACTCAGAGGCCCAAACACGTTTTAGATTTTCATTCATTTTCTCTGCTTCTAAGCGACGTCTGTCAGAGAAGGGATCAAAAGGAAACCATCCTTCTGAAGATAAAATATCACCATTGGGAAATTTATTTTCCTGTGAATTTCCAATTGCCAATTTCGACATTTCAAAGACAGGCATATCATGATTATGCCTGTTAAAAACTAAACCATTATTCGGCCCCAAGCCATTTTCATTAACCCATGGAACAGAGTAATTATTCATGTGAGATTTCGGTGGCTCTGGTCGACTTTGATCATTCAAGAAACCGGATTCAATTTTATCAACAGACACAATTCTAGGCATCGAAAAAGGCGAATTTGGGGCTTCTATGCCAAATCCTTCTGAATTTCCAAATCCTTCAGGATGGTTTGCATTGCCGTTGTGAGAATGTTTACCGAAGTAAGCAGAATGTGCGGCATTCCTTAAAATAGATGCAGGACTTTCCTGCATGCTACGAGATGGTGAAGAGTATCTCTGATTTGCAAGCCTTTTCTGTGCATTCATATGTAACTCTTGAATAAGTTCTTGATCCTTTTTTATTGCAATTAAAAGCAAGAACGTTTTGGCGGCTGCATTACTTTCAGTATTAGCTAAGTGCTGAAGAAATCCTTTAATTTGTTCTTCACTATCAAGAAATGCAAAAACATCAGTCCCAGGGGGTAATATCTTTTCTAAGAGATTCAATTTTTCTTGGAATGAAACATGAAGCATAGGAATGTTAGCAAAAGGCATATCCATCCGCACTTGCGATGAATCTGGTGCATCATTCCATTTTTCAATGACAGATGGAGAATTATTATTTGGTATTAACAATGGATGCATGTTTGGAACATTACGGATCCTTTCTCTATCACTGACAAAGCCATTCATTTCATTAAATGGGGTTCTAGCATTGTGATCACCGAAATTATTGAAAGAAGGATTTTGGACTTCAGGTTCAGGGCAAGATTTAGGAGGAAATGTATACCATGAATTACTTACAGGCATTTTATTATTCCTTGCATACATATTATCAGAAAATGATTCAGAATTTATTTCAGACGCCATACCATTCTTCACAAAAGGGTTTAGACTTTCTTCAGGCTTACCAATAAACTGTTTGTTCCCTTTATCATCATGAGCTAGTAAGTTTTGAGTATTTTGCATGTTTACAATATTTTCATCATGTGGGAAAGAACTTATTAAATTTTCTATTCTACTCATTAGTATACGTTTGGCTTCTTCAGATTGATCGTTCTGACTTCTCTCCTCGATGCTTCTACTTTGTGATGGCTTATTCATAAGAGGAAAAAGCTGGTTACTTTCATTTGGCTTAATTTGCCTGCCATTAACAATGCTGTGATCAAACTCCTTCAGCTGACCACTATGCTCATTAACGTTAGAAAGAGCCCGACTGCTTGTTATTTTACGGGGGAAAGCATTAGTCGGCATTCTTGTGGAAACCGAACTGGGACGTTGCTGTGGAGGTGGTGGAAGTGATGAAGAATTATATGGAAAGTTTTGAAATGGATTGTGCTGAGGTGGAGGCATTATTGGTGGACATAAGCAATTTACCATGTTATATGGATGAGGTGCAGACATCATGTGTGGGGGGGCAGGCAGGATGGGTGGTTGTATGATTGGTGGACCCTGCAAGGCAGTTGGGAGGGGGAAAAGAAACCACGGATGAGGAGGAGCAGTATTAGAGCAAAAACCTTCATTGGAGTTTGAAGGTGCAGGTTGGCCATGATACATTCTCCCAGGAACAAACTCAGGAGCCAGAGGATTAAGAATAAAATTTTTCTTCAATTCCATGCTGTCAAGCTGTGAGCGAAGAGAATCCCACGTTATTCCAAAGAGACTTTTCTCTTTATGACAAGTAAGGATAAACTTCTCCCACATTTTCCTGAAAAAAAAAAGCAAATAAATAAATGAATCAATAAATAAAAATATTTTTTTAATGAAAAGAAGCTACATTACCAACACAAACTTGAACTACTATTTTAAAAAAAAGTAATCCTAGAGCACATAATTCAGCATTATAAAACCTAATAATCTAGAGAAACTTGGAAAACATATTAAGAATAACACACTATATTGACTGATAAAAAATGTTGTAAAATTAGTTTTTATTCAATGATATAAAAATTCTTTAATGTTGATTAAGAATCTTTTTATAGCATTGAATAAAAACTATTTTTAGGTTATGCATTCATTTAGATGGGGGGGGGGGGGGCAAGCCTGGGCTCAGCCACGGGTGACATTTTTGGGGGGTGGCAAATTCAACTGTGATGCACAAAAAAGAAAAAAGAAAGATATGAAAATAGAAAAATATTTAATTAAGAAAATTCAACTTTTGAAAAGAGAATTAAAATCCTAGTTTGGCGCTCCAACTTGATCATAGATCGGCAATTTTGCTAATGATTAAAACCGATTAATATAATTATTTATTTGTATAAACTGTCCGAAACTCTAAAATTTAGGTATACCGAACATGTTGCATCGTTGATCAGTCTGCTCCTGTGGCAGGCAGGGGATCCTGGGAAGGCAGTTTTGCAATGACAAAATTTTAAATTAAAAAAGTCAAGATCCTTTCCCCTTGTAATAGTGAAATATAAATCAGCTATGCTCAAACAATTTAATACTTTTTCTTTTACAAATTTTCAAAGCATCCCTTTGGGAAGAGCAGACAGGGGAAGCTTATAAGTCGTTTCAGAAAGCAGACATGTGGCTTTTAGATATGAGCGTTAGTAAGAAAGGGGAGGGGGTCCTGCCCCCTGAACTAAAGAAAAAATGCCAATTTTGTTCTGCATTTTTATGAGTAAAAGTGATTAAATTTTTTAAAGTTTTTCTTTGTTTTTCCTAATTTTGCAGTTCCAAATCCACCTCCTAAGGCCTCAAAATGCAGCAGTTAGCATATAGTTTTCAAAATTTTCACGGGGGAGAATCCCACAGACCCCCTTCAACTGTTAAAATTTTACACCTCCAGTTAAAGGCCCTTTACATGGCTTTACACCCTAATGTTGACCTGAAAGGGATATGTCGTGGGAACACTGACGAAAGTTTTATGGGTTTATTAATGCCCCCCCCCCCCTCCCAAGTGAAAACCCTTTTTTAATAAATGGCCAGCGAAAAAAGTTTATGAAATATGAACAATAATTAGATGGAGGAGGGGGGCATTGTAAGTTTTGCCCCACCACAGAAAACTCCAAGATCAGGTACAAGAAAAAATTTATAAAGGGAGGCATTTTATTTCAGTTACAGGCAATTCAGTTACACATATTCCTCAGAATTGAAAAATGGCTTGGTTTAAAAATTTTCCTACCAAAAAATTCATAGTTGGAAAATACTGAAATGTAATGGCTAGCAATTTTAGGAAATTAATTTGCTATTGTTTACATGCCAGATAAGAGTTTTCTTTTTACCAATAAATTTATTTTTATGTTAATCGTTAAAAAGGTACATATAATTCAAATAATTTGGAACCTAAGCTAAACGAGACATAGTTATTTTTTTATTTATATAGTTCTGGGAAACTTTTCTTTTTCCTTTTAGAGAGAGAGGGAGGGTGGAGGTTTCCAATGGATATGAAGACTACATGAAGAAATGTCGCTTTTAATACCACGGTTTTTTGTTACTTTTGTTGAAGCGGTTATATTTTGTTGGATATTCTTGATATTCAGTAGGAGAACAAAATGGTTTTTACTTTAAGCATTATGAATAAGTTCAAATTTAAAACAAAGTTTTAAGATACTTGTTTGGTGCAAATAAATGAACTACAAATCAAAAGTTGGTGTATCAAAGCAATACTTATTGTTTTCTTTTTCCTTTAATATCAATAACTAATGTAAGTACATCCAAATTATGGTTTTATATTACATGAAAACAAATTGGACATCATCACAATTTTCCATTATTTAGATTATTTTACATAAAAACAAAGTTTATATATCACACATTAAAGCAACCTGAAACTTAAACCTTTAACTAAATTACATTTTCTTAATGTTCTCCATCAGAAGTTAGTCGGCTCAATATTTTAAATATCTATAATCTGAAGAAGTTGGAAAATGTATTAAATTCCTCTGATTGCTTATACAAATTATAATACCTTATCGAAAAAGTTGAAGCTTTTTGAGTTTACAAATTCTTATAGTAGATAGAACATTGCATATTTTTCTCTCAATGTGTCACAGGCCCTATTGCAATTATAATCTTGTATTCATTGCACATTCATAATAAAATTATTTAACTTTCAACATTGTTTCTTCCATGAAACATTTGAACTAATTCTAAACTAGATTTGAGGACATTATTTTTGAATTTCCTCAGCACGTCCATTATTTTCCATCATCGGTCAAAGGTTACAAGGCATTTCAAACAGGGGCAGTTTTTAGTTTATTGCAACTATAAATTGGAGATATTCTATACCATACTACAATCTAATACTTTTCAATCAATACAGATAGAGCATTTTAAAAATTAATTACATATTTAAACTGTTAAAAGCTATGGAAAAATGATAGAAAACATTTTTGCAAAAATTTTGCCATATGTCAGTCAACCTTACATAAACACAAATCACCACAAATTCTTACATTTGTGCTGAAGCAGACTCGCAAAATAAATTTCAATTAATTAAATTCCTTCAAAATACAGGCCACAAATAAAAGTATATTAAAAATACTTTCTTAAATTTAAAAAAAAATGAAAATTTTAAATTCATTTTTAAATAAATAATGCAAGCAAAAATGATCGAACCAGTCTGGAAGAGAACTTACCGACACTTGCCAACTGAACATAAAGACACCGGATCACCAACAACAGCTACCAAAGACTGAGCTCTTGTTATGGCTGTGTTCAATAGTCTTGCATTCGACAGAAAACCATGGTCTAAATCTGATTCAGGCTTGTTTAAACCACAAGTTTGTCTTGTTCTAACAGCACTTAAGAAAATAACTCTGAATTGTTTTCCTAGAAATAGTTAGTCAGTCAGTGAAAAACAATAAATAAATCAATAAAAAGAAAAATAAAAAAATAAACTAATAAATAACTAATATTATATTATTTTCTACTAAATTAATATTATTCGCTACAAAACAGGGAGAGAGATGAAATAGATTAATTTAATTAAATTAATAAATTTAATTTAGAAATAAAAGAAAATAGATTTAAAAATTGCAATTGAAGAAAGTTAAACTATCCACAACTCTTTATAACAGATTTTTTTGTGTGAAATTACTTCTTTTATGCAACAAGTTTTTTGTTTAAATTTAAATTAGGATAAGTAGGTATGCAAAAACTGGACTAATTTATTCCTGTTCCTTTTTTGTCATAGCTTTACTTTTTATAGAACATTTTTGTAACAAGAAATAGAAAATGTGAGTGCGTGCAATCTAAAAATTGAATCACTCTCAAAACAACTTTGATTTCAGAAAGGCAGTCAGTCCCAATTACTTCCAATAACAGAGGTCCTAGTGCAAAGTTAATCTACAACAAATCTGTCACATTACTTCAATTCTAAAACAGCATCTATTCTGTATATCAGTAATCTACCAGAATAAAAATTTAACGGCCCAGAAAGGTATAGGGAAATACAGTGCCTGTGAGTAAATGATGTTTTTCGGAAAGTCTCTACAAACAATACACTGCTCCACAGCCAATCCACTCAATTTATATCAGATTTTGGAGCACATAAAATAATATTTCATATCACTTTTGTAAGGGGGGGGACTTTTATATAAACCTTGGAGCAAAAAATACAATTATTAATCATTTTTCGAGCAAGAGAGAGAGTAAAAAAAAAAATCCTTAATTCATAATTAATTCTAAAGGTAATATCGGCAATAAAAAAATGTCTTTTCAGTTCAAGTATTTCAGAAAATATTTTGCATGCTTTTCTGCAATGCGTTTAATCACTTCAATTTTCAAAATTGAATTGAAATATATTTAAAATAATAATAAAAGAGGATTAACAAAAAAAATTAACTTTATTGCTCCTTGAATTGTTATGTTTTGTAAACCTAAAATATGATTGCATATTTCACTATTTGATTCCAATAGTGTGTAGTAAATTTTAACAAAAAATATCTTTCTTATTAATACAACCTCAAGTATTATTAAAAATACCATGTTTTTTAAAGTATAATTTTCAAAAACTATAATTTTTCATTAAAAAAATTAAAATTATAAAAAAGGTCCACATATAAAATGCAAAAGTGCATAATCAGTCTTGCTGTGTTTGGAAATTACTGATCTTGAATAAAGTTCAGAAACCCAAATATCATCATAAAACAAGCATGATAAGTAACAATAACTACAAGTAGAATGCTTCCAAATGCTTGAGCTTACCCTGCACATTAAGTACTCTTTCAACAGATACACCATGTAATTTTTTCTTTCTTAATTCAGCTCTTATTCTGACAACCTAATGTAAAAAAGAGAAAGGAAAAATTATCATTAATGTTACAAATAATTTGATTGGTTATAAATAATAAATAAATACAACCAAGAACTTAAACAAAGGTTTGAAACTGATAATATAAAACCATCATATATCCATAAACGTAAATTTCATATTACTCATTTTATTGGAGTTCTAAATAGTGGTGTAGGGGAGGTGAAAGAACACTTACATACATGAACATAAGCTGTTGAAGAAATGAGGGTACAAAGTGAGGCAGAGAGGGGAGGTATCCCCCCCCCCCCCCACAAATAAATATTTTGCTTGTATCAAGTGAATAATTGAAACCAGTGGTGTACACTGGTTTCAATTATTCACTTGGTACAAGCAAAATATTTATTTTGAGGACAACTGATGTTTGAGAAATGTTCCATATTTTTAACTTACTCTAGGAGCACCAATGGGGTCATTTTTGAGTGGTTCCAATTTAACCAGCCTTAACTTAATATACAATCAATTGTTAAAGCTGAAATTTTCTTAATTTTTATTAAAATACTTCAAAACATGTGGTAAATTTTCTGATTTCCATGTGAATTAATTCAAAATTAATAGAAATGCCTGCACTAGCCAAAAGAGGTCAGTTTGATCCCTTGCATGAAAAACTCACTTTTCCAAAGAAATAATTTTTTGCATTCAATTATGTTTTTTTTTTATATGGAAAATTTGCATTTCTTATTGTAATGAATCGGAATAAGAAAAGAAATCATAAAATGGTGTGATATCTGTGTCATGGAGCAGAACATGCAAGTTTTACTGTATTCATGTAATCATTCCACAAAACTCCACAAAAAAAAAAGGAAAGAACATAAATAGTATTTGGCTGCTCACAATTTGTCACCTTATTACATCAAGGAACTTCAATGCCATTTGGAAGTATTTAACCCTTATTCTCATAAAGTAGCATATATGCTACCTGGGGTTTTCCCCCTTTTTTCTATTTGTTAAGTAACATCAGCACGTATGTTGCATTGTTATTTGCTAGAGGACCAGTATAGAAGCTTCGTTCAGAGTGAAAAGACTGTACAATGTTAAAATTATTTAAGTTTTAGTGGAAGGTAACTTGTTGGGTTGTTGTGTTTGTGCATCATGTCTCATGGTCTGTACAAGGTAAGTTCATTGAATTATTTTTCATATTAATGTTGAATTTTTTTACTTTGAAAAATATTTTTCACATTTCTCATATTCTGTAGTTTTAAAAAATTGTTTAAGTTGCTTGATTACTACTGTTTTTGGAAAAATACAAGCTAAATATATGCTACTTCATGAAATTAAGGTAGTTGTTGACATGACAGTTGTTACATACACTTGAATATTTTTTCTTTTTTAATTTTACCTAATTGTTATTTTACAATAAGATCATTTCTTACGTAGATTTTGACTTGATTTAGGATTTCACCTCCAGAGCACAATTATTATTGTCTTTTGTTTCTCAATCTGGGAAAATTTCTGAAGAGGAAGATGTTGATGAAGAAATTCCCGAAAAAACTAAATTTAGAGGTGGATAATTTATTTGACAAATATGCTGCTTACATCGATGTAGAAGATGAAGATGAACTGGAATTGCTTTGAGCAAGCACATCATTAAATATAAGAATATTGTGTTGTATATAGTTTTGTATATATAGTTTTATTTTTTCTTTGTTTCATTGACTTTTATATTTTATAAAAAATTTTTGTTAAAATAATATTTGTACGTAGCATATTTTTTTGACTTATACTGCCTTTATCGTGTAACACAAATAAAACAAGCCTCATGAAGCAGTGACCCCAATCTCATGCAGTAACATATATGCTACCTTTTATAAAACTCTAATTTCTGCACTAATTATGTAAGAAAGGTTACGATACTAAATAATCTTTATTTTATATGTAAAAAAACTGAAAAAAATTAAAAATTAAAAAAAAAATTTAAATCGAGGGTTATAAAAATAAGAGTTAAACAGAAGGCATAAATATAATATATAAAAATTATAAGTAAGAGACTTTTAATTTAAAGAATATAAAAATAAGCAAATAAAACAACAGGTTTATAGTTCCATGGAATAGGTGGTTGCAAATTTTCTAAATTGTGACAGAGTAAGCAGTTTTAAAATGAAACTTGGTGTTCATTTTAGTGTAGATGAAAAGCTGATAGGGGTTCAAATGGTGCTGTTGACTTTTGATAATTGTTTCTTTTCAACTGGTAAATAAAATTAAAATTTATTATTCTTTTTAAGATGCAAAGAAGAGATATTTCAGAACTTAAAAAATGGAAAAGTTTTTCTTTGCTCGAGAATTTGAATAACAAAAATGAACATTCAATTTTTATACCAGTTCATCACAAAGAAAATTCTAAATCATATAAGTTGTAAACTTTATATACATTTCAAAATTTGCAGCATTTAGTCAAAATCATGTCAAATTATTTTTTAAAATATACTATGCACAAACGTAAATAAGATAACATGATTCGGATACATAGTTTTTTTTTTTTTTTTCACTTCTAGCATATGTATATAAAAAAAAATTACTCAAAATTCATACCTGATCATAGTATGGTGTCACAACACCTACACTGGTTTCATCTTGCTCTCCCCATGATTGAGGCCAATTATTCTTCAATTCAATGACTCTTTCAACAATTTCGTAAACCTGTACAACAAAATTTTTCAGTAAAAGATACTCAATAGTACATAAATTAATTTTTATTTAGTAAATATCAGGAATAAGAGAGGGAAATGAGCAAAAAGTTGGGGAAAATAAAAACCTAAAATTCAAATTGGACAAATAATAATATCTGTTTATATTTTTCAATTGTACAATTAAGAAATTGTAAAAATAAGAATTATTTCATCAAATGACTTCTCAAAGAGCATTTTTAAATAATCAAATGTGTCATTTTTACTAAGCATCTTCCATTAAAAAAAAATTATTTCAAATTGAAATGAAATGCAAGATCAATCTCTTACCATCCTTTCATTTCTCAATTTGTAGCAGCATATTGGAAAATAATGAGGATCTTTTTGTTAAAATATCTCATTTGGTTATTATCATTATCACTTGAATTTCAAAGTTGATTATCATCTTCAAATCTGAACTATTAAATAAATACAATTTTTAATAATCAAAGCTTGAAACAACCAAATATTTAGCCATATTTTGGAGGAATGGTATTCATCTGAATCAGAATTTGTCATCATTATTTCAAAAAAAAAAAAAAAAAAAAAAGAAATGTTATGAGAATGAAATACTGATTGAAAATATTTTGAAAGCATATTACATCCACTAAACTTATTCTAAATAACCCTCAAATAAGCGAGTACTTAATCAAGCGAAAATGAGCACATTCAAATCGGTTAAAAACAAATATATTGTTAAATGCAATGCAATGCAACTCACCTCAGCATTATTATGAAATGCAGTGCTATTGCAATCTTGAACATCTTCTCCTCTTGCAGTAAAAAAGGTCAAAGGATAATACTTCTTATGGCGAGGCTGTAGAGCACTAGCCTGAAGGTGATTATCATAAAATAACTCAGATGTGTATTGAATGATAGCTTCATGGGAACGGTAATTTTCACAGAGCAATATTTTACAAGGATAAACTTCGGGGTATAAATCATAAAGTCGTTCCAGTAGAGATGTATGTAAATTTCTTTGCTGGGCAAACTGTGAATAAACTTCTGGGCTAAGCTGAAATGAGAAGAAAACACAACTAAGCGAAAAAATGACTATAGTTTAAGTTACACAACAGAAAAATTTAATGAAATTCTCATGAATGTTTGGGATGTTTTTGATTAAATCTAGTATTCAAGGGGATCAGGAAATTAGGTTCCATTATAAAGCTGACTCCAAAACCAAAATTTGTACAATGTATCACACATATTTTCTACTGTATATTTCTATAATGTAGTATTGCAATCTACATAAATCTAAGTTAACACTTTAATGAATTCATTCTTCCACCATTTAAAAGCTGTTTCTTGTGATTCACAATGATTTTTGTAACTGTCCCACCTGCTCCTAACCAGGGTAAATTCTGACTGGCTGCTAAGAAATGACACCAGAGGCTTTGTCAGTGCTTGCTCTCCCTCCTTGAGTATAGAAAACATTGGCAATGAGGATGAAGAAACAGCAGCAATAAAAGCAGATACAGCAAGATTTGACATGGTGGACCACATTGCAGCAGTGATGAAGAACCACGATGTATTGAAAAGCAAACCATAAACATCAAATATGGAACTCTTAAGACACATCATATGGACAGATAATCAATGGACTTAACTGAAAAAAAATAAAAAAAACAAAACAGTAAATTTTATGGTGTTTAAAGAATATTCTGTCTTGTAAATGCTCTGGACTGATATACAAGCACAGTAACAGGTAATTCAAAGGTAGTAGTGGCTACTGGATATGTATTGAACAGTTTCCTTCAGATACATATTACCGTAAAACTTCTTGAAGACTCCTTCAGAGTGAGTACTTTTTAGTATGTTTTCGCTTTCTTTATCCAGCAGAACATACTATTGCAAACCTAAAGTTACTGGGCACTTAGCACATATGTTCACAATTACTTGAGCGAATTTGATGTAGAAAATTCAACATTTTCTCCAAAATGCAAAAACTTAATGGGATATTCCATGAAAAAGGGGAATTGTGTCCCACTTGTGATGTGTGAAAAAAAAAACATAAAAAGAAAAGAAAGAAATGGAAAAAGAAAATGCCTGCATCTTTTTTAATTACTTGCTTATTTCTTAGTTCTTCCACAAATGAAAACTTGTTAAAAATACTTGACACTCGATTTTACAAACCTCAAATTTACGAACATTCACGGTTTTACGGACAATTTATCCGTCCTGAAAAATCCTCTATTGAAAGAATCCTTCTCACTTTTACAAACTTTCTGTTTTATGAAAATTTTACATGGTCCTAAAGAGTTCGCAAAATCGAGCGCCAACTGTACTTGTCAACTAATGTAGTTTGAAAACTGCAGTTTGAAGTTCATTTATTAAACAAGAGACACACTTTACTGTCACTTTCATTCAGGATATGTGAATGCAAAATCCATGGACCCCACTACCTCACACCTGTGGGAAACACCCCTAAGGACTAGTGCTAACAAGAAAGGAGGTTGGAGGAGAAAAGTGTTCCTCACATGATAATTAATAAAAAGTTTGTTTTTCTAAAAAATTTTTTTTTTCCAGGGTTTGAATGACTCAAAGTGGGTTCTAAAGCCTGGCATTAACACAGGCTCCTGTCTGAACAACTGTAATAATAATGAACTGAAGTTTTCAAAGAAAATATAAAAAATAATATTTATTAAATTATAGCAATAACGTAATGAACTGATAATAATTTCAATAAATACATTTCCTACATGCATAACTGTTAAAAGTTACTTGGTTATGTGATGGGGGGGGGGGGGGAAACGCATTCAATATAGAGCTCCTAAAATTTGGACAACGTGACCCTGGAAGTCTGAAGTAATCAGCTGGAATATTTTACCAATTGTTCAATCATTCCTTTCTGAGAATATATTTTTAAACTCAACCTACTATTTGTAATAAAAAAACAGTTTGGAAAAATATTTTAATAAAAAATTACATAAAAGACAATATGTTTATTTTATTTCATACCTTTTTTTTGGGGGGGGGGGGGATATCAATGGGATTTTTCAACATCACTTTGTTTTCCAGATGTATCTAATGCCGTGATTTCAGATGCTAAATTTCATCTCTTTTTATATTGATTACATGCTGCAATCCCTTCCCCCTCCCCAAGACAAAAAAGGGTTTGTTAATGTTACAAACATAGAATGTTAGCACTAAACTAAGTACATAAATCTGATCACAAGAGAACAAGTAGGTTCTATTATTTAAAAGAAAAAGGGGAAAAAATGATAACATTATAAGATAAATATTAGAAATGCACATAACTATAAAAAAAAATACCTGCATATGATCCCCAGCTAAAACAATGCGCGTATTTTCATTTGCTAAAGATAAAGGCATTATTGCTTCACATTCCATTGCTTGTGCAGCTTCATCAATAAGAATGTGAGTGAAAAAACCTATAGGGAAAAGAGAATGAAGAAATTTAAATGCAATTGCTAATGAAGGTAGAAAAAAAAGTGCTTGCAGTATTTTTGTTTATGTTTTTTTTTTTTTTTTTTTTTTGTGTTACATTGAAGTTAATAAAGTAAAATATTATACTCTCCTCATTAAACAAATTTTTTAAATCTATAAAATCACTTATTAATTTTCCTAAATCCTTTTTTCCTCTTAATACAATATTATAGTAAGCTCTGACACACAATATTATAGTAAGCTCTGATATCACAACGATATTACTGTTCTTATGAGTCGTTTCATTTAACCTAATGTACTACTGCGTCGAAACTGTCATATCTGATCGTTGATGGATTACCCGTGAGCATGGAGCCTAAAGAAATAAGAATTAACAAAAATAATAATAACAAGGTGAAACTTTGAAATATTACACAATTTTTTTTTAAATTTCAATCAAGACATCTTGATTTAATTAAGAAATGTCTTCATCAAGAAAAATTCTGATCAATTATCAAGGGTGAATCTACTTCTGAATTGCCTTGAACACAGTTAAATATAAATACATAAACAAATTATTCTATATAATGAGTCTTCACACCTTATTACCTTTTTCTAATCCTAATTGCACTAAGTACCTGGAAGTACTTAGTGTGGTAACTATCACCCTATGTTTTTTAACATCTTCAATAGTTGGCATATTAAAATTACGGTCGCTGCCAGCAGTTGACACCAAGCAATATTGTTGAACTGTGGGATGAACTGTTGCTACCCAACGATGACGGTAATAGATCCTCAGAGGAGTAGCTTCTGTTCTCCCTTCTGCAACTTGTGGATGAAGATACTCTCGTATATAAATATCAGCAGCACTGCACAAGACATTTAAAAAAGAAGAAGCATAAGAAAAGGTATATGGGAAAAACCATATAATCTATCATTTCATTGAAAAAATCATTTGCATTTTTGCTTAAAAAAAGCAACCGAATATTGTAACATCTTTCCATAGTGAACAACTTTTTTCCTACCAGCGGTGGAAGTTGTTCCTGTGTAATAAGAAAGGGGGAAAAGGCTGTATAGTAAATAAAGGTACAGAATAGATACATGTCTATAGACACAAAGGGACAAGCAAAAGCAGCAAAACATTTATACTACTAATAATGCTAAGAAATATATAACATGCATATATGATAAGATTAGATCTTCTAAGCAAGAAATGCACAGGTCAGTTTATCTGTAATGCTAAGAGATTTTTCTCTAGTAGGCAATGGCTACTGACCACTTGGCTACTAACTTTGGTAACCAAAACTATTATTTGTAAACCAGTGGGTACACAAATGTAAGTGCTACCAAGCATGCTTTCATTTTCTTTAATGTTGGTAAAACCTGTTTTTTGGGTGTCAGCTTTAGAGCACTTTACTTCATCCTATATAATGTATAACTTATGAGACTTTTTTTTCTTTTTTAAATAATAAAGAAGGTGGATATATGAAGTTATAGTTCAAAATTACATGCCATAGGTTGTAATTTGCAACCAAGAATTTCTATTTTGCAAATTATCCCAGACTTATCTTCATCAGTCACAATATTTAATTCCACTTAGCTACTAAAAAAGCTTTTAGACTCAACAAAAGAGAAAAATGTTAGGAGACTAAATTATTAAATAAAATTTAGAGTTAATGTATCTCTCTAGTTAGTCCTCCGTTCTGTTTGTAATACATTATGATGAGTGCATCAGAAAAGTATGCAGGTGGAAATGGAGAACCTTTTTCGGATTAACATGAAAGAAAAAAGAATTATCTTCACCAGCTTCTATATTTTGTTAAATTTGATAAGTTTTACAGCAGAATATTGTCCCACAAAACTACTCAAACCAATATGTTTTCCTTTGGATCTTCTGAATTATGATTAATATTCAGTAAATTTTAATTAAATTATTAAGAAAAATACTGAATTATTAATAAATAATATAGAAATATAGTTCTATTACACCATTTGAGTAATTTTATATGTGAAGCATGTGGAAAATCAACAGATTTTTATGTTGTCTATTTTGCCCAATTTCTTCCGGCGTCTCGGACTTTTTACAAAACAGTGGACAAAATAGCAACCCTGTATTTAATTAAATACTCCTTTTGATATTTTTTTTATCTTGGTAGCTTTTTAATATTTTTCATTTATGTATCTTAATTTTAAAAGCAATTATCTCTAACACAAAAACGCATCTTTAGTAACAAGTGTAACTTTACATTAAACACAATAATGCAGGGGTGATTGCGACACAAAGTAAAAAACCCTGAACATTTTTTATGCAAAAAGTCAGTATCATTTTTTATGCACCATTAAAATTTATATTTTTCTTACCTACTTCTAATAAGAAAACTTTATTTTTTTAAAATAAATTGTAATTTACAGTAAAACATAATGAATAGGAATTACCCAGGACTATATTTTTTTGCCAAGTTTTTGCAGTGAAATACTTTTTCTATTTAGAATTACTATTTTTTCATTTATTCGTCAAATATCTGCAGCTTTTAAAATAAAAGTTTTAAAAAAACTAAAAATACAGCGCCGATTTCAGGAAAAGGACATAAAATGCGCTATTATGCAAAAAGAAATGAAGTTCGAAAATTGAGTTCAACTTTTGGCGATGTTTATCAGAAAAATAACTAAATCCAAAGAAAAATTAGAAGCTTTCTTTATTGTTCTTTTAAAAATAAAAATAAAGTCCATGAAAAAAATTACCACTTTTGCCGATGATCAGGAATGAAAACATCTCCAACCCCTTGTTTGGAGCTGAGAAAAAATCCAAAATGGCACCAACCGGCAGTCATCTGTAACAATGAACGCACGTAGGACGTTGTATAGGCGTCGTTCGTGTTCGGAACCAAGATGGTTTCCGCCGTTACAACCCTTGTTGCGTAAAGGGTTGCTACAAAGGCAGTGTTTATCGCTTTTCGGAGTATTTTTTGTTCCCATCCGCTAAATTTTCAATTTGAACACTAAAGAACCAACTCCACAGAAGGAGGATATGAAAAACCCAGATTTCCGGGGTACACCCGGAATACAATCACCTCTGATAATGTTTAGTAACAGTAGTTTTGTTATAAGCAAAAGTAAATAAATTTTTTAAATTTTAATTGCTTAAAACTGTCCTTTGCCAATAATTAATATAAAATAACTTTTAAATCATGACCATTAATTTATAAATACATGCAAATTGAAGTTTAATATATATTTAAATGTAAATAATTTTCATAAAATTGCAACAATACATTATACACTATCTAATGTTAGCATTAAGTTCTCTGTAAAACTATAAAAAGATAATTTTTTCGAAATTTGGAATACATTTATTTTTATATACATAAAATAAAACTTTCAAGTTATTTAGCCGAAAGGTGAAAATTTTCATGCATTATATTACCAAAATATATTGTTAATAATTTAAGTTACCTGTTTGAGTGTGTGCACACAAGCACTCTGGACAAAGGATCATTTAAAATCATTTTAACAGCTTGGGCCAGAGTAAATGTTTTTCCAGTTCCAAAAGGTCCAATGATCAATACTGGAGGAAGTCTTAGATTTAAAGGAGTAATAATGGCTTCAACAGCCTCTTTCTGTTTTGGATTCAACCAAGGCTCTAACTTCAAACTTCCACTATCAAAATCAATTTCATAATTAGATACATATATATATTCATACGGATGAACAATGTTTCACGAAGATTTTGTAAGTCATAAAACACATTTTGAAAAAAAATATAGAATATTTACAATATATTACAATATTTTGTAATTAAACCAAAATTACTTCTACTTCATAGCCGATTTCATTACTTTACACGTGTACAACAGTAGAAATAAATGGTTGACTTGTGCCTTCAATCTCAATCAATGCAGAACAAAACACAAGTGGAATTGAAATGAAAAGCAATATTAAAATCTAGTAGACTGTACTCCTGTTTTGAATTTTAATTTAAACAGATTTTCAATATAAGTTTTAAATTGAACAAGAACTTCAACTATAATTTTAAAACATTTAGATTTCAAGGTTAAATACCTATTAGAATTCCACATGTTAGGAATAGTATCTATATCAGGAAACACTAAAGAAGGAGGATGGAGTCTGTCAACAGCGAAATGCATTTCACATAGAGGCAAACGATTTAACTGAAATTGCACCTAAAATAAAATTTTTAAATAACCATAAATTCAAAAATGCATCTATAACCATAGGAAACAAACACTAGTTATTAGAATAAATAGTTACAATTTAAATGAAACAAACCTCAGCTGTAAACTCTCGATCTGCTTTAAGCTTTAATTCTTCACAGCACCTCTTAGAAAGTCGGATGTAAATTGCAGTTTTACCTTTATCCTCAATCACAGCTTCATAGACCTTAAAATAAGATTCTGACATCAGTAAATTATAAAAACTTATTAAATTATCATTTAGAGGAGTGTTATCATGCGAGTGTGAAGATAATGTAATATTTCAAATTGATTTTAATTTGAAAATACTAAAGAGTGTAGACCTTTTACTCTAGAATAAATTACCTGTAATTATTTGGAAAATGCAATTAGAAGTCTAAAACCCCAGGGGGACAAAAGTTACATCTTTTTTCCCTTAACATGCTGAGCAGAGAATGTCATAATACGCAGAATTGAAAATGTTATTGATGAAATGAAAACTTTTCAATAAACCAAACTGAACTTCTTACTTATGGTGAACTTACTTATGGTTAACTGAACTTATGGTGAGTCTGCAGTATTTTATGATGTTGGTCCAAAAAATTAAATTAGTTTTCTTCAAACACCCACCATTTTTTCACAATATGTAACCCACATTGTATGCTAGATTTCATGAGAGAGATGAAATAAAATACAGTTATTGCAAATATCAATTACACTATATTCATTAATACAAAGATTTACAAACAAAATTAAATGAAAAGGCCTATGCATAATTTAGCCATTTTATTCAGCCTGATTTCAACATATTGGCATAGTCAAAACATTTTATTTTTTTTAACCAAGAAACTTAGGAACAGTTATCCAAGCTTCTTTTCCTATGCTTAGTTTTGCTTCGATAAACGGGGAAATTTCTCGCATAAACGCTTGAAACATTGCCCTGGGTAAGAGGGTGTGGGTGAAATATTTCTTATTGCATAATTAAGAAGTTTTACAGTTCTTGGCTCTTTTTCCCTATGTGTAATTGTAGCCTTACTTATATTTTTGTATGGGGAAATGTATCCAGATGACAATTGGAGTATGAAATATTTCTGGGTCTGTTTTGTAAAAGACATGCAGGGCTCCCAACATATTCCAGCCAAAGAAAAGGGTAAAACAGAACCAATTATTGTTAAAAGAGGAGTTTGGAGGACTATTTATGCTTAAAAAAGAGGACTTAAGAAAGAGCATTTGTAATTAAAATTATTTTCATTTAATTACTAGAGTACGCATTTTAGATCGATATCTCCGCTACGTCCTTAGTTTAAATAAGTTACACAGATTACGATTTCATTACATAGATTCAGTATCCTACTAACATCATAGAAAATTCACAATAGCCTTACTTACTTTAATAAGATTATTTTTAAGCACCAGGGTTTTAGAAATTTCTACGTTGAAATTTTTAAAACAAAGCTTGCACTTTTGCAGAAATGAAAACATAAGCCTTTAATCCAGGAAAAAAAATAAATCAACCCAATTTATGTGTATGTTCACTTATTTATCTGCACATTACTGTCAGCTGTAAATTGACTTGCTACAAAAATGCCTGATAAACAGGGCTCAAGGAAGGTGAAAAAAAGTGGTAACCAGTAAAAAGTATTTCCTCTCGCCTCCCCTTTTCAATTTTTCTTTCAATTGGAAATTTGCTACAATATAAAAATTAAAACTCCACCAAAAAAAGTTGCATAAAAATTGTAGTAACTTTTATATCTGCCAGCATTAAAAAATCATAATATATAACAGCATTTTTCTGAAATTTGGTGAAATGAATCAGTGAATGATAACTCTAGTGAAGTGTGAAAAGGGGTTGCTAACAGAAACATTATATGAAGAACACGAAAGATGAATGATGCTAATCAATACGTAATCCTTTATTTCTTTATTAGACCATTTTTTTAAAAATCTTGATTGGTTTCAAAAATGAAACTGACTTATTTACTTTAAAAATAACACAATTTTTAACCCCTTTGGGGGAGGGGGGGGGGCAGAACCTGCCTCCCACATTCAAAAATTAATACACTTGGTGTATTTTGCAGTCTATAAAGTTTTTGGCAATCAGACAGCATAATTTTGAAGCACTTGACAAATGAAGTTCTAAGATCAAGAAGAGGCGCAGTTAAAATCATCAGATTTAATGATTGTTCTAATGTATTTGAAAAATAATCGCTAAATTTTTTACATGTTAATTGTATATTGAAAAAAAATGGAAATAAATGTTATTCATTTATTTTGTAAAATATATAACAAGTACTTGAAAGGTGGAGAAAAAAATAATACTAAAGATGATTTTAAAAACACATTAAATTACATGCAAAAAAAGAGGGGGGATGGTTTTGGTAATTTTTTTTAAATTAGATTATTAATAAGGCTGTAATATTTAATAGTTATATGCCACTGATATGATACTAAATTAACATTTAAAGGCTAAAAATATTTTTTAAAATTATTTTTAATACATTTTTTCGGCCGAAGTTTCGAACGGGGCATTGCAAAATGACGCCAATGCAAGTCCTTCACTACAGAAGCTGCAACTTAAGAAAGATTAAAAATAATGAAATGTACAAAATCAGGACTTAACGCGCATCGCAGTTTAATGTAATCAAAACACTTTGTAAAACTGATTTTTAAATCATTCAAAAGAGGACTAAACGGATCAAAACGGACTTGAAACTAACAAACGGACTTTGAAGGGAAAAGAGAACCATTTTTTAGCCCTGGACATGTGATGGGGATATAATTAGGTCAAATTCATTAGCAATAGCTAAGTAACCAATGTAACTAGTTGAGAGTGAATTAAATTAACAAAAAAGAATGACAACTGAGAAAGCAAACAAATAAAGGTTGCTCACCCTTTACTTAGGTTAGAAAAAATATACTACAGCCCTAATAGATGTAAAAATAAAGCATCTGTTAAATACTATTAAGTAGAATTTTTTATATTTATTGGAGAATAAAAAAGTAATTTAAAAATTTCGATTTTGTGGCAAAATGTTGCCCAACGGAATTTTTAAATTCTCCTCTCCAAACTTTGTACCATAAAATCTATAAGAACCACATCTAACTTTTAGCAAAGTCTTTTGGTTGCAGGCCTGTGTCATTAACAGATGTAAAACTATAGTCTTTTAAAAACTGGACATGCATATTAGGAATATATGTATCTATATATAACAGAAATGTAGTAAAATATTTTGGAAAGGTTTAAAAATCAAAAAAAAAAAAAAATAAATAAATAAAATAAATAAATAAGGTTTGAGAATGTGACAATGACTAAGATAGTGTTTGAAATTTTCAAATGTTTCTTCTGAGAAAACAGTTAATTTTGAGTTGCGGCTGTCTTGCATTGGAAGTATGGTTTTAAAGATTGTTTTTAGAAATTAGCAAATTCCAACCATGCAGGAGTGGAAATAATATGATGTCATATTATTCAAATAATAGATGCCATAAGAAAGACTATGCCCACCTGAAAGCTGAAATTGTAATAACTATAAATATGATGGTAACAATGCTTAGCATCGAGTTCTTCATCGAAATTTTAACACGTATCGCTAATTTTTATTGACTATCAAACACTGGATTTGGCATATCCTTTTTGGTTTTAAAATTTGCAACAGCTTTTCAATATTTAGTAAAGTTGCCATTAAACGGTCATCAATATCAAAAGACAAGTTATAGAAAAAGCAATTCCTTTGATTGCTTCAAAATCTTTAATGCGGGTAGCAAAAAAATTGCATGTTGCTTTAAATTAAAAAATAAAAATATACAAGGTTGAGCATAAAGCTTGCAAAATGATTGAAGTTTATAATCACCTTTCTTTGTTCTTGTCCTTTTGTTTTAATAGGAGCCAATAATACAGTATTGCAGTTTGTAAGAACAAGTCTACCAGATGAAGAATCTTCAGATAATACAGAGGATAATTGCATATTTGCAAACAATTCCCCATTATGAGCATATTTAGCAGTCACTGCTGAATTTGGAGTAAGTAGATAACAACTGGTTACATTAAGATGTGCTTTGACATTATATCTGTAAAAAAAAAATCAAAATTATTAAAAATGTTTGAGAACGTACAAAATATTCATTCCACCCTAACAGTAAGTTTATTTAACATTAGTTCCTCAACATTTTAAAAACACACAAACATAAACACATTGCCAGGATTACTAGCGTAGCTAACATGAGTGACAAAGGTTTTCCCCCCTCTTTTTTAGAAGGAAACTAAAGAGTGAAAAAATTCTACACCTTGGTAACATGGGGAGAAATATTTTTCATTATGTTAATAAAAAATATTCAAAGCCTCAGAACAAGTTTGTCCTACCTCTATTTTTAAGCAAACAAAAAAGTAAACAAAGCAACAACAATAATAAACACTCCTTACTAAAATGCGGGATCTTTTCTCTTGATTTTTGTCCACTATGTTAAGAATTTAAAAAAGGTGAACTGAAACTGATATTAAAAAATTGAATGGAACTATGTAACTTATACAATAATTAGTAAGTACTTTAATAAATAAAATATAACATTGTCTTTTTAATAGGTATTTACAATGTTTTGCATCTAGAAGCTCCCTGTCGCATTGAAAAAGGGATTCCAAGCAATCCCGAAACATATGTCTGCATTTTTTTGCTCATTTGTGCTTTAAATTAACGTGTAATTTTATTATTATTGTTTACTTGCACAAAGTTAAATTATTTTTATATTAAGGTTAGTTAAAATTGCTAGTAAAGAAAGAATGCATGCCTATTATGTTTACAAATGACCAATAAATTCAAAAATTTTACATTAAAAATGTATAGACGTCTACTATAAAATAGTATGGTTATAATAATAGATAATTTCTAATTAGATTATTCCGTGATTTACTATTTGAACTGATCATATCAGTTGGTTGTTGAAAACTGAAATCAAAAAGTGGGGGGAAGCTTGTGTTAAAATTGTAAAAAAGGGGGAGGGATGTTTTTGATAAAATAAAAAAGTCGGGGGATTCTCCCCTTCATCCTCTCTCGACTACACCACTGTGCAAGCCATAACATTAAAATTATGCTTCATATTTACAATAAAAAAAGTTCTGGTATTGCCAGAGCAAAGCAAAAATAAATGCCTTAATTTGTGGTATTAATTAAAAAAAATACAGTAAGCTGAAAGTATTGTTTGAATTTAAGAATATTGAAAGATATGAAGTATAATATGATAGTATATACATTTATTGTGCATTCAATCTTAAAGCTCAATATGTATAGCAGCCTAAGCATCGGTATCCTGTGCTTCAGTTAAAAAAACTTCTTGCCAGCACTTAAAAGTATATGCAGCCATAGAGGATTGTATAGTATAAAATGTACAGGAATGTCTACTGCATAATATTATGAGCGATAATACTAAAATGCTTCCAATCGTCCCTAATATAAATAATGCATAAAAATTGTAATATTTATCATAAATTATTAGAAGTTATATTAACTAAAAGTAAATAAACTTGAAAGTTGTAGATGAAAATTAAACATTACTGTCCACTATTTATAATACCATAAATTTTCTAAACTTAAGCAAATATAAAGCAATGCATTTTCTGCTTGAAAAAAAATATTAAAAAGGTAATCATAATGTAGAAATCTGAATTTTCTTTTTATAGCTGAACAGCAAAGATTGAACCTAAACATAATTTTTGTTTCTTAATAATTCAAAGTCTTTGAACGCAATCAATACTATGAAATCTTTAAATTTATTAAAAGAATAGAGGCTTGAGAAAATACATTATTTTTAAAATGTAAACCTTTAAAAGGTTAAACTAATTTTGTGGATAGATTTTCTCATACAAACATGAACTTTTTATTTTTGATATATAATTATATACAAGTAAATTACTTCAGTAATATACTATACATTCCAATATATGACACTTCTGAAACTCAATAATTGTACATTTAAACTTATTATTTGAAACACAGGCCAAGCTTTCAAATATTAGTGAAAAATGGATAGAAAACACTTTTCTCCCACTTATTTCTTAAAATTTTCAACATAGCAAACAGGAATAGAGGTTTCTAAGAACTTGTATTCTTTTTTAAAAATCAATATTATTTTTAAGTTGATTTAGGAATGTATGAGTTCTGTATATGGAAGCAAAACCAAATGGAACTTCTTTCCGTACAAAATATTTTTTACATTAATTTTTCAAAACATAAATATCCTTTGCATTTGGAGAAGGCAATAAAACTAATTATTTCATAACTGAGAAAATTAATATGATAAATGCCGTACCAATAAAATTATAGACAGGTTTTGAGCTTAACAAGGTGGTGGAGCCCCTTTATCAATGCAAAGAGTAGCAAGTTTCATTGTGCAAGAAATCCAAAAAGTATTTTAGACTTTTCACTCTGAAACTCACAACTTCTGTTAAATTACATTTTTGTTAAATTGCAATAAACAATGTTTACCTAGAAAGTAATTCATATTGAGCCATTTCTTCTATAAAGAGCAGTTCATGTTGTCTAGCACAATAATTATTCTTTGTGATGGTCGGTTCCATTACAGACTGTGTTAGAGTGAATTTATTGCCATTAGGAGCGGGATAGCATGTCAAAAGACATTCTTCCCGCTCTCCTAATGAATAAGGTCGATTTTCAAATGGAACAACAGTTACATCATTGCTACTCCAACGCTCAGTAAAAGATACAGCTGTATCTCTTGCTTGTTGAAGTTTTTCCATATCTGAAGAAGACACTACATCAACACACAGTTTTTGAACTAATACTGGCTCAAAACCAAAATCAAATACGATAGCTTGCCTGAAGGTACCGTAGATTGAAGTCATAAAACGAACCTAGGACAAAAAATTAAAAATTCATTCAGTAAGATACATGATGAATCATTTTAAAATATCACAACTTATATGAGTTTTAAACAATCTCTAAAGTGAAAGAAAGGATATTTTATATTCAATGCTTTTTAGTCAAGCGATATGATGTCACAAATGAAATTCATGTTTTAAATTGTTTTCCACTTCTCAACCATGATACTTTCACAATTAAATATCAAATTTCAAAATGTTGAATATATTTAATGAAAAACTATTGCACTCATTTCGAAATTCTAGTTGTAGTTTATATAAAACATGTTCAAGTAAATTATTACTATTATTTCATTCTTTTTCTTTTTTCAATCCGTCACTATCTTCTTTCTTGGGACATTACCGAGAGTCAGTCATTAAGATGGCAAAAAATTACAACAATTACTAATAAACTACACATTTTAAATACTGATGCAAAACTTTTTTGACTACTTTATAATGGAGGACTATTTTCAGTCTTACAGTGTTGCTACTGTACTGAAACAGCAGAATGAAATTCAACGACTTTTCCAGGTTTTCCAGACATATTTTTTTAAAAATTCCAGTCTTAATTTCATGGTATCATACAAATTGAAAACATACCTTTGCCTCAAAACATTCTTTGTAAAACAATAGCATGAACTGCTAACCTTAAAATAATTTCAAACACACTTTGAAACATTATTCAGTGAAGTACTGGAAAAATGCACCTTTTAAAGGTCTCATGCCTCAGTTCCTTGATGAGGAAATTGATTACTATCGAGATTTTTCAGAGGAAAAACAAAACCATTAATTGTGCAACACACTGTAAATACAGTTGGGAAAAATTTGAATAACAATAACAAATGTGAGTCAATTATAACTATTAAAAAGCTAAACTTAATTAATAAAATTATTAATGATCAAATCAATGGTTGAATCAAGGGCCATCAATCTCGGTAGCTCCTTCCACATGTTGCATTTTGAGTGAAGCAAAAGAGCTGATTTCATGTTTGCATATCCAACTTTCTCCATTTAGAAAACCTAGTAGCATCGTATATGAGCGATTCAAACATTGGCACAAAAGTCGCTTTTCTTGGCAAGCGCCATGAAAGATTCCAGATTTTTGATGAAATGGTAAAACTCCCAGACTCTTCCTTGACCTATACCAGGGCCGTCTTCGAAGTCAACAATTTCTCCTTTTCTTCCGGGCCTGCTTCAAGCATGCGAATCGCTAGCATGAGTCATTCAAGTGATCCCATGTTCCTTCCAAGTTCCTACTGCGCGAGGATGGTATACGAGCTAGCTGGTATGGTGTGTGGCCAGGGACGTAACTGGGGGGGGGGATCAGATGGGCCCTGTGCCCCGAGCGCCAGATTTTATGGGCAGCTAAGTTGACTAAGTGTGTGTGCATATGTGATTTTTTTTTTCAAACTAAAAACCGAAAAAAAATTCTAGTTTCAAATTGCTTAAAATAATTAAGGAAAAAAAAGTGAAATGCTGAGTCAAATTTAGTATTGCTTTAACGCGAATAAAGAATAGATGGGATGGACGAAGGAAGAAAGAGGGGGTAGGAGGTTTCAGTAAGTAGTGAAAATGTATTTGTATTTCAGAAACCAATGTTAAATGTTTACATCTTATCTAAGAATCACCCTACTCGGAGAAGGATTCTGCGACCGAAGGCCCCTTGGAAATAGCGATACAAAACAAGGCAAATGCGTCACAATGCCCCTTTTCTGCAATAAAACCATAAAACTGTCCCAATGATGTATTCCTTTTAGCTGACAATGACGGGTGCTTGTCTAACTATTGGTCTTAAGGGTAGGGCCCTCATGGTCCCTGTTAGTCGTCCGAATTTTTAATTTGAGTAAATTCAATTACCGTAATTATCAGTAAATAGCCCGCATCGTTGTATAGTCCGCAGAAAGAAAAATTCATCCTAAAAAAATCAAGTTCGGTGCATAACCAGCGTCGTAGTATAACCCGCACCCAAAACAAAAACAATTGCACGAACAAATCACTCTGTAAGGTATACTGTTTATAAGGAAACAATTTTTAATTACAGAGCACTTAAGACTTAACATTTTAAATTATATTGTAAAAATTTTACATTTTGCCATATTTTGTTTATAGATGGTTATTTTGTTTACACAGGGACATATGCTCTGGTCCTACTATCCTATTATGATTTAATTGGTGTGGAAGCAAAGGCTTGCATAGGGAATTCAAGAGGGATGGGTGAAATTGAATCATAGTTTCGAAACCTATCATTTATTTCTTTCAATTTATCAATCAATTTAATTTTCTTTTTTAATAATAATTATTATTTTTTGAATTACGTGTATTGCCCGCATCGTTATATTGCCCGCAGAGAGTAAAAAAGGGAGTTTTTTCGTAGATAACCCGCGGGCCATAACACAGATAATTACGGTAATACTCGCCATTTTACAATTTAGTTGAAACTAGAAACAATATTTTCTATTTCAATTTGCTCTCATTTAAGTTATGTTTGAATTTTTTGGATTGTTTGAATTACTACCTTACAATGTAAATTTTAAAATCATATTTTTTTTTTTTTAAATGTTAAAAATATATAAAAGTTCTGAAAAATTCTAAATTTTGTCATGTAGTCTTTAAATCTCTAAAGAATTATTTTTTTAAATTACTACTACAAAATTTAAGAATAAAATGAATTTTATATTTTGAAAATAAATTTATACTTATTTAATATAAATTTTGATCTTTTAACATATTTATTTATAGTTTAAAAGAACACATACAATGAAAACATCAATTACATATGAAGAAAATTGAAATGAAAGTTGATAATTATTTCCATAGCTATTTATTTATTGTTTTCCTAAGAATAATTTTTAAAAAGATGACTTCACTTAAAAGTATTGCCTTTTAACTTTTAAATTATTGATGCTTTACTGAATAATTACTGTTAAAAATGACTTCCAAAAATAAAAGCTACCAAGTACTGTAAGTTTTAACTGAAGCCCTATCAGCAATCTAATAAGATTAAAACATTTCAGTATATTTTTCTGATTTAAAAAACAAAATATATGTGTTTAATATTCTGCTGTAAATGTACCAAAATGAAGTACAGGCAGAGAAAGTTTGAGAACTTTTGGTCGGTATGAAACAAAAAAATGCGATGTGAAACGATGAAGCGCTGCAGAAAGTGGTATCACTTGGATTGCGCAATCAAATCTTGAAGCAGGCCCGGGAGAAAGGGAGAAATTGCTGACTTCGAAGACGGCCCTGCCTATACACTTAATTTTAAAATTCCCCGACTTTTCCAGGTAACGTAGCAACCCTCGGTCTACTTTCCACAGAAATAAAAAAGAAAATATTAAACAGCAGTGGAGGAAAAAGTTTTATCCTTCTAAAAAATATTACTTAAAAAGAAAAAATAAATAAAATTAGTTCAATGAAAATTTTTTATAGTAGCTTATAGGATGTAAGAATATGTGTGTCTGTTGGCCTGTCATTTTGTTAAGAAAATGTTATATTCCATAGTTGCTTTCGACATATGTGCAAATTTTTATAAAATTTAGACCTTTTTTTTAAAGAGTACACTATACTAATATTATAAAACTGAAGAGTTTGTTTGCTTGAACACGCTAATCTCAAAAACTACTGGTACGATTTAAAAAATTCTTTCAGTGTTAGATAGCCCATTTATCGAGGAAGGCTCTAGGCTATATATTATCACGCCAAGACCAATAGGAGCGGAGTTCCGAAAATTGCATAAAAGAGTCCTTTTCTATTGGAAGAAATGATCGCATCCTTTCGAGCTTGATACCATTGAAAAGCACGTAAACAACTAACCTTAAAATTGGAAGCTTCTAAATTAAATAGAAAAGAAGTTATGAGTGTTTTTCTCTGTAGTTTGAAAGTATTTTTTCACGGTAATCAACTTTAATTTTATTTTACTCTGATGATGACAGTTTTATTTTATTTGCCTTGTTGCATATTTTCAACAATTGTTAGATGTCGTGTCAACAAACAAATCAATGCAATTGCCATTGTTAAACAAATCAAATATATACTAATCAACGTTTCTAGCATGTTGATGAAGCATCGCTGTATTTGCAAAATATAATTTAAGATAGACCATGCAACGCCGGGCGTCGCAGCTAGTTAGTATAATAAATCAGTTTTATAGTCATTTAACTCAGTGATTAGTTCTACAATTGCTATAAAATTTATGAGGAATTTCTATTTGTATGAGATTTTAATAAAAAAAATACTGTTCTACCAAAAAAATGTCCATGAAAACTGGATAAAAATTGTACATTACATATTCTTGACTAAATTAAACTACACTAAATAAGTAATATTTTTGCCAGAGTGATGTGCATAAGCTGAAACAAGATGTCATATAAAAGAGATAGCTTTACAAAGGGAAAAAGTTATGAAAAAATGGCATAAAACCTTACTTTGCAAGTATATTGGTCATATTTATATTCATTGCTGTCTGCATTACTCCATTCTTGGCAGTGAGGGCCTAAATTATATTCTTTTATGCCAGATACTCTACCAGATCTCAGTAGTGAAATCCTAAAATGGTTTCTGTGAGTTTCATACAGTAAAGCAATATGCTTTAATGTTGCCTAAAATAGAAAAATATAATATATATGAATATGTAAAGTATGTGATTTTGTTGCATAATACTCATTTCATGGAATAAAACAGATTTTTAAGCACATGTTAAGACCAAATCAAAAAATAGAAAATTTGAAACTTAGTTTCAAATTTATGTATTTATTAAATATACTAATAATTGGGACCTAAATTTAATTTACAATTTAAAAGAATAACAAAAATTCATCTCTAAATATCGATTTATATCCTTTATACAACCAACCTCAAATATGAAATGTATATATATATATATATATATATGTGTGTGTGTGTGTGTGTTTTGGAGCTAAAAGGCATTACATCCACTTCTATTGTCTGGTTGAAGGTCCTGCCTTAAGGCATTTCTCTTGCCTTAAGGCAAGCTTTAAAAGGCCCCAAAAAAAAAAAAAAAAACCGTTTTTTTTTTTTTTTTTTTTTTTTTTTTTTTTATGGTAAAGATCTATTTCTAATATATCTAAGAATATGTCTGTAAAGTTCTAGAGATTAATTCTCAATATGTTCAAAAATACAGCACTAAACATGGCCAGGTGTCCAGTAGATGGCAAAACTGGGAAATTTCACTAGTGGCCAACGGCCAGTAGAGGTAGATTTTTTACTGGCCACTTTTTTTGAAGCAGTGGCCACTTTTCTCGGTGAAAAATGCACAATGGTGTTTTAAACTTTTTTGTATTGATTAGTAATGATATAAAATTAAAAAATTTTTTAAAGTTTTAAAAATTACATTTTTAAAAGATGAACTCACTCACTAATATCTTTGATTTCCTAGAAAAATATTTTCCCTTTTCTCCCAATTATTAAAAACCATTGTACATACATTAACTTATGCAAAAATGAAAGATCATTGCACAAAATATTGCTTACCATACCGAAACAGTTGATAAAAACTTAGCACATTTTGTTTTTAATAGTAATGGATTTTTGTCAATACTTACAGCAAATGAAATTATATATTAATATACAACTTAAGAACGAAGATTGATTACAGAAAACTATGATAAACGATAAATATGGCCTATGGGTTTCGAAACTGATTGCAAACTTTTTGTTAAATACAGTACTGAACCCCGAACTCGGAAAATCCTAAAATTCGGCACTTTTTCAGGATAATTTCCGATTGTTTTCCGTAAATTCAGAAGAATATTAATCTAAAAAGCTGTTAAATTAACAAATGCCAGTAAATTTTGATTCAAATAGAAGCAGCAATCCTCGTAGATATATTTCTGATTTATATGAACTAAACTCAGGAAACCAAGATAAAACCAGAAAACCCTATTATGTTAAAAAGTGAAAAATCGGTTTTTTGGGAGTAGTTAAGTATCTTTTTTCCTTATAAAAAGTTATTACTTCCTTAAGTTCTTAAAAGTTCTGTTTTCCAAGTTTTATTCCCTTAAAGAAAAATTTGGTTTACTTGTTTCTCTGTGGTCATAAATGGCGCCCAGTGTCCTTGCAATTTGTACAAATGTCTGGCGTTTTGGGTCGACTTCTCTGCTAATATTTTACAGCTCTATTTTCTTTTTCATGCAATTGTAGGTGGTAGTGAAATGGTAAACTACCATATGGGCATGGTTAATTTTTGCTGAATTGTGAGTTGTAATTTGGAGCGTTTTATTAAAATCTATGAATAAGTTATTTTTTTTGTTTGGTAAAAATATCCACAAATGGATTTACTTATATTACCTTTTAGAAAAAAAAAAGGTATCTTATTTTTCTTAAAGTAATATTTAAAATACGAATGGACATTTGGAGGTTCATTGAATAATTGCTGCCAGAAATGAATTTCCACAAAATGTTTTATTAAGAAATTCATCATGAATGTAGAGATGGATAAGTGATGGCATGGGAGCTATCAATAGACGTTGCAAAAGTGTAATCAAGTTGGAAAGAGTAGATCATGTGCATAATTTTAATATATCTGATAAATCTCTTACATTCTAATTGATGTATTTTAACTAATTTTTGATCAACATTTTAGCAATTATCTACATTAGAAAATTCTTAAAGATAGTGTTAACTTTTTTACTGAAAATTCGATTAAAAGTTGGGCATCATAATAATTTGATAAAAATAACACACCTTTGCAGATAAATGAAAAGTCCACTCTCTACAGCAATTCTTCTCAGAAACTGTCAAATTTATTTCTGGCTCTACACTTAATTCCACAGAGTCTAAACTTTCAGTCATAATAAGATTAGGATTTGTTGAAGTCAACCACTTTTCAAGCAATTGCTCAGTATAATGTCTTCCTTGCAAGCTGCACTCTTTGGCGCGTTGTAGTTTCATTTGCCGATAATCAAATCTCTCTTTCCATTCTAAAAGCTCTTCTTCACCATGTGCATCACAACACTGCTGCCCCAATCGGCATTTTCCACTAGACGAGTAGCTGTTGAAAAGTTAGTAATGCTTTTTAAAAAACAAAGACAAAAATTCAAAACATTATCAAAGTAAAGTTTTATTTAATTTAAAATATAAAATGCAATAAATTTAAAAGTACTTACTTCATTTAAACACACTGGTGTAGTGAAAAATTTATCATGGTGTGGGGGAATTCACTTTTTAAGGGCAGGGATTTTTCTTATAACTCATAAATACAGTCAAATCTCCCAAATCCGCGAGCTTCTAAAATCCGCACAAGATTTCCAATGTAAACAATGAAACTTAGTTTAAAAAATAAAAATTCCTTAAATTTTCAAAGCTAAGAGCATTTTTTTAACTTGAAATGTTTAAATTAACTCACATCTACCTTTTATACGTTGAAAACAATGTATTTTTAGCTTATTTTTATCTTTTTTTATAGCCACGTGTCATGCGTAATATTAGCGTTTTACCGTAATTAGGCATCAAACTTATTGCATCTGTTTTCGGTTTGCTATATTTCTTATTTTATCTTCATTAGTACACAATTCAAATCGTATTCAGCAAAAATATTAAGCTATTTTTAAATTTTAAATAATGTATTTGAATCGATTTTATGGTGGAAATGTTCTTCCTCCTTGAACTAATTAATGGAGACTATTTTGGTCGCCAACATGGCGATCGGCAAGGAAATTTTTGGTCACCATTAAAATTTTTTGGTACCTAGTTGGCGAGTGGCAACCACCAATCTGCACCTTTATAAAGTAGTTGAATAAAAAAAATCATTCAAAGTTCATATATACACACACACATATATATATTGTATCTAATTTTTATAAATTGTCTTTCTTTTCTATCAATTTTTTTTATATATATTCATGCCTGTATAAATAGTGGTTTATCAAAAAAAATTTGAGTAATAAGTAAAAAGGTAAACGCAACATTATAACTTCACAAAATGCTTACACAGATCAGTGACCGGAAATCCGCACAACCCTTGGTCCCAAGCAGTGCGGATTTCGGACGGTTGACTGTATATGCACACGTGCTTAAATTTAAAACATACACTTGTATATAAGTTTACTGCCTTCATAATGGGTAGGGCCCCCTATCCTCCCTTGCTAGACCACTCTTTAAACATTTAAAATTACGAAGAATTTTTGAAAACAACCAATCTGGTAAGTTTCTGTTCCAAAGTTCATATCCAGAAATTAATATTGATAACACCCAGGATTAATCATGCAACTAAATATTCAATATAGAATTGTCTACCTCCTAGGCAATTTTAATAATATCGCCCATCCTCCTTTTTTCAATTTACAAAGAGTGCATTAGTTGTACTGACCAGGGTTTGTTGATTTAAATCAAGTGATTTTTTTAAAATCATCGATTTAAATCATTTTTGAAATTTGTTTTAAAAATTGATTTTAGTGTTAGAAAGTGTTCATTTGTGGTGGTTCCTGAACTGTAATTCCATAGATTCTGAACTTGAACTCACTCCAAACATTTGAACTGTAACCACTCAATAACTGCAACAGCAACTGCTAGATAGAGTTGCGTCTTTGTGTAGGTTGAGGTGGATGCCTCTTCACAGTTGCTATGCAGCATGCTGTATTTTTCTTAATTCATAATTCAAGTACCTTCTGATGTTTATTAAAATTGCCGTTATGTTTTGAACCAGCTTAATCAATCGTAAACTAACTGAGTATGCAATCTCCATATAAGTGGTGACTTGTCGCACCTGTCGCATTTAGTGATTTTACATTGAACATTCATTTTCTTCAGCATAAATAGTGAATTCAATGTGCCTTAAGTTTCTTACAGATAAGTGTGAATCATAACTGTAACGTGTTGCACGTGGGTTAGCAACATGTTCTTCAAGGTAAGTCCGTGCTAAACGTACATTATTCAGACAGCAAGTTAATTTTTTAATTTGGTGCATTCGGTGATCAGTATAAATTATTTTGTTATTTATATTTCACATGCATAAGTTAATCCCTCTGTGACTTGTGCTAAATAACTAAAAGCCATGCCTTTTTTATAATTTTGTACAGTTATATATATTAGTGTGAATTAATTTGTGTTTATGGATACATTTCCAAAATGCCTGACACCCCATCCAATACCTCTCCCACTACGGGTACTGCAAACGTTTCCAACGTATCAGTAAAACCTCCTCCGTTTTGGAAGGTAAATCCATCTTTATGGTTTATTCATTTTCTGGTAT
Source organism: Octonoba sinensis (assembly GCA_038502835.1). Taxonomy (NCBI): domain Eukaryota; kingdom Metazoa; phylum Arthropoda; class Arachnida; order Araneae; family Uloboridae; genus Octonoba; species Octonoba sinensis. The sequence goes on from CM076600.1 coordinate 54,590,981, forward strand.
CACTCAAGATGATACAAAATATTATACTGTGATTTCGGCAATTGACCATGAAAGTCTTGGCTCCGTCAGTGACATTGTTTCTCAACCCCCGCCACAAGACAAATATATTGCCTTAAAGGCACGACTCATTGAGATCCACTCAGAAAGTCAAGAGTCCAAAACTTGGAAACTCTTACAGGGCATCGAGTTAGGAGACCAGCGCCCCTCGCAGTTATTAAACAGCATGAGATCGATTACAGATGGCACAGTAGGCAATCCCTTATTGAAATCGCTTTGGTTAGCCAGGCTCCCAACTCAAATGCAAAGCATTCTTGCCGCGTTGAGTGATGAGTTACCCCAATTGGCAGCTGCTGATGATAAAATTAATGAAATGGCAATGGGTCATATTAATGCAGTCACAGCGCCCACTCTGCAACCCCCTGCTAAAAACCCACTAGAATTACAAATTGCTCAATTAACAAAACAAGTCAGTGAACTGACAGCATCCTTCCATCGGCGTGGTTGCTCGGGTGATAGGGGGCGTGATTTTCATAACAGGCAGCGTAGTAAATCAGCAGGGCGTAGGTATAAGGAACCCTCTCAAAACATGTGCTTTTATCCCACTAATTTTGAGTCAAAAGCACGGAAATGTATGGCTCCTTGTTCATTTGCTTCAGGAAAACTTACGTGGCGATCACCAGTAGGCCACAGTAGCGACCGTCAACTAAATCGCATTGTATTGGCCGATAGATCTTAAAAATTGCAATTCCTAATTGATACCGGGGCGTATATCTGAAGTCATTCCAAAAATTCAAAATTGCATCCACCCAAGTTATTCAAAACTACCTAATGTTATATGCTGCAAAGGCACTAAAATTAGAACTTTTGGCGGGAAAACTCATTAAGCTCGACCTGAACTCGAGTCGTACGTTTTCTTCGTCATTCGTAATTGATGATTGATAGGAAATGTTATTTTTAATTCTTACCACTTAATTTAAAAGTAAAGTATATTTTATTATCTTATTTCTTTATTTAGGTTTAAGCCCTTTAATCTTGTAAACAGTAAACGTCAGCTTAGTTACGACGTACCTCCCGACGCTCAACTTTTTGCCAAAATGTTTAGTTGGCTGAATCCGCCACTTGGGGCGTTACCTTTTTCCTGATCGAGAAGTCTCTCGAATGACCTTCATGTGTCATCAACGTATGTGCGTACACGTACTCTGCGGTGAGGCACTATACGCAAATCAACCTCGGGTATTTAAGCATAGTGCTCTCTCATTTCAGTCTCTCAATCCTTTCAGTTCTTCCTTTGTTTCGTTCGCTTAGGAGAGCGAACGGGAAGTCGAGGCCTTTACCCGGTGATATGGATTGTATATCTTAGGATATTTTTATTAGAGATAGTTTTCTTGAGCTGCACCGACTTCGTATGAAATGCCCGATAGTTTAGTTTTTGGTAAAATATAAAATCTAGTCAACTTTACTTTATTATGGCTTTAGGTGATATTTTTAACTGTTGTACTTTTGAATCAGTTATTGTGTTATTTACTTAAATAAATCTCTGCTATAACTTTTAAAAATTGTATCAGCTTTGAATTACTTTTTTAGCAAATAATGGGTCCTTTTCAAGGGATAATAGCCCATCAATGATGTCAATCAGCCTATTATTGGTGTTGATTTTTTAAAACATTTTAACCTACTTGTTGACATAAGAAATAATTGTTTAATTGATTCTCAGACAAAGATTTCCTTGCGTGGGTGTCTTCCAAGTATCTGTCCCTCAAATACAAATATTTCAATTCTGTTAGGCACTTCTGCATTTGACAAACTCCTGGGCTCATACCCCGAGCTAATTAATCCTTTCCAAGTCGTAGCTAAAAAACAGATCCCCATGGTTTCTTATTTTATTGAAACTACTGGACCGCCAGATTTTTCTAAGCCGCGCAGCCAGAGCTCAAGGCAGCACGCAATGAGTTTGAGTTTTTAATGTCTCAAGGAATCCTTTGCCCATCCAAAAGCCCTTGGGTGCCCCCCTCTCCACATGGTGCAAAAAGTCAACGGTGAATGGCGTCCATGTGGTGACTATAGGAGGTTAAACTCTACAATGGTCCCAGATAGATATCCTGTCCCTAACATTCAAGACTGTACTCAGGCATTTCATGGTAAAAAAGTTTTTTCTACTTTAGACCTGGCACGCACGTACCACCAAGTTCCTGTACACCCTGATGACGTACCTAAAACTGCGGTGACCACTCCATTTGGTCTTTACGAATTCCTTTTTATGCCTTTCGGTCTGAGAAATGCGGGTCAGACCTTTAACCGGGATAACCACCGTGCTATTTGGGTTAGATTTTTGCATTCCCTACCTTGATGACTTCCTTTTTAGCATCATCAAGCAAGGAAGAGCACAGTGATCACTTGCCCCAAGTTTTCGACCGCCTAAAACAACACGGCTTGAAACTAAATCCTGCCAAATGCCGTTTAGGAGTCTTTGGTATCTTTTCTTGGGTGTCTGATTACTCCTGCTGGAGTGCAGCCATTGCCTAGTAAAACAGATACCATTGCCGCATTTCCCAAATCCCAGACAGTTTTCCGAACTTAAGACGTTTCAATGACGTCTTAAGACGTGGCAATGTTAAATTTTTATAGACGATTTCTCCCTTATGCTGCCGCAACTCAATCTAATTTTAACGAATTTCTTAAAGACTCAAAGAACAACAAACGTCCCATTCCTTGGACAGACGAGACTACGTCTGCCTTTGAGAAATATAGAACTGACCTTAAAAATGCTGTAACTTTAAGTTTTTATTCTCCTGGAAAAAGTTATCTCTAATGGTTGATGCTTTGGACATAGCCATTGGGAGCGGTTTTACAAACCCATAGAGATCATGGCCCCCAGCCCCTTGGATTTTTCTCTGAAAACTGAGCAAAAGTATAGCACATTTGACAGGGAATTATTGGCAATTTATTCTTTAGTAAAACATTTTCAGCAGTCTTGAATGTCACAATTTCATTATTGTTACTGATCATTGCCCTCTTACTTTTGCCATCATCACTAAACCTAGCAATTTTACATCGTCAAGACAAAATAGGCATTTATCATATGTCTCACAATTTAGCATGGACATTAGACATGTTTCTGGAGCAAGTAACGTAGTTGGTCATACATTGTCTTGAATTAATGCAATTACTCCAAGTGCATTTAATTTTGAAGCTTAAGTGAAAGCACAGGAAACAGATCTGGAGCTTCAAAATCTTTTAATCAGTACTGACCATTCCCTTCAGCTTAAATAAGTACCAATATCATTTGATTTAAAGCTGTGGTGCACCATTTAAAACGACAAAGTCAGACCATTTGTGCCAAAAGGATGCAGAAAGGAAATCTTCAATCCCCTTCACAACCTATTTCATCCTGGTATTCATGAAACAAAAAAAAATTGTCTTCGGTCACTACATCCTGCGCATCTGTTTCTAAAGATGTTATTTCTTGGTCACATGCTTGTGTCCAATGCCAGCTATCCAAAGTAAACAAATAGGCATACCCACAGTCCCATACAGCCATTTTTAAAGCCTGCTCACAGATTTGACCATGTCCACATCGACTTGGTCGGCCCCTTGCCACCTTCAGAGGCATTATTCTTATATCCTGACATGTGTCAACAGGTACACTAGGTGGCCAGAAGCCATCCCTGTGCCTGATGACACTGCCGAAACTGTGGCACATGCATTTGGGACAGTGGATTTCTCGTTTTGGGGTACCTTCTGTGATCACCACGGATCAAGGAAGACAGTTCCAGTCTGTGCTGTTCTCTTCCCTCACCAAGTTACTGGGCTTCAAGCAAATCCGAACTACTCCATATCATCCCGCCAGCAATCGAATGGTGGAACACTGTTATATATCACTGTAACTGTCACTGTGTCAAGCACCAATGGTGGGCATGCCTGTAACCGAATGCACTCGCCATGCGGAATGGAAGCTATCAACTCGAGCCACGATGCGGCTCTGCTGTGCATCGGTATTTAAATAAAGTAATTCTTAAGCTCTCATCAAGCTCATGTTAAATCATGCAATTGCAACTGGTTACTAAAGAGTTACAACAGTGGCGACGAGTATGCGATGAATCCAGCGAGCTTATGATCAGAAGTTAGCGGCACGGATTAGGCCTAACTAACGCGGAGCTCCCACGCCATCTTCAGAAGCTAGCCGTTCAAGTATGGCATCATTTGGCAATATTTCGGAATTCGACGCATCTGTGGAAACGTGGACGCAGTATGCCGAGCGTCTCCAGCAGTTCTTTGTTGCAAATGCTATTGAAGATGCGGGTCGTCAACGCGCCATATTCTTAACGGTTGTCGGACCTGCAACGTACGGTCTTCTCCGAAATCTCATATCGCCATCGGCACCGACGGAAAGGACACTGGTTCAGCTCTTAGCAACGTTAAACACGCACTTCGATCCGGTACCGTCCGAAATCGTGCAGCGATTCAAATTTAACAGTCGTGTTCGGCATGCAGGCGAATCAGTCGCCGTGTACGTGGCCGAGCTGAGGCGTTTAGCTCAGTACTGCAACTACGGTGCTTCGTTGGATGTGATGCTGCGCGATCGCATTGTGTGCGGAATCCAAGACGAAGCGATCCAGAGGAAACTTCTTTCCGAGAACAACTTGACGCTACTACGAGCGACAGAGTTGGCGGTCGCCATGGAAGCAGCCGCGAAAGACGCCGTCGACTTACGCATCCACACTTCGGCGGATGTAAACAAACTACACGCTCGCGGGAAAGAGCGGCCGAAAAAGATGAAACCCCAGCAAACTACGCAACATCGCGGGGAAGATAAGAAGTGTTTTCGCTGTGGAGATGCAAAGCATCTTTCAACTGAATGCAAATTTAAGAGTGCAGTGTGCCACAACTGTGGGAAAGTAGGACACTTAGCAAGAATTTGCCAATCAAAGGCAAAAAAGCCTTTGGGGAAATTAAATTTGGTGCAAGAGGAGCCCACTGTGGAAAATAGTGAATACAGGTTGTTCAATATTAGTGGGTTGCATGATGCTCCACCTCCTGCCAAAGCTACAGTGTTTCTAAAAGGTAGGCCATGTGAGTTTGAAATAGATTCAGGGGCACCATTTTCCATTATGCCAGCATGCAGGTACAAAAGTTTCTGCAACATTTTTCCTGCATTAAAACCAACAAAGATTAAGCTGCAATCTTTTACTAAGCACCCAATCGATATTTTGGGTGTTGTAGAAATAGAAATCCAGTTTAATGCTAATTGTAGGCTTTTGCCGTTGTTAATTGTAAAGCAAGGAAATGTGTGTTTGGCTGGCCGAAACTGGATTGGCCCTCTGGATTTAATGTCCGAATTTCGTCCTAATGTACCATCTGTGGTAAACATAGTTTCAAAGTTGGAACCATCATTAGAAACTGTTCTAGACAAACATAAAGAACTGTTTTCTTCCGGGCTAGGACTGATAAAGAACGTGAGAGTCCACCTCAAACAAAGGAGGGATGTAGTGCCAAAATTCTTCAAGGCACGTCCAGTTCCATATGCCCTGCGTGACTCTGTCAACAGAGAAATCAATCGTCTAGTTGAAGAAGGGATCCTGGAGTCTGTCCAGACCTCAGAGTGGGCCGCGCCCATTGTTCCGGTTCAGAAGCATGACGGCAGAATCAGAATTTGTGGGGATTTCAAGTTAACGGCAAACAAAGCAACAGAGCTTGAGCAGTACCCCCTACCCAAGATCGAGGACTTGTTTGCACAACTATCAGGTGGGATATGTTTCACAAAGTTAGATTTACGTGATGCATATTGCCAATTAGAACTTGACGACTCATCCACCAACTTCCTGGTAATAAACACATTGCAAGGACTTTTTCGCTACAAGCGTCTTCCATTTGGAGTGGCCTCGGCACCAGCAATTTTTCAGCGCGAAATTGAAAAAATCTTACAAGGACAGAGGGGTGCATCTTGTTATCTGGATGATTTGCTGATCACTGGCAAGGATGACAAAGAGCATTTAAAAAACCTGGATCAAGTTCTATCGCGTCTACGTGCAGCAGGGATTAAACTTCACCCTAAGAAATGTGAATTTTTAAAGCCATCTGTGGAATACCTGGGTCATTGCATTGACCAGCATGGCCTTCATCCAGTGCAATCCAAGATAGATGCAATTAGCAAAGCGCCTGCACCTTCCAACGTGGACGAACTTCGATCATTCATTGGACTTGTCACCTATTATGCGAAATTCCTACCTAACATGGCCACTTTGCTTGCTCCTCTGTACCGGTTGCTCGAAAGTAGACAACCATGGAAATGGGAGAGTCCTGAGGAAGAAGCTTTTTGTGGTGTCAAAAGAAAGCTACAAAGTTCTTCGCTATTAGTACATTTCGATAACAACAAGGAAGTGATACTTGCCTGTGATGCTAGCCCATACGGCTTAGGTGCTGTATTGTCTCATCCAACCTCTGATGGGGATCGGCCGATAGCTTTCGCTTCGCGATCACTGAGCAAAGCTGAAAGAAATTACAGCCATATCGAGAAAGAAGCTCTGGCATTAGTGTTTGGTGTGACGCGATTTCGCAACTACCTGCTGAGACGCACCTTCACATTGCTTACAGATCATCGCCCCCTGGTCAACTTACTTTCAGAAGATAAACCTGTTCCGGCCGTGGCAGCAGCTCGAATCCAGAGATGGGCGCTTACCTTGTCTGCTTATGCATACAAAATAGTTTACCGAAAAGGAAGTCTGCACGGTAATGCTGATGCATGCAGTCGTCTCCCCTTGCCAAGTAGTACACCGGATCCTCCTATTCCAGCAGAGTCTGTGCTGCTATTACAACAATTAGATGATAGCCCTGTGACAGTTCATCTAATAGCTGCTGAAATAGAGCGAACTGCAATATTGAAACAGCTTAAAAATTATATCCAGAAAGGCTGGCCAAAGAAGGTTGCTGAAAGTTTACATCCCTATTGGCTTGTTAAACAAGAACTTTCTGTACAGGATGGTGTAATTTTTAGAGGCTCACGTGTGTTTATTCCTCCAAAGTTCCAGTCGTATGTGTTGGATGAGTTGCATTCAACTCATCAAGGCATTTCAGCTGTAAAGTCGCTGGCTCGATCATATGTGTGGTGGCCTCGGATTGACCAGGATCTCGAGCTCAAAGTAAAGAGCTGCACCATATGTCAGCAGAATGCTCCAGCCCCGCCTTCAAGTCATGTTTCCTGGCCTGTGCCAGAACATCCATGGTCTCGCATCCATATAGACCATGCAGGTCCAGTAGAGGGCCATATGCTATTAATTGTCATTGATGCAATGACAAAGTGGCTGGAAGTGTTCCCTGTGCCTAGTTTATCCTCTAGTGCATCAATAAAGGCTCTTAGAAACATATTCGCACGTTTTGGACTACCCAAAACAATCGTCAGTGACAACGGGACTTCTTTCGCAAGTTCGGAATTTTCATCATTCCTAGCGAGGAACGGTATTGCACATGTCAAGATTGCGCCATACCACCCAAAGTCGAATGGTTTGGCAGAGCGAACTGTTCGTACGGTTAAAAAGGCATTGGAGAAAGTATCGAGTGGCACTTTTGAAGAGAAGCTTGCAAGGTTTTTGTTTTCCTACCGTACGACACCTTTGGCTGCAACAGGTGTATCTCCCGCAAACAACATGTTTGGTCGTTCTTTAAGAACACGTTTGGATTTGCTTAGAGACTCTTCAAGAACAGTGGCTCTGAAAACTCCACACACTTCTCCGTGGAAAGAAGGCAACAATGTCTGGGTGCGTAATTATGGTCTTGGCACAAAGTGGATTCCCGGGAAGATTTTAGGCTGTCTGGGGAGTACCATGTTTAAAGTCCAGACGAAGAAAGGCATCTGGACTCGGCACAATGACCAGATCCGAAGCGGTGTTCAGCAGCCAGGTTCACCCCTTTCTAGCAGCGCAGATGTCTCTAATCCGGGTTGCCCGGTGGATCCTTCAGGTTCTCCCCTGGACTCTCCGGCTCCCCCTGCGCTGTCTCCAGCTCCCCCTGTGCAGTCTTCAGGTTCTCTCATGGATTCTCCAGCTCCCCCTGTGCTGGTTCCAAGTCAACGCAGTGATCTGCAAACACGGGCCGGAGGTCTGCGCAGATCAAACAGAAATGTTTGCCCTCCGAGAAGACTAAACCTTTAACTTAGGACTGTTCCTTTTAATTTATGCCAGATTTTTTTTTTGTTGTTGTTCTCTTAGTTTTTGTTTTTTTTCTTTTCTGCATCTATTGAAATTTTTTTTTTAAAGGAAAGAGAGACTGTTATATATCACTGTAACTGTCACTGTGTCAAGCACCAATGGTGGGCATGCCTGTAACCGAATGCACTCGCCATGCGGAATGGAAGCTATCAACTCGAGCCACGATGCGGCTCTGCTGTGCATCGGTATTTAAATAAAGTAATTCTTAAGCTCTCATCAAGCTCATGTTAAATCATGCAATTGCAACTGGTTACTAAAGAGTTACAACAAACACCTACACAGATCTCTGAAACAAGCCGTCAGATGTTACAGTACCAACCAATGGACCTTTGTCCTACTTGGACTGCGCTCTGCCTTCAAAGAAGATCTGCAGTGTACAGTATCCGAGCTAGTTTATGGTTCAACTCTACGACTACCTGCAGAGTTTCTTTCACCATCTGCCAATCCTCCGGAGGACCATTGGAGTTTTTGCAACGACTGAGGAGCATCATGCAGTCTCTTTTTCCAATTCCAGCATTAGTCCACAACACTCTTGTGACTTTTACTCATCCTCAACTGTCCTATTGCACCCATGTGTTTGTTTTTCATGGTGGCATAAAAATACCTCTTCAAATGCTATATGATGGACCATACAAAGTTTTGCAATGAAGTGCGAAACACTTCCCCTTATTAATAACAAGCCTGCGACTATTGGTGTTGATAGACTAAAACCTTATTTTCATATAGAAGCTGGTGAGCCTTCTAATCACTCAGCACCTTCATCTTCTCCACCTCCTTCTACAGACATGTGCATCCCAAGTAATGGAGATTCTTCGGAAAGAGCTTCGTCAAATAGTGGAGATTCTTCGAAAAGTGCCCCGCCAACTTGTGAAAATGCCACAACTAGTGCTACACCAAATCCTTCCCCTATTACTACAACCCGTTCAGGAAGGAGGGTTTGTTTTAATATGAAGTAGTGATTCTTCGTACCTTCAGTACTAGGGGGGGAGTACTGTGGTGGCTCTTGAACTGTAACTCCTTAGATTCTGAATTCTAACTCACTCCAAACATTTTAACTATAACCACTCAATAACTTAACTGCAACCGCTAAATAGAGTTAGTCACGTTTTTGTGTTGGTTGAGGTGGATGTCTCTTCACGGCTGCTATGCAGTACACTGTATTTTTCTTAATTCATGTACCTTCTGATGTTTATTAAATTTGTCACTATGTTTTGAACCAAATTAATCAATCGTAAACTAACTGAGTATGCAATCTCCATAGGATCTAAACATAAAATATGTTGCATTTACAACCTCTATTTCAACAAAACCTTCATAGGTCCCTCCATCTGTGTATGTATAACTAAATTATAAGAATTGCTTAATATGAGATCTCCTGAATTCTCCTTAATAGTAATTCAATGATAAGGAATCTGCGGCATCTAGCAAACTGTTATTCGTGACGAGAACCCCTTCACCACCCCCAAGCTACCTGTCACTGGCTGCAGGTCTCATCTAAATGAAATGAAGGCACTATCAAAAGAGCAGAAGGGCTCTGCACCCTATAAGCAAAATGCAACAGACACCATTATGAGTGTTTTAGTGTTCCGTTTGAGAGAAGTGTACAGCTGCCACAATAGCAACAAATTAGGTAAAAATGTCAACTGATTGCTACTTAAGCATTTAAACTTTTTCCTTTTTTCCCCTACAAATAATGAAATTTAAATGCTTTAATTTTTATAAAATTTTTGGAGCAATTGATTATATTAATAATGAAAAATACTATAATATTGTTAATTGGACAAAGGTCTCACTTGCAATCACCTTGAGCTTACTATCGCATCTTTCAGCAATATAGTCAATATAGAACTGTGAGAAGTCTTTACATAGGACCCAAATGATTTGTGTTATCATACAAGTTCTCAATTGCCTTCTTCTTAATATATTTTCACTTCTAAATTAAAACATATTTCATAATTGCATATTACACTTTAAGATTTTTTTTCCTTCATAATTTTGATAAATAATGATAATGTTTGCAATATTAACTCTTATATTTAGCATTTAAACTTTAGAAAATAAAAGATAAATTTTATTAAATAGAAAAAAGTTGAAATTAGGAAGTTAATCTTTCTTTTTTTAAACCTCCTACATTAATGTAAATTTTCTGGGTGGAGATCTACTGCAGAATTTCTAAAGGAGACAAATTATTTTTTTTCCAAGGAATATATTAAGGAACTAATTAGGTAATTAATCACAATCTGCTACTCTTATCTATTTAGGAACAAAAAAAAGAAAATACCACCATACTTTTTATCCTTTTTGAGCAGGGATAAAAGAAAAGCTGAAAGCACACAGTGATAAATTAAATAATGCTGTAAGGATTGCAAGAAGATGGATGTTGCCAATTGGTGTTCAAAGTAAAAAAACCAAAAAAAGGGATAATTCAAATGTTTTTTATGCTTTTCTTTACCATTATTGGCAATTTGAAAAAAAAAAATTGTTTTTATTTATTTATTTGCACATTGACAAGTTTTTCTATGAGCAGAAACACATTAGACACACCGAAATACAAACATTAAATAATGCATAAAATAAGCTGTCAATAAAGCAAAATAATACTCACGACAAACATAAGGCATACTGATCTGCACCCATTCCTCTAGCTGGTGCTCGATATTTCCACTCACGGCCTTCATCGCTCATAATAGTTAGTTGATGCCCCTCAGAATTGCAATGAGCTCGCAATTCTGATTCAGACCCAACTATCACACTACAATATGTGCAAAAATGATCCATTTTGTAAGTACTGCAAAAGGTAAAGATTGTAAGACTATTGTTGTATTGTGCTTAAAACTGTAATCATGAAAATTAAATGAATAAATTAAATTTCAATGGCAATTTTCTAGATAAAAAGAACTCCAGAAATTCAACAAAAATATTATGTTGAAAAACATTTAGAATCTACAATTAAAATATGAAAGGCTGTAAACTTAAACTACACCCATACACAAAAAAAAAGCTCCTCTTCCCCCTATTTTTGTTTTTTTCTTTCATAAAAAGAAAAAAAAATGTTGCATGAAATAATCTTGAAACACACAGGAATCTTCCTGTTTAGTGCATCAGCAGAAAATTCTCTTTTATAATTAAGTATGATGAAAATGAATAATTATGAGATAGAATTTGATATTTTTAGCCACTACTTTATTTTTCATTCTTGTCATTATAAGTTGAACAAGTCATGCTATTTCGTAATGGAAAAAGGTTTCCAAAATATTTCTAATGTGTTAAAGAGAAAACCAAGTTATGGAAAAATTTATGCAATTTAATACTATTGATTTGAGTGAAACAATGCTGTAGGTTAGGGTGGATCGAAAAACTCGTTTTTTTTTCTGCAAAACAATTCTAATAGCGAGGAAAACTTGCGCATTGGCGTCATTATAAATGAAAAAATATTTTAAAAATTCTTTTTCAAAATTTGAAATCGCGCAGAAGGCATAAAGTTACGAAAAAAGTCAAAATACCGGTAAATATTTAAAAAATGCAAAAATTACAAAAAAAAAAAATCATTTTTTGTTCTAATAGTGAAAAAAGTGTTTTTATGAGTGTTCTTAATGCATGCAAAAAATAATTAGACCCATTTTTGTTTAACTGAATTCACATAAAAAAACTTAACTTAGGCTTAAAACTGCGGGTTGCATCGTAAAAAAAACGAAATTTCATGATTTTTGATGATTTTTAAACATGTGTCAAAATCTATAAAAGTTTTATTTTCAATTTGCAATAGTGTAAAAACCATTCAAAATAGTTTTCCCAAACCAGAAATAATACTTTCAGACCTGTTATTCCTTAACTGTATTCGCGCAAAAGGTCTAAATTATAGTTAATTTATCGAGTCCCGTGAAAACACCGTTTTCCATATATGATGAGTGTTTATTTAACACATTAAGGTTTGTAATAAGACTCCAATAAGTGATTTACAAAAAATGTATTATTAGCCAAACATATCATATTGCAGCTCTCGGCTCATTTCAACATTTAATCTGTGCTGAAATGACCCAGGACTCAGGGTGAGGACGTGGCTGCAAGGCGAGTCGCACCTCCACCATACCCAACCAACCAACCAGGGTGAATTTTATTTACAATATTTACAGTAACTATTTACTTTGTACAATGCATATATGTTCGTTGTAGGCAAAAAAAGTGCGCCCAGAAACCCCCCGCACCTGCCATTTTCTGGCCTATCGTTATTTACATAGAAGACCCTTTGAATTCTGACTTTGAATTTCATGTGGGCACCAGCTGTCTTGATTTTAAAGTAGCTCTAATATAACCATCTCGATTTTCATGCCCGCACTTTTTCTGCTGCTTCTGTAACCAGTTTTACACACCTCTCAACTGACTGGAAAAGAAGAAATTTTATATGAGTGCAGTGGAAGCCATCGGATGTGATGGAACAGTCACGAACACTGGATGGAAAAGCAATGTTGTACCTAACATTGAAATTAAGTGTCGCCGTCCTTTGCAATGGTTTATCTGCTTGCTACATTTTACCAAACTACCTTATAGGCATTAGTTTAATCACTTGGATGGAACGACAACAGGGCCAGCATTATTTAGAGGTCCAGTTGGAACCCTGGATGTGAGAAACTCCCTGTTGTAGATTTTGAGCCCATACAATCAGAAGAAGTCATTGATACCACTAAAAACGATTAAGATCAGAAGTATCTCCTAGATATTGTAAAAGTGGTCAGCCCAGGAATCTAATCCAGAATTGGCTGCTAGGAATCCTGGACGCATCAGCCACTCTCGTTGGCTAACCGGGTTTTAAGATTGTATGTATCCCAAACTAGTCCGACAATTGAGTTAGCCTCTTGCAAATTACATAGAAGTCATATGCACCTGTTTGGTTTGATATAAAGGAAAAATACAATGTGAAAGATGGACCCAAACATATTTTGAAGATAGTTAAAAACAAGGCATCTATCGGGCAATATCAAGCAATTTATTGATCCAGTAATTCAAAAGAACGCATTCTTCTGCCACCCTGAAAATATGATACTGGCAATGATAATGGATGAGAGACCACACATTAGAGAACTTGGCTACAGGAGGATCCTTAAATACAGGAAATGAGCCATCAGTTGAAGGTTATGTAAGCTACTTCAAAATACCTGCAATACATTTTAGCGCAAACGACTATACCGAACTAATCGATTGGTCAATCTGCAAGTTAACACCGCCGCCACTACTGTCAAAAATGACAACTGAACACATTGCTTCTTTGTTGAAAGACAAAGCGCTACCAGAGTTAAACTACCAAATTCCCATGCCACACCCAGTCAGTTGAGAGGTGTGTAAAACTGGTTACAGAAGCCGCAGAAAAAGTGCGTGGGCATGAAAATCGAGATGGTTATATTAGAGCTACCTTAAAATCAAGACAGCTGATGACCACATTTAATTCAAAGGGGCTTCTATGTAAATAACCTTTTGCCTACAACGAACATATATGCATTGTACAAAGTAAATAGTTACTGCAAATATTGTAAATAAAATTCACCCTGGTTGGTTGGTTGAGTACGGTGGAGGTGGGACTCGCCTTGCAGCCACATCCTCGCCGGGAGTCCTGGGTCATTTCGGACAGATTAAATGTTGAAATGAGCTGAGAGCTGCAATATGATATGTTTGGCTAATACATTTTTTGTAAATCACTTGTTGGAGTCTTATTACAAACCTTAATGTGTTAAATAAACACTCATCATATATGGAAAACAGTGTTTTCCCGGGACTCTATAACTTAACGTATACTATAATTTAGACCTTTTGCGCGAATGCAGTTAAAGAATAACAGGTCTGAAAGTATTATTTATGTGTTGGGAAAACTATTTTGAATGGTTTTTACACTATTACAAATTAAAATAAAAATTTTATGGATTTTGGCACATGTTTAAACATTGTCGAAAATCATGAAATTTCGATTTTTTATGATACAACCCACAACTTTAGGCCTTTTGCACGAATTCAGTAAAACAAGAATGGGTCTAATTATTTTTTGTATGCATTAAGGACTCTTAAAAACACTTTTTTCACTATCAAAACAGAAAATGTGTTTTTTTGTAATTTTTGCATTTTTTAAAATTTACCGGTATTTTGACTTTTTTGGTAACTTTAGGCCCTTTGCGCGATTTAAAAATTTTGAAAAAAAAAAAAATTAACATTTTTTCATTTATAATGACGCCTATGCGCAAATTTTCCCGCTATTAGAATTGTATTGCAGAAAAAACGTTTTTTTTTTTTATTTACCCTACTATAGGTAAACTACCTGACAATAAAATAGCTTTAAAAGAATGTATATACATGTTTAAGTAAAATTACTTTAAATCTGTTGTATCTTAATTATTTAGATACATAAAACCAGATCCTTCAAATTGTTTTTTTTTTTTCCTAATTACCAAGGTCCAAAATATAGCAAATTTTAGCAGTCTCCTTTTTAGATAACCCAGGTTCCCCAATCATTAACCATAAGGAATCAACTAAACAAATTTTATTTAACAGATACTATTTCAAAACACATTTTTACAATGAATAGTTAATTATCCAATAGATACAAGACATTACATCAATTTTTTCTTTTAAATTTCCAATTACTGATTATCAGTTATGAATCTTTTTTTTTTTTATAACATAATTATTAATCTCCTAGCCTGGCAAGAAAAAAAATTATAATTAAAAAAATTAAATAAACAAAACTTACATAATGGCCATATCTTATAGAGTTCAGCTCAACTTCATCAATTATTACAATGTCTATCAATAAAAATATAGTCCCATAGGACTCAAAATTTCTGCAAAAGATGCATCCAACAGAGAAGATAGGAAAAAGAGAGAGCTTGTAAACATGTGCTCACCCTTTTATACCATAGACCAATTAGCAGCCAAAAACATGTATCAGTGTGCAGAAAGAAAGTAGTCCTTTTCTGTTTACTCTATATGCAAACCTCCATCACTATATACAACTATTTCTAGTGTGCTATGGCATGATTTGTAATAACAAATAGTTGTATTACATCCCACTTTTATTATTTATAGTTTATTGTAAAATAATTTAAAAAATAAACAGTAAATATGGCTGTTAGGTCATATCCATCCGCCTAGTCTCTAGTTGCCACAGGAGAAATACAAATTGTTCAGTATAACACAAATCCCAATAGATCATGGAGGAATAAAAAATATATATAAATTTAAAAGAAATTAAATAAATATAAAAGAAAATTTTAAAATGCCAGACTAAGGAAAAGGAAAAAACTTGCCAAACTGTACATAATTTCTTTTTTTTACATATAAACCTTATATTCACCTTAAATATAACAAATCTTTTAATATGTGTAAACATTCATTCCCAATTCTTGTTTTTTCACCACTTTCTTATTTGTTGAATTTTTCAACCAACTAAGGCAGATAGAGGAAAAGCAATGGCAGCAATTCTTACTCCCTCCCTCCCATCATTTTCTCCCTTTAGAACAAATGTTCTAGGAAATAGGTAAAACAGGGTTGGTTCGATTTTGCCCAAACTGAAAAAACCCAGTTGAAAAAACCCAAGTGGGGCTTTTCAAACTTGTCACTTTAAATTATATTTTACCTAAGTAAACAAATAAAAATACCGATTTAAACCAAATGTAATACATACTTTCATAATCCATACATTATATGTCATGGGTATAAAATTTTGAGGTTCAAATTTAAAAAAAAAAGTACTTGAAAACCTTACACCCATACCTCACAGGTGAATTTTTTCAAAATTCTTGCTCAACATTGAGCTCTACTTATGTAAACAAATAAAAATACTGATTTTGACCAAACATAACACATACATTATATGTAATGGCTAAAAATTTTTGAGAATTGGCTAAAAGATAAAAACTCACTTGAAAAAAACCCAAGGGTGGATTTTTCAAAATTCTTGTTTAAAATTGAACTTTACTTACGTAAACAAATACAAACACCGATTTAGACCAAACATAATAACATGCTTTCATAATAAATTCCTTATATGTCATGGGTATAAAATTTCGAGGGTTGGCTCAAAAATAAAAACCCACTTTAAAAAAACCTACAGGTGGGTTTTTCCAAACTTCATGCTTAAAATTGAACTCCAATTATGTAAACAGGAAAAAAAACCGACTTAAACCAAATATATTTTTATCCTAGATGAAACTCAAAAATGTTGGATGAGTTTTAATTTGTTCTACATAATCAAAATAAAATTTCTTTCTCACAAAATAATTTTCTATGTAAAAAAGTATAGTAACAAATGCAGTAGTATAGTATAGTTTATAATTTTCTGGTACTTTGAAATTTTACCATTGATTACAATTTCACATCTTATACAAAAAAAAATAAAAATTGCATAAAATGTTTCCTGCAATTGGCTGCTCAGTAGAATAATTTGAATTTTCATAAATAATAAGCACCCCTCCCCTTTTTTATTTTAGAAAAATGCTCCAGTTTTTCTAGAATTTAAATTTTTTTCGATGTTCTGATTCTTCTGCCATCCTGTATGATTGAGGAAGCACTCAATTTTTCCAGTGCATTTTTTTTAATACCGAGGGGATGGAGAAGGATTATTAGGTATTTTATTAATGCTGGTAGCTTACAAAATCAATCGATAGGTCAATTTTAAAACCATCGATTTTGGCAGAAGTTCAATCCCTACATTATTTCGTTGCAAAAATAAAGATGATTCACCAAACTATTAAAAAGAAATCTAGAGGATAACCTTCAAACTACACATGTTAAGAAAATGAACGTGGTAATGCACAAATTTATACATTTTTAATAGTAATTTTTTCTTTTTTATGATTTTTTTTTTTCAATTATCGAAAGTAGTTTATTGAACTGTAATTAATTAAATAAACCTAAAAATTCATTCATTTTTAGAAATACGCAGAAAAAATTTAAATTAAAATATAGAAAGCATAAAAGAAAACTGTTAGCTTAATAACATGTGTGTAATAAAATTAATTTGGATGAAAGTAATTCATCTATTATATCAATGTCAAAATAAACTTAAGACTTCTTGCTATTTTACTTTTGCAATTCTTAAATTAAACATGAAAACTAATACACTTACAATGCTAACTATATTTCTTTTCAAAAGAACTCAAACACTAGGACTAATTTTTTAAAATAAAATATATCATTTTAGTTATTTTAATACCAATCCAAAATGAATCGCCTAGCGCAAAAATCTAAACTACCCAACATAAATAAATGAACGATCCCCACCTTAATGTTGCCACATATTAATGCCCAGGTCTAAACTTCTGTTGTACGCTTCAATACATTCCTTCATGACTAATGAGGGACATTTTTCATATCAAGTAATTAGTTTTTAAGAAATAGTATTGTAACTATTTTAATGATTAACCATATAGTATTAAAATAATAGGTACCTTACTTTTTAGGCAATGAAGTCTGCAATGATCTACCTTCTACTACGTCACGGACAGAGCGTTAATGGTTATTTCTGATGTCAGAGCGAGTGGGTGGAGCTATATATAATTAGCCAACTTTTCATTTTCTTTCTTTCCTTCTTTCTTTACAACCATTTCAGGTCACATAAATATTCGAGTTTTTATTTGCTATTCTCAAGGATATGCCTCAAACTCTCGTCCAATATGACAGATAGAACAAGACAGCACAACAGATTTTAATATAGAAAGAAGGAAATACACCCAGGGCAAAGGTGGGAATCGAACCCACGCCTCTTTGCTCTCCGCGCAGGGAGGCACCGGAGCCAGTCGATTTGACCGCTCAGCCACTACTTTTCATTTTTTCTTTCTTTTATTTTTTTTTTTTTTATTCTGGCTCGATAATAAGACAATATTTTTTTTTTTTTTCCCTTTTTAAGGGGGCTGCAGTATTGGTCATCAACCATTGCAGACCTAGTACGTCCCCAGATATTGGTACCAACTTTTTCAGCGACACCGCAATGAGTGTGGTACCATTACCGCAATTTTATTGACCATGCCAAACGGATACTCAAGGGATCTTTAACATGCCGCATATCATACGATAAGGACGCAGACGATTTTCTGCATCTTGAAAATCCACCGACTTGGGCCAGGTTTGAACCTGCGATCTTGGGCATACGAGACCTGCGTCTTACCACTACGCCACCCTGACGACATAGTAAGACAATATAGAAGTTTATAGATAGGGCATGTTCTCTTCTGAAAATTTTAAAAATGAAATTAAACAATTTTTCTTACTTTTTACAGTATTTTTAATTAAAATGTAAGCAATAAATTTTGACTAAACTTCAAAAATCCACGTTTTATTTTGAAATTAATAATTAATAACATCTTATATAATTGCAATAAATAAAAAATAATGAAAATTTATTAAATATTTTTTTTTACTCTCTAATGGGGCTGCGTATGGTCACTAACCTTTGCAGCTAGTACATTCCCCGGAAATCGGTATCCATTCTTTCAGTTATCACCAGTATCGGCGGTTGCCATTATTACTAAATTTGGACGCTCAGTTTCCCCTAAATGGCAGCACCTGAGCACTCATTGATGCAGACTGCACTAGAAATTTAATTTAGCCGAGCGCATCCAAGCCAAATGTCTACTCAAGGGATCTTTTAAACGCCGAATGGGAGCAGACGATTTTCTGCATCTGGAAAATCTTACTTGGGCCAGGTTTGAACCTGCGATCTTGGGCGTATACGAGACCTGCGGCTTATCACTACGTCACCCTGTCGACATCAAATAATTACCATATAATATTTTCTTTTCTAAAAATAAATGCATTGCGGGAGGAGGGGTACCCCCCCCCCCCTCCCGAATTTTTCTGACGTTTTTACATGCTATTAATGATAATTTGTAGGCTAGAAAACTAATACTAATATTCAGATAAGAAAATATCTTTTAGCATAAAACTCTGTTAGTTCTTCTGATTAATTAAGGCCGTAGTGGAGGGTTAGAATAATACTTCCCCGGTTTTCTGAAGGCTTACATGCTAAATGACAATTTGAAAATTAGAAGTGTTATCCATTTTGAATTTTGAAAATCGGAGATAAATGATACATTTTTATTAGCACATCAACGTTGTTAGTTTCTTTCGCTTCTTAGAAATGCTGGCAATAAAAAACGAAAATTATTTTGGTCAACAAAATTAGTACAAGTAAAAGCTACGTTAAGAACTTTTTTCTTTTTAATCTTCAATAAAAACAGGCAAATAAATGAATAAACACACCGCGATCTTAGAATTTATACGGAATATAAAACATCAGGTACGGAAACTGTTATATTTAAATTTACATAACAAAAATGTCCTTATTTTTTCTATATAATCACACACATTTTCAATTTTAAAACTCTCTGCAATCTTGATAGAAATGAAATGCAGTGAATATATTATTAAAAACTTTTAAGAAAGCTCTTGATGTTCATTGGGGTCTGCTAAATTGACTAAAATTAGCCTAGCTGGGCCTTGAGCCTGTTGCTGGTCGTCACTTTTGTATTTGGTTCTATATATAAAAAAATGAATGTATGTCTGTCTGTCCTGTATGCATTACTACACCCTTCATCCGATCGCCATGAAACTTTGGGAAGTTGTTGAGTACACTCCTGCGAAGGTTTCGGGCATACATCGATGTTTATCCTACGATAGTAGGTTCTATATATATAAATTTAATTTTAAAACTTTGTCAATATTTTATTCGCAATTCAACCGAGAGATGGCGACACTATTCATAGCGAAAAGCTACAATCAATAGCTCTACACAATGTATCACATTGCCAACACACTTTTGTCAGATGACATCAACCAAAGACGGTTTGATTCAAAAGGTTTTCCCAAATATCGCACAGAATTACAAAATTCATCAGTGGCTCAGTGCACGTGCTATATATTAGCAGCTACAAACAACGATGTCAATGCCATCAGTTTAAGCATTCAAAACGGAACACTAGGCGAGGCGAGAACGTTTAAGTCCATCAATACTTATGAATCAAGACGAAGTTGTCAATTACCCAATTTCATTCTTGAATTCACTCGATTCGCCAGGTATACCACGGCACATTTTAACATTGAAAATACCACGACTTTGCAGCAGTACAAGACTTTCGGTTTAAAAAAATGATGAACAATGTCATAGATAGAGAAGCTACAATTTTGAATGGGAAATTCAAGGAAGAAGGTGTACTGTTGCCACGTATTCCAATGATTCCAACAGATATGCCATTTGAATTCAAAGATTAAAAGGGTTTCCCGGTGCGTCTCGCTTTTGCAATAACCATAAACAAAGCACCATTGAGCTATAACTTAGTTACTAGTAGCTTAACTTATTAGTTTATTGCTCAATGCAAAGCACAATGACAATCGCTGCAAAAGTGTGTGGGCTAGATTTGGAGAATCCGCGTGCTTCTCACATGGACAACTGCATGTCGCAAGCTCAAGCGTCGGAAAACTTTCCAACTTTTCTCGTTTACATACCAAACGAAAAGACAAAAAATATCGTTTAACCACAAGCACTTGAATTAATAAATATAATTCAAACGACACTTTGAAATGTTTTCCATATGAAAATGAATAAGTTTCAATAATGACACAATGTAAATTTAATGTTTCTCGTTACGAGTTTTCTTTATTTTGCTGTTTTCAGAGATCGTAACAACGCGCGACGGATAATATATCAATAAATATAGGTTATTAGTAATAGATTGAAATAATTTTATACATACCTAAGTCAATGTAGATATACATCTGGGGAAAAAGTTTTTTATCTGCGCAGAAGCAACTTAAAAGGTCGCTTTCGGCAACTTGCTTGGGACAAAAAACAAGTTGCCCCGTAGCGGGGGGGCACCGCTATTTTAACTTTGCACGGGCAACGCCGTTGCGAGTACTGCTAGTTTATATATAAATGATAGAAAATATAGAGCAACAAAAACTTAAAGTGTTAAATTAAGTGTACACAATAGCAAGGAACCCCTTTTACAATGCAGGAGAATTCAGCTTCTAGGTGAAAAACATCAAAACAATCAACGACTGGCTTTAGTTGGATGTTTTTCTTCTGGAAGCCCACTTCTGCTTTGAAAAAGGGGTTATCCTTGCAGCTTCGAAACACGTGATTGCAATCTTTTGCAAAATTTGTGCGCAATTACCTCCTATTTTTGCTTTTGATAAATGGAAGCATCTCCACAATGAGAAAAGAGAGCAGAAGATAATTAACAGCAAACATAATTCACAGATAAGACAGCAATAACGCTTACGTTTGCTAGTTTGTATATCAGGGAAAATGCAAATTAAACAATTTAAAATTGAACAATGGATTTAATGAATGATTTACATAACAATTCTAAGCGCTCTTTTTTCATTTCTGCTTTTATTGAAGTAAGGTCTTTTTTATGTGTGTATGTTATAAACAATTCTAATTATTTATCTTCTACGACTCCGCCCTTCAATCCTGCTTTTTCATTTCATAGAAACGTAAAAAGAACATTTTCTTTTAAAGAAATTCTACTAGAATACCTAAACTATAAAATATTACATTTATTTTCTATTCTATTTAGCTTTTCTAGCATGAAGTTAAGTCAGAGAGCTGCGCGCTCCACAAATGCCTCTAAACAACTTAATTGCATAAAAGAAAAGAGAAAATGTAATCTATTAAGTGAATCCAAGGCTGAACTTGATCTAGTTAGTTAACTGTTACGGATCAGGCTGTTTCATTTCTGGAAACTTCAAAAGAGCCGACGTCGCACTTTTCCGCTCTGATATTTTTACATTTTCCCGCTAGGAGCCGCTAGTTCGTGACCCACAAAAAGATTGTTTACATCATTTAAAAGCATCTTTATTTTGCTGATACGGTGTCTTTTCCTGGTTTCATCAGCTAAATATTGTTTGAAATGGTTAACTAAATATCATTGAAATGGTTAATTACTGTGTACCGTTTATTGTACCTCGTCCAAAAAGAGTAAGAAAAAGGATAAGGAAGGTATTTCGTACCATGAATTTCCTTCAGAATTAGCTCTTCGTGCTACATTTTCTCCCCCCCCCCCCCTCCCAGTGCTCTTCACCCCTTATGAATTTGATTCAACATCAAGACCGCGGTGGTTTAAGATACCCTTCCCCCCCCCCCCCCAACTTTATTTCTCTCAATATTAATAGTCCTTTTGGATTTTGTTGAAAAAGCTGTACCATTTCTACCAAGAAAAAATGGTTCCCGTAATTTGGAAAATAACACCTGAGCTTTCTCAATGCCCTATTTTGAAGTGTCAACTCTTAGATCATTCTCCAATTATTGTTTCACATACATGCAAAAAATTTTTGAATATTGTTTTTTAAAATATTGCAAATAGTGTCAGTGTTAGTTTGAAAGTTATGAATAAACCTCTCTCACGCAAAGTTTTAAAATTGTAATTGCAGTCATTCATTGTTCATTTTGTCTTTATGTCTTTTGTATGCATTTTTTATTCCTCATTGTGCAAAATACCTAGAATCTTTTATGCATTGGCATTGTGGAAAGGAAATAATGTTTTATGCTATTTCTAATAGTATTAAAACTAAGACTGATAGTTCTTCTAAGTTCTACTGATGGTGAATATTTTTAATGTAAAGTCGTCCTGTCTCTCTTTTTTAATGTAATTTTAAAGATTTTTTGTAGTCAATTAGATTTTTCTAGTGAAAAAAAAGGTACTTTTCCGTTTCGGGGAGGCTGGAGATGTTTTTTTTTTTTTTCGTCGCCAAACTACTGTACCATTTTGGGTTGACGTTGGCAATGTTTAAACATTTTTCGCAAAAACAAACTCCACACACGAAACAAATTGATTGACGAAAAAAAATTTAGCCATCGCCAGCCCCCCTGAAGTGAAAAAGTACCGAAAATGATTCTTGTTTCAGTAGTAACAACTTTCGGCAGGTTTATGTAGTTCTTTACCAGTTCATCATGTTCTTTACGCTGAAATAACTGGAATTTAATGATATTCGGCTTTTGATTTATAATCAATATATGTGTGTTTTTTAATGCATTTGAATGCATTTTATTATTTCTTCTGAGCAGAAATAAATACTTAGAATAAAATAGTTGTTTTATTCACCATTTTAGGCATATTTCTTTAATATATAAAAAAAAATGAAAAATTACCTAGTCAACTCTTAACGTAAAATTAATTAAATGTAATTTGAATGTTTCAAAAAACATATGTATTGCAAATTTTGCCTGCGCAGCAAAAGTTATGATAATGCTATTTATTCTATATCACACATAGATTAAATTTCCGTACAACAGTTATTTAGCATATAGTTTATAAGTGTAATGAACTATATATATTTACAGAAATAAGCAATATAGCAAAGAATGGATGAGGTTACTTATTTTGAACAGGTTTAAAATTAATAACAGACAATATTGAAATTTCTCAAACTTTTAATGAAATAATCTGCTTCTTATATGTTAAAAAGCCTTAAAGTTGAATAGATGGCGCTGAGTGCCGACCCCAATTTTTGTCCCTTCATTTATGGCGAAATGAAACAGCCTGAATAACAGTTAAATAGTTAACGATCAAGTTCAGCCTTGGTGAATCAAAGCAAAATAATACTAATCTTAAGGTGGCAGTTAATCCTTTTCCATAATATGTGTATGGGTGTATGATAATAAAACTTTCTGCAATTCTGCACAATGTAAAACAAAATACAATATGATTTGGAGGTAACAATGTCTAATATAATATAAAGTGAGATAATAAGTGCAGTGACGCGTTGTTGTGTTTCGAATCAACGCTAAGTTTGTTGACTTGCATTGTTGCATTAGCGTTTTGAACTCTCGATTCAATTTAAAGTGTTGTGTTTGCATTTCTAATTTACTCAATAATAATAGGGGTCAAGCAGGGGTGGACTGGCCCACCGGGATATGTCCCGGTGCACCCTTTCATCTAGACGCCTTCAAAAAAAAAAAAAAAAAATTCTCTGCGGCATTTTCTCCCCTAATAATTTACAGTAAGAGAAATAAAATTAAATCATCTGCTTTTAATCCGTGACGACAAAATCTTGCTTTAAAAGAAAGGTAAAAACGACTTTCCCAGGCAAAAACCACATTTGTGGACGCTTTAGGACGTATATGCTTCAGGGACACATTTTGGTAAGGCTCGGGGGAAGGAGTGAGAGTACAGTTGAGAACATAAGTGTTTTGGTATACGAGGATTCGCGAACACGTCCCGAGGGTCGAGCCGAGGCGCCAGTTTTCAAATATAGATTCCCTTCCCTAAATAAAAGTTTGACCAGACACAGCTTACATTCATGAATCATAGGGGTGTTCACCGGGGAGGGGGAGGTCATGCCACATTTTTTTCGCAGGGGGGCTTGGTCTACGTTTTGGCCAATTTGTTGGGTTGTCGATTTTGAGGGGCTCCGCAATAGCTAACCATAAGTAACGTATGAAATTAAATAACCTGCATTGCACAACCCTCGTTTTTATTATAGGTCACTGCGAGGTATTGCTAAAACTTCATAATGAGCAAACTTCCAATTATTTTTGAAGTTTATTGCAAAATTTCGAGGCGCCCTGTGAAGACTTCTCAATTTCTCGACGCACAGTTTGGGAATCAATAACCAAGTGACACGACACTTCCATTGGTAATAAGTAATAATAAAAAAAAAACAGTCATTATTCAGAAATTAAACTGTTTTTAGACTCTTCTTAGACGAAACTTATCTCATAGGGCATTTCATTTAATTTTAAAATTTTCTTATATGCAGGGATACAGTGGGGTCGATAAGGCGTTTCCGAACTTTTCTATTCGGTGGAATTCTGTTCCGGTACTTTATTTTGAGTCATATGTGTTTTTATTTAGTTTCAGAATTTGGATTTCGCTTCAAAACAGACTATTTTGACTCAGTTCAAATATGATTTTAGCTATTTTTATTTTAAGATTGTGTATTTAATTTTAATATAATTTAACTATTGTTTCTATTTTTATTTATTTATATTGATAACCAAAAAATAGCACATAATTTTTTATCGCAGCTATCTTAAAAGTAAAGTTATTGCATAAATTAATTTCACGCAATTAGAATCACAGGGTTCGCTGATTTAAATCAAGTGTTAAATCAGTTATTTAAATTATTTTAAAAAATCATGATTTTTATCAAAAGTTTAAAATTTGCCTGAAATTTGTTGTTATTATTATTTTTTACACAAAGGTTTAAGGTTTCACAAGAATTAGTCGATATGATTATTGTACTATATTTGAAATAACTGAAATAAAAGTATTATATTTATTAACACATAATTTTTAACGTGTCATTTACGTAACTAATATGCTAAATTATTTGTTTATTCATTAATAAAACTGCCTTAACCATTACTCTAAATAAACTTTTGCCACAGAAACTTTATAATGCTAGAGAAGAAAATTATATAATGTAATGTAAGAAATAGGCTTTTAAGAATAAAAACTCTTACTATACCTACTTTTAACATTACATCAAAATATTAACTGCTTGTCTCATATTTTAAATCCGTTACAAACAATAACTAACTGTATCAAACTATAACACTTTTACATTAGATTCAAATATAACTTTTCAGATTTTCCCCTTGTAATAGTAAATATAAATCATGCTATGCTCAAACAATACAATAGTTTTTCTTTTAGCAGTTTTCAAAACTTCCTTTCGGGAAGAGGCGGGGGTGGAAGCTGGTAATTGTCGCTTGAGGAGGCAGACAAGCGGAGCTCTTCGATAGGGGCGTTAGTAAGAAGGAGAGGGGTGCGCCCTGCCCCCAAGATTTAAAAAACAATGCTTATTTTGTTCTGCATTTCTATGAGTATGTGGCGGTTGTCGTGTGAGGACACGGAGGTGATGGTGGAGGAGGTTGTCTGCCGGAGGCAGGGCCAGAACCTCGGAGCTTCTTGATGGTAAGCCAGTGCTTCCATGCTTTGCCAAAAGGTACCTAATGGCCAGGACAGAAGATAGCTCTTGAAGGTGTCGAATCGGTCGAATCGTACCGCCACAAGTACTATTATGAATAAAAGCGTTTAAATGAATGAATAAAAGCCCGCCCGTACATTAGCGGGGGTATGGTTCTTGTTGCCCTTTTATGAATAAAAGCCCCCCCCCCCCCCTTCGACTAACACAATTTCATATCTCCAGTTTGGGAGGGACTCATAATATAACTAGCTCTATCCCCCTAATGTAGAGCTAAAAGAACCATGCCGTGGAATTATTAACTATAGTTTTAGGGGTTTATCAATGGCCCACAAGTTATAAAGCCTCAAAAATGGCCAGCGCATTGTTGGATGGAGGGGGAGATGCTTTTTTAAGTTTTGTCCCGCCGCGGCAAACATTAAGATCAGGCACTGGGGGAGAAACGCCCAATAGTTCGTGTTTTTTTTTTTTTTTCCAATTTGTCGTGTATAATTTTTTGGAAAACTTTATGTGAAGTGTAGAATTATTTTAAACTGAGCATTGCCTAAGGTGTGGCCCGCCGATCTTCTCGAGCTAATGGATGTGGCCCTCGGACTTAAAAGGTTGAAGACCCCTACGCTGCCTATAAAATAGGCGTGAGGTACACATTTTTCACGCCTTTTCTGTCTTTCAACCTAGGACACTATATAGCTTGATTTCAAAATCGGGTGCAATCGCCCCGACTTGTTTCTGTTGACCTGGGCGGAGCTCAATCTGTCAGAGACTGTTCAGTTACTATGCATTGCTTATTACTTTGCTTAACTGTTCCATTTTCAGAAGTCTAGTTATGCATGTGTAACTTCTTTTATAGCGCTATCAATCTTTGTATTCCATATTCTTTAGCATTCCTGAAAAGTAAACATATTCCCCAGTGAGAAGTGCGTTCCTCCCCTTCCAAAGCTAATTTTTTCCTAAGACTTCCCCCCTTAACAATCCCATATTGATAACGTAAAGATATTTTTAAGCACCTTTTTTCTTGGAACACAGTTGGTTTATAACCTATTGCTCGACAGACTGATTACGCAGCTGAGATGCGTGCTTCTTGCACAGCATTTTCGTCTTCTCAATGACTGTGTAGTTTAAATCTGGTGCCTCCCTCTATGTGCCTAAAAATAATTTTAACGGTCATAGAAACATTAGAGGAAAATCAACAAAAAATATGACACAAAAGTGCAGTAATGAATTTTTCTTTTCGTTGTAGATTCCTTTGTTATTGTATAAATTAACAATAATTTTATTTCCACCTATTTAAAAAAGAA
Source organism: Octonoba sinensis (assembly GCA_038502835.1). Lineage (NCBI taxonomy): Eukaryota > Metazoa > Arthropoda > Arachnida > Araneae > Uloboridae > Octonoba > Octonoba sinensis. The sequence continues at coordinate 54,618,390 of CM076600.1, forward strand.
AGAAAAAAAAAGAATTGAACAAACATAAAAAGTAAGAACAACGTTGTATTTTAATATAGTTCTTAAATTTTATTTGTATTTAACTTATCTGAATGAATACATAATTTGTAATTAACAATCAGTTAAGCCTTGTTTCATTGTATGAGTTATACTTCGAACATGAGCAATCACTTTTGACTGAATTTCTTTTCAGTATTTTTAGGACTTTGCAAGGCATGATGACTGATCTCTAGCTTGTCCCATTTTGCACTTTATTATTGCATTATAAGGCATTAAAACATCATGTGTCACGCAGATTTAATTTCATTATTACTACCATTATCATTATTATATTTTTTACGTAAAGGGGGCTGCCCGTTGGTTAGCTGGTCCACCGCCCTTTTAAGGGCTCCAGTCCGTCCCAGGGGTCAAGAAATGTTTTATTTCTATCTTCTTTACAGGAGAATGACTACAACGCGAGAAAGGAAACCGTCAAACAGAACGCGACAGTGTAGCTCCACCCATTATTGTGATGTCAGAGGTAACGTAGCTCCACCTATTCTAGGGATGTCAAAGGTAGACCGTTGCAAAATTATCCGTTTGTTATGTTGACATGCTCGTTTGTTGATTTTTTTTTTATGAGCGAGTAATGAAGTTTTGCCTGAGAAAATAATAAGCCTTCGTCTTTGAAACCATGCCATGAATTTCTGTTTCATTAAGAGTAATTATTGTTGTTTTCAATTTTTCCAGTTTTGCATGCTCATTTAATCTTATTGAGGCTTTAGTGAGAGAAAAACAGTTGCGAACCGCAATAGAACTTTTCTCCAAGATAAATAAATGAGTTACATCTTCAATATTTTATCTACATCTCCATTACTTTTTTAGACAAACATTGAAAAGGAATTGTTATTTTCTTTTATTACGTGTTTTATTATTATTATTATTGTTATGTTTTTAAACCAAACTTACATCGCAAGCAATAATTTTCGCAAAATTTTTACTAGGTTATATGATGAAATTTTAAATTCAAACTAAGTCATTCCATAATTTGTGTAAAATAAAATACATTTTACTGATTCCTTTCCGATAAACAGCTTTCATGTTTCATCTACTGCAAAACATATCTGGAATATGAACTTAAAAAAAGAAACTTAGAACTTATAAAATTACTTCTTGAGAAAATAGAATAATGGAAAGTATTACGAAAGATTATTCTTCTCAAGAGCTCTCTGAAGTTCCAGATGAAATTATTAGCTTATCCCATTTTGAAAATTTAATACTTGATTTTAATGATATAGCTATCATCCCCCCCATTTTGTGTAATAGTTTGTCGTATCTTAAATGTTTGTCTTTAAATGGAAATTTTTTAGAAACTCTTCCACCTGAACTTGATCAAATTACAATGTTGAATGAACTGTATTTAAAAGAAAATGAATTGCTAACTTTGCCAGAAACTCTAGGTAATTTGAAATTTCTGAAGGTGCTACATCTAACTGGAAATCATCTTAAAAAATTGCCTGAAAAATTAAGCTCCTTGCATAATTTAAGGGAGTTAATTGTGAATGAAAATGATATTACAGAATTACCAAGTCAGTTTGGAAAGTTATTGAATTTGAAACATTTGGATTTAAGCTCTAATGTTATTAGTGTTTTACCGACTAATTTTGGACAACTTGGAAGTTTAATAGAATTAAATCTTTCAAACAATCGTTTAATGGTATTGCCAGATAGCTTTAAGGAATTACCTTGTTTGGAAATCGTAGATTTGACTCAAAATAAGATCAGTGTATTACCAGAAACTTTTCTATCAGCTAAAGTTTTGAAAAAATTACTCCTTTCATATAATAATCTGGTTTATTTACCGTCATGGTTTGCTGATTTAGAAAATGTAGAAGAGATTTTTCTTGAGTGTAATGTTTTACAAGATATGCCATTTCCTGAAAATTTTGGGGATACTTCAGTTCATTTACAATACTTGGATCTTAATGGAAATAATATCACATCTTTATCAGAAAACTTTGGAAATTTAAAAAAATTGCGATATTTAGATTTAGGAAGCCCTCTGGATGAGCCGGAAAGAAATCGATTTATAGCAAATGGCAATTCTTTGCACTGTTTGCCATCTTCTTTCATAAATTTACTTTGCCTAACAGATCTTCAGTTAGATGAAAATGAAATCAAAGAACTTCCTGATGATTTCGGAAATTTAGTAAACATCACATTTTTAGATTTAAGTCATAATATTCTTAAAGTGTTGCCTGATAGTTTTTGCCAGTTGAAAAATATGAAGACATGTATTCTCTCCATGAACTACCTATCAAGCTTGCCAGAGGATTTTGGTTTGCTTTCTGCAGTACAAGATTTGAAATTGGATAATAATTTAGTATGTTTTTCTTTGTATGGATATATTTTAAATAATGCTGATATTATGTATCTAGATGTAGTTTTTTTCTTGATCAGTAGTGTGTGTGTGTGATAAAAATATCAAGTGTAAGAAAATAATTATTTCAATGTTCTCTTTTTTTCCTTCCAGTATTTGATTTTCTGCACATAATTTAAGAACTGGAAGTATTTTAAAGTGTTAAAGCTCATTTTAGACCTAAATGCAGTACACACACACATATATAATATTTTATTGAATATAGCTACTTTATGCATAACTCACAAGAAAGAAGTACTGAGAGCAGAGGCGTTAGGAAAGGTGACTTTCCTACTGGTCCGGACCCCCCCCCCCCCCCCTTCAGTAGGAGGTTAAGCGGTGCTTGGTTCATTTTCAAGTATTTTATATTATTCTGAGAGTATAAATGCAATTTATGACTGCAGAGGATTAATGCAATTATGACTTTGCCTTACTTTCAAGAAACTGACCATAGTGCCATTTTATGTTCTGACATTAAATTACCACCAATCTGCTCTAGGAAAATGCTGATAATGTTTTCAAAAATATATAATAGTCATTTAAGAGCAATTATGACTCATAAATGAAACTGAAATTAGTTACTTTGGAACTTTATTTTCACAACACTACCAACTTTTACAGAAGGAAGCTTTTATATAATTGAGATATTAGTATTTCCTTTTTTCATGTAAATTTTTTTTTTTTTTTCAAATTAACATTTTCGTAAAAAATACTATACAAAATTTATTAATTACAACTAATTACTATTTATATTTATGCATTACTAATACTGCTTTAGACATAAATCAATTAGATTTGATTGGTTTAGATTCAGGACAGTTTAAGACAGTTTTGAATGGTAAAAAACCACCTATCCTCTCCAAAACCAGTTTCGAACATCCAAAACCCCAACCCTGGTTGGTGAGCCCTTAATGAATGGCGTACTGATAACTGAAGACAATCAATCACCAATTGCAATAATATTCCTCTTGCTGGTAAATTTGTAGAAGTAAAATTGAACAAAATAACCAAATACAGTCGAACCTCGTTAATTCAAACATGCTTAAAGCAAATTACTGCTAAGACGAACTTCATTTGTGATCCCTGTCCTAGTGTATTAACATAAACTCAATTTTCTTCGTTAAAGCGAGCACACTTAATTCGAACTATCGGAGAAGTAACACTCTTATTTGTGGTCCCTACCATTCAAGCTTCAATTCAATACAAAACAAACAAAAAACGTTTGATACTTTTACCAAACAGCGAGAAAAAAAGGATAATTCATCAGAATGCCTAAACAATTTAGATGCCATGGAAGACTTCTGGATGATTTGTTCAAGAAAAGAGTAGGAAACAATGTGTTATAACTGAGTATTTAAAAAAATAATACGATATATTGTGCGATAATTTTGTAAGATTTTCTCTTGGTATGCAATTTTAGTTAATAAGCATTTAAAGATATTGAATTTTTACTTTTAAAACTTTTTATTTGAGAACCAGAAATTGTTTTTTTCCTAGGTCAAATTCGACATCTACAGCATTGATTTACATATGCATTAGGGACTTAAATCGAACATTGTGTACAGGAAAATAGCGTGTAATTCCTCTTTTGCTTTCTGAAAAAAGGGATTTCATTGGTTTTCAGATAAGACAAACTATGGGTAAGACAAATTTATTTAAAAAGTCCCATTGAGTTCGTTTAAACGAGGTTCGACTGTACTAACATGAAAAGAGAAAAGAACCTGAAATAACCTTCTGCTATGGTGCTGGGACAACAATTATCCCAGAGAAAATTTCTTTTTTACTGCAATGCTATTATGTATTTTATGCAAGAATTTTGTTTTCCTGTAGTACAGTTGCTGTATTACTACAGATAATGTTATACACTGAGAATATAGGGCAAGCATCTATATATCAACTAATATATAAGTCACTCAGCAGTCAAAAATTAATATTTTTAGTGCATTTTTTTAAATTTAAGGTTTTTTAAGTTCAACCAGAAAAAAAAATAATTATTATATTTTATGTTCTTGTTGTCTAATGCACTTCAAACTTGCAAGCTCAAGTATTCAGACTTACGATAATAATGCAGGAAGGGAACACCTTCCTTTTTAACAAACACCACGAGGTGTGGTAGTGCAACTTAGCTGAGTTTAGGAATTTTAAGCCACACGAAGATTTTGTTTTCAAATTTTACAACTATTGCGTTTACTTCATGCACCAATATTGCTGCCCTGGAAAACAACCTTTTGGTGCTGTCTGGAAAACAACACATAGTGAAAAAGCTATAACTTTGAACTGTACAAAATCTGTGAAGATGAGGATATTATTAAGTCCATAAAATTGGCTCGAATGAGATGGGCAGGCTTGGGAATGAATGAAGACAGAACACATTTTAAGGTCTTCAATGCAACTCCTTTTTGTGAAAGATTGAGAGGAAGAAAAGGTAAAGGGACTGCCTGGAAGAATATTTTGCTGTACTGAAAGCCAAAAACTGGAGGTCAATTTCTGGAAATAGAGTGGAATGCGAAAAACTTCTGAGGAAGGCCAGGGCCCACAAAGGGCTGTCGTGTCAATGCTGATGATGACCAATATTGCTGTAGTAGTTGAGTTTCCAATGTCTTTGTATAGAACATCGGCTCTTGTTAAGAGTTTTTTAAATTATGAGGAATACTTGGATTGTAAAAAAGGAAAATTTTTCAATATCTATTATTAAACATTGTTAAAAATGCATCTTTTAGCTCTGATCGATATTATGCTTTAAATCAGCACAAATATAATTAATTATTCAAAGAAAATCTTATTCAGTAGAGCTGATATGGGTTAGGTAATTCCATTTCACACAAATTTTTATCATTGCTGGCAATTTCTCTATTCTTCTGTGTGTTGCTAAATGTTAAAATGAATTCAGAATTCATTTTCATTTTCAGAATTCGTTGAATTTCATATTGTAAATTTTAAAACAAAAAAGAATATTTCTTCAAAAATTAATGTGTAATGACCAAAATGTTATAGTTGTGTAAGCACAATTGCACCATTATATCAAAATATTATGCTAGAATTTTTATCTCAGAATTTTTCAATTAATGTTTTTTTTAATATTTAGTTATGATTGTGTTAACTTTTTTAGCTACCCCAAATTCCAAAATCTTTTGAATGTTTGTCTGAAATTGTGAGCCTTGATTTGTATAAAAATAAATTGACTGAAATTCCAAGTGTCTTGACTGCTTTAAAAAATTTGAAACACCTTGATCTTAGAGAAGTAAGTTTCATTTTGTGGAATTTTCTTTTTTTTCATGCTTTTTTTTGTTATGAAATTTGTTGGTAAAATGCACATTTTATGCAAAATATTAATTTTCCTTTTACAGAATGATATAGATTTAGGGTTAGATGAATTACCCGAAATATTTTATTCCCCTACCTATCCAAAAAGGAATCCAGAACATAGTAACAATTGGCGTGGAAGAATTCGAGAAGATATTTCCTCTGCTTTTTGGGTAACAAATCATTTCTTTTAACTGATTGTTTTGGAAACAATTAATTTTATCAATAATAAAAGAATAGTGTAATTTTGTGGATATTTTGCGACAAACACTGACTTTATATATTTCATTCTTACATTTAATAAATAATGAGAAAATCTTTGGTTTCTGCAATAATCAGTTATGAACCTCCTCCTGCACTCATCCAGATGAGCAGAGAGGCCCCAGGGTACACAGTTGGCAAAAACTCGGGGGGGGGGGGGGGGTAATATATAAACCCAGCCTTCCTATCTATTTGTGAGTCTTTCTGGGTTTTTGTATAAATTATGTATGCGACCTTGGGTGTGATTATTTATTTATTTTTTGAATAGCACACAAGTTAATAAAAATATTTTTGGAAAAAAAACGAGACTTCAGGTTTAAAATTGCTCTAAAAAGTGCAAAATAAATTACAGTCAAACCACATTAATGCCAACTCTCTTAACGCTAAAGGAATGCTTTCTCCCATCAGAAAAGCTAAGAACTAGTGCTAAATTAATCGTTTAAGACGAAATTGATTTGAACAAAATCGCGCTTAAGACGAAATACAAAATTTTTCAGTTAAAAAAATTAAAAAAAAAAAAAAAAAGGTGAAAAAATATCCTTTTGACATGAAATTTCCTTGGAGCTTTGGAAGCTTGAAAGTTCTGTTGCACTTCACTTCTAGGAATTCTATGAAAATAGCGAAACAGGTGAAGTGCTTGCAGTTCATTCATGCTAATCCTATTTCTGACAGACTCTGTACAAGTGTGTTGGTGCGGATCAGTGACAGGAATGAGTTGACAAGGGACATCTCTATTAATGGGCATATACATAGGCGTAACCAGGGGGGGGGGTTTGGGGGTTCAAACCCCCCCCATTGGGTATGTTCTTATTTAGGCACATTTAGGCGCACAGAAAAATTTCTGACTACGGCCTTGCAAAGCACAATTTTTTTCCCCCTAAGAAAATTAAACACATATGCATATGATTTTTTTCCTTTTCTCTGAAGGGTTGCGATCATGGCCAAAGTATGCAGCTCATAATAAAGAAGACTTTTCATCTGGTTATAAGGTTATAATCAACCCCCTTATCACCTTGGGTGGGGGGGGGGGGGGGTAACAGCGCGCGCGAGCGAAAGGTAGCTTCAATCACCGTACCACACACAGACAGAGATCCTTTCAATCACTCCAGAGGGTTTTCTTTCCTTCTTGATGTCTTTTTTACCCAAAGGCAGCAATCTGGGAATACAATCGCACAAGTAATAAGTTTCCTGGAAAATATTCTCTGTTGTGATGGAGTCCTAAAGTCCAATTGTCCTAATGGGTTAAACCCTCAAGCCAGGCAGGGATACTCATTAAGAAACTTAAAGAGCAGTTTGTATTTATTTATGACTTCCTGTCCAAAGACCCATTTTGGTAAAAAATTTTTTGTAGATGAGCCGATTGGAAAACTGATGAACTGTATTTGCATTGCATTCTCATTTACAGATGTTTCTCATCTCTTATATTTTAAATGTTTTTTTTTTCTTATTATGGTCCATCACTGATTGCATTACGACTCTGGAAATCATCCGTTCATCGTTTCCAATCTCACTGCTACGGTTTAATGCTGCATTTTAATTTACAATCAAGTATTATTTATATTTTAGCTACATTTTTAATTATTTTCGATACATAATAAGTTTGCACTCCAGCGATGGACACGTTCGTCATCCAAAAAGAAAAGAAAATTTGATTCAGACGCTTCCACTTCTGAGGTATGTTTTGATACAAATTTAACAAATTTTTTAGAAATTTATTGTGGGGATGAGCATTTTTGTAGGGGAATTTGGATTTTTTTCTCTAAAATTCGACTATTTCCCGGTTTTAATATTATGAATGCCTGGACATAGAAGATTGCTTAGCGCTAAATATTGAATTTTCTATTGCGTTTGAATTAAAAAATAAACTAAAAGATCTAGTAAGGAATGTTTAATGTTTTTGTGAATCAAGGCCGTATCCAGAGGGGAAGGGGACCCACGGGCAGCCCCCCAGAAATCTTTTGCAATGTATCATATATTCCTCCCTGAAACTTTGCTTTACATAAGTGTGTCGAAGTCTGGGCCCCCCGAAAAAAAATTATGGATACTGTCTTGGCTCCGGAGCAGGGGGAGCATGTTAAGAATTAGGAAGGGCAGTGTATGCTTCAAAATCATACCCTTTATATATACATATATATAGATATATATGATTAGAAATGATGTTAATATGAATTTTTTTACATATATGATAGCTTTTTGATGTATATATAGTAGATGTATGTTTAGATCTTTGGTGAAGTTAGAGGAGTGGGTGTTTGGGGCTTCTGCAACTTAAATTTTTGTAACTGGTCTTATATCTATAATGCTTAGGATAACTCTGGAGGCAAGGGTTCGAGGGCTCTCCCCAGGAAACTTTTTGAAATCTTCCTAGCAATGCAATTTTGGGATACTTTGGTGATGTTAGAGGAAACAGAAAGGAGTTTGGTTACCCTCCCCCTCGCACTTTTTTTCAAAATAAAGTCTTATTTCTTTTAAGTTACTTTTGGTGTCGCTCGTGATAGTGTTCAATGTCCTTTCCCTGAAAGTGTTTCTGAAAGTAAAGTGTCTTAAAAGCGTAATTTCTCTTTTCTTTCTTTTTTTAAAACCTGTGATATGAATTTTTTTGCCGGGGGGGGGGGGGGGGGGAGGGAGGAGTTGACTTGCTCCAAGGGGGTAGTTCACCCCCCCCCCCCCCCCGGGAGATGCCTGAAATAAACACGGAGTATATCTTTAGAGACAAGTATTTATGACTAGTAAATTTTCAACTCTTTTACACTTCTTATTGGTGTTTAGTCTGTACATTTTTAGGGTGACCCCCCCTTTCACCAACTCTAGTTACGCCTATGGGCATATATAAGCAATGGACACTCCTATTAGGGCACAATGGGGTGGAGTTTCAAAGGTGTGTGGTTCAGGAAGATTTCCCATTCAGCTTTTCCACGGTTCTGAAGAAGCTGTCGAAGAAGAGCAGGATGAAGAAACAACTTCTTCAGTTCTCAAAGAAGCTACTAAAAGGGACATAGTTTCAGTACCCTTGTTTGAAGAATACGTGCAAATAGATGACGATGCCTTAACTTCAGACGTAATGACAAATAAAGATATAATTAGAGAAACCCAAAAGGAATGAAATTGAAACTGACGAAAAAGATGCTGATCCATAAGCCCAAAATCTAATCACTGTGAATGAAGCTACAGCAGCATTACAAACTGTGCAACGAGTTTTAATGCAGCAAGAGAATGCCTCTCATACGTTAAGGCAGTACTCTGCTTTAGAATGCTATTAAAAAAAAAGCGTTTTTTGGGGAATTTTTATAAAAGAGAAAAAAAAAGCAAGTCTAGCGAAGTTTTCAGATCATTTTATTACATATTATTTGAACCAGTGATAGAAAAAATTTTAAGGGAAAAATATTCAAATGCAGCCGATTTTTATAAATTTATGCAACACCTTGCAATTGCAATATCCAATCGGTGGGCAAGATGGAGCTCGTAATTTTTGTCTAAAACAAAAAAAACACAAAAATTTTCTAAATTTTCATATATATATCTTCTATATGAACTAATAAAAAACTGAAAATTTGAAATTATAAAATTTTCTCAGGTTTAAAAAAAAAATGTGTCCTTTATAACAAAAAAAAAAAATTTCAATTTGCTAAAAAATATGTTCAGGATTTTTTCTCATGAATCTTTTTAGTTCAAACAGAAGAGAACACAAAACTACAGCTAACAAGCCTTGTTTGGTTTTGATTAGTCATCTAGTTTTCTCGCAATCACGCCCACCAGTTTAGCAAAATCATAAAAACGAAAACTCGAGAAAACGCGCTTGAAAGTTAACCAACAGAAAAATGTTAATTTCCTCAGTGATGATACGTTAATCAGCTATTCCTCTGCACCAAACCTTCAACTTCCTCAAAAACTCATTCGAACGACATTTGAACCTTTTCACATACATAGTTCGGAACTATTTGACGGAAGGGGAGGCGACGGGAGTGCGTTCCAGCTGCCCGAGCGCTCATGCTCATACACCAGCTCGGACACCTGGCCACGTTTAGTGCTGTATTTTTAAAAATATTGAGAATTAGTCTCTATAACTTTACATACATATTCTGAGATATATTAGGAATAGATTTTAGTAATTAAAAAAAATCGTTTATTTGAGCCTTCTAAAGCAGGCTCCTGCCTTAAATAGTTTAGAAGACATCAATACTTTTGTAAGAGGATATTATTTCAAAAAAATGAAGCAAAAATATATAACAGGTTTTTTTAAAAGTAATGTTTGCTCAGGTAAATAAAACTTACTTTTCAATTTTGATAATTGGTTTAAATACTAGTTTAGTAAATTTCATATAAATTTCCTAATCGAAGTATATAAATTCGTATGTTTGTGTGTATATCAGGCTTGGAGTAATCGCGATTACGTAATCATAATCTGCTGTAATCGATTACATTTTGGCAAAATCGTAATTGTAATCTCACAATGGCATATTCTAAATGTCTACAATATACTAAACTTTCAGAAATTGCGACCACCTAGAATTTTGATTGTATGCAAAATAAAAATGAACCATTTAAATCACCTTTTGCATTATATCTAAATTTAGTGCAGTGTCTTCGCTCATATGCAAAATACGATCAATGTAGTAATCCCACACATGAATTTTAAATATTCAAAAAATTCTAAATGTGCCTTTTATGATATATATATATATATATACATTACACAACCTCAAATTTCTTATTTCTGCAAAAATGTTATAATTCAAGAACAGTGATGTTGGAGTTATTTCATTATAATTGCAATCATTATTAAATCAAAAATCATAAATTTTTGATTTGCAACACTGTTGCAAAAATGAGAGTCGTATGCATAATATCAGCTAATTTTTCGCTAATCTAATCGTAATCGGATGTCATAATCGTAATCAATTACATTTTTTAATGACTGTAATCGCTGCTGTAATCGTAATTACGTTCTTCGTAATTGGCTCCAAGCCTGGTGTATATGGCCATTTCTGTATATACTTTTGATTCCTATGTTTTCTGTATCACAGGAAACAAACATTTTTACTAAAGTCAAAATCCTACAACCTTCGGTTAACGCGAAAAGTTTTGGCGTCCCCCTCGACTTCGTGTTAACGAGGTTTGACTGTAATTCTTTAAACAACAACGATACGACTTTCAAACATAATTTATAAAGTCGGCGCAAAATTATCTAATTATCATTACCCCATGTGTTACTCTACTTGAAACTGTTACAAACTCTGGGCCATTTATATTTGTAAGTGATTCATGATTGTGATTACAAAAGATTTAATCTATCATAATTTTTTACCAGCTTCATAAATTATGTTTAAAACTCTCATAGATGTTGTTTGAAGAATTAATTTATTTTACACTTTTCAGAGCAATTTTAAATTTGAACTCGATTCTATTTTTTTTTTTTTTTTGCAAACATAATTTTATTTTATTCTTTTTAGTGTGCATAGATTTTTCATATGAATACTCATATTTTTTAAAAATAATAAACATATCAAATGGACCACCCACTTTGAGTGACTGTCACTGAAAAATAATCATTTGTGTGATAAATTGTGTTTTGAAATTGATTAAAAAAAAGTCCAAAACAGGCTTCAAATTCATTCAGACTTAAAACAGACTGAATGAATGAATGAATTTAATTTTTATTTTAAAGAAGTGTTCATTCAAACTCTTATTGTAATTGCTTTTAATATTACAGCTTAATGGCAACAAACTCTTTATATTATTACCTAATAATTTACTCAACAAAGAAATATCAAGGCAAGCCTTTCCAATATTAAAAGAAAAATACTTATTTTTCATTGATAACGTTCTTTCCAAAGAACAATTGCAGTCAATTTGATCTATGATATTTAAGTTAGACCATCCTCTATCGGTTAAAGAAAAAATCATCAAAATCAGCTCATTTAGTCAAAAGTTATGGATGAAAAAACAAAAAAATGACTACATTTCTGCCCATAACTTTTTTCTAATTATTGAATATATAGTCAAAGAAAGGTACGGGACCTATGGGAAACCACCTCGATCAATTACAAAAACAATTATGACAGTCGGTCCATCTGGTGATAAGTTATGGGTGGCCAAAATAAATAAATGACATACATACGGTATGAAGGTATAATCTCCTCCTTTGTGAAGCCAATTAAAAAAGTAATGGAAAATCATTATAAATGGCAAAGGAAAAAGAAATTGAATTAATAGTATTAGGGGCATAATTATTCTAAAATAAGTACATTTTATCATTTAGCATCAATGAGCCTGGGTACCCAAGTACCTTTTTCCAACTTTTATCCTAATTTTTTATCATTTTTAATTAGCCCTTGGTTAAATAGTTTTTTAAATTTTTGTTTTTAAAATATTTTTTATTTCTTTCTTAGATGTAAGTATATATGCACATATAAAACCATCTACGTGCCTTAGTGTATCAGTATCATGCTAGGTAAATGTTTCCCAGGTTGAATATTATAAAGTTATATTTTGAATTTCAATGCAAAGAAAAATGTTCTTTTATTTAAGTAAGGAAAAATTAATTTACAAATTTAAAATGCATTTGAAAGCATTTTGTTAGCTGAGGACCCACTTAACAAAATCACAACACCTTATTTCTAAACTTGTCTTCTAGTTCTTGTATGAAAGTTTTTAAACGTTTTTTTAAGGGGTGGGGTTGCTGCTTAAACGCACATATTTAACAATTTTTTATACTAGCAGCCATAACATGGTCATGTTTAAAATAATTAGCTATTTGGGGTTCTTTACAAACAATGCAGTGGACACAGATAGAAAGTGAGATACCATGCATAGGCATTTCAAAATATGCAGATATGTTTTTTGTTTTTAATGAATCGAATGACAGATCTTACAAATAATTTAGAGATAGCACTGATTTTATATTTTTAGAATTAAAATATTTTTGTCATTCTAGGTTGATTTCAAGGAAGCAAAGATGAATAATGAAAATTCAGAAAATTCCGTTTTGTATCAAGCTTTAAAATCATCATCTTCACTTTGGAGAAAACATGGCCAAAGTACAACTAGAGAAAAGTCTGCCAACATAGATGTTTGTGATACAAATAAACATGATGATTGTGGTATTGCAGGTATGCAGGTGTTATATAACTTATTTCTTAATTCGTTATTTTTTAGTCCATAATTATATTGTATATGTTGATGCTTTTTCCAGAACTACTAAAATTGGCCTAATTTCTTATCTGCAAAGCTTTTTTCCCCCTCTTTACAAAGGTAGTAATCTATCAGTTTGTTCTATTAGTCTGTAAGTAAATTCAACTGTAAAATAGTTTGCTATTTTTCGTGCTTAGTTCACAGAAGTTACTCATAGTGAGAAGTGTATTCATAGAAGTGTTACTCATAGAATTCTGGATAATTCAGAATAAAAATGTCTTGTTATACACTGGCTTTCAAAAGTTCAAGTACAAGCATTTTTTTGCTTCTAATTTGCGAATGGATGAACGCAAAAACAACAAGTTTGGAAAAAAGGTGCATTAAATAGTTATTTATTGAATGTGTCATAGAAATTTACATAAGTTTAATGCAAAAAATGATTTAAAAAAAAAAAAAAAAAGCATTCTTGCCGGGGTAACTCCATTCTTGGAGGAAACGGCATATCAGGTTTATGTGGTAAAATGTCATAGAAACATTACAAAAAAGGATTCTAAAAAAGAATGTGTCCTCCCCTAACTTGAATGCACTGGTGGCATTGAGTTTGTATGGTGTCAAATAAGTTGTTGGACACCAAAATGGGTCTCAAAGACAAAACACTGAGCAAGCCTTGTTTCAGCTCATGCAACCAACTTGGAGGACTTAAGCAACAACCTGTCTGCCAAGATAGTCCCAAAGATGTTCTATCAGATTCAGGTCTGGAGATTGAGCTGGGCATTCCATTCACTCCAAAACGTGACCCTCAAGATAGTCCTCAACAACTGCAGCTCTGTGAGGTTTGCATTAGTGTCTATCAGAATGAAGTCATTATAAATAGCACCAGCATATGGATCAAGGATCTCATCCCGATATCTTACACCAGTCGGAGTTTCTCTATGGTTCACATGCAGGTCAGTGTGACCACCAAGTGAGATCCCTGCCCAAACCATGATTCCATCACTTCCATATTTGTGATTTTCAACAGTGTTAGATTGATGGAATATTGTACGTTGTTCCCTCCAGATGAGCTGACGCTCTGAATTGCTCTCCCGTCTGGATCGGGACTCGCCTGTGAAGAACTCGTCACAAGCGACCATAAGCTCATTCCTGTTTGGTCCAGGAAGTGTGTTCTCTTGCCTAGAATAAGCAGGCTCTTCTCTGTGGTAGGTTGAAACCACAGTGAACCAACAGTGGGGTTGAACCCTGTGACAACCTCATCCGACTGCCTGCCACCTTAACAAATAGGACATGCAACATTTGCTAGACATTGCTGGATTCTACTGACTATTGACAATGAAACTGCCAACAACAGTTGAAAATCAACAAAACATACACATAAAAATAATGAAACTTTATATTTGCGTTTTTTTTCTCTCACTCATATATACCAGTTATTTTCCATAAATTAAAAGGGAAAGCTACAAATACAAATATTGCTACTAAATGCAAATACAGTCAACGCTCTTTATAACGACCACACATTATAAAGACCATTCCATTATAACGACCAATGGTAAAAGTCCCAACTTTATTTCTATGAACTCTACGTAAATTTGCTTTCGGTATAGCGACCTTTCTGTCATCGTCTAATCCAATACAGTTACCGTACCAGGTGTCATGTCAGCTCAGAAGTTCTGCTTACAGAAATATGATTGTAATTTGCTCCCCTATATTTTCTACTTATAAAATCTGTTTAATATTTTGTTATAATGTTTAGCACTGATATTTTTTTTAAATTCCAATTCCAAAAATAATAATTCCGAAAATAATTTAGTTGGAATCTTTTAAAAATTACCAATTTTAATGGAAATACTGAATATGCATGATGCATGTATATTTTTAACGAAAATTCCAGCTCTTATAGCGACCATTCGTTATAAAGACCTTTTCTGTGGGACGCAGATGGTCGTCATATCGAGCGTCAACTGTAGTACTAACAAAAAGTGATGTACATATACAGTCAAACCTTGATATAATGTCATTCCCTAAGTCTTTCCAAAAGTTACCTTATAAGCAGGGTGATCTTATGAATGATTCCTATGTATTTGTCAATAAATGAGCATGTATTTGAATAGCATTAACCTCTATGTAAAATTTAATGCATTCAAAAATATCAGTTTATTGAGTTATGATTTTTTAATTCAGTTGAATTGATAAAAATTAAAGGAATTTCTTATTTTCCTTTGTGCATTCAATTTAAGAATTAGATGGGATAAGAACCAACATTTTTGTGTTTTTTATTACTAAAAATCTGATTTTATTTTTAGAAAATGCTGAATCAGATTCTTCTTCCATTGGATATTTTAGCCATACACACTCTGCAACATCTCTAACTGATTCTGATTTCCAACCAAACAATAAAGGTATTTATTCTCACTTTTTTCCACCCATAAATATTTAAAAACATTGTTTTTACCATTATTTAGAAAAGTTATTGTTGTGAAGAAACATGTTTTGATTTTCAGTAGTTTTTGATACCAGCAAGTATGTATGAGGGCTGTTCAGTAAGTAAAGAAGATTAATTTTACTCCTGCAAATCCTCTCATCACAATACAGAAGGTCATTTGCAATTTATAGAAACATATTAGATAGTTAAGTTTTATCTAATAAATGCCTTATTTTTTATGGCGATTTGATACTATTTGATAGCCATGATTCCTGACAATACCTTTGGCTCAAATTTTTCATGAAAGTAAATTTTGTTTCTAGTACTTTCATGTCAATGTTACTGCAATCTTCTTGTACCGTTTTCTAAATTCCACTCAAGTGTCCTTGAATGCGGCTTTCTTAAGACTCATTTTATTAAACCGAAAGCACAAAAGTCCATTGTAGAAGCATCAGGCGATTTTGCAGGTATTTCATCAAATGGATCCTTTTTCAGATTCTCTCTTTGATAAATAAGTGGCAGTTGACTTTGAGGTGTGACTAGATGCTTTTGCTATATGAACCTCAATTTTATCAATTTCCTTTCCACAATTCTGGAATTTCTTCTTCAAATATGGTTGTGAAATATTCTGCTGATAGTAGAGTGAATTAATTTTGGCTTTACTTGAGACTTTTTTATTTTTAATTTCCCATAGTAACAAAATCCTGCAACTATCCTGAATCTCTTTAAGAACTTTTCTGTACACTGCCAAAGCCATTTAGTATGGTCATTCCAATTAATTGAACAGTAGAAAATTTGATCTTTTTTTCATTAGTCTCTTAAATATACCCATGCTTCATCCAGCGTTACCACAAATTTCCATTTTTCAACAGTTAGGTGTTTCTTATATAATTTTCTACATTTTTTTTCAGAGATACATTTTGGAAAAAGCAGTTGAACTTTAGGATTAAACATCTTTTTTAACTTTAAATCTTTGTGAATGATGTTACTTACAGTGCTGGAGGACATTCCTAGTTTGGATGCAATGAATCTTTAAGTCACCGGATTTTCTTTTAGGATCAGAGACTTTACTCTCTTGATGGTTCCCTATGTTCGAACAGTCGTAGCATGAGGTTTTTCGTTCCAAGCCATCTATAAATTTTGAAAACCATTTTCAAAATAAATCTTTTATTTTACATTCCAATTAAAAAAAAACATTAGCAGGCGATTATTTGCCAAAGTTTTACCTCAAAATTCAAATGAGAGAAAAAATTACAAAATTATTCCCATAAAGTGTGAACAACCTACTGTTCCTTGAGCTTTTTACCACATTTAAGCACAAAGTTTTGCTAAGCAAAGCTTGGAAGAATCATCCGGTTTCATCACCATTTGCAATGTGTTTCAGTTCATACCCTTCAATTATTTTAAGCAATTTTCCCTCCCAGTTGCTTACAGTTTCTGGATCAATGTCAGCAGCTTCCCCACAAATTTCTTTAAACTTTATTGCATGCCTTTTCCTGAAACTTTCCAACCATCCGTTTGAAGCACAAAATTCTTCTTTCCCAAGTCCTTTCGCAATTTGTTTTGCTTGAGCTTGGATCATAGGACCTGAAATTGGTAAGTTTCACGACCTGGCATTGACAAACCATTCCCAAACCATTTCATTCACTTCCTCATTTCCAGTCTTATTCATTTTTCTTTTCATTTCTCCATTTCCCTTCAACCAGTCTTCTTTAATTTCATCTTTTTTTTCATGATCTCATAAGTTTGCATCTTTCCTATGTTAAATTTTTCGGCTACCTGGATTATGCTTAAATTTTCTTTCTGTTTTGCTTCTATAACTTTCATTTTTTCATCTAAACTTAGCACAGGCTTATTACGGACGGTCGCCATTTCTCCAGTAACGTTGTCAAGAGTACTGCCAAATGGTCTAAGAACAGAAGAATGTGATCCGTCAGCAGCCTGCGTATTTCTTGTAAAGGATTAATAAGGGAGTTCATACCCCTACACAGACCGACGTAGTTATGCGTGTTGTAAGAGGCGACTAAAATAGCATTATCCGATTCGGGTGACGTAAGGCTTGCTTTGTAGCATGACTATGGCCCCGGGTCGGTAAAGCAGGTAGGCAACGCTCTGCCAGCCCAGCCCTTATGGCCGGTGCTGGTTGTCAAGTGTCTGAGAGTTTGTGGGAGGTTCAAAGGAAGACAGCGCTGCGTGCCGCACCCCTAGTATTGGGGTAGTCTGCGAAACCTAACGGTACAGGCAGTATGGCCGTAGTTAGCATTCATTACCCCTACACAGAGCAATAGGAATGTGTGCAGGAGGGGCGGGGGTGGGGAATCATTCTGGATTGCGCCTTGTGGCTTTAGGCTCCTGATAACATTTTCTTTCGCATTCTCCCCCATTCCATTTCCCGGAACAATAGTTTAGTCAAAGGAGTAACACTGAAAGGAAACATACCCTCTCCCCACACAGAACAGACACAGCGAGTTCTGATAATACAAGGTCAAGTAACTGAAAATAATTCCTAAAAAAAGAATAAAAGAAAGCTAAATTCCTTGAGTGGGAATTCACCTAGGAAAAAACTGGATGTTGCAGTTCGTTTCGACAGGTTTTTTGTTCGAAACATGGACAAATATGGAGTTCTTTTCCGCGTTCAGCAGTTTCCGTTTCATGCAGAATGTTTTACATTTAAAAATATTGATAATTTCAGGGACTATTTTATTTTTTTGTTGAAGGCAGGTTTCCGTTTCATAGGGTGTCCGTCCTGGGCAGGTTTCACTGTATATATATAATATTTTTGTTGAAATAAAAAAAATCAACACTTTTATTTTTTCATATACTGATTTAAAGCAATTATTTAAAATTTATTACATTTACTTCCCTTCCAATGATTTGATAGAAACAGATATAATCACGTTTTTCCTAGTAGGAAAAGTAAGCCAAATTAAATTAAAGTTGATTTTACAGTAAAAAAATATTGTATTTTTAAAGTGAGCTGAGCAGTTAAGTTCTAAGCAGTATCACATACTTAGACCCTACTTTTTAAATTATACTGTTTCATTAAAATCTTCCTTTCCTACAGATTCAGCTGAAATTTCATCCAATCATAACAAATGTGAGGACATTGCAACAGAAACAGAATTTTGGGATGAGGATCTACTACCTGTGCCTCAACCAGGTATTCTTTTTAATGAATAAAGTAAAATTGCTAAATTGTTTCACATGAAAAGGTTATATGTATGAACTATTTTATTGACTGTAAGACACACTTTTAATTTCAAACAGATTTTTTCTTTTTTGAAATAGCTAAGAGTATTCGCATTTATCGTTAGATTGTCAAACCAAAAAAAAAATATATATTTTTATTAATTCATAGAATCAAGTTGACCTTCAAGATCTTCCATCTTAAGTTTCTTCCTTTCCTTGACATATTAAAGACTGGCAGGAATTTTAAATCAAAGGTTATATTAGTATCAGTTTCCAGTATAAGACCTCTCCAATTTCTTAGAATTTCTCAAAGAAAAATAAAGTTTTATAGTCTGTAAAATATCCTGTCTATTAGAGATGGGAGTCAAGGATATTATCCTGGGTTTTAAATTTAGAGAATAATTGAGAAATTTTTTTCTTAAAAGTGAATTTTACAAAATATGATAAATATCAGGTGTCCCACAAAGAATGCAACTTTTGAATTTGCATACATTTGCAATCCTCTCTTTGGGAACAATAACGAACGTAAAATTGAAGCCATTTAAACAGTCAAGTTAATATTTTTATATATATTACTTATCAGTTATTAGTAATTTTGATCAGCCAATTTAAATTATTAATCCTATAATTACCATTAAAATATACAGAATATCATAAATATAGGTCAGAGACAGGATTATGCATTATTTACATGCAGTATAAACAATAGCAACAGTTTCATAGAATAAACGTCTGATAAAATAAATAACTTCAAACTTGATTAAATTTTTGAATTAAAAAAAATATATTTCTGGCAAAATTTTCTTATTTAATATTTAGTGTTTTATATTAGTGTTTGTAATCTGTTTAAAAAGGGTAACTTTTACTGTGAATATCAATTTATTTTTTTCCCCTCAAGTTAGTTTTAAAACCACAAAATGAAACTAGAAAATGTTTGGAACTGTGACAGAAATGTGAATTGCTGAAACACTAAACCACTCTGAAGAATATTGAAAACAATGATTTCAATAATAATTTAAATGTTCAATAGAATGAATTTTATTTTTAGTAAATAATAAATTAACTACTGTCAGAGTAAGTGAAACTTATTTGTGCCTTAAATATGTATGATTTTGTAAAACTAAAAAGAAAAATACAGCAATTGGGTTTTCAATTAAATTGATAAATACCCAGGTATTTATGAATTTTGGGTATTTAACTGGAGAAATACCCTGGGTATTTACCCTATTTATAACTATCCGGATATTTTACATCTATAGCCATAGCTAATTCATAGCTGTGTTGATCACTGGCATTATAACAATACAAATACATCCATGTTCACAATATTTCAAATTCTTTCAACTTAAAAAGAAAACTAACCAACTTAATAAATTTTCTTATCAGTTGTTTAAAGCTCATTGCTTAGTAATATTTTTCTTTATATCAAAAAACAGCATTGACTCCTTCATCAGATTCTCCTGTGACAGATACTACTTTTGATGATGCTGATTTAAGTGACTGGGAAAGTGAAACCAGATTTGAGAGTCCAGGAAGTAATATTGCTTTTTCTTCAATTTACATTTCAAATTTTTAAATTGTTAAATGTTTAGATATTTATGCACAGGTACTTTAATCGAGTACAAATTCATTTGTTGTTAATAGCGATATTAACATAATGTTAACTTGAATAAGATTTCTTGGAGTAAATTAGCAGTTAAAATCAACAATCATAGCTGTCAAATAGTTGATTTCTACTTCGAGTAATTCTTGCCGAAACTACTCAAAGTTTGCTGATGTTTCGGAAGCAATAAATAATTGTGGCAAGGATTTTATTTCTAAGTTTGTTCGTAAATTGGAATTGTGGCGGTTTATACATTGAATTAGAATCTGTAGATAAGAAATACTTGTTTTCCGAACTCTGACCTGTTAAAGCGTAATACATAGCTTCCACTTGCTCTCCTGATCATCAGTAATTGTATGGCTGGAAATAGCATCAATAAAATTGTATGTTTCAAGTATATGTATTTTTAAAAATATCTCTATTTTGGGTGTTGCCCCCCAAAACAGAGAGCAATGACTGAGGCATCAGAGGACCACCCAGTGCAAGGTAGGGATCAAGGCCGTATCCAGAGGGAGGGCCGATGCCCCCCCCCCCCCCAAATCCCAAAAATTTGCGCAATGTAGCATATGTAGCATGTATTCCTCCCTGAAACTTTCCTCTACATTAGTGTTTCAAAATCAGGCCCCAGTCCCCCCCAAAAAAAATTTCTGGCTACAGCCTTGGTAGGGATGGTAGTGATAGTCTGTCTCCCATACAGATGTTACTGATATTACTTATGTTTATTATAAAGTGAAGGAAAAAAAGCAGTCATAAAAGTGCTTACTCTAGAATAAAATGGCAACAGAGCTGCAAATATTTTCAAAAGGTCAGCTATGAAATCAACATGGTTGCCATTATTTCTCTGGTTTGACTCCTTATTTTGATGCTAATAGTGAAATCTAGTACAGCTTATTTGAGGGGTCACTTCATTAAGTTTATATATTTATTATAAATCTTGGTTGTTTCTAGCATTCAGAAACTTCATGTCTTGTGATGATTTACATAGTAACTGCACCATTTAAAAATGAATAGTCTCATCTTAGCCACAGTAGGGAGACTTCTGGGAAAGGAAAAAAATGGTTTGCAGTGATATTTAGCTGCTGAATGTGGCGTGATGGTATCAGAAATTAATCTTCAATCTGGGGTCAATTGATAGACTTTCATGGGATTTTTTAGAAACTTGCTGTTTGACTATTTTTGTTTCTTTTGATGTTTGCATCCCTTATAGCTAGCTACATATGAAAGATCTATTATCCTTTTTTTGCCGCACTAACGACCTTGAAATTGTTACAAGTCATCAAAAGTCGTTCTTATGGTTGAAAGTGGGATTATTAAACCTTTGCATTTTGGCCGAAATCTATATGAAATAAATTTATAGGTGCTAATTTTACATATTAGTATGAAAGTAACTCTAAAAATCCAAGGTCATTAGTATGGCAAAAATAGAATTGTTTTGAACGTCTCACATATGTAGCTATAAGGGATGGGAATATCAAGAGAAACGGTGGAGCACAGCCATCCAATGAATTTATGCAGATTCACCCTATGTATGGATTTCATATTTTGGACATCAATGAGATAATGACAAGATAGGCGAAAATATACCATAAAATCCCAAAAGTAAGCCCTTTTTCAAAACCAAATCGAAAATTTTCAGAGGGAATGAGCTTATAATTCAGATTCTCAAAAAAAAAAAAAAAAATCAGTATAAATAAAGAGCATCTACAGAAGATTAAGTATAAACTATTGAAAATCATTTTTAAAATATTAATATAAATATCGCATGGTCAATTCGAACGACGTGCTCAGAATACGTCTGCTGCCTACAAGAGATGACATGAGACCACCGCTAATCGGTTACAGTTTACAGATTAGTGGCAATTACTACACAACGAAGTAAAAAACTGAAGGAGTATCAATCATGCGAAAGGAACGAAGTGCAGAAGCACTGACCTTGCAGATTGAAAACAGGTCTATTGGAAATGATTCTCTCTCTCTGCAACGGCTCCTCCATGTGCGTTGCTAAGGCACATGTACTTGATCGCTCTGCGGCATAGGAATTGGTTTGACACATGCGGCACGCATGAGATGTTTGAGTCACGAACGCGATGACACTGTTCAGAACAGTGCTGAGAAGACACTGAGTGGAGCTTTCACTACGTATTCATGCAGGTCTAGACGCGATGTAAAAATGGGGGGGGGGGGGGGGCAATATTCAGGATTACGGAATGATCACACTTTCAGCGAGAAAGGTTTTGGTTTCTTTTGGCATTTTACGGTACGGTGCAATTGAAATGGCAACAGGGTGCACCAAGGGCAGCAGATCAATGTGCCTTGCTAAAAAGACCTAGAGTCAGTACTACATAATAAGACTGAGTACTTCCATGATATTTGTATTAAAGTACTCAATCTTCACCTCACAAAAATAGTCAACACCAAATATACGCTGAATTTTTGCTTTGCATTCAGTGTATAATGTGTTGCCCTTTGTTCATTGAAATTTTATTTAAGTGCAAGAAAAATATTTAAGAAGAAAGTGCTTAAAATGCCATTTCATTGTTTCAAGTTTTAAAGATCATGCACAAATAATTCAGGCGGAACTTAGTAAAAGAAGTACTAGCATTATATTTAATTGAAACATCTAAGTAGCTCGGAAACTAACGCTTAAAAAAAATATTGTAGAAACCATAACTGAGAAAAGCAAATGCTGTTCTAACGTCATTTTGGAATTTACTGTTTTATGAAAATTTGGTTCAGAACTAAAAATTCTAAACCTCAATATAGAAAACTCACTTATTTGAACACAATAACTTACACAAAAACTTAATGTTTGAAATTAAAAATTATTTAATATCATTTCATGTAATTTTTACAATGTATTTTATTGTGTTTCATATGTCTTAAACTTTAACTGAAAAAAAAATTTCATTTAAATTTTTAGCATCTCTTAAAGGCTACCGCCATCCTCAGAAAATGGAAAATTTTAACATATTTCTACCTTCCGATCTTCATCCACCACGTGTTCAAGCTGTTGCATTTTGGTACCCAGAAGAAGATGGACAATTTGATGATGCAGATTTATGATAGTTATTAGTGTTTAATTTATTGGAATTTTAACTTATTTATTCTTCAGTGCTTGAAGATTTTTATTGTATGGTGGCAAAAATCTGCAACCCTGAAATGTGCAAGTCCCCAAAGTCCATATTGGCTGCCAAATAAAGACAATAAAGATTTTTTAATAATTAATGTTGCATTGAAAATTTATGAATATATATCAGGGTTGGTATTTTTGCCAGGAAAGTGGCAACAACAGGGTGTAAATGAAAAATACTGGCAAAAATGGCAAAAAAAATTACTGTACTTGAATAATGTGCACAAAGGTCTATAATTTAAATAAAATCTAAATAATTAAAATATGTTTTGGGTATCATTGTATATCTTTAATTTTCTAATCAATAAATGCTGCAATTAAAACAACTATTTAATGAAAGTCTAAGTTACAAATTCAGAAAGTAGATTAACTGAAACTCAGACACTGAAGCAATTTCTGTTATGTCTCAGAAAGAAACTTGATTTGTTTTCTTCCTTTTGATTTTGGAAAAAGAACAAATAGTTACTTCCACTTCCATCACTTTCACTTTTCTGTGTCTTTGCTTTTGAAATCCTGAAATTCACCAATGCATTGTCGAATGCATACGTAACAACAGTTGTAAAAGTACAATCATCTGCTAGAGAAATTTGAGGGCCCCGCAAACGTGATGTTTAGACCCAGCATTTGAATTGCTCTTTTTTCATTCAGTTCTTAATCTGTAAAATTTCCGTGAAACATCAATGAGGCTCTCCTACCTCTTAGAATTCATACAGTCTACTACAACATAGAAAAAAAAAAAGAAAAAGAAATTTAAGATAAAAAAGGGGCCTCTTTTGAAGTCGCCAGGTCTGCCCACCGCTTAACCCACCCCTGATCATCAATCCGACCCCAAGTATTGCATTCCATTTTGATGTTGTTCAGTAGAAAGTGGAAAAGTAAATAGATAAAAACAAAATGAACACTTTGTTTAATTTTCTAATTGTATAAACTGTAATTTTTAATTTTGTTAGTAGATTATTTTTCTTAAATGCATTGCTTTTATCTGATGTTTGAGTTTACTTTTAACTTGAGGGGGGGGGGGGGGGGGGGGGAATTAAACGAACTCTGAATCCTATTTTTGCCATTTGATATATATATAGGTCATTCTTCTGAAAGAGGCACTTTCAAAAAAAAAATTTGAATTTTAAACATGAAATAAAAATTGTTATTATTATATTTTCTATTAGATAAAAAATTGCTATATTAAGTCATACTATTGGCCCAGATTATATTTTAGAAATTTCAGGAAAAAAATACTTTTAGTTTTTTACTTGTCCACGGATGTGATGAGATCACAAACATTGGACTAAATTTTGTTGAAATAGATTTAATAGCAATGGAATTGACCTATGAGTTTTGTTAAGATATCAAACTGTTTTATATGTTATGCAATTAATGTATCATTATTTCAGTTTCAGAAAAAAGTATATATAATGAATGCCTACAACTAATTCTTAAAGCAATCCAAATAAAAAAATTCACTAGTTGACTTTTAGTAAAAATATACTTTAATACAAAAATTAGATTTCCTTTCAGATTCCCTACAGATTCAAAATTTTATTCATGGTTTTCATATGGGATTAAATCACTAAATATACATTGACTTCTATTGTTTAAAAGGGGTCCAAACCAGATTGTGACATTATTACCAGCAGTATAATGCTTAAATTGTCCTTTTGCCTCCTATTTTCACCACAACATGATCATTTGCTCTCAAATGTTTTTCTCATAACAATAGTTAACAGTCACATAAATATCATCTAATGATGCATGATTCATCATCAGCAGTCCCCAGAAGTTGATAATGCATTTTTCAACATTTCTACAGCATTTTTTAGTACTTTTTCCTTTTTTATGTTTTAACTTTTTTTAAAAATTTTCTGATTGAAATTTAGTTTGGTTCATTTATTTTTTAATTTATCAAAGCATGTAAAAGGGTTGTTCAAGGGTAGAATTAAAGTCTATTGCACAAAACTGAATGAAGAATACTGAATGAAGTATTTTTGACATTGGAAAAAGTAGCTGGTATTTTAATTGGAGAAGGTGCAGTGTGTGAATTTCAAAGAAAAAAAATGCTCTGTGAAATGATCTTATTTTTTTATTTCAAATTTACCCCAACTATGTCTGAATTGAAAAAAGTTTTTCCAGATACAACGGACCTTGCTTTTTGTATGCGGTCTTTGATAATGTAAAAAAAAAAAAATTATAATAATAATAATTACTCAGGGGCAATTCAGGTTCTGTCCTTTAAGATAGTAAAGTTACCAAAACCAGTTATTGGTGTATTATTTTTATTTAAATTGAATTCGATTAGAACACTCAATCTGAAAACAAAAGTTCTCCAAGGTCAATATTTCTGTCTAATTTCTCAATTATATAACTGTTGCTTATACTGCTATCTATGAGGAATTAGGAGAAATAAAAACTTTGACTATGGATGTGACTAAAATTATTGGGACATTGTAGTATCGGCTGTAAAATTAATTTTGTTAATATGTTCATTAGGTGGATTAGAGGTGTTAAAAGTAGAACTATTTATTTGTTTCATACAGTATTTTTTTAATTTTCAATGAAAATATTGTTTTGATTTTGAATCTAGTCATTCTAAAACTTGGAACAGTCCACATACTTGATTTGTCGCATTCCATAGAAATTTTTTTCAATAAAAAATATAATTAAATTGCTTCTTTTATACTGTTGCACAATTCTCTTAAAAACACATTGCAATTTCCAATAGCATCTATAGAATGTTTAATTATTTGTCTAAAAAAAATTGCTTGTACAATAGAAGGTATGCTTTTTGGAGAATCACTCATAATCAACATTATTGATTTTAAAATTAAATACTGCAGTATTAAATGCTTAACTTTTAAAGTATGGTTTGGTTTCATTTTTTGGGATTAATGTTGCAACAGGTTGTCCAAATAGGCTATTTCTATGACAGCCTGGAATGCAACCTAATTAAAAAAAAAAAAATGCTTTAGTTAAAAAAAAAAATTTTTATCAATAATTTGCATAAGGAAAATTGAGTTTTAGAACGATCTACCATTTTATCTGCAAAAATAAATTGTAAGATAAGTAAATAAATTGTAATTGGGAGGTAATGTATCAAAGTTGTTTCATTACCAAAAAAAATCTAATTTTTGCAGATAATCATTGTGAACTAAATACATACAGTAGAGTATCATTTATACGACGATCGTTTATATGACGTTTTAGTGTGGTTCCAACTCTTGGATTTAGCCAGAAGGGTAAAATCGATTATAAGACATTTTTTCAGTGTCTTCGGCGTTGTATAAACGATACTCTACTGTATAATAATGTATAAATTTAATCCCTTCGATGGTAACATTATTCAACAAAGTAAATTCTGTACCTGAAATCTGAAAATTTTCTGGTTCCAAGCATTGGATTTGTGACATTCTACTGTAATTCATTTCATTGTGTAACTGCTTTCACATTTTCATTATTCAAAATTTAGTTTGTTTTATTTCCTGCAGAATCATGTTGAAATTTTATGCTTGTAATATGTGGTATGGTTTCCAACAGCATTATAACAATGGAGTGAACTTCAGTATTATGTAAATTTTTTGTCATCTGTGCAATTGCGAACTGTGCACATAAAGGTATTTTGACTACATAAGTATTATTGAATGATTTCATGTCAAATTAGGACACACAATCATGGTTCCTATAGTGTCTTGAATTGTATTAATTTTAATTTTTTATGCAAAATTTGTTTTAATATTGTGTGCAAAAATTTTAGAATATCATTGCAACTGCACTTAATAAATAAATAAATGTTTGATTCATTATTATACGCTTCCTTTTTTTAAATTGTATTTTAATAAGAAACATTATAAAAGTATTTTAAATTAATATAGTATAGTTCTTATTTACTCCTCTAAAAGATTTTAATGCTATTTATATAGTATTATTAATATAGGAACAACTTTCCTTGTTCATTTGTTGACAAAAGTGTTTTAATCAAATTTTGTAGTGACCAAGTTTTGATATTAGTAAACTTTCCATACATTTCATGTTTTTAACACAATTTTCCTGCATCAAATACTAGACAAAATTAAAACGTTTCAATTTAGATTTTACAACCATAAAATGAGAAATATATTATTATATGTTACAACTCTAATATTAAATGAAAAACCATATAATTTACCTAAACCACTGAGCTGCCTCAAATTTACCAAAACGTTTCAAGCAATAATTAAGAGAGATAACGAACATATAGTAAAAGATATATAATTGTTATCAAGTTCAAACAAAATTGGTGTAATTTGTGCCAATACCCAATATCTCTAAAATCTGATGTAATGCATCACTTAAAACGGGTGCCCACCAGGTAGGGGGGTTGCTGTTTTGAGGGGGTGGGTTACTTATTACACTGAAACTGTTCAGTACGTATACCACAAGTATTATCCTGTGATGCTTATGAACTTAAAATGTTATAATAAAAATAACATTGAAAGAAAAGGGAAAGATGTACAAACTGCATTTATTTAGTATAAAAGGTGTGCAACCATATTTGATTCACTACAGCTAATGGATTAATTTATCTATTTCTTCCAAGTAGCAACCTTATGTGGATCCAAATTACTTTTAATGGAATATTAACATTCCGTTTATCACGCGATTTCCATCTGTAATGTAAATGTAGTGAAAATTGATTATCCTGCATTTCCACGGACATTAACTTTTTATGTGCAATTTAAAATCTTATCGCACTATTTCATCGTTTAAACGTAAGTAATGCAATTTCAGAAGTGTTTACACTTTAATTAAGGTTTTATTCCAGAGATAATGTTGGCTGCAAACGTTTTTGCAAATTTTATGCCTAAAATTGATGTTTCTGAACATTTGTTCCTATGCACCAAAATGATAATAAAGAAAATCTTTGTTGCAAAACATATTGCTGGTTTTCTTGAATACTGCATAATTCCCTACAGAGAAGACAAGAGAAATCATGCGACACATGTTCAATATTTTCTCCCCACAGTTGGCAAACTGAATACAGCACAGAAAGATTTGCTCGGGTATTTCGGGGTGGGTTCACCAAAAGCAATTTTGTGAAAAGTGAGATTTTATATATACAATATAAGGTGTATGTATATTTATTTACTTAATGAGGATTTATATTTTACCGTGTTGACTTTTTGACATTTTAAAATAAAAAACAATGTATATAAATTTTGTTTAAATTAAAGACTGCCTGCTTGACTACAAAAATGTAGTCTTGAGAAAGGAAGCACCAAGTGCATGGATCATGAAGCAATCCAGATGGAACTGCTAGTTGGCAAAGCCCCCCCCCCCCCCTCCCCCAGCTGTATTAATAAACCTTAAAGTTATTTTGAAAAATACTTGTAATTAATGCTTTAGCATGAAAGAAATATTTACCCAGCTGTCATTTATACTTTTCCAAATGCGAATTTGTCATAAGAAATGTAACAAAAAGTAAAACACAGGAAACAAAATTTACAAAGGCTAGCAAATATAATTTTATTACAAGTGACCTATTTTATGTAAATATATTAATGAGATTTATTCACAAATGAGATGAATATAAACAATTTGTTTAAAAAAAACGGCTTAGACAATGCAATTAATTTCATGACAAAAGAGGAAAAATTAGTATTTTCTAATATTTACAGGTTATGCCTTAACATGAATCTGAAAGAATATACATTTGTTGCTGTTTCACATTTACAACACTCACTTGCAAATATATACACATGTTTATAAGCATATTCAACACACAGATACACTAAGCTGACTTTATATTTGGCCTAATGTTATACAAATTTGGGAAAATAATATTTTTCTTATGTATAACAAAAACTGAATGAAGATTTTAAGATTCAAAACACATGTTCCTCTCTGGTCTCCGATACAGCCTACACAATTTATACCTTTTTTGAACGAAATCATATAACACTTGGACAAGAGAAAGAAAAAGTAAAGCGTACATTTAAGTCTGTTCAGAACAAAGCTCTGTAATATCACATTATTCTTTTTGTTTGGATTTGTGACTTTTTTTCTTCTTATGCTTTTTGTGTTTCTTATGTTTTTTGTGCTTAGACTTTTTATGTTTTTGCTTGTGTTCTGTATCAGAACTTCTATTTTTAGAACCTTTTTGTTCATCTGACTCGGAAGAATCACTCTCACTCTGAGCAGAAGAACTACCACTACTTGCAATGTTGCACTTCTCTTTTACAACAGATGCTGGAACGCTCGATAACTTTTCAATTTTTATGCGCTTCTTCTCAACTACAGGAGAAGTACTTTTCCTTTTACGTCTCTCCTTTACTTCAGTACCTCTTTCCTCCACTTCACTATATTCATCATAATCAGGCTCAAATTTTAAATCATCATGAAAGTCTTTTTTAGGAGGTTTAATCCGATTCGATGCAGAGTCATGTTTATCAGGAGCTCTTATAGGGGAATGCTTTCTGCGTTGAGGAATGTCATTTTGATTGCTTTGACCTTTTTCTTTGTGTCTATTTTCATACAGATCAACATGTTGTTTCTCACTAGGTTTCTTCTTATTTGATGAACGACTTTCAGAAGACTCTAAGCTTTTTGATCGAGATCTTCTGTAGCTGACAATTTTATGTACTTTTTCCAAAGATCGATACCTATCTCTTTCATTAGGTCTCTTGCTCGTTGATTGTGAAGCATAATCACCAACTATTTTTCTTCGATCAGTCCTATTCACATCACGCCCATTATAGTCATTACTTCTTGGATGACGATCACATTCTATACTCCTGTATTTCCGATCATCTCTAATGTTCAAGTTTTCATCTCGTCGAACGTCCCATTCAGTTTTCCTGTTCGAGTCTTTCCTTTCGCGAGAAGATGCTCGTTTGGATGACATTGGATCTCGCTGTGGGCTATATCTTTTTTCTCGTCTATCACTACTATGGTCTCTGAATTCCCTGCCTCTTTCTTCAACCTTACTAGCATGCAAAGTTATTGTTCGATGTGGATGCTGTTCATCATGCTGTCTACTACTTGCATTTGATCGGTCAGGTTTCAAATGTCTAGACTGATGTTTATCACCAGCACCTTTTAAAATGTTCTCTTCTTTTTTAGAACGAACGGATCGTTTATCTTTGGAAGTTAATATAGTGACTTGAAGGTTAGGGGAAGTTAATTTTTCTGCAGTAATGACACTTTTAAGTTCAGGAACTTCTTTATGTTTTGGTACGTTTACTTCAGGACTTGATGAGACACTTGATTCTTTTGAATTATTTTTTTCTTTGGTACTTATCCTTGGTTTGTAAGGCTTTGATAACAAAGCTAATTCAGCTCTATGAATGATATCAGATGAGATGGGGCCTTTATCTTCCTTTGGAATAACAACAGCACTCCTTCTTTGTGGCTTTGCAACAAAATCATCATCAATTTCTTCTCTTTCCCATTTTGATAAAGCAGGGACATCAACATGTAAGACATTTTCATCTTCAACACTCTCTACAATCTCTTCTTCACTAACGGCAGCTTCTTCAGTATGATCAATCTCAACTTCAGAACTATTTACAGCTGGATCATTATTAACATTTGCAGTGGAATCTGCTTCAGGTACAGTATCAGAAACAGTAACTGCAGCTTCACTCGCCATTTCTTCAGCAAAAAGATGAAGGGTATCAACAGACTGCTCTTGTGCTTCCTTCTTTACAGTAGTATCATTAACATTTTCTTTATCAGTTTCCGATTTAATTTTATCCGGCTCTGTTACACTATCTACTTTCTTAGCATTAATGCACTCTTCATTAGATTCTATAACAGGCTTTAATTTACTTTTTTTCTTCTTAACTTTAACTTTTCCTGGCATATCAGAAACTGTGCTAGTTAAGCCTTCTAATTTTTCCTTTTTATTTGATTTTTTCTTTTTTGGAATTTGTTCAGTGCCAACCTTATGTTTCTTATGCTTATGCTTCTTTTCTTTAGATTTTTCTGGATTTTTTGGCACTTTGCTCAATGAGTCTGAAGAAGGTTTATTTTCACCAACTTTATCTGATACTTCTACTTTTATCAAGTTCCTTGAAGGCTCAGTTGATTTTTCAGCCCCAATAACTACAGGAATTTTATTTTCTGATTTCTCTGTTTTTTTAATTTCTTTACTTTTGTGATGATGGTGATGCTTTTTATGTTTTACCACTTTTTCATCTTTCTTTTTGATCTGCAATTCTTCACTTTCTTTGACATGAACAACTCTTATAACACTTTCTGATATTTTTGGCAATTCTTTGATTTCTTTCCGTTGTTGATCTCTATTATCTTCTCTGAAACGAGGGCGATACTGTCTTGATCTATCTCCAACCCATCCAGGAATTCTGTGAGGAATTTCCTGTTCTACTTGTCTTTGTTGTCTTTCATAGTCTTGCCTTTTGTCATATCTTACTATTCGCTGCTCTCGCTGATCTCTCTCAAATCTTTGTGGATATTTTGGATGATACATATCAAACATTGGGTAAGAATCATTATATGACAGTGGATATTTGGGGCCACGTTCCATACCATAATGATCAACTTGCCTAGAATGAATAGGTGGTGCAGGAATGTGTACTGGATGCATGTGGTGAGGAGGGAATGCTGAAGGACGCATTACAGGAATGGGCAAAACTGGAGGTGGTCCATACTGTGACTGATATGATGATCCGTAATGTTGTGGAATATATCCATGCTTACCTGGATATGATGATATTCCTTTGTTAGTTGCTGACCTGTAATCTTTAGGTGAAAATGAACGGGATCGGGTCCTCCCTCGAGGAGATCGTATTCGATCTCTAGAAGTATTTCTTCGGCGTAGTCTAGATTCAGCTCTTGATCTTGAACGAGACCTTGAAGATTCTGTTCTTGTACGGGAACGTGATCTCGAGTATGATCGAAGTTTAGACCAAGATCTAGATCTTGAGTGAGAATAAGAACGAGAACGTGATCGACTAGAGAATGGAGTCCTAGAACGTGATCGTGATGTTCTAGTTGTACTTCGTGTTGCAGATCGAGACCAAGATTTTGATGAATAGGAACGTGACCTTGAAGAAGAACGGGACCTTTCATGAAGAGTACTTCTACTTCTGCTGCGGGAACCTCTATCCCTGGAATATTCACGATCCCTCTTCTCAAGTTCTCTTTGAAAAGCTTCTATTTTATCATCAATGCTTCTAAAATTGCAAGTATAGAATGCATTAATAAATAAATAAATATATATATATATGTATATAAATACATGTTACTGCTGTTTTAGTAAAAGTCACCAAGTCCACGCAAAACTTTGACGAACTAATACAGATAATTTAAATATGCATTTCATGACATAGTGCCAGCTGAGTTAAGTTGAAGAAGATGAGTAAAAATTAACTACTCAGGGACACTCAAACATGTTTACACCAACAAATTTGAGTTCTTGAACAAGAATGTAAACATTTAATTTTAATCATTGCAGCTACTTTTGCTCGAAGAAAAATCTTAAAAACAGCTTTTGTAATAATTATGCATTTAGGTTAATGCTTATTTTTTTAATGCACTGCTTGTTAGGCATTTTACTTAGCTTGAAGTCACATCTAAAACATGTAAGGTTGAGTTAGTATTGTAACTAAGCTTTAAGAAAAATATTCTCAAATCTTTCATGAGAATATTCTCCAAATGATCATTACCAAGAATTTTACATCTCTATAACTGAGCTTAATAAACATCAAAAATGAAAAAAAAAGTAAAAGTAAAGTCTAATTCCCATTCAGTATGCAAAAAGATCACATAAAAAAAAAAAACCAGTTAATATAAGAACTTTGAGTAAAATAACAATTAATATTAATAATTAACCTTCTCAGAAAAAATTCACTTTTTACTCCAATATTATTAGTATAAATATGACATTCTGACAAAATTTTCCCCATAGTACGGTACCTATACTAGTATAAATTTTGTTTTACAGCAAAAATCTAGCACTGATGTGTCTATTAACTAATATATCATAACAGAAAGATGTGATAAAGGTGCATTAAATTCCTTATCAATCTTCCGTACTCAAAAGATTAATGACACAATGATGAAATTTTTGGGAAAATGAGGGACATTAAAGTGCTTGTAAAAGCAAATAAGGTCTCTTTTTTAGAATTGCTAAATTTATTACAAAATTTAAGTTCTTTTAGGTTTTTGGAAATGCTAAAAAGAAAATGGGGGCAGAAACAACAAAATATAGCACAAAAATAGGAGGCCTGCAGCATCTATGTATTTTGAAGTTACAAATCAATATTTATTTCATTATCAAAATGCAACAAAGCACTAGCATTAATAACAACACTGTTTATATAATAGTTCTACAAAAAAAAAGTTTTTCCATTTACCTTCCATCTTCTTTCTTGACATCCTTAAGAGGATCCTCTTTTTCATAAGTACGACTATGACTAGAGAAGGCAACAGCAGGATCACTTGAAATGGGAGGCAACAAAGGACCAACACCTGGAGGAGGAGGTTGAGCAGCTATTTGACATGTATCAATTGGAGAGGCCCCTACTCCTACATTGAAGTGAAAATTAATTTTTAAATATCAAAGGCCTTCAAATTTTTACACGAAGAAAAGTTTTATTTCTAATTTTTACTGATTGATATCAGTGAAACAAATATAATCTGCGAAATAAAATTCTAAATGTGTGAAATTAAATTCTTGTGCTGTGCTCCACTTGTGGTCACATTGTAAGATATTTTCCTAATTCTACTTTTGAAATTGTCTACTAACTGTAGTAGACTACAAAGGATTTCATGTAAATTCTTTTCGTAGATAATTCTCTTTTGAAATTATCCAGCAACTAAAATTAGCACACTACCAAAGAATTTTACGTAAATACAGTAACCCCAAATTATATCGCTCATTCGGATATATCGTGCTTTTTCTGCGTCTCCCAAAATTTTAAGTTCTCGAATGTAAAAATATTGCATTTCTGAGTAAAGCCCTTGTCCCCCTACTAAACAAAGTCATTAAACAGAAATGTTCTCCTTTCTTCTGAATTTGCTGGAGTTAAAATCCGCAGTAATTCTCCTCCCACTCCCAACTTGCATGCCTGCAGAATGATTCTACTCAAACCAGTTGACATTTTACCTGCTCTTTTTGTATTGATCCTAATGGCCATTAATAAATGAAACAGAAAGATGTTTACTGCTCAAGAAAAAAAAAATACACCCATTTCTGGATACCTTTTAGAACAGAGAGGATTCGCACTTGGCTGAATAAATCCAAATTATACAAGTGTTATTATTCTATCTTATTTTGCAGAAGTGCAAATAACTTTATTTTTCCTTGTGTTAAATATGTCAAATAATTTTGTGCCAAAAGAGTATTTGCAGGAAGTTTTACAGCAGCTTTTATTTAAAAAAAAAAGCTGCGGTTGAAGCTCACAGAACTTTTATGGAGACTTACGGCAAGCATGCTCTGTCTGAAACAACTTGTAGAGATCGGTTTAGATGCTTTAAAAATAGTGATTTTAATCTTGAAGATAAAGAATGCTCTGAAACACCAAAAATGTTTGAAGACGAACAATTGTAAGTATTACTTTATAAAGAGTCATGTCAAACGCTATCTGAACTTTCAGAGGTTAAGAGTTTTTTGCAGGAGTTGAGAATTTTTTAAAACTTGTACTATGTTATTTATATCATTGCAAGGTGAAAGTTCAAGAGATTTATGGTTAAACGAATTTCACAACAAAATTTGATTGTGTAGGGATTTTTCAAAGTTATGTATGATTTTTCTTAGAGAAGTTTTGGAAGATTTATACTGGATTCCGGAGAAGGCATCAAAATTTAGAAGTCTCCTAAATGAAATAAAAGAATTGGCAGCTATGTTATCTATCTATCTATATATATATATATGTATATTTCCCACTGAATGAATGAAACAAGATCAATTAATATGGTGGATGCAAATGGATAGTATAAGTTGAAAACATACACTGAATGACTGCACAAATGTTCTATCTTTCACACAATTTTAAAAATACAATTACAAGGGAAAATATTAACAGTAAGCTTTTAATTTTTAGGGACACAATTGTTTACTTTCTGAAAATAAAATTGCGATATTTTTATTTTAAGTATCTCTCTTGTTTAGATTTTCTAAATATTAAGAATAAAGTTGCCACCCTGCTTTTAAGGGTTTTTTCATTTTTGTAAGAATTTGATATTTAATCCTCTTAATGCAAAAAATAGTGAATTATACTTTATGGCACATTTGTAGGCCTTAAGAAACTTCAGATAATTTAAATACATTCAGGATTAACTACAAGAAAAAGAAAATTAGTAAAATAGCGTACTGCAATATTTAAACACAAAAAATGCGAAACTTCACATTAAAATTAACTTTACCTGGAGGAGGAGGTTGTGGCGCAAATACTTGAGGTAAAGGAACTAAAGGCTGATGAGCAGGTAAATTTGTTGGTATAGCATAAATTGCAGGTGGCACACTTTGAGGTACTGGATGGACATGAACTGGAATGGGTGGAGGAGAGCGATATCTTTCTTGTCTCCTATGGGAAGGCTCTTCTATATGCAAGTGATTACCATAGTGAGGCTCTGAATTCTCCTGCTCATTCCCTGGATATTCATGGCTGTTTAAGATAAAATTGAGATTAAAATTTTATTTGCAATCATTGAAGTACGGTGAAGTCTTCATTTATCTGAACTTCATTAAGGTAAATGTTCAATTAATTTGAAATATATATGTCTTTGGAACTAAGCTACAACAAAACTGCAGTGATACATAGTATGAAGTATATTTCTGAAAACTACAAGAAAATTATAAGTTATGTAAAATTGAGCTAAATATTACTGAACTAAAATTAGTTTGAAAAGAATGCTTTTTTTGGTTTTGGAAGAGAAGAATGCCAAAGTACACCCTTGAAGTGAAATCACATCAGTACCTTACAAAAGTGTCTCCTGGAGTTGCGGCAAGAGATTTTGTTCTGGGTATGATAGTGCTACATCAAATGCAGTTTTTGTGTTAGCATGGCATACCCTTCTGCTTGGTGTTATCATCCGATTCACTGCACTTTGATTTGAGAAATTGATGGGCTCTTTTGCAGAACCACTTTAACGATTTTATGCCTCATAGTATCAACAATTTTTAAACAAACATTTTAAAATAAATGGTGCAATTACTCCTAATGATACTTAAACTTACGTAATTTCGGTCAATTCCAAAAAATATTTCGCTTAATCAAAAACTCTTTAGTCCAAAGAGCGTCTAGTTCCAATGGTTTCAAATTATAGACTCCGCTGTATTATTACAATACATACCACAAGCAAAAATTATAAATGAATTAATTTCTTCTTCGAGTTCATTCAAGTTAAATAAATATTTTTGTTAGAATTAAACATCATGGCACAAGTAAGAGACCAACTCCAGATTTTACAGAGAGTTTAAAAAAAAAAAAAATAAATTTTCTAATATATATTTTTTAAAGCCCTTTCCTTATTTCAAATTCAAACAATCTTTTCACATAATTCAAATAGACAAATCTTCTTGCACATTTAAAATGATTATGCCAATCAAAACCTTTTTTGCATACGACAAAATTTGGTCTAGGCTTTCAAATTAATTAGAATGGAAATAATAACCATAAGCAGCACAAATTCAAGGTTGATGCTAGATCAGGTTGACTATTAGTACAAACCCTTTTTAATTAACATTCCATGGCTTTTTGCCATGAAAAATTAATTAATCTCTTCTCCTGTTTCCATCAAACTGATGGGCGAGGTTTTGGATATCTTGTTTGGAAACAATCCATGCCTTTTACACTTAGAATTTATTATTATTTTTTAAAATTTCTTATTTTAGATGTCAGTTCCAGATTATTTATAATGTAATTCAAAATAGTTGATTTATTTTACATTTTGCACACAATGTTCCTACAATTTTTTTCAGTAAAACAAAATTTATTTTGTTATTGTTTCTTGAAAATTATGAAATTAAAATGTTCCAATTATTTTTTCAAGGCATGAAAAAGATTTAATTGCTTACTCTGCTATGTAACATTATTAGTCCCTTTAATTGATTCAGCAGTAACCCTGTTTAGAGCATCCAAAAGAAAAAAGGGAAGAAAATAATAATAATTCTGAAAACAAAATAAGTGTTTAAAAAGATGTGCGGGGGGGGGGGGGGGGTTAAATACAGCTTGTTAAGATTAAAAAAACAACAACAATTCAAATACAACTACAGAACAAAAACAATTTTCATCCACACAAGTTTTAAATTAATGGTATTTCTTTATAAGACAAAGATATGAGTTACAAG
The DNA here is from genome assembly GCA_038502835.1 of Octonoba sinensis. Lineage (NCBI taxonomy): Eukaryota > Metazoa > Arthropoda > Arachnida > Araneae > Uloboridae > Octonoba > Octonoba sinensis. The sequence goes on from CM076600.1 coordinate 54,656,111, forward strand.
TATTATATTTTGTTGTTAGAACAAAGTAAAATTAGTTGCTACCAATCGCACAACCATAATTTTATTGTAAGAAGGATCCTTTTACATGTATATACATTTCATACTAGAATTAGCAATATTGTTTCAAACCAACCAAAAAATTAATACCTGGGGGGGGGGGGGGCGGGGGGGGGGCGGGAGAGAAGACCCCCAAACCATCCCCTGGTTTTTTCTACTTATCTTTGTGTCTTTTGAACGCTTATTCACTCATTTTGCACAAAGCTATTAATAAATAATTTTATATTTAATTTTTTACTACATTAGTGGAGCTTTTGCTGGCTGTCAATTAGGGATGTAACGAATATTCGGCCACTATTCAGTATTCGGCCTGGCTGAATAAGGCCGAATACTGGGTAAGGTCAAATTTGGCGTGCCCGAATATTGATGGACTATTCGGCCGAATAGTTCTACCGCAGTGAAAATGTAGAAAAATAAAGAAATTTGTAGCTTTTAAACATTTAAAATTGCATTATAATTATTGCAAAAGAATACATTAGTATATAGTTTTAATAAATAAAAACAATTTAGAAAAAAACTTTTTTTAAACCTTGTATTAGGCTTGACTGGGCAAAAACATTTTAAAGTTGTAATATTGTATCTTATATTTTGCATTTGCTCTCAAAAGCTGGCAGAAGTTAATTATGATGGAAAATATAAATTTGTTTTGTTATTATTAACAAAGTGGACTTTGTTTGGGTTTTATTGTGAATATTGAGTATGAGAGAAAAGTCAAAAGCACTATATTTAGATAGCATAAGTTATTGAGGATTTTGAAAATTATATTCTAGTTAAGTGTATTAAATTTCAATACACTTTTAATACATCTTTTAAATATAGGTATGTAAAAAAAACCTATAAAATAAAAATATTAACTTTTATAACATCTTCATAAAACAGTTTTGAGCAAGTTAAAGTTTACTAAGCAATAGCAGTTCTTTCATTTGAATTAAATAATTAATAAAATAATGCTAATGCTTACTACTATAAAACCTGTCATTTCTATTCTGCTTGTGGGTAAAATATTTAGTTTTATTACATTCAAAACAATAGAGAAAATAGATTGATTTTAAATAGTTTTAAATTCTTAACAAACAGAATTAAATCATACATCATAGATTGTGTGTAATTGGTGTTTGACTTTGTGAATGATTTTAAATTTGACAAATACTTTCTATTACAATGATTTTCTGGAAATTTTAATATTCGATTGCCGAATATTCGGTATTCGGCCAAATCACTATTCGTTACATCCCTAGTGTCAATATAAAATCTCATTGACAATACAATTTTCAGAATGAAAATGCCTGTTAAAAATTTGAAAAACAATGAAAGTAATAATGACATTTAGAATAAAATTATATTTAAATTGCTTTCTTACTCAGCTGTATTATACCTAGCATCTCTTGGCGATCTTTCATATCTAGTAAAGTGAGAGCTTCGCTGTGATCCATGCTCAGCATGGTGTCTTCGCTCATAACGAGTTCTATAATCTTCTCTGTCACGTGAGTAATTCTCATTTCTTTCCTCTATGGGAAAGAAAAATATTATTACGCATTTAATAACATTAAAAAAATTGACAGCAGTAGAATTAGCTGAAGTTTATAATTTCACGTCATTTATACTTTTGCATGTAAGGAAGAAGTAATTTAGTAAGAACCTAAGTTGACAATCTAAACTCAAACTGAAAAGGATAAATAACACCTGAGGTGATCTCTTGAAAAGAGAAAATGCAGACAGAAATTTGTCAAACTGAGAAATATGAATCACATATAATTCCCAAACATGTTAATTAATATATTTTTTTAAAGTTTAAAATGCGGGTTAACTGGATAGATAGTTCATTCGTTGACCGGATTGGACTCCGGATACTTAAAAACCTGTTGGATACTAGATATCTGGTGCATTCTGGAAGCGACCGCCCCAGTTGGGCGGAAAATCTTCGTGTCCTATTCGTAATTTTCATGACCTTTTTGTTACTTTTGCAACCAATTTCCAAGTTTGTGGCTTTTTCAGGACTTTTGTGACCTGTAAACACCGTGCTTTCAAAAAAAATATTGCTTAAAACCTGCTTACAGTTTGAAATCTCAAAAAATATTTGTCTGGAAAAAATTTCTTATCTTATACTTAATGCAATGAATGAATGTTTGTTGCATGAAAGTCTAAGAGAAAGCAATTGCCCCTCTTTCCACCCCTCTGGTTTTGCAGTGAAGTTGTATTTTTATGAATATGATATGGATTTTTTTTTAAAATAGAAATTATGAAAACTCAATTGCAATACTTGAAACAGTATTGAAATATTGTGCATTGTTTATAAATCTGAAAAAATATATAAATTTTTTTAAAAACTATAATTTCAGCATTATCGCTAAGAGACGGGATTCGGTCCCCAGCACGGAAGAGTGGCAGCCTTGCATATTCTCTCAATAACCTTACATTTGATTTAAATTGTTGAAGGATAAATAAGTACCAAAATTATAAATAATAAGCCATACCTCGGTTGGTTCTTTGATTAGGATATTGCTGACGCACAGGAACTAAATGCTAAAAAAGAGAAAGGAAGCAATGAGAATTCACAATGCAGAGGAAACATTTTTCTCATATCTACAGAGTTGATTTAAAAAAACTTACATTGAAAGGACCAGCAAATTTATTTTTACGATAATTGGTAATTGTCTCTATTGTGCTGATAGGTTTTTCATAAGATGAACTTTCTTCTCTGCAGTGGCGGTAATCACTATGTCGAGCGCGATTATATCTTGATCCTGAGTGATAATCATATCGTTCATTATTATGTGGTTCTCGTCCAATTGTTTGAATGGGCAAAGACTCTTCAATTAAATCTACTGGAGGCTCATCAGCTAAAGGAGTTCCAGGCTGCATATCCAATCTAAAAATAGTCATTTGAATTTTAAAATGTGAAACTTCTGTACTCTTTTTACAAATGCATAATACTAAACATCATATCATTCACGAGAAATTTGCTACAATAAAAAGAAAGAAAAAAGGGATGTGCACTGTTTGAATCGTTCAGATGGCTATTTCTTTTGTGGACCATACTTGGCCATTTTTAACCGACTTCACAAAGGACGAAGTATACATTCATACCGTATGTATATCGTTTTCTTTTTGGTCCACCATAACTTCTCACTGGATGAACCGATTTTCATGATCTTTTTAAATCGAACAAGGATGGTTTCCCATAGTTCCCGTACCTTCGTTTGACCATATTCTATAATTAGAAAATGTTACGGGCTGAAATGTTGTCTTATTTTTGTTTTTCATCAATGAGTTTTAACTAATGAACAGATTTCAATGATATTTTGATTGACAGAGGGTCATTGAACTCTCATATTGCACATCAATTTGACTACATTTACTTTTTAGAAAAAACGTTATGGGGGGTGGGTGGGTGGGGGGGGGGAGGGGGAATAAGTATTTTTTATTTTAATTGGAAAGGCTTGGCTTGACTTTTCTTTGTTGGGAAATTACTTTCAACCTCTTTGCTAAACACGAACTTCCGTCTAGAGCTATAAGAGCCTACGTTCCCGTATACACCAACTTCAAATTGATAATCTAGCTATCTCTCTCTCTATCTCATTTAGTTTTAGTTCTTAATTACTTCAAATATACCCTTTTCAACAGTTAATACATATTCATTCACTCACTTATTCTCATTCATTTATTCATTCTTTCAAAGATGAATGAAGTTTTTATTTTTTTACTCATTAATTCAGAAATATTCTTAAAGATCCCGATCATAAAAATTAACAGGAAAATATGCTCGTTTACACCTAGTTGAACTTCGTACCTGTACATGTTCTATGGCCTAACATCTTTCAGATCAAGTTTGTTCCAAGCAAATCTGTCCGCTAGATCAGGATTTATCTAGGGTTGAAATTTCCCCGTAGGTTAAGATTTTTTGGTAATGTTAAGATTTTTTGAACTGTTCAAAATTGGAAGAAAAATTGTTCATATCAAAAAATAAAATATGGAAATGAGTTGTCCTCGTTCGAATGCAAAAAAAAAAAAAAAAAATTATTACGAATCGGACAATTCCCTCAAAAGTTATTCGGGGGGGATGACAGAAACCTCCATCTTAAAATCCTACCTTCAAACTTTTTATTTTTCAATCACTTCACTAATTTTCGACTTTTCTTTACTTTTAACGATATTTTCATGTCACATTAAGCATTCTTTCACTTTTTACAGGGTTCATACTCAAATAGCCAAAAAAATTTCCATGACTTTTTCCAGGTAGATCAATGCAGAATCCCATGTTAACGTTCTAATTTTTCGCTCATTTTTGTCAACGGCAGCACAAACGAAAAAGTATCAAAATACGAATGGTGATGTTGCGCCAAACGCGTTTTTGGAACAATTTTTAATTTTTTTAGTAGTCCGACATCGCAACGAGCGTAGGTTCCCTCCGAGGGGTCCCTAGTAGGGGAAAAAATCCCAGACTTTTCCAGGTTTTCGTCAAAAATTTACGCTTTCCCTCGACTTTTGCAAAGGACATCAATTTCCATGACTTTTTCAGGTTGAGTATGAACCCTGTTTTTATTATTTTTTCGAAACTTTTTACGGGAAAGCAAGGTTAAAAAAAAAAAAAAAAAAAGAGTCTGTTGCCACCAGGGTTAGAAAAAAACCGTTTTTTTTTTGGTTTAAACCAGGTTTTTTTCGGTTTAAACTGGGTTTCTTTGGTTTAAATAGGATTTGTAGGCAAAACAATTATACTTTTGGAAAATCATGGAGATTTTAGATCATTAATTGTGAATAAATGTTATTAGTAATAAATTTGCTGATAATTAATTAAATAACTAAGTTAAAACCTTGAGTTTTAATTTATTTTTTCAGAAAGTTACCTAGAGTGAAACATGCCTATGTAAAGTAAAACGTGTACTTACGGTGCAGCACTTTAGTGGTCAACTTATAGAGAGTGGAGATTATTTTTTTTTGCCATTTCTTTCACTATGCAGGGGTGCCACTCTTCAAAAATTTTTAGACTGAACTTTTTACCATGCACATAATAGCCACAGTGGAGTACGCAAGGGGGGGGGGGGGGTTAAGGGTTTAACCCCCTTGAGCCCTAAATAAAAGTGCTTTATTACATGCTTGAATTTCTTTTAGTAGTTTCAGAACATTATGACCCCCCCCCCCTTGAAAAAATTCTGTGTATGCCACTGAATAGCCAAATCACGTAATTTTTTTACAAATATGCGAATTTTTTTAAGATACACACACATACTTGAATGTAGCAATATTTTCTTTAAAAAAGCCGAAAATTCTTGCCTTCTGATGTGAAAATATCATTCAATATATTTAGTCAAACAGCTTCGCAGGGAGAGAAAAAAAAAGCGCACAATAAATTTTAATCTTTCGGCAGTAATGCCGCTAGACTTCGCAAACTGGAGATATGAAACTCCATCAGTTGAAGGGGGCTTGGGGGATTCTCCCATGGGAAAATTTTGAAAACTATATGCAAAATAGTGCATTTTGAGGTCTTTGGAGACACATTTGGGATTGCAAAAATATTAGGAAAAAAAAAAAGCGTAATAGAAATGTTTTTAAAATTTAAACGCTTTTACTCATAAAAAAATGCAGAACAAAATTGGCATTTTTCTTATATAAAGGGGGCAGGACCCCACATTTTTTCTGACGCCCATATCGAAGAGCCCTGTGTCTGAATTCTCGAATGACACTTACAAGATCGCCCATCTCTTCCCAAAAGGATGCTTTGAAAATTTGTAAAAGAAAAACTATTGGTACTATTTGAGCATAGCATACGGTATTTTATGATTATAAGGGCCTTGACTTTTTAAAATTTAAATTTTAAAAGTTTGACATTGCGAAATTTTCTGCCGCCTACTTAAAATTTTAGAGTTTCCAACAGTTTATACAAATAAATAATTATGTTAATTGGTTTTAATCGTTAGCAAAATAGATATGATCAATCATCAAATCGGAGTGACGAACTAGGATTTTAATTTTCTTCCAAAAGTTAAATTCTTTTAATTATTTTTCTTTTCTTTCTTCTTTTTTGTTTTTTTGCATCACAGCTGAATTTGGCGCCCCCCAAAAGTGCCGCCCGGGACGCGGGCCCCGGCTTGCACCACCCTAGATTCAGCACTGCATATCATGGTTTTAAAGATATCAGGAGTGGTAGCAGTAAGGATTTGCATTTCCTGAAATTTCAAAAAAATAAATAAATAAATAAATAAAAAAAAAAAAAAAAAAATCCTGAACCTTGATTCTTTTTAATAGGTACTAAGGTACTGTAATGTCAGACATATAAGACGAAATGTGATTGTACTTTTTAAGGTTGTATTTTATGAAAAATACTGTGATCAAACAGAAATGGATAAAACTACTTATTTTAACTAGGGGTAGCAATGGAAAATGTAGAAAATATAGGACAAGCAGAAAAATAGTTTTAAAAAATCGTGTACTATTTTAATAAAATGTGTGGATTATTAAAAGAAATAATGCAAAATAACATCTAAATAATCATCAGAATGTTAAAGAAACGTTATTAAAATTATTTACATGCATTTAATACATCTATTTTGCCCACGTCAGTTTATTCTTGCATAATTCACGGTTTTGCTACTTCATTATCTTGCACAATTTTTCGTTTTAATACTGCTTGCAGTCTTTTGTGTCCATCTCCTATGCAAAAAGTGCAGAAACGCCAAAATTCGGATTCGCGAACATTGCGTAATTGATCGAGTGGAGCTTGTCTTAACAAAAATAAATCAAATGCAATACTGCAAGAAATATAAAAACTTATTTTTATTAATTCAGAATAAAAGCAACAATTAACAAGAAACATAACAGCAAAAATGAACCCTTTACAAAAATCGCAATCGCAAAAATGAAACTAGACATTTCCATTGTCATTGAATTTCATTTCCTTTCATTTTAAATAATTTGTGGCTAAAAATCCGCAGGAAAGACGTTCCTGATATTTCTCTGAAAGTTGGAGGTTCGGCTTACATGCGAATCTACTTATACACAAGTATAAACGGTAAAATTTTGATAAAAATAAGATTATTTTTTATTTGTTTACTTCTTAATTAAACCTACAAAATAAGTGAAATGTAAATAATACGATTCCCGTAAAGGTTGCAGAAAGATTACGCAAAAAAGAACGCATGCGTTTCTTTGCTTGCACATGGAAATTAGGCCTACGTAATTTTTAAAGTATTGCTGCAATTAACCAAGAAATACATATTGTTGCAATTTAGGGAAATTGAGCAAAAAAATTTCCGGTATTTGTGGAACTCTTACCAGTCCTGAGATATAAATGAAAAATAAACCTTGTGTGACAAGAAATTTTTTCCAATGCAATTAGCAATTGATTCAATAACAATACGACCAACAATTAAAATAAAAATCCCATATTTAAAAGCTAAGAATCAAGTGATTGACTTTTAGACGAATGCCAGATTCGCGAATTTTCCGCAATGTCGATTACATGAACTGTAGCGCTCTATCTCTAAATAGTGAATACAATAAAGCACAAATTATATAGGAAAATTTTGTTTATTATTTTAATTCAAAATAAAAGTTCAGCAAAAATCCGTATCGCGAAAACGAACACGTTACGAAAATTCTCAATCGCGTAAACGAAACCTTTTCATATCAGCATATTTTAAAAAAAAACGCATATTTGATTCCGAATTGTTCACCTGTTTCCCTTTACCTAAGCCGCGACAGAGCAAGCTAGCGCCGTTTTTCCACCTTCTCTTCATATAGCAAAAGCTGAAAAACCAAAGACGAGCAAAAAATAATTTTGCGTATCGATTTTTTATATATTTTACTTGATTAATTATCTTTTCTCCCACGATGAAAATCATGCGTCCCGGGGAGACGCGTAATAATTTCTTTTTTTTTCGCATCCCCATCTCCGATTTTTGCGCATTTGACTCGCTATAGCGCGTCCGCGGCATCGCTGCTTACGTCCACTTTCCTTGCTCTTTTTCACGAGACACATGATTTTCTTTGATGTTTTCTTCCTTTTATGAGAACTAATAAATGCTTCTGTTCCAATTATGCCTAGTAATCGGCATCGTCGAAAATATGGAGTAAATGAAAAACAATTTATAAAAAATTGCTGATATAGGTAATTTTTAAAATACCGAATTTTCGGTATTACAATGCAGAAAAACACCGGAGTTCTGGTGTATAACAGGAATACAATCACCTCTGGTTTATTGTTTTATAATTTTGATAACAATCCAAGTTGAGGGGTTTGTGCTCTCATTCAATTTTTCGATCAAGATTTTTTTAAAGGGTTCGTTTTTTCAAAAGCGATTTTTGTTGATTGTTTGCTTTTGTTCCTTCTTTCTAATTTCAATAACAATTCAAGTTGACGGGGGCGAATATTCAGTATTTTTTCAAGTCAAAATTTTTATTTTACAATTTTTTTAAACCAATAATTTGCGAGACGGAAAGTTCCGTTTGGATCATCGTTTTCATGTCTTCGTCAACTCATAATTATCATCGTTTCATTCTGAAAAACTAGAAGCAATAAGAATTTTTGAACTACATCTAAACACAGCAGATTTTAAACAGAGATCTACATTAACTTTGAGAAACAAAGTGTAACAAGCTTTACTTTACTTTGGACCAGTACTTTAAAATAAGAATAGTGCACGTGAATTTGAGAGTTGAAAATGTAACCAGAAATACACTTTCATTCATAATTAATTTACTATTTTTCTACTTACTCTTCGTCTATAGTTAACTTAGGGGACTCGCCAGGATTAATTTTTTCTTCGACTATTTCCTCTTTTACAGGTTCATCTGTTCCAACTTCAGAATTTTCAACTTCAATTTTACATTCTGCAGGTCTATCATGTTCAACTTTAACATTGTCATCAATTTGAATATGTACAGACTGTATCTCTGTAGGATGCGATTCCACAGTGGAATCAGGAGATGGCTGTGGAGATTCTACAGGCTGAGAAATAGGAGGTTGAGAAGGCTTCACTACTACAACATGTTTTACACGAGTGTATCCTGTTTCATTTTTGAAGTTCAAAACTGCAGTACGTAAGAAACGATTTGGGATTAAGGTATTTGGTGATACATCTGTATCATGACAAACTGGACATTCATGATTATCCGATTCCAACAAAACCTGCCGCACACCTATAAAAAATCAACAAAGATAAAATTGTCAAACTAGTGAAACAATATAAAGCAATTAAAATTTATATACAGTGGAACTGTGTTTAAATATCATTCAAGAGATCAAAAATTTTCGGACACTATAGCCAAGTGACGCTATAGGCAGTACAAATTGAAATGCATAGCTGAATGAAGGAACCAGAAATTCTTGACATTATAGCAGAGTTGTCACTATAACCAAGCTCAACTGCATGTGAAAGCTACATTTGAGATAGAAAGGGAGAGGTAGAAATTTTCAGAAATAACAATCGCACAAAAATATTAATTGTACACCAATGAAAATATAAAAACAATTTCCGAACACAGCATGCCTGGTTCTTCTTGATTTTCCCTGCAACCCACAAAAAAGAAAAATATGCCTTGCCCTTCTTCTGCAGAAAATCTAGATTTCTTGCCTCTTTTCAAAATCATACATGTGATTGGTCAAAGATATAAAAAAAAAAAAAAAAACTGAAAGTTTATTTGCCTATCTATTGGTTTGGTTAGTTGCATCTCGGTTTTATTGAAATATATATTTTATTGAATTGTCAATGACATGCTTCACTGAAGCATATATCAGTGGGTTATTTTATTTTCTTAAAGTAAAACAAGAAAAAAAAGTTTAAAAAGCAAATAATATTTTATTTACTGATTACTTGTCAAGAGCTGCTTCTAGTTGCTTTACTAATGATTGTCTGAAATGTAGATGATTTAGTATCTTAGTGCTTGCTTTATATTTTTTAAAGCAAGCACATTTAGCTTGTATTTTCATAAAAATAAAAAGAAATTTTGTTTATTTGTAACTAAACTTAATAAATACAGTATCAAGCTGCAAATTTGAAATCAGCATCAAATTCAAAAGATCCTAAAATGCGGCACTTTTTTTTTTCGAAAATTCAATTTCTTTTTTTTTTTGCAAATTCAGAAAAAATATTGATTTCAGAAACTGTTAAATCAATGAAATGATTCAAATAGAAGCAATCTTGTAAATATCCTTCTGATTTACATGAGCTGAACTCAGGAAACCAAGATAAAAACAGAAAACTCTACTAAGTGAAAAATCGGTTTCTTAGGCGAAGCTAAGTATCTTTTCTTCCTTTTTATTTAAGTTCTTTTTTTCATAAAAAAAGAAAAATGAAGGAACTTATTCGATGTGTTTTTCTGTGGTCTTAAATGGCAACCAGTAATGCAAACTTATTATGCAACTTAATAACTACAAAGCCTTATCTTACAGAAAGTGTGTTTCTGAGAAGTGTGAAGCATGCTTTTGTTTAACAAGACAGGTTTTTCTCAATGTCACATGCAATATGAGACAGGGCAATCGGAATCCAGCATCTGAAGTTGAAATGCGCATTTTCTCTCTTCTGGACTTGATAAAAAGACAGATAACTCAAATATATCTATACATTTTCAGGAAAGTGTATAGATGAAATTGTTTAAAATTAGTATCTATTAAATTCTGGTGGTCCCCCCCCCCCCCCCAAAAAAAAGAACCGATAAAAATGCATAAAACAAAAAAGTATACATGGAGCTTCACTATAAAACTTATCCTCTCTCCTGCTTTTATTTCAAAAGTAAAAGAAAACAAATTTACAATTAAAATAGTATATACTAAGTAACTAATGTAATTTTTAGAAACCCTAAATAAAACTTACACTCATCACAAAAGCTATTTCCACAGCATGGTATTAGCACAGCATCTTGTAATAAATCTTTACACACCATGCAAAGTAATTCTTCTCTTATTTGAGTCTCTTGTTCAACAACTGGTTCATCCTGGGGAACAAAAGGTGGCTTTTCTTTTTTTACTTCTTTGTATGCTTGACTAAAAAGAGAAAAATGTCAGACATCAAGAAATATTTTTTCTATGAACATTTAGTTGTAGCTGATATCCCCAAAGCAGTAAAAAAAGAAAACATACAAATTATACGAAGGAAGTTTCAAAAGGAAGCAAAGAATAAAGTGAACACATGCCAATGATTGCAAGTTCCACATTAAGAGGAAAACTTACTGATCAATAAGAGGAACAGCATAATCTCCTGTACTTGTTAGAAGAGCCCCTTTATGCTCAGGACCATCTACAGGAACCATAAAACTACGAGGGATTCCTGTACTACGTTTCACATCTGGCTACAATAAAATAAAAAACTAAAGTTCATTTGGGTCTTCGATTTAAGAGCCAGAAAAATATAAGCAGTTAAAAAAGTGAATAGTTCTTACATTATTTGTCGGGCAATCTTTTATCCAATGCCCTTGCTTGCCACAACGGTAGCATGTATAAGTAGGGGGAAGAGGTCCTGTCATACTGCGGCTCTTCACGTATCTATTTTGAGAGCATGCAAATAAGATTTTTTCTTAATGTAAAGAAAGGAAATATTTGAAAAAGAAACTAAAATTACTTTTAGCAAAAAAAAAAAAAAAAGCTATATTAAATGACTACAGCTTGTAAAATTAAAAGTGCATAGAACTACAAAACAGAACTGAAGGGGGGAAAAAGCAAATATTTTATAAATTAGAAGACACATAATAGATTATATAAACAGTAAAACCTCTCAATAAGGGATACTAAGATGACTGGAAATTTTGTCCCTTAAATAGAGGCGTCCCTTGCTCGGAGGTTCATAAATTGATGCATACACATTTTGTGAATTAACTTAGTTTAACTTTTTAATAATTAACATGCGTAACCATGTTAATTACTGGAAACACCAGCTTTGTATACTCGACCAAGCATGTTTTTTATTATGTTAAATGCACTGCGGATGGCATTTACAAATTGCTATAAAGAATTGAACAGTACCACACGTCAAACACCCATACTTTCTCCATGAGCCTATAAAACATTTTTTTGCAGTGACAACAAAATGAAATTACTAGATAAACGACAAATAAAGTTTCAATACTTTTCACTGTACCCCATGGATGCCAATACAATAGTTATAAGGCATATTCTATCACGGATTATTCAACTTAAAGTGGTTTTTTTTTTTCACTAAAAGAGCTCGACTTGGGGCAAAAGATTGAGGGAGATGCATTTAATGCGATACTGTACAATTTTAAAAAACAGGCAAAAAATAGCATGGAAAAATCTAATATGAAGTGAAGAAAATTCCTTCCCATCTCCTTTTTTGCTTGAACAAATTGTATGCATGTCATTACGCAATCATTGTAACATGTTACAGAAGCAAATTTCTCAACTTTATTTGTCTGACGAAATTTATCTTTCAGAAAGCATGAATTTTGTGACATAGTTTGATAACTCATGAACGGGAAATTCTACAGATTATTTTTAAAAAAAGGAAATCAGTCTTAGAGAATGGTTGAATGGACTGCCAAAAGCTGCTTTGTTAAGATTTTTAACCGCAACACATTGCAACATTTTTAAATGCATAACAAATTATAAAGCTAGTTCATTATATTTGCCAGTAGTTACATGCTTAATAAATTAAAGGACTGTAAATAACCAACAGGAAAATTTTGGTTATAAATATGATAACATTTTAAACAATTAAGCTGCTACATATAACCGCTAGAAAGTACTTGCTGTCTCAAACTGTCAAAACCCTTTAAAACTCAGCACAGTAAAAAGGATAGCAAAGTTTCAAATTTGGGAAAATATCAATGTGTAATAATTTTAATGTTTAAATAATAAACAAGTAAACCAGTTTTATAAATTCTGCTAACTACACCATAAGGCTGAAAATAATATCTAAAAGTATCTCACAAGATTTCCAGAAAACGAAAATAATTTGCAAGATTTTCAGAAACGAATGCAATTAGATTTCAAAATAAAGTAAAAAGTCGAGTGTCAAAGCGCAACAGCTAAAATGTGCAAAAGTTGGCAGCTGATAGGCATTTTACATTATTGAATTCTATATATAAAATTGAAAGCTTATGTATGTTTGTTTATAATACAAACAAATATATTGCTATAAAATTTTAAGAGGTATCTTTGTTTGCTAATACATGAGTTCATTGAGGAAACAAGGCTAGATATTTACTTTGATGGATCATATTCCTGACTAGATTGGGTAATCATAGCTTTCACCTTATCTTCTTCAGTTGTATTGGCATTTACCAAATCAGCACTCTAATGACAGAAGATAAAAGATTTATGAATGGTTATGGTTTATTCAAATATATGATTACTATTTCATAGACAAAAAATAAACTAAATTAAAAAGTTATTTCTCACCTTGGCGATTCTGTCATAGCGAATTTGGCCTAAATCATCCTTAGAAAGAAAGATGACAGTTAATAAAGAAAGAAAGATAATCCATATTACCAACACTTTATGTAATCATAAAATATTAATGAAAAGCATTTTGGTAGGATATCGCATAAATTTAAATACCTCTAAAATTCATAAAAGTTTTGAGAATTGGTACCTTTGAATACATTTCAGAAAAAATGCTCTCATAACATTTTCTTTAAAAAAAAAAACAAAAAACCATAGATAGCAAAGATTACAAGTAAAAAGTTAATTTATTTTTAAAAATGAAAACTGTCTGAACATACATTGCCCAAATTAACTCATAAATATTGTTATAACAATTTTGCAAAAAAAAACATAAAACTTTTTCTTTTTTTTTTTTTTGTACAATTTCCAGAATTTTAAAAACCATTTTTCTCATTTAAACAGCATTTTTGAGCCCATTCTTCGTATTTTTAGAAAATTTTGAGAATGGGAACTTCCTAGGCCAAAGTCATAAACAAGAAAAAACATGTAGCCTAAAATGGCTGTGTGCACTGTACTAATGTACCATTTTGGAGATTGCAAGTGAGAACATAACTATAAATGGTCTGTGTATGTTTTTAATACACAGACAAGTAATGTATTCTTATAGGTCATAGTATACTCAGACTACCCAAAAGGTAGTCTTTCAATTCTTAACTACCCATTCAAGTATACAATCTCAATTTTCATTTTATTTCATAATTTCAATTAAACTATGATTGTATAAGCTCTGCAAGAACAAGAATTTTGATCAGAAATGCACAGTTAAAGTATTAATATCATCAACATATAGTTGAGATGCAATAAACTTTAATACTCCAAACAGGACTTAAATACTACCTGTTTTCCTGATAAAATTACAATGTTACTTGCATTTCCTGGTAATAAAAACACATTTCCGAGTAAAATAAGACATAATTTTTTTCTTTGCTAAAATTTTCTATCACCTCGGTAATGTATAAAAAAAAAATCTTTTGCTGAATCACTACGAACAAAAGTGACAACCATATTCTTTGTTTAAAGAATATGGTTGTCAACATGTATTTCCAAGGAATTCATATGAATGACAAGTTAGTACAATGGATGATTTAGAAAATCATAAAATATCAAAACTAATTTCTAATGCTTTTTCATTACTGCAATTTCATTCAACCACATTATTTTTTACCTATTCTTTAGAAGATATGTTGATAAGAAGCACTTAACAATTCTTCAAATGAAATAAAATTTGAAAGCAATTATAATATTTGTGAGTTTTATTTTATTTTCGAAAAAGCATATTATTAGCATTCTGGTAAAAGTCACTTAGGTGTACAAAACACTTATTGCAGTGGATTAGATGCTACAATTAGCTGATGTATACCAATTATACTATTTGAAAGTTTCTACAGAAAAAAAAAAAACACAGCTATAAAATAAAATATAGGCATCTGCAAGCTAATACGATTATGCATATAAATAAAAGAACTCTGAGCATGTGACATGAGGTTGTATTTGTTTTGTATAAGTTCCTCAGTGCAAATATAAAAATGAAATATTTTGCACAAAACAAATCGTTATTCTTAGATACTGGTGTAGTATTTTGTCCGACAGGGAAAAAATTGCTAAGCTAACAAAAAAAGCATAAATATCTAAATGAGTCAAAAGCTAATACTTTACTCATATATTAAGCAATAATTTTCCTTAAAATTCACAGTGTAAAACAAATATTCCTACATAATAAATTAAAAAACAAAAGCTACTTACATCATCGATCGGTAGTGGGAGATCTTGTTTGTCCCTGAAAAAACATATAATAAAAAATATTTAACTACTTGAATAATAATATTTTTCTAAGCAACATTTTAAATTAGATTGTCAAATATTATTATAAACTTTGGAAAGAAAGCAATGGAGTATACACTAAAAACAAAATATGAAAAAAATAAATAAAATATACGCTGAAAATGTTCCAAAGCACCAACTACCACTAGGGTCATGGTGCAAACTGCAGCATGACTTTGTACTTGGGGAGGGGGGGGGGAGCTTGGTCAACTGCTTGGCCAATTTGTTGGGGTCGTCATCTTTAGGGAGTGGGCCCATATATGGTCAATGGGTTAACTCATTTATGCCTATCATTGAAAATTCAGTTCTTTCAAAAGCGAGCTAAACAATTTGCATCCGAGTGCAAGCTAGTCACCGTGCATTACAAGATAGTTTACCAAACGGGGAGATCTCCCCGATCAAAATGCTAATAAAAACTTCCAGAGGAAATTATATGGGCTCTTATACTACTTACAAAAATTTTTGAATAAGGACCCAAAATCCGGAAAATTCAGAAATCCGGAAAGATTGCAGCCCTCAGCGTTACGGATTTGAGGTCCAAAACTGTAGTAGTGATTAGTGCAAAATAAAAATAATTAAAAGCATTTAAAGAAAGGATATATCTATTCTTACAAAATATTATTTTGATTTCCACCTTATGAAATCTAAAATTTAAAATAATGGGAAGAATAATTATAGTCAACAGTGCCACAATATAATAATTTCAATTCAAAATTATCTTCTAAAAGTACTAGTAGTGATTAATATTAAATTGAAAAATACAAAACAAGTTTCAAATACATTAAAATTGTAATCAAATAATGTATTCATACCAGGTTTTCTTGTTTCCGGTAGCTACTGGAATTCGTGCAACAATGACCGAAGTATTTTTAGGTACTAGTATTTCATCATTGTCATAAACTAATTAAAAAATTTAAATACACAGGTTTAGATGTTAAACATATGAAAATAAAGGATATACACAAAACATCAAAAAAGAATGAGACAATATATTTTAAACTGTAACTTAATTATCACACCTAATATGATTTCGTAAATAAATACTGTATGAAATATTTGAGATAAATTCATTAGGAAAAATAAAAGTACTTAACATACATCACAGACACACACACACAAAAGCATTGAAATACTTTTTAAGTTCAAAAATTTTTTACGTACATGTGAATGACAATTTTAAGAATGCAAGTTGTAGTAAAAACTTGATAATGAAGTTTAAACTCAATGGATATTAATTGCATAGTACATTGGATGCACAATATACTCAAGCTAAGCCCTACAACAGATTTCTCATTGTTTTGATGGACTTTGCATTTAAAAAATCAAAATTTAAGCATCTTCGATCATACTAAAATGTTAATTAACCACAGTTGGTGTGTCTCAATTATTTTGGATAATCAAGGTTCTACTTAATTATGCACTCTTATCTTTCAAATAATGCAAAGATTATATTTAACGCAGCCATTTTTTGAGTCACTTTAATATACTTATTTTTTAAATACAAAAAATCCTGGTTAATTTATTGAATGTCAAGTAAAAAATGAGTAATAAAATCAAGTACTTAATATCAGGTTACCTGAATGGCGAAGGTTGAAGGGAAAACATGACGAAATGGAAAAGAAAATCTACAGCAATTAATTTAAAAATTGCATTGCACATACTAAAATGATATGATATATGTTAGCCTTATTTGAATAGTGCTTGATTCGAAATGGAAAAGAAAAGCTACAGCAATCAATTTAAAAATTGCATTGCACATACTAAAATGATATGATATATGATAGCCTTATTTGAATAGTGCTTAATTTCTAGTTTTAAAAAATGGAATGAACCCAGGGTTCACACTGGGGAAAAATACAAGGTGGGATTTTAATCCTTGACCAAAATTTTAAGTGGGATTTTTAAAGTTTAAGCCTAAAAAAAATTTTTTTTGAGTGGGATTTCAAAAAATATTGCGGGAATCGCGCGGCCTAGAGTGAACCCTGGAACCACATTTTCATGTTCAAACAAGTCATTTCTATCTTCTCTATGCCTTCCTCAAACATTAAGGCTCAGATTAAGCAACCATGGTGTTGAACTACTATTCCAAAAAGGCGTTCATATAGGACTTCAGGTTCTACTTTACAAAGAAAATAAACTGCAGAAGGAAACAAATTAACATAAAACAAAAAAGTATTTCTCCAAGTTCCTCATGGAGCAACTTTTCTTAAAACTATCTCCAATTTTAGCTCTGCTGTAATTTTAAACCTATTCTGGCACACAGGGAAACATGTGTTCAACAAAAAAGTTTTCTAGGAACTCCATTAAAATGATAACCATTGTCAGTGTAATATGGAAGTGAAATAATGACTTGGAGAATAATAAAGGAGTATTTATGAACAAGGGTGAGCTTTGTCTTAACATTGAAAAAGCTTTTGAAAATTTTCAAACTAGGAGCCAGAATAAACCATTTGACCCACCAAGGAGTTCTAATAAACAGACTGATGTAAAACGAAAGATTTTCTGTAAAATAAACTTTAAGATGACATTAACAAAGGAATTACATTATCCAAGCACAATGCATTATTAGATACATACTTTGCAGGAATCACAAAAAAAAATTATTCATAAAAGAATGTAAGAGTAGAAGTGAATGAGTTAAAAAAAAATTAAAATAAATAAAAGTAAAAAGAGGAAGATGAACAAGCATCAGCATGAATAATATCATGAATCAAAACAAATCGGACACATAAAAATCAATAAAAAAATTTTTTTCCCCAAGGTATCTCTAAACTTTTTATCTCAATTTTATAAGCATCTATTATAGCATCAAACACATATCCTCATCAAATACATTTGAGGTAACTAATGAGGTAAAAATTGGTAAGAGATAAACATGAAAAAAAATAAATAAATAAATGAATAAAGTAAAACAAAGATAACAAAGAAGTCGGATGAAAATCAGCATGGATTATGCAGGTTACTTTAAAGTTTATGCTCCTTCTAACAAAAAGGATGAAATAGGATGTAAGAAACAATTGTTTATTTTTTCAACATGCTTTTTGTTATACCAATGTTACCATTTCTAGGGTTACCACAGTTTAGAATGATTTCACTCTCAGCAGCACTTCACAAGTGATAATTTTTAGAGTACTTCACCATAAGAGTGAGGAAAATTCCTATTATTTGAATGGAAAAAATTGTATACTTATGCTACAACTCATGTATAATTCCACCATTCATAATACTCATTCATTCTACTTTACGTTCAGAACAAAATAACAAGGAAAATATTCCTTTTGATTTTTTCCTACTTGCATTCAGCTTTAATTACTTTTAATGACATTGATAACATTTCTCAAAAATAACTATGCTGTAATGCTAATCATAATTTTTAAGTAATTTGTAATGAATTACAAAATAGTTATAGAACATGAATGCAGTAGGATTAAACATTTTCGACTATTTATTATAAGAATTTGTAATACAAAAATTTCCAGTTTAGGGGTATGTATATATTAGTTAGTTTTAGAAAAATAATAAAATAAAGAAACTTGTGTTAGTAAATGCACACTCAACTAAGCTTTAAGACTTTTGAGGATGAAAATAGATTGAACTTTTAGGATGAATCTTTAATGTGAGGAACAATTTTGTCAGTTTGAAAATAGCATGATTTTTTTGGGGGGGCTAAAAAAAACAAAGTATTTGAATTTTCTATAATCATATCAAAATTATGATTAATTTTTTTGAAATAAACAATAAAAAGCAGTTTTATTATTGGTTTGAATAATCATTAAAACTGATAATAGCAAAGTTGTGCTGGTTAGATATTGTATAAAATATTAGTACCTAAAAGAATAAAAAGATAACTATCTAAAAGCCATTCCTTTTCTTTTAGTAATCAAATTGAAAGTCATGTTTACGAAAAAATCAGTATTCAGTCGGTGCTTTCCTAGCATTTGTATCTAGATCATTTTGTTTTCATAATCAGCGAGTTAAAATATCTGCTTTAAACTAAAATTACAAATTATTGTAAAAATAATTAAAAATAAAGTAGAATAGAACCACTGCTGAAAATATAATGCTTAAAACTTTTGCATAACAAAGTTAAGTACTTAGATACTAAATTTAATAAAAAAATACAGAAATGCATTTCTGAACAAATTTGACAGGTAGAAAAAAGGCCTTTAGGAGTATGAGAAATGGATTAGCTATAAAAAATTATTTAGGTGTCAACAAAATAAAATAAAACAATAAGTGTGGGGGGGGGGGGATTCAACAAATCAATAAAATATAAAGCTGCTTGCCTCAATTCAAAGCAAAATTTTGCAGAAATGTATAAAAATTGTTTAAATAGTTTGAGTAGAAAATTCCTAATTATTCAAGTGCAAAGCAGCAAATGCACTACGAGTAGATATTTACTCCAGACATTCAAACAAAAAACCAAAGAATAATAGCTTAAAATGAAAGAAATGTAAAATAACAATTTAAAAGTTTTTATTCAAACCAAATTTGTGCAATGATACAAATATTAGTTTCACAAATTCATTTTAATTGAAAGTTGATAAAAGGTTAAAATACACATAAAAGTTCAAAAATTACAATTAAAAACTTTAAGTATGATTAGAATCTTTTGTCTGATGGATAACAATTTTGGCTCAGCTCGACTGGGTTCCAATGGTGGAAGTTTAATCAGAAACAAAGTATCTTGCTTTGTTTACATAAAAGTTTTGCAATTTAAAAACAAATAAAAATGATAGAATAAATACAACAGTGCATATTCTGCAATTTAAGCCACATGTTGCAACACAAAAACATACGCAGGATACACACATGGTACAATAACATTGATATTTTAAAGTCTGAAAGTTTACATATCGTGGAATATGAAACAGGGGCATCCCCCCAGAAATTTCCTTTGATTGATGTTACACTGCAATTTTTATAAAGGATCAAACAGTCAAATTCTAAGCATTGCCAGCAGGATGAACAATTGAGCAAGCAGTTTGTCCACAATGGTATCAATAGCCAACACATGAAAGACTTTTAGGTAGCTCGTAAGTGGAATGTTAATGTAACACCTTGAATTAAATGTTTAAACTCAGTTCCAATGACTTTCAAAACATCAAGTGCATACACTAATGGAGGAAAACCCTACAACACTTTAATATCTAAATACCAATTGCACTAAAGATACATGAAGTGTTAATTAACCACAATAATAATACACTCTACAAAATGTCATTTATAAATTTTTATCAACACTATTATTTAACCTTAGATTGTAATCAATCACTTTTCAATGTTCAAGTATATTTTTGTTCAAAATTTTTAAGTTATTTAGTTTAGCAGTTTCAAAATTAAATCGAGAAAATCACAATTGCATACTAAAATATTTGATCTTTTACATATCATATCTAAATTAGAACAATGTGTGCAGCACAGATTGTATTTATTTTTTATGCAAAGCTATGAAATAACGCAAGTAACACATTAAATAAACTCCAAAGAATTTATATAAGATACAAAATCTCATGTAAAAGTTACTCACAAAGAAAACAGAACCTTAAACCAGGGGTCGTGTCAGAGGAACCTCAGGTCCGTTTTCCGACCATTACAAACATTCCAATAAAATGGAAGAACCTCTACGAAAAATTTCAATCAATCAAAACAGACCATTCAAATTCCAATCAATCAAAATTTATCCTTCACAAAATTCCGAGCTTCCAAATCGTACTTTTCACTTTTAGCAAATAAGCAGCTAAAAATAATTTTAAAAATTTATCATTGTTTAAATTTTGAATTTTTAAAAATGTTTTTAAAATGCAAAAAACGTTCAAAATACTGGATTGACCCTTGCTTATACAACCTTCAAATAATTCTTTAAATGAATAAAACAATGTAAATTTTAATTTCATTTTTATTATATTTTTGAATTACATGCATATATATATTCAAACCGAATGAAGCTTCTTAGTGGCAGAAACAAACTACTGATATAGCAAGGATGAACATAAATCCAACAAAGCACTAAAACTATGCATGTGCTTCTATCTGTATGTATGGATGCATGTTAGTGACCCCCTCCCTTCACTCCAATCAAAAATTTCTCGCTACCCCACTAACAGCAAGTCTTGGCACAAAGAAAGGAACTTTTACATTTCTCACAACCAATAAAACAAATTAATTTGGTTGAGAACTTACATTTACTTCAGTATAATATAAATACATGAAAAAATTAATTTAATGGAACAAGCATAACTTCTTTTACTTTGCACAAAAGAATTACAACCACTTAAACTTTGTAAAATATTTATTTTAAGCTCCCGTTTGAAACAAAAATACATTGAAAATTCTGAAGCAATTTAAACATAAGTTGAATCTTATATTATGAATGATAATATAGTTATTATAATACATTCACCTACTATTACAAATCGGTTAAATTTTGCAGATAAATTGCTTTTCTACAAATCTGAATCACAAGTCAAATCATCCATACATAAATGTTCTAATAATGTAATATAGGCCAAAATAGCTAAGTAGTTAAACTTTTCTGATATTTTATATGGTTTTACAATAATATATATTTAAATGCAACATAATTGAAAACAAGCTATTGTTCCAAAAAGCAATCATTTATACAACATCCTAAATTGATGTTTCAGACAGGACTGCTATAACAAAAATATGTAACAGATAAATTTCAAAACAAATGCACATTTAAAATTATCTTATTCCTGAAACACTATGCATTGGGAATAAACTCCCTTACAAATAGGTCCAGAGGAATTTTAAAACAACCTTTCAAATTATGAGTATAATGCTGATAATGTATACTTATTTTAAATGAAACCTTTATTGAAAATCAGACAATTGAATAAAAATAATGCAAAATGCTTTGAAACCTTAGAGTGGCTGCTTGTAAATGCATATTGTATAAACAAGACTTATTCAAATTCAATAATGGCAATAGCTATTGAAATATTAAAAAGACAAATTCAGCGACAAAAGTTAGCATATTTTTTCTATTAGTTGCAAGTACGCACTTGCTACAGTAAAACCTTTAAATGAATGATATGGTAACTGGTAATATGGTTTGTCACTTAAATGATTTTTTTTCAATGGTTTCAGCAGAATCTAATAGATGTAAAGTAAAGTCATTTATAAGCTTTCCTGAAACCATACTTCTATCATAACTTTTACAAAGTCAAGGGCAAAAATGTGCATTTCAACTACAAATACCTACTTTCATATTGTCCAGTCTCCTAAAAGGCATGTCATATTGATCAAAACTTGCCCAGATGAAAAAGTCTTGCTTCTGAGAGAAGTGATCATCCCACTTGCTATGACCTTATTATTACATTTCACCACTTAACAGGGACAATTATTTTCCCATCAGTCTCATCAGTGTCAAAATTCTATATTTTATCAGGAGTTCACATTGAATTTACAAATAGAAAGTTTGATTTTCTTCATATGTCCATTGAAGAAAAAATTGTACATGAAAGCAAGTGGATGAAAACCAACATTTAACACATTTGCATTAGAGATGAGACGGGCTCTACATTTTCAAGTTTTTCTCGGGCTCGGGCTCATGGTAAAATATTCATACATCAACCTAAAGGCTAAGTAAATGTTCATTGGGCTTTAAAAAAAGTCCTAACTTAAAACCTATTTAAGTTAGAATAATTGATACTTAAAGAGAGTGAGAAAATAACCTTTTCATGGGTACAGTACTATTTGTTAGGGGAAAGATTGAGGAGTGACATTCATCACTTTATCTCTTATGTTTAGAGCATCTGTTTCTGTATATCTGTAAAGTAAACAATATGTCTGGCTGAGGCGCTATTATTGAATGGTATTCTAATAATGGTTTTTTGCTAGTCTTGTGTCCACTTTCATTTTCAATTTGCTTCAGACTAGAGACAGATTTTTATTAGTAGGTGTAATAACTGCAAGAGTTACACTGAACATATGCCAGTTTTAAATTCGACAGTGAATTTTCCCAAAATTGCTGCCAAACCGAAGATTTTCCAACATCATTTGTCATGCATTTTAGCTCACCAGAATTTATTCTTAACTGGAGCATTTCATCATAGTTTAAAAGTATATATACTCTTTATTTGTAATTAAAATAAAAATAATTAGAACCAATTGCAATGGCAACAAAAAGTCTACATTTAATCGATGTAGCCCACATCTATTAACACTTTATAAAATCATTTTGGGCTCGATCTTTGACACAGAGCAGTATCACTCGGGCTTGGACTTCAAATCTTCGGGCTCAGGGCTGCACAAAAGTGAGCCCGAACTCATCTCTAATTTGCATCATTCAAATGTAGGAATTCAATTGAGAAGGCTGTGCATATATGCGCTAATGATGCAAATGGATCAAAATGAGTGAATTTTGATGAAGCTCTTATCAGTTTAAATTTTAAATATGCTATTTTATAAGTGCACGGTTAAAGAGGAAAACAAACATCAAAATGGACCTTTGCTTTAAAATTGGAAGCCTAGTGCGTAAAATTCACACATAAAGTGCTTTACCACTGGTTTAATGAGTCTTGAAATAGGCCCAGTGACTTAATCCTGTAAAAAATTGTAGGAGGAGCCTTGGACACGGGTGTCATTGGCGGGAGGGGACATCATCCTCCTCAATTTTCACAACAGTGAAAAGTCCCCCGCTTTTAATATTTTAGTTATATATGGCGCACCATTGAATGCAGATGTAGGGTGTAAGACAGAACTCTTTCATTGTAATACATTTCAAATACTGAATTAATAATTTTAAAATGCATTAGGAGAAAAAAAAATACAGTAAGATCTTTTGGGATTTATCAAACACGGCAGGATCTCGATCAATCTTTTCTCACAATGCAATTCATAAAACTATGAATGTGAGATAGCATAACACAAGTTGGCACTACAAAATACAAGACAATGTATGCGGAAAAATGATAGAGTCAGGGGAGAGATTTACAACGCAAAGCAGTCATTAAAATTCTTGTCTTTCTTTTTACTTTTATTTAAAAATTCCATCAGATTCTTCACTTACCATAACTAAATAATTACCTCTACTTTTAAGAGTCGCTTAACATTGTTTCATACACCGGGTGAAAGTAAAAAAATATTCACAGGACGGAAATTAAGAAAATTTTCTGTAACTATCCGAAAACATCCATTAAAAAAAAAATTATATGAACATGTTGCATGTAGTAATTATTTAGCCTTTTTCATGTTCCATAATAATGATATTAACAATAACATTTAATAATGAAGGTGGGAATTCAAATTGAACATTTTAAAAATAACTCTCAAGTATATTAACAAAATTACTTAATTTATTAGAATTAGCAACCGTTACATATGAAGATTTTAAATGCCTAATAGCATTTATATCTAGATTATAAATCATGTAGTTCAAAGTATTTTGCCTAATAATTTATAAAAGAAGACAGTAAACCTTCACCCATGGTCTTATTGTTCTTTAACTTCTTCTGTTAAGTTTTTTTTCTGAAGCCAAAAAATGGATGTCCATTTAGGTTTAAGCTACTTTTTAAAAATTTCTGAATATTTTCTACTTTGAATAAGTTGATTTCTCAATGTTGTTTCCTTTAACAAACGTACATTCAGTCGAGTTTATTATAACATATTGCCAAGGAATGGAAAAGTTAGGTACGTTATAAAAATAATATTCAGTACAATAACATGCAAAAAGAAAGAGTGCATAATAGCACATGCAATGTCAGAGATCTTAAATAGTAACTTAATGAGTTTCTCAAAATAATAATAAGAAAAAAAAATATCTAACTACTTGAATAAATTTTTTAGAAGAATAATTCGTTACTTTTTGTTCTTTTTTTTTGATTAGATGTCACAGAATTATATTTTCAATGTTTATAAAGAGGTTTTGCCGAGTGTAAATAATCAGCACAGTTTTCAACAGAACAACAATAAAGTAAAGAGCTTTCAATGCCTCGCATACATTCAGAAGGTCCTCTTCCATTTCATAAAAAGTATCATTACTTTAACTGATTGAGACTCTTAATTGACCAGAGCAAGGGAAGGAAACACTATTGGAGTGTTTCAGATGTCATAAGATCATTATCAACGGCAATGTATGAATCAAATGTCTAAACCAGCTTGTAAGCCAGTTATGCGAAATTGACAGCCAAATTTAGAGTTTTCCTTCAGGGCTGTTATAATCAGAACGAGACTTTTTGCACAGTCTGTTATGGCTGGTAAATCATTGTATGGAACTTCATTCGGGACCAAGCATCTGAGCTCCTTATGAGCAATAGTATGTTATATCCCAGGTACTTTATAACCAGAGTCAACTGTACTATTTTATTTATTAACATCACACTTTTCACAGCAGCCTCTGACAGTATCAGTAAGAGCAACATATTTCCCAGATATACAGGTCTTATGAAAAAAACAAAATATTGTCTTCTACCCAAAAATGTGAAGGAAAAAAAAAGAGGTTTCCATCAGAAGCAGAAATGTTGGCAGAAAAGATTAGTACAGTAAGACCTTTATTTTTGTATGTTGTATGAATACTTAAGGCTTGTGCAAAAGAATGAACTGCATTCCTTATTTTAAACTTTCATGAAACAAAAATATTTTCAGGCTATTTCTTAAATGTTTCCATTTTTACACACCTTTTATAAAACTTCTTGGAATAAAACAGGGAAAATCTAAGAAAGAATCCTCAGAAATCGAGTAGAAGTGATTCTTTGCACTTCTATTCAGTTTCTATACCCCGCTAAGGATGTATTATGCCAATCTTCAATCTCCTAGATTAGGTTCCTAAAATTTTTATTGCCTCATGGACCCCTTGTTATTCTTTTGTTTTTTGTGGACTATCCTAGGGGATCATTCTAATAGAAGTCAATTAGTACAACATTATTAATTAAAAGTTCTAAAACTGAGTAATATTGAAGATAAAATTTTTACCAAAATGTTCTGCAATGTCACTGTAACTGCAACCATTTCGGTAGACAACTCTAGCACGGCAACAAGCAGTGGAAAAAGGACTAACTAGGTAAAAAGCTGTTTTGTTGTGCTCGAGACATTCAAATAGAAGCAATGAAACAATTAGACTTTTGTGCATGAAATTTATCGTAACGATAAATGTTTAACTTTGTTTGTTAAAAATTGCAATAATCTAAAGCAAAATGTTAAGATTTTTTTTTTTTTTTTTTATCCTGAAGAACTTAATGTTTAGGTCGTCCAAGTTACTGCCTTCCTACTAATATTAAAAGAAATAAAAAAGTTACCAGTTACAAGCACAAAGAGAATCGGCCGTACCTGCAATCTATGAAAAATATTTTAGGAACATATAATTAGTAAATTTATATGCATATTACATAAATCAGTTAGTGACATTAGAAAAGCTTCTGTTAATTTTCTGTCATCATATCTAAAATTTGGTGATAGCTTACTTAAATGACCCTGTTTCATAGTCCCCATTTTCATCTCATACACCCCCAAGCTTATTTTGACCTCCCACACACTAGCAACCCATGTTTTATTGCTAGGTAGTGTAAAAATATGGGGAAAATATAAATTTTACAATAGTATTATTTTCTTATTCTATACTTATAGAAACATAACAGTAAACTTTATTGACATTGATTATTGTCATGTTTAATATTAGAAAATTAAATTAAAAAAATGAATTCCTTCATTCTTAGTCTCATCACACCTAATTCCATTCCATTTTCTTAAATCATAATTTTTATTACAGTATGGGACCCCAAATTCGGAACTTTTTCAAAAAAATAGACAGATGAAAAAACCAGCTTTTGTTTTTTGAAGACAAATCGGGAAATATTTTGAACCTTTTTTTTTTTTTTTTGAAAATACGCATGAAAATAGGCATTATAAAAAGAAAGAAAATAAAATGCAATGAACATGTTTAAGATAGGAAAGGTACAGTTTTTGCGATTAGTTTTTATTAATTGTTGCTTTAATTCTGAGTTAATATCATGAAACTTTGTTTATTTTTATTTATGGTTTTTTAATGAGCTTTCATTTTTACACAATACAGAACACTCGTGAAATTGAAAATCTGCATTTCTCGCATTTGCCCGATAGTCGGATCTTTTACGGCAACTTAGCGGCTAGGGAATATAAAACCATATCACAATTTGACGGAATTCATTTCTTTCATTACTGAATTAAAGAGGTTAAAATAATATCGGGAAAATGTTTAGCTTTTCCATATTTGCCTTTAATGCAAGCAGACTTCCCAACTTCATGTTTGTACCAAATTTCATGGCTTATAGGCAGAGTCCGACAAAAGTGCGAAAATCTTAGGAGCCAGGGAAAATTCTTAGGAGCCAGCTATAAAATTTTCGTTTGCGATCTAGTAGCCAAACTAGTCGCCAAGGCATATTTTTAGTCGCCCGGGATTTTTCGGACCCTGCTTATAGGCGAATATATACGATAATAAAAAAATGCTATAAATGAGCAAAATGCTAATAAAAACTTTCAGAGCAAATTATATGCGCTCTGATGCTACTTACAAAATTTTTTGAATGAAGACACAAAATCCGAAAAATTACGAAATCTGGAAAGATTGTGGCCCCGAGTGTTCCGAATTTGAGGTTCCATACTGTACTTCCTTTGACTGCTGCAGATTCATAAAGAATTTAATGTACGTTTAGGACATCTTTTTGCTATTACATATTAGTTAACAGATATATTCGTGTTATGTCTGAACTATACAACAAAATTTATACGATTACAGGTATTGCAGTATGGGAAAAATCTTCTTTGAATACCACCATACTAATAATATGGGGCAACTGTTGCCCCCGCCCCGTAGTGGATTAACATAGAAGTTAATCAATGGAGTAAATTAAGATTAATGTGGTTCAAACTTTAGAATACATGAATTTAGTGATTGGATATACAGTAGAGTTTTGATAATTCCAAGTATTTCATAATTTTATAAATAAGTAAAAGGGAATTAAGTAAATTTTAAATTTCAGTGTCTTATATTTACGAGGAAAAGGTATTTACATACAGTTACATGATTGAAAGGTTATTATATTTTTAAATAATTGTCAAGTTTTCTGTTTGAATACTCTGCTCCTTTTTAATGAAATTTTTGGTCACCAGTCATGATTAAAAGCAGTCCATTTTGCTATTTTGCCCGCAATCCCACTGTTGTTGGTCATTATTTAACTCCCACTGTTGTTGGGAGATTAAGCTGATATTTTTTCCCAAACTCTGATTTATGGGGAAACTTGAACTATCGAGTCTCTACTGTATATCATTTTAGATTGATTTATAAATAACATTATACAGGTCATTTTCTAAATATCCATACATATACTGTGCCAGAGTGAAAAAAAGTGATTATACTCAGAATGTTAATTTCTTCTGACTATAATTATTTCATCAACTAGCAAATATTATTCAATCAGAAGAAAAAGCTGAATTTATATTTTCAACAAAAATCTAAGCAACAGACTCGACATTGAATAAAAACTAACTCTATAAGAAATTGTTTACACCACTACTGTTGTTTTTTAAACTTCACAAAAAAGAAAAAGCTACAGGTAAATATTTAACTAGTATAAATGCTTTTATTGAAAATGTTCAACCATTTTTTCATTAAACTATACCTTGATAACTGACTTGATAAAATGCTTTGTAGGAAAAAAAATGCCGAAATTATCACAGGAATTTAAAATAATGATAATTTACCACATGAAATGCCCCAATTTTCTTTTTACAATGAAACAATGTTAACTGAATTATAAAATATAGAAGAGGGATAGTTATTTTTTCATCTACTAAATAATAAAGTCAATATCTTTACGGTAAAAACATGTGAATGATATTTTTTTTTCAGAAATATGTTGCGTAGTATACCCTAAAGAAATGTACCATTTAGAGTATAATCATTTTTTACTATGAGCAATATATGCATTCACATTTTGAAAATGATCCATATATTGATTTATAAATAAGATGATTTTGAGAATATATCTGCCAATGCTGCTATTGAGTAATTGGTATTTTTTCATAATCATAATAAATCTATATTGATTGCATAAAAAAATGTTAAATATATTGTACTTTGGTACTTTCCATCTGAATATAATTTTTATCTTGAATGAAAAGAATCTTGTCATAACTACGAAAATTTTGCGATACATTTTGAACAAGGAGAGTTGCAATTTCCAATGGTACAGAAAGTTTGACTCCCCCCCCCCCCCTTTCAAAATGACATGCAAACCCTTTAACTAATCCCTCCTCATTCTTGATTGTCTTTTTCTTGGGATGCTGGAGCAGCATAGATCGTCCCTCTGCTGCCTTTCTTCTCCTCTCCCAAATTGTCAATGGTTTTACAACTATATAGCTAATGCCTAGATTATTTACATAAATTATTATAACTATTATGTTAAAAAAAGTTTTCCATACTTCTTGAACATTTTTTTTCTTCCTTTTTTCACTTTTCAATAATGTCATCTTTAATGGGCTTTATATGTTTTCACCAATGACATTGGAGAGAAGAGAAAAAAAAAGCCATCAGAAGCAAGGAAAAGAACATGTTTTATTAAATAAAATAACCGCCTTTAACAGCCATAAATTTGGACAAATCAAAGTGTTGGCAATGAAAACATAGATGCGCATCAATGTTAAAAAAAAACTGGTGTAAGGAATATGCAACATCATCATAATTGTATTGCAAAAAGTTGTTGAACCAGTTGATTTTGTCGAGGCTAGGCTTGGTGAAAATGTAGGAAGAGTGACACACATGTATCCCAGAAAAAAAAATTTCCCGTCCATATTGCGAAACAAATATGAAGCACTATTTTGGAGGAGTATTCGGTTCATAAAATTTACCAGCATTGATTTGTTTGTGTTTTCTGATGGCAATACAGAGAACTGTTGATCATTTGTCCTTAAGGCAACTTGAAAATTCCGAATACTATGAGAATTTTGCTTAGATTCAAAACAGGTATTGCATGCTGTCTTTGATTCACTTTCTTTTATTAAGTCATTAAGTTACTTTTTTTGCTGTCAGATAGCACTGATTACTCTTCGATAGAAAGTTGGTGTAGAAATGATATTACAGCTTCAATAAGGATTTTGAAAGAAAACTCATTTCAATTCTTAAAGTCTTAGTTTAATGGCAGTGACTCCAAGCATGCAGATTTTTTCATTGCCCCTTTCTGCCAAGAGCTGGTTTATAGTTGATAGTAATATAATAAAGTAATTAAATAGCTCATTTATATAAAGAAAATTGCTTTTTACTCCACTTTCTACACTAACATTTGCTAAGTAATATAACAAGTCCTTGTCTTATAAGTTATAACGTACATGGAACAACATCTACAAAGGAGTTCAAATGTGGTATATTCCCTTTTTGGTGATTTTTTTAAATATTTGAGCACATTGCTAAGGATTATCTGAAAAAGTTAAATCTTTAGGATATTTTACTTCTATTACTTAGGATATATTTCTTGGCATACATTTAAGAAATGCCTGCAGTTTGTAGTTTTTGCTGAAAAAATAAATAATAGTTTCTTAACCGAAAACTGTTTTTGAGAATTATCTATTTTTGGTCTAGTTCATGTTGCAAGTCTGTCAGCATTTAAATTATTTGAAGACAAAAAGTATGTTTTGTTGAATATAGGGTATATTTTCTGTTTTTGTTTTGAGAGAATTTGGTTAAATAAGATTTAATTCTTCAATAGAAAACTTTAAAAAGTTTTTGTATTTTCAGGAAAAACAATGCTAAATTATGTAGCAATTAGGCATAGGTTAAGATTTTCATCAAGTAAATATGAAAATGGTAGATGGGCAATAAGATTTTGAGGATGTTGCAGAGGACAAGAAAAGTGCAATTAGTATGAGATCCACCAAAAGATTTTAAAAAAATTAAAAGAATACTAATTATAAACATGGAACTAGTTACTAGTGATTTGTATATGGTATGCAATAAGTGCGAGAAAATTAATTAACAGGTAAAGCTGATTTTTAAATCTATTATTCTTAATTTGGAATTTATGTACAAATTCTCATTTCTATCCAAGGCAAAAACAGACACGTCATTACTTTAAAATTGAGAGAATCCCCCCCCCCCCCCTGCAAGTTAGTAAAATAAGCTGTAAACGTTTAGGTAGCATAGTACTTTGTTTCAATTAATATGAACAACTTGATAAGTCTGAACCAAAAGTCTACCAATCTGCTTTTAAATGTAGCTCCAATAATAAGTTCTATTTTTTTTTAATAATGCATATTATGTGAACATGAACGATTAATTAGTGAAATTAACTAATTCTGAAGAGAAAAAACGAAACAGTAAAAAAAAATGTCCTAGAATTTAGCTAAATAGTGATGGTTTGAAGTAATTTTTATTTAGTTGACCAACTACTGCTGATGAAATTTAAAAACCTGCATATGCTGTAGAAACTCTTTTGCAACAATATAGAACTAAGCAAACCAACGAAGAACAAAAAGTTGATTTTCAAAATTGAAAATAGTTATTTACAAAATCAAATATTTCATCAATTTTACATAAAAATATGGACAAAAGACAAATTAAAGTCCATAAAATCCTAGTACTTTATGTGTTTATAACAACGCTCATAATGTTTCAGGAGGAATAGCACCAATAATATTTTTTTTAGGGGCTTAGAAATATTAGCTAGATAAAATATATAAGATATTTTTTGGTACTTTGCAAGAAAAAAAAATAAATAAAGGCTAATTATCAGGTAATATGCTAGCATTTCTTATTATAATGTAGCATACTATAATAAAGTTAAAAAAAAGTTTACCATATTGTATGACTAGGTAAAAGATCCCCTCTTCTTTTGCCCAATTAGGAAACAAACAATAATGAAACTGGAAAACTTCAAGTAGATTTGGGGGGGGGGGGAGGATTTAAAAGTTTATTATACACCAATTATTGCTTTAACAAAAACTAGTACATCATCTACAACTGATACTACTACTAGTACGTCATCTACGATTACTGAAATCAATACAAAATTCCTATACTTTACTCTATAAAAACTACAGAGCATAGATAAAATAGGCAAAAAAGATAAAGACCTGTAACAATAGGTTCAATCTTGTGCTTTTCCAGCAGGCATGTTTCTCTTAATATTTTCAGAACTTTAAATTGTTAAAGAACACAGAAAAGCTTCACATCTTCTATTTTCAATTTATAGTACTTTATTAGCCATGTTTCTCAAATGGCCTTAAATGGAACAAAATCGGAAAATTTTTCTAATGGAAGCAAAAAAATTATGAATTTTGAAAAGGTGACATAAAATGTGTAAGCAGCAGAATTTTTTTTTTTTTAACCTAGAGAAAATAAAAATTAGTTTTCAAGGCAGGGAATATACAATCAAAACAACTACTGAATAGTAAAACTAAACAATTGCTTGAAAATACACTTAAAAAAAAAAAAAAAAAAAGGAAAAATCCAATTTTTTCCAAATTCTTGTATTTTCAGATTTTACCTCAGCTTTAAAATTTTCTAACATATTTCATGTTCTGGATTTGTTGCTAAATTGTTACATTAGTCATTGAAGAAAATATCTTCTTTCAGGAGTAGAATGAAAAAATAAAGGAATTTTAAAGACCCTCAGGATAGAAGGAAAAAGCGAATTTTTTTGAAGGTTTTAGGAATTTTTTAGGAGCGTACAAGCCCTGTCCCGATTTCTAAATAATTTCTTTACCTACAGCACTTCTATGAGCAGTAAGACAAAATAATAAAACAAACATAATTCAAGAGGGGAAAAATTGTTGCACACAATAAGCCCTGTAAGAAAAACAAAATTAACTGCACATCAAAAATTGTGTACTCAGAAAATGTTGTTAACACATTTGTACTTGAATGTGATTTACAAGCAATAACCAGCCATTTTAAAAGAAATTAAAAATAATGTTTCACACAATCACTTAAAACTTTCCAATTTATTTCAATCAGGACAAATAAAAAAATTTCAACAAAACAAATATCATACAAACCATAACCTTTGTACAAATTTCAACTATCAAAGTCTTTTATCCTCACCTTCCTTTGTTTGAGCATTAGTGATCTGAAGATCAAAGTCGGAACTTTTTCCAATTTTTTTCTGTTGCATTATAGCTTTCTTCAAATCTGCTATAGATATATTCAATCCATCAAATGTCACAGTATCATGATCAAGATTACTTTTGAACTTATAATGAACAGACATGATTGATTATTATATGTGTAAGTTCAAATGAAAACTATGTTGCAGAATATGATACAATCCATTACCGCTCACTACGGGAGTGTCATTTCCGCCACACTTGCACCATTTATGTGCAAAGCATTTCAGAACATTTCACACCTGAATCAATCAGCAGCTCTGTAAAGGAAACAAAAGATTATATGAGCATTTAATGAACAAGAACACATGGCTTTGAAAAATTTTTAAGTGCAAATTTCTTAATGTGAACCATTGAATGTTGTATACTACATAATGAATTTAAATACTTCCTACAGTATTTTCCAAAAAAAAAAAAGAAAAAAGCCTGTAACCTGCAGGGCAGGTCTTAAGTGAGGATTTAGTATTGTGCTACCATAATATTTTCAACTATACAGATAGGCCATTGGTTGTACGTGTTTACAAAGATTCTTGTTACGTTGCTGCAGGCTTTCCAATAGACGTAATTTTACTGTTATATAATTAAATTCAAAGTACAGTTGAAATTAGCAAGAAAATTAAACCATTAATCATATTATTAGATACACCCATATGGAGTTGCCTGTGCTGAATTTCAAAAATGTCTCCTGTGGCGCTGTCCTTGCTAAGAGTATAAAAAATATTGTCTGCCTAATTATCAAATGGAACATTCAATATTGCCAACACTTTTTATCATTTTATAGATTGATACCTATATATATTTATTAAATTTTTTGTAAGGTGGCCAATCAATCTGCAAGCTTCAAAATAAACCTGTAGCGCTCTCTGCTATCGGGATGATAGCCAACTATCCAGGATGTGGACTTATCTCATCATTGTGCCCATGTTTTTTTTACCGATTGTATTTTTTACGTGGTTAAGTGATGGTACTAATTCAACAACAAACTAAAAATGCTGGCAAACATAGTTAAGAATCAAAATGCTGTGAACCTAACAAAAACTTTTTTTTTCATCAATAAACTTGCCCAAGACATATTTAAGCGCCCAAAACCTGGGCATTTGTAAAAATATATTTTTATTTTTTGATACATTTAATGGGTATTACAGATTATAAATAACATTAGTTATGTTACAATACACATATCATTGATAAAATTAAAGGGCTTATAAATTCTGATTGTCGAGGTCACTTCTCAGAGCAGCAGTAATGATGTGAAGCCAAGGGGGAAAAAAATAGTCAATTTCAATTTATTTGTCTGTTTTAATTTTTTTATTATTAGGTGGCAGTGGTATGCACCCTATATATATTAGAGGTTAGCTGTTAGAATATTTATAATAGAATATCAAAAACAACTTAAATGTTATCTAGCGTCAGCTGCATAAGCAAAAATGCACAATATTGAATCTGTTTTACAACTAGTTTACTTATAGAAAACTAATTTTAAAAAAAAAGAAACTCCTTAATTTTAGTTACTTCAACGAAAAAGCTACAAGGATGAGAACGAAATTAAACGATTTAGAAAAGACCTTAATCTTCGTTTAACTTTTTTTTCTTATCTAAAACACTATACATTTTCGGTCACACTGAGGCTTGCGTCTCAGGTCAAACAATGTATATTTTACAAAATGCAAAACTCTGTAGAGCATTCCATTGCATTGGGACAATCATATTATTGCATGAAAGTGGCCATATTTCAGGATTTTTTGCATTAGTCTTTCTATTAAATGCAAAACGCATTATTAAACACATTTCTGCGAAATCCAGTCAGAGATTCAACATAATGGTTTACCTTACAAAAATAGTTTTTTTTATTAATCGCCACGTGTGAAACAAAATTCTTTAACTCTGAGGAATGCAATCAACACTTATCTTAAACTCTCTTAAGTTTAATCAACTATTTAGGAAAACATAAGGTGTTGTTAATATCTTTTTGCATTTGTACGCGCGAAAATATTGAAGAATTAAAATTCTTTTGAGAAAAAATAAAGGAGGAAAAAAAAGTTTAACAGCAATCATTAGGACTAACTATGCCATGAGACAGAAATTAAATATACCACTTGATAATTCAATCAAATGTAACTTCAATGAAAGAACATTGACTTTTAAAATTGACTTTAAGAAAGTTGTAATACTATTATGATTTGTCACAGTATTATTCGTTTACTACAAACAAGCATAAGAAGTTGGATTAACTTACAATCAGGTCGTCTTTTAGTTAAAAAAGTCATTCTTGGTCAGATGAGAAACTGATGAAAAGCACTATTGAAGATTTTAGAATTTAGTTCAAAAATCCTTTACTTATGTTGATTCCAATGTCTATCAAACACTGAATAACAAAAATAACGCTACATAGTACCCACCAAACGCTTCAAATAACAAACCTCAATCTACGGGGTCGCCATAAGTAGTCGGTTCGTTACGTACATTCATTTGTAATAAAGGTTACAGCTAAATTTTATGTACAAACAATGAGTGGAGGGTGGTATGGTGCAGAGATTATCATTAATGATGGTAAATTCTCCGTTGGAAATGATGCATGTTTTGTTTATTTTTTATATTTAATAAAAATTTTGTCATTATTTATATTAAATATTAATTATATGTATCTGGCAACTCAATAGTTCTTGTTGCTGATTCGCTGAAATGGGAGTCTTAAAACCTTGAAAATTATTAGTTACCACATAAACAAGCAATTTAAGATTATTTACATTTTCTTTTTTACACATTTAATATTACGAGCATACGAACTATGGGAAAAGCAGATTAATTTTTATGCCCAACTTCGACTGTGAAGTCATTTCTTCCGCTAGGATCAACAAGGCTTAGTTTTTCAAAAATGAAAAAGTATTACAATTATACTTTAATGTTGTGTATACATTTATGTTGTACTCTTTTTATGTATTGAATAGAAAATATAAATATTTTGTAAAAAAATTTTATTGAATACATAATTTTATGTTCACGGAGGCTTGACAGCAACGAAATTTTAGGCTAATCTTTACTTTAATTACTTTTAAATTTTTCATCCACTTGAATTGTAGTTAGTTAGAATGGTGGATCAAGGTAAATCTTTCGCACGAACAACAGTCGGAAATACCTGAATGTTGCTATGGAAGTTCCATCAATAATTGGTAATACAAAATCATGAACTACACAGATTTTTGCTGGAAGTACAGCCGTCTATTCATCATTATCGACCTCCCACAAACATAGAACCCCAGGAATTCTGAAGAGAGGAAAACTCTGGTTTTTTTTAATAATTTTTTTACGCTATAAACCACCTTAAGTTAATGGGAAATTTTCAATGTAGATTCAGGGCGTTGATTTGGAGGGGGCATGCCCAAAAGTTTAGAAAACGTCAAGGCTGTATCCAGAGGGATTCTGGATACAGCCTTGAATTTTCACTTGATTTTTTATGTCACTTAAGCAGCTGATTTATCCCCCTCCCCCTAAGCACTAAATAAGTGCTTCCTGATTATCAATGGTGCCAACATTGTACAGATAACATAATCAGATTAAATCATCCTTTGACACAGTCCCTTAAATTAAAATATTTATGTATTTATTTTGAAACTTGAAGCAAAATTTATTTAATAATAAATAAATTTATTTAGCTTGAAGCAAAATCTTTGTACCTCTTTTTAAGCAAATTGAGCAAGCGGAGGAGTAAGATTTGGCATAGTGAAAGCTTAGATGGAGGAGGAGTGCAAAAATATAAAATTTATCTTACATTATATATGTTATAAATACATTAAATTTAGTAATTATTTCAGTGATCAAAAGGTTGAAATGAGAACAGATTATGGCCAATTGAAATATTCAAGCAAAACAAACCAAGCTCTTGCCAAAATGAAAAATAAATAAAATTTCTAAAAGATGTTTATATGTTCAAGGCTGAACTTGATCAATTATCCTTTATATTTTATTCACTGTGTTAGCTTTCAATGTATTAATACGTGAAGAAAAATCTGTGTACCCCTTTTTAAGCACATTCAGCAGACGGAGGTTTATCATAGAAACAAGCAGTTAAAACATCGATCCCCAATAGGGTGATGTCGGGGCCTCGGTGGCCGAGCGGTCTTAGTACCAGTTTCCGCCCGCTGCTTGCGCGCAGTAACGAGGTTGTGGGTTCGATTCCCACCTTGCCCGGGGTGTATTTCTGTTATTTCCTTTCTTTGTGATGTAATAAAATCTCTCATGTATTGTCTTGTGTTATCTGTCATATTGGACGGCAGTTCATAAGCGAGTCCCGAGGACTTCAATTCAAGGGTGATGTCTCTAAATGATGTACTTTTTGAAAAAATTCAATGTTTCAAACAACTTTACTTTAAAAAAAGTTTATTATATAATCTTCAGCAGTGATCACTATCCCAAATTTTTTTTAAATTTTCATATATTATCAGCATTTTCCTTACATTAATCTCCCAAATTTTTTGTGTAAAACAAAACAGTTAGAGGTAGAATCATTAAATACATGAGCAAAAAGAAAAGGATTTTTTTTTTTTTTTTTTGCATTAAAAAATGTAATATTTTTATCTCTCTCTCTCCTTTTTTCACTTTCTAAATTGACTTTCATTTTCTAAAATTTGACTTTTTTTACTTTTATGAGTCAGTCTGACTCAAGGATTTTGGAGTGTAGAGCAATCCTTTTAGTAAGGACTGATGTATATTTTACAGAACAACTCCAATATTATGCTGAGTAAAACAATGTATATCTGCAAAAGAAAAATGTTGGAGGAGTAGCAGATATGAAAATGGAAATAGCTACAGGTTAATCAGAGGGCATGAAAAGAGAAAATATGTTCTTGGATTTTTAAAAAATTTCTTCAGACTACCCCTGTAAAGGAACTTAAATGGAAAAGGCATGAAAAACCAGCTGTAATGAAATTGATGTAGCTCAAAATATTATCTATCAAAATGCTGCTGAGTGAATACGTTCTGAAACTTGTTAATCTATGGGAGAAGGAATCTAATTAATGTACTGGTGAATTGTCAACAAGGTGAAAAAAATAAAATTAGAAATGGTTTCACTGCCATTATGATTTGGAAAATGAAGGCAAAATACAATAATAATTGTCTCTCATCCATTTTTCCTCCTTATATACCCCGACCAGTCACGTAAAAACTCAGAAAAATTATATAGTATTTAATCAAAATGTGTGCATTGTGTCTTCTCATTTATTTATATGTAAATAAAATAAACTATTAATGTAAATATTGTTTTATATTCATCTCTTTATCTACATATTAAAAGAATAGGTACTGTTTTTTATTAATAGGCAACTCAATAAGATTTTTAGGCATGTGAAAGCTTTATTTGAGCATGTATTTTCTATATTAACATGACCAAGCGGGCATGTATAAATTTCAAGGTTTTTCAAGCCCTGGCTATTAGGTTATAATTTGGTTGAGCAAAACATATATTTGAACTGCATATATTGTTGGTAATATTCATGTTTCTTTTGTAAATAATTAGATTCAAAAGTATTATATGATTAATCAATCCTTATACATATTTTTGACTATAATTACTTTAACTATTAAGTTCCTCTATTTTTGAGTAAATCAAAATATTTTTTGGTTATTAGTAATTAACAGCATTTTATTTTCAGATCCAGCAAACATAAATCAACTGATTCAGTTGAAGAAAATATTCCTTATACTCACAAAGTAAGTTTTGTGAAAATTTTTCTTGCTTATGGTGCTACAATCCCTGCTGCTTTATAAAATAGATTAAAAAATAAAATCATTTTTGATATTTGTTCTAAAGAATTTGGTTTAATTAAATGGTAGATTCTTAAAAAAAAATTGTTTCATTTGAAATAAATTTTATGTTTCTTACATACTATAATTTAGATGCATAAATATAAATCAAAATAAAATAAAAATCTGCCTAAATTTAAAAGCATTATCTGATTCAATACAATTATAACATGAAAAATAATTCCAGATGCATAAAACAAGGCAGTCTAACCCGAGTTGAAACTTTGACCGGGCTGATTATCTTTGATCAGTTAAATGTTGCTGAATATCAAATGAAATCACTAAAAGAAAAGGTTAAGCTTTGTAACTCAAACATGCTTTTAAATGAAAATCTCTTTGTGATTTTCATTTAAAAGCATGTATAATTCACGTGACTGAAACTTTGATGTTGAAAAGCTGAAGGTATTGATTTTATTAAGCAGTGATATTATAATAGTTTTGCATTGATTTGAATCCATTTTGATATTTGTCCTAAAGAATTTGATTTAATTAAATGGCCGACTCTAAAAAAACTGATGAATTAAACTGCTATTTTTATTAAGTAATTGTTATTGGTGGCCAATTCTGTGTTAATAAAACTTATGTACTTTTAAGAAATGCTAGATTCAAAAATTATATTTTTATTGAAATTTTTAGATTTTTTTCAAGTGATAAATGAGACAGCTAGCTACAAGAGAAATGTTATAATTATATGTACAGTGATCCCTCGTTTTTCGCGGTTTATGGGGACCAAAACCTTCCGCGCAAACTGAAAAACCGCGAAGTAGGATTTGCCCCTAAGCATTTTCGGGAATGCGGGTACATGAATGTTTTAAATATGTAAACAGTATTTATACTTCAGTCATTTAAGACAAAAATTACAACAGTATACGCATTTACTTAAACGTGTCGGTGCTAATTAAGAAAGTTAGTTACAAAACGTTATAGTAGTTCAGTACTAAACATTAATCAACATTGCTTTCTGAGAGAGGCGAAGCGTCTTGTGTTGGTGGGAGCTTTTGAGAGCCTGTGGTATGTACTCTGAGTCAACTCATCTCTTTGTTTGACATGCAGAGATCCTTCTCTCTCGCGCATCAACATGAAATAGCGCTCCTTTCCACAATGTGGCTGCCGACATGGTTGTATTTTTTCATTTTTAATTTATGATGAATATTTTGGAAAAACCCGTGAAGCACTGAAGCCGCGAAACATGAAGCGCGAAGTGGCCAGGGAACACTACTTAGTTCTTTATTGGAATTTTATCGTAATCCAATTAAATAAAAGAAAGCTCAGATACAGGCCTAGCATTTCAAAAATTTTCCAGGCCAGAAAGGAGGAGAGGAGCAAAAGGTATATATTAAATGCATGCTATAGGTAAAAATCAACAAAATGCATCCACTCATGTATGTTGTTTCTAAAAGTCATGGGGCATTGCTCCTTCACCCCGATTCCCCAGATGAAGGGGTTTCATGGATACAGGAGGGAGGCAGTGAGGCATAACGTTTCAAAATAATAATAATAATAGATAAATAATAAACGGGGATAATTTCACTCACTGGAATTGGTTTTTATAACTTGAATGGTTAGTAAATAAAAATACAGACCAATATTAGCAATTGAAATTTTGGAACCTCCCCGTTGGGGTGTCGAGTTATCAAGGTTTCACTGTATGTATCTATATATATATATATATATATATATGAGGTTTTTAAATTTGATTATACACAGGGTATGATTTATTGTTATATTTTTGACCCTGGTATTCACTCTGAGTAGTACGTTTCTGATTAGGAATATTAGTTTTAACACCAGAAGCCTTTCTAGTATCTTTCATAAATCTCGCAAAAGAGAATCAACTTTAAATTTCAATCAATACAATAAATCACTTAAATTTCTCACAGTGAACAAACATCATCTTAATTCTAAAATAACCCTTTCAAATAATTAAAAATCTTCAACAACATCAGATTATTCATACTCATTAGTTACAATACAACATATTTCTTAACACACCTTAATTCTACTATATCAAATCAATCTCTTATAACTCAAAACATTATCACAAACAACTTCAATATTGATGCAAAACAATTCAAATAAGTACAGTGTTACAGTGACACTATTCTTTAACTTTTATTTAATTGACATATCTCACAATGTTTTACATATCCTGAAATATCTGTGATAATGTCCTCCCAATAGAAGTAAGGGGAAATCAGGCTTAGCATTTAGTCCCAGGGTGGCCAAACTCCTCATGGGCTTTAGAAATTAGTTCTTTTCTAAGGGAAAAGGGAACGACAACCTTTATCAACCC
The DNA here is from genome assembly GCA_038502835.1 of Octonoba sinensis. Classification (NCBI taxonomy): domain Eukaryota; kingdom Metazoa; phylum Arthropoda; class Arachnida; order Araneae; family Uloboridae; genus Octonoba; species Octonoba sinensis. The sequence goes on from CM076600.1 coordinate 54,697,573, forward strand.
CTTCTTACTAATAGTCGGGACATCATTTTTTTTTTTGAATTTTACGTTATCGAGATTGTCACGTTTTTGATGCTCTATGATTTTTTCTTTTGTAAGTAAATGAGTTTGAGAACAATTATGATGGGAAATGGGATTTCTAGACAACATATCTGCTTCATGGTTTGTAGAGCCTTTTTTATATTTAATTTCGTAATCATATATAGATAATTTTAAAGACCAACGAAATAATCTACCTGTCAAATGTTTTACCTTACCTAACCATACAAGAGCGGAATGATCACTGTGTATAAGGAAAGGGGATCCGTGAAGATAATGTTGGTATTTGTCGAGAGCATCAACAATAACCAAACGTTCTAATTCAGTTATTGAGTAATTTTTTCATAAGGTCTAAACTGACGTGAATAAAAAGAAATAGGATGTTGCGTTCCTTCCGGGTGTTCTTGTTTAAGGAGAGCACCTAAAGATTCTCCTGAAGGGCATCTACATACAAATGACATTTTAGATTTGGATTGAACAGATTTAGAACAGGTTTAGAAATTAGGGAAAGTTTAACTCTTCAAAAGCTTTTTGGCATTCCTCAGTCTAAACCCATTTTGTCTCTTTTTTGAGAAGTTTATTTAAGAGTAATCTAAGCTTTGCATAATTAGGGATGAATTGATGGTAAACATTTATGCTTCCCAAAAATCTTTGTAAAAGTTTTTACATTATGAGGTGGTAGCAACTTTTTTATTGTTTCTATATTGGCATTACTGGGTGAATACTTTCCTTCAGAAATTTCATATCCTAAAAATTTTATGCTTGTTTTATAAAAATTACATTTAGATCCTTTTAACTTAATATTTTCTTCAAGGCAAATATTGAAAATTTTCTCCAGATGATCGAAATGACTTTCAACACTATCACTATAAACGATAATGTCATCAAAGTAATTTATGGCAAAGTTGACATTGTGCTTTTGTAATATTTGCCGTATCGCCCGCATGAATACGCTGGGACTGTTTTTCCATCCGAAGGGAAGTCTCAACCATTCATAAAGACCAAAATTAGTGGTCATAGCAAGTTTATCTCGTATTTTGATATGCCAAAATCCGCTGCAAAGATCAATTGTTGAAAAATACTTGCCATGCGTTAATACGTCTAGTACATCATCAATTCTGGGGATTCGTTCGGAATCTGTTTTAGTAATCTGGTTTAACTTTCGGAAATCAATACAAAGTCTACTTTTTTCCCCTTCATCTTTCTTTACAACCATAGTTACAGGAGCAGAATATGGACTATGTGAATATTTAATTAAACCCGCATCTAATAATTTAATTATTTGTGCCTTAATTTCTTGGTTATCTTGAGGAGAGCAACGATAAGGTCTTAAAGAGATAGGAAGCTCAGAAGGCAATACAACCTTCTGAGGTTCCAACCTGATACAGCCTACATCGTAACGGTCCTCACTAAATATGTTCGAAAACCTATTTAGCAACATAGAGAGCCTTTCATCTGCCTGAGTTTGTGGTGAAAAGTATTCCACAGAAGCAGGGGATTTTGTGTTAATAACGCCCGTTGGAGTTGGGCGAAGACTACTCTGTACCATACCAAGACACATATAATCACAATTTGAAGCAATTTTAGTTTTAACTGATAACACGCTACTTCCTTGCAATATTTCTCTTTTATCAAAATGTATTTTTATATCAAAAAGGTACATATGAGGTAGTGATAGCAAGCAATAATCTAACTCTGTGTCAAGGCAATACATTTCAACTAATTTTTCATAAGCCCCAATTTTGACCTTAATTTCAATTATATCATAGTTATTAATGCTGCCTTGAGTTTGTTTTAATCGTATATCCCCTCCCATATTTATTACATTATATTCCATATCTTTTAAAAATTTCTTCAGAATTACCGATATGCCTACCGACTTTTATCTGTCATGTCCCGTATCAGCAGCCGGGCTAAGTTTCGTGGACTAGACATAACAGCATTCATTTCTTTCCTTTATTTCCTACTCATCAGGTATTTACAAGAATACTATTTACAATGATGAATGACATGAATATTTACAAGTGACGATAATATTTACAAAAGCAGTCCCCATAGGGAACATCTCGCAGGAGCACAATTTACTCTGTGTTATCCTTTAAGCATCAGCTCACCAAGTGAGGCTAACCTTTGTTTTCCAGACCCTTCTTGGGGTCTCTTAGCCAATCAGAACTCGGGGTATAAGTTTTGGTTCATGTTTTAGAGTGTATCCGTAAAAAGGCCTCTATTGGTTTTAGTTCAGGTTTACAAAAAGTTATATTAAAAGGTCCCAACGGTAGTATGCTTTTACAAAGACAAAGAAAGGAATAATAATAATGTTTTTAATTTATTAGAAACCTCACATATATATATAATATTTCATGACTGATCTACCTATTTTCAGCATAACAAGCAAAAAAAGCACAAAAGAAGATCAAGCAGTGAAGAAGATACAAGAGAAAGAGATAGCAGAAAGTATGTATTTATTTTTACATGATTTAGTTTATTTATTATTATATTATTTGATTAAGTAACTTGACTTTGACGAAAATAAATTAATAGGTTTAATTATTGCATATTCTGCACCATAAAAAAATTAATTGTTTCTCATGAAACCATTAATTTCAACCAATATGTATGGGAAGTAACAAATGGGGGTTAGTATAATGTAGGATAATATCGTGAAACTGTTAAAACAAAGCTGGGTTTCTTAATTTCTTTTGATAAGTGGAACTCTTTTTAAGATTGACATAACTGTGGAATCCCTGGTTTTCTTCAACTGTAACATAATATTATGGAAATGGATAATTTGCAATAAAAATGTCAATTGCTACAGATAATATCTATTGGCTTAAAAAGTAATTTCAAAGTTAACAGTTTAGGCAAAATTTCTTAAAATTAATTCAAATAGCATATTCCAACAAGATTTTAGATGGTAAATTTTAATGAAATGAGTGTGCTACTGATTTATACCAGTCATCTAGTAGTAGTATCATGCCACCTCCCCTTTAAAAATCTTTGTTTTTGAGCCAGATTATCAATCTTATAATTTTTCTAAACAGTCAAACTTGGAAAAGTGCCCATCTTTGTAAAGTCCACTCTATCTAAAGCAACCACTTTTGCAAGCAAGTGGTTTTGTGTGTTTAAGCACAATGATTGGGGAAAATGTCCTACATAGTTACCACCTGTTTATGGTGTCCTGAAGGTGATTGATGAAATTTAACTCTCAGCATCACTTTGTTTTTTAACTTTCAAACAGAGGCGTAGCTGGGGTTTTCAGCGCCCGGGGACAACTGAAGATTTTGCGCCCCCTTGTGCCCCTGGGGGCGCCCCTAAAGGGAATTTTAAAAAATTTTATGCTTCCTAAATGATTAAGCTCTAAAAAGCAGCCCTTTTAACTTTCATTTTTATTAGCGACCATTCACTTCTAAGGGAAAAATGGGACACTTTCGCTTTGCAAAATTATTTGTCTGATTTCCCACGCACTCCTGTGCTACATTGGTCACTCTTGATATGATTTGCGGGCTCCCACCTTTTTGTCGAACATATTCACATCTTTTTAGTTCAAATAATTTTCTTTTTGCATTTAAAAATAAAATAAATTAACATTAATTTGGCTCCCCTTGGCACTGCTACCGGGGACAGCTGTCCCTCCTTGCCCCCACCCTCTGCTTTCAAATTGAAATATTGTACTAATTGACTTCTGTTAGAATGACTCTCTTAGAAGGGGGTCGAGAAAAAACAGAAGAAAAAATGGCAAGGGTCTACAAGCAGGACGGCGCAAGGTAATTTTCTGACCTAGGAAAAGTTGATTGGTGCGTCCCTTCCATACAAACTTATATTTTTTTAATTAAAAGGAACAGTAATAAGCAAATAATTAGTATCTTATATATTAATTAAAACATTCTTCAAAATTAACTCAGTTATCCCAAAATTTTAGGCACTTCATTCAATTGTGGTTTTTTCTTTCCATACAGAGTGTAGAAAGCTCCCAGTGTTGGTTTTGTGTCCCAAGATCCATTGGAAATTAGAGAATTTTGAACAATGACCCCTTCACCACAGGGGTGGGAGGGGGGGGCATAATTCTAAGTAACTATAGAGAAAGAAAGCACATGCCTTTGGAGTTTGAATGTTTGGTCACGGGAAGGGAGTGATCAACTACACATACCATATCACATTTATACATTTTTTGAAATTATGTAATTAACAACTGAGTTGCTTTAAAAAGGTGGTTTTATTTTTGCACCCCCTCAAGGTTTGTGCCCTAGGCAGCTGCCTAGTTTGCCTAAATGGTAGCTTCGGCCCTGTCTACAAGGTAAAAAAATTTGGGAATTTATAATTCAATTTCCTTAGCTGTGAAATTTTCTATCCTCATCAGTAAACTTGCAATGTCGAACTGTTGCATGTACTGTTTGTTTTATTAACTGGATGCAACAGCAGTCAGTTATAGTTCTTTTTTTAACTTTGAAGAGGCTGAATGTATTTTCAAAATGTTACTGCTCTTTCAATGACTTTCTTGAATATTCATGAAACCCCAGAGCTCCATGGAACATAATTTAAGAAATGCTGAAACAAAGCAATTCATGGAAAGCAATGGATCAATGTTTTACTGTGTTATAGATTATCAGAACTATATGGAATTTTTGACTTTATTCAAAGGTTGCATCGAAAATGTTGATTTACTTTTACATTTTTGATACTCTATTTTATTCTAAATATTTAAATACATGCAACAATATATATACTTTTTCTGCTTTTTTTTCTTTCCTCTAGCAATCACAGAAAACAAAAAGATAGTTTTCAAGAACATAATGATGTAATGGTAAGAGTTTAAAATTTTTTGTTGCATAGATATTAGGTCGTTTCGAAAGTTTTGTCCGTTTAATGACATGTGTTTTTGTAGCTCCATATCTCATACTGTGTCGTGGTATACACAGATTGATGGAGAATGTTGTACTCTATACACTGAGGCTGTTCATTTTTTCCTAATTTAAATTTTTTTATTATTTTCAGCCTATTACTATATGATGTCATTAAGCGATTTTCAGCCAATTTTTGTTTATGAACTCAAATTGAACCAAAGCGCTGCCGAAACGATCCAAAAATTTAACCAGGCATTTATCAATGATGGTGTTAATGAACGCACTGCTCGACGTTAGTTTGCGAAATTTCGTTCCGGAAATTTTGGCCTCGAAGATGAGCCCCGAAATGGTCGATCTAGAGTAATCCAGGACGAGGATTTGAGGATCCTGGTGGAGACTAACCCATCGCAAACGGTGCGTGGGACGGTCTAAGAACTGGGCTTCAGCTCCCATGTGGTTTTTGATGGTTTAAAACGTATTGGAAAGGTCAAAAAGCTCGAAAAGTGAGTGCCCCACAAGTTAAACGATCCGCAAAAATTGTCACGTTTCGAGGCTTGTTCTTCATTGCTTTTGCGTAACTAAAACGATCCTTTTTTTGATTGGATTGTCACGCATGATGAAAGGGGTTTCTCTACGACAATAGGCAACGTTTAGAACAGTGGTTGGACACCAATGAGCCACCCAGGCACTTCCCAAAGGCGAAACCCCACCAAAAGAGGATCATGGTTACTGTATGGTGGTCAGCGTCTGGTATGATTCACTATAACTTTCTGCAACCAGGCCAAACCATCACAGCAGAGTCCTACTGTGAGGAAATCGACGAAATGTACCAAAAATTGCGTCAGCAGCAGCCAGCACTGGTCAACAGATCCTGCTCCACTATAATGCCGGCCCCTGACACACAAATCCCCGTCCAAAAATTAAAGGAATTGTGCGTCGAAGTTCTTCCCCACCCACCATACTCCCCAGACCTCTCCCCAACCGACTACCATCTTTTCAAGCACTTCGATAACTTTCTCACCGGTAGAACCTTTGCCAATCAGGACCTATCAAAAACAGACTTTGTCGACTTCATCGAATTCTGAGCTCCCAATTTTTATGCCGACGGAATTAATCCACTTGTGTTACGTTGGCAGAAGTGCACTGATGCAAATGGAGCTTATTTCGACTAAATTGAATAAATACTCACTGAGATATTACAGTTTAAAGTAGACTCATAAAAACAGACAAAACTTTCAAAACAACCTAATATAAAGGAAATAAATGTATTCAGCAAAATAATGAATATTTACAGTGAGACAGAATGACATTGGAAAATTCATTACTGATACTTGTGCACTACTTAAAAAGAATAGGTTTTTATTTTAAATAACAGATGTTTCAACTTTTTAAAATCCACCATAAGTTGTGGAAATTGACTAAATTGTGTTTATTATTATTATTATTTCATTAGTAGGTTCTGATTTATTGCTAACGACTAATTAAAAAATCCAAATTGTAGTGTGTTGCCATTCATCACACTGTATGAAATCAAGAATAAAACCATGCGTGCTTCTTTTCCTGGTGATAATTATTTGTTTGTGATTGCAAGATTACAGTTATAGTGTAACACTCGTTAATGACTTGTCTATGGACTTTTAAAACTATATCAACACATGGATTTACTTATATGGCCTTTTCAACAAAAAAAAGAAAAGTTTGGTTAATTTGCCAGGTTAGAAAACTGCAATTTGAAGTAAAAATGTGCGTATCAGCAATTCAGAATTGATGTTTACGTAAATCCACCATTTTGAGTCGGGTTCCGATATTCGACAAATTCCGAAATCCGGCATAGGGCCAGTCCCAAACATGCCATATTTGGGGTTCGTACCATATCTGTTTTTGTCAAAATCTTATATCCATATTGTATTTCTGTGAAATTTTTTTCTTAACACTTGATTTTGTGGTCCCCCATCAACATCCTATTTTTTGAAAAAAAAATAGTGTAACCTAAATTTCAGTTGGAAAAGTACTCTTGAAAAGGCATCTAAACTGTGTTAATATGTTGAAAAAATATGTACAAATTTTAATGACTGCCAAAAACGTGAAAAAATAAAGCCTTAAAAAGAAAGTATATTCTACTTATTTCCCTGATAAATTTCATTTCTTAGTATAATCATAGTTCCTAATTCAAAAAAGTTTTTTTTTTTTTTTTTTGAGGGGAGGGATTAAAAAAAGAGAGGAAAGCAGAAAATATCTTTGTTTTAGCTCAACAAGCGTAGTACTGTTCATGGTTTAGGAAAATATCCAGGAACAAAACAAACCAAAAGCAGATGCTGAACAATTTCTGCACAATGACATGCAATGCACTAAATTTAATGGCTATTTTTCATGTGCAAACAAAAAATGGGTAAAAATAAGTCAAAATTCTACCAAAAAGTCATACTCATACATTGTTTGTAATAATCAGTTCATTCTATTTCACAAGTAAAATTTGTCTTAAGTAAAAAAATTAATAATTTCCGATTTAAAAAAGCGAATTTTTTTGGAATGGATGCAGTTTTTTAAATTATGTTTGTCATATATGTCTTTTTTTTTTTTTTTTTTAATAATTTTTGTGAAGGTACAAGGGTTTGTTGATTTAAATCAAACTTGTTTTAAATCACAAATTAAGTCAAGTGATTTAAAAAAAAAAATCATTGATTTAAATCATTGTTGAAATTTTTCTAAAATTTGGTTTTAGTGTTAGAAAGTGTTGTTCTAAACATAAAATGTTACATTTACAACCTCTGTTTAAAAAACTTCTTATGCCCTCTGATTTTTTTTTTATTTAAAAAAAAAATCACAAACCCTTCAAATTACCAACTTTGTTACATGATTTTTGTGAAGTTGCCATTGTCAATAAAACATTTTTGTGAAGGTACGGACAAACGGTAGTAAAATTGGCCTGTGTATTGGGTTGTGGTTGAACAAAAAAAAATTTGGATGTGAATTCATATACTTTGATATTCTTTTATTAAACATTATTTTTTTTCTTGTTAGTATCTTTCTTATCAGTTCTTTTCTTATCAGTTGTACAGGATCTACACTTCCTAAAACTATATTGAAAACCGGTCAACACTCCATTTGCCTCCTGGATCTTCACTATCTTGATTTTGATCAGAGTTTCAAAAGTTTTACAAATTATTGAAGCAAGGCTCACAGGTCTATAATTTCCTGCCTTAGCTTTAGACCCTTTCTTGAAGAGCGGCATTATGTTTGACAGTTTCCTATCTACTGGCACAGTCCCTGAGTTGTATGAAGATATGAAAATAGTTAAAACAACATCCACTAATTCCTCTACACATTCTACTAAAATTTTAGGATAAATATTATCAGGTCCTGTAGCTTTATTTGCTTTAATCTTTTTAAATTGAAACAACACATCATCCCTAGAAAATACAAAATTCTCAAGCTGTGTATTAGCTTGCGTCTAACTTAAGTCAACTGTTGAAATATAGTTTCTGTTAAATACACTGGGAAAAAAATTATTTAGAATATCAGCAATATCCCCATCATTTTGAATTAAGTTTCCGTTCTCATCCACTAGTGGGCCTACCTGAGTATTATGAGCTTGCCCAGAATTAGCATGAGCAAAAAATTTCTTAGGATTCCTTTCAATGTTATCTGCAAGCTTTTGCTCCAATTCCCTTTTCTTACTCCATACCAAATACTTGAAAGTACACCTAGCCTCGCAATACAAAATCCTCTCAGCATGGCAACCAGTCTCTTTAAGTCGCCGAAAAGCGGCTTGTTTGTAATTGAGAGCTTCTTTCACCTCCCTAGAGAACCACATGGGCCAAATTTTCGTAAATCCCCCCCCCCCCCTTTTTTTAAAAGGAACATAATCCCTTACTGTTTTCTCCAATTTCCCCTTAAACTCTTCCCACTGAAGATCAGCTTCACTATTCTCCAACCCAGAAGAAAAAAAACCTCTCTCAAACCCTGAGTTTTCACCCCTTTTTTGTTTGCATTCATTCATAATAACACAGAAAAAAGTATCTATTATAATAACATTTGATAGCTTCCAAGTATTTCTCATTTTAAAATACCTGAAGCACATTTTTATGATTTTAAAAAATTTACAAACTCATTCAATTATTTACCAGTTTAAAATAACTTATTTCTTAAATTTTCTTTTCCCAGAAACCAAATGTAAAGAGAAAACATAGAGAAGATATTTATGATCGCAGTCCCAAAAACTCCTCTAAAAATTATGATTATAGATCAAAAAAATCTGATTCAAGCGACAAAGAACGCCATTCTGGCAGAAAACGATCTAGGAGGTCATATTCTAAGGAGAGAGAAAGGTATGTTCATCCATTTTGATCAAAATCCAATAAGAAATTGTAAAAAAATTGTCACTAAAATAATAAGTTGCATTTAACTCTAGAAAGACGAAAGTGGACCTTTTTACTGCAAAGTATCATATTTGCATTGTTTATTTTTCAAAATCTTCCCTCTTCATTGACTTTTCTGAACTATTCAGAAGGATTATACCAGGGCTCGAAAATTGTATTGCCTGACATGCCCGGGGTTAAGTTATGATCGGGCATGAATCTTCTACCCTTATATGCCTGGCAGGGCATGTAATATTTTAAGTGAACATTTCTTTCCAAAACTTTTATTTTGTATTTTATTAAAAATCACTGCGTCCTTACTGGAGCTCAAAATTGACATGTTGACGGACTTGCATGTCGATAATAAAATGCATGTCGATAATACAATTTAGATTTTGCAAATTTTGACTTGTATCAACTTATTATAAAATATTTATTTGTAATGTAATTTTTAATGATTTAGATTTATGTTAAAATAATTCTTATTCAGATATAAAGCTGTTAATTTAATTTTTTGTTTAATTAATGCTATTTGACAAATTCATATGTTTTTATTAAAATGCAATAAAACAACTTCTAGGCATGCTAAAATTTTGTTTGGGCATGTAATTTTTTAAACAAACATGCCCGGCAAGATTTTTTGAGCCCTGGATTATACAGAAGAAAATTTGTTTCTTTTGACACATCATTATAGACACTATAAATGTAACCTGGGGGTAGTATTAACAGGTGGATTTTAAAATAGCGCGCTGGAATTCTTTTGAGCATGAGCGCATGTACTTTATTTGAAGTATGGCTGTTCATTTCTTTCGATCCTCTTGAACTGTTCAGACACATAAGAGGTTTGTCCCCAAAGCATCCGACCTACCTCGATTTCTTCACGCTTGACCTATTCTTCATCATCCGGTTGGGGCATCCTTCAAAGTGGTCCCCATAGGATTGAAGAACACAATTATATCGATGCTTCCACTTTTTAAAGCAGTCTTGAAAGTCAGTTTTTGGAACCACCTTTAGTGCATTCATTGTATTAGTTTCAACAGTCTCTTTGTTGTCAAACTAGTTTTCTTCAAGCCATATTTTCAATCGAGGAAATAGCCAAAAATCTCAGGGAGCTATGGCGGGACTGTATGGAGGCTGGCGAAGCTGTGCAGGACTGTGTTTTGATTGATACAGCTGCACAAGGTTTGATGCATGCACAGCAGCATTGTTGTGCCAGTTTTGCAGTCGCCAGTTTTGCAAAAGTGCAAACATTATCTCGGTTAAAATTTGCCAAACAGTACTTTCAGGGCCGGCACTAGCACGAATGGCACTCTGAGGCAAAAAAAAAATATTTCCGTCCCTACTATATATTATGAAGAAATATAGATTAAAAATGATCGATACAAATTTTAATTATACATATTTTAAACTTTAATAATATATATTACATTATATTGCACTTTCAAAACCTGAAGGAAAACAATCGCTGATCAGAGTGGACTGAATAAGGAAAAATAAAAAATAGAAAAAGAGAAAAAGCAATTGATTGCGTTTTTGCTCGTTATAAAATAAAGAAGATATTTTCTGAAACTGCAAACACTTATAAAGCGCCGACCGCCCGCCCCCCCCCCCCCCCTCAAATCTATTGAAGTTGCCTGTCGCTGTGGAGAAAAAAAGAATAATGAGCAAAGCAAGAGTAACCCAGTAAAAAATATATCCTTTCAACAAAGGATAGAAATAAGCGGAAACGTTTCAAGACTTTCCTGATGTGTTTGATTTTATCAAAATTAAACGTGTAATAGTATATATTAATGCAAAAATGAAATTAGATGAAGTTCTGATGCATCATTTCTAAAACTAAATAGTTTACATATTATTTGATTTTTTTTTTTTTTTTTTTTTTTTGAGATAAAAACTATTGTTTGTTACTTTAAAAGATGCAGTCCATATTTATGACCAAAGCGCCCCTAAGAACGACGCGCCCTGAGGCGGTCGTATCACCGTCTCAACCTAGCGCCAGCCCTGAGTACTTTTTAGTATTTCAAGGCCATCTTCTAGTTCCCTCACAGTCAAACGAGGATCCTGTCCAATCGCAACTCGCACACGCTCGATATTATCTGATGTTGTTCCCGTCCAAGGTCGACCAGAACGAGGATCACTGTCAACAAATGTACGCCACTTTTGAACCGCTTGTTCCACTCTTTTATTTGTGTTTTGCTCATACACTTGTCTCCAAAGGCCTTTTGTAACATGTTAATAGTTTTCTCATAACTTTTACCAAGACTTAAACAAAAGTTTTATGCAAATTTGCTGTCCAGTTCTTTCTGTCATTTGTAGCAATAAACAAAATCCGACAAACGTAAAAAAGTTGCAGTAAAAAAATACACACTTCACCGAAATTAATGCATCTAATCGGTAACTAAGGCATCTGAGGAGAAGATTAAGAGTTACTGATGATGTTCGTACCCTACAGAGGTTCCTGAGTGTTGTGGCACAAAGATATGAAGGCAAGTCGGATACTTTTGGGACAGAGCTTGTATTTTTATTTGTAATGCCGCAAAGGATCATCGGTAAAGAAAACTTATCAGAAGAAGATTTCTAAAACTGTTTCCGAATGTATCTGAAACCAATTCTCTTTCCAATAAACAGTCTGACTTATCTCAGGAGGAGTATGTTCCTGACGATGAAAATGATATACTTTCACCAGATAAATGTGTATATTTTGCGGACCTTTGATCTGCACTAATTGATTTTTCTTCACAGTTTGGAATAAGATGAAACTTCAATGTGCACTGATGCTCAAGATTTTAGAACTATTAAAAGACAAGGAAGTAGAAATCAGAAGAGAAAAACAAAATCAGTAAAAAATTCAAAACCATTAATCTTTTTTTTTTTTTCAAATTGATCAAAATGAAAAAATAGCAAAAATATGGAACATTGTGGAGTACATTTTCATCAGAAACTCTTTCTACAGGAAGAATGCAGTAGCATAATGTTTTGAGAGAAGTGCCTGGTCCAAGTTCATTTGCAGTTGGGCACGAAACTCTCGGCACGGACACACAGTGGTTTTTTTAGAAGAATTTGATTTGTTTATTCCTTTATTGTATGCTTGCGGGCATTTGCTTCCAAGGGCTTTTGAATGACATATGTAATCAACATATATCAGCCAACATCATCAAAAATCTCTGAATTTTTATATTAATAATAGCTACCCTCGAAATATTTTTATATGTTCATGGATATATATGTATTATTTTTCATTCTTCTTAGGGTTTATTCAATCAACAAATAAAAGTGTCTCTGTTTATCATAAAATTAAATAAAGGTCAGCTTTATTTGTCTAGATAAGAAATCTTGCAAGTATGTTTATTTTCACCTGAATTGCATGTTAATTACCTTCTGACTCAGTTAGCTAGATGTGCAAACCCTGTCTTATAAGGTCTTTTTTTTTAATGTATACTTTGACAAACTGAATGAATAATTATTTTAACTTTAGGTATGGAAAATGGATGGATGATCCTAATTGGAAGAGTGGAGATTATTCTGATAAAGAAAGGCACCATAGACGTTCACCAAAAGACTATAAGTCACAAAAAGACTATAAGTCACAAAAAGACTATGTGCAAAGAAATGTTTCTAGTGATTACAATGAAAATTCTAATGACAAGAATTCAAAAATTGAAAAAAATCAAGGAGAAAATGACAGATCTAAAAAGCAACAGGATGACATCACACCACCAGTTGATACTACAGAACCTCTATCAAAAAGAATGAAAATTGGGAATATTAATACAAGAACTGGTGGGGCTTACATTCCACCTGCAAAGCTGCGAATGATGCAAGAAAGAATACAGGACAAAAGCAGGTTAGTCTATTTTTTGTTGCAATTTTTCACAAAAACTTCATTTTGAAAACCTATTTTTCAAGTTTTTATTTTCAGAAAAAGCAGAAGAAAAGAATGTAAAGAAAGCAGTTTTTAATCAAAATAATTTTTTTGTACTATTGAATCTTGAACGAATTGTGAAGAATTTCTGAATACTTTGTTATTTAAAGTGACTTTTAAAATTTTATTGATAATTTTTTTAAATACTATTATAAATTGTGTGTGGAATAAAAAGAACCGGTATTTTTTACTGAAAATTATTTGTCTTCAGTTGTGCAAAACTGCTAAGCTAGCTGCTTTTGAAAAGCCAAAGTGCTATTTGTAATGAATACCATATCAGACTTGCCAACTCTCAGGCTTTTAGCCGGAGTCTACGGCTTTTTCATTGAATCTCAGGCCTCCGTCTATCGTTCTGTGGTCTCCGGCTTTTTCCCTGCTTTTAATGGGAGCTCGCTCCTTTTGTGCACTGTGGATACGTTCATGTAAGCGGCCCATACAGAGAAAAGTGTTCACCACACAACAGCTTTCTAGTTGTGTGTCGGGCACTTTTTGTTTCTGCACTGATGAAGTGGCTACACTGTAGCTTCGAAATAGCTATTTGCGCTACTTTTTATTCTGAATTTGGGCTTTTTTACGTTGCTTTATCTATGTACTCACCTTATTCTTTTGCTTTGTTTTGAAAAAATGTCGCAAGCAGTGTAAGAAAAAAATTATGATTTTCAAAGCAACACCAATTTTAAAAGTGCAAGTCAGGAATTTATTGCTGATCATGATCACATGATCATTTTTTCACCATTCTGATAAATAAAGAAATAAAATAAAAATAAGTATAAAAAAAAAACAAATAACCATCAAAGACAAATTGAAGGAAAAACAAAAATCCTTACATAGTGTTAAAAAAAAAAAAGAAAAACTAACTTCAAACAAAACTGCTTTAACTGGTAAGTTTATTTTCTATTTTTCTATTTATTTGTGTAATTTTTATTTAATCTTTAAACATGAAGGAGGAAAGTACACTTCTTATCTAATACACCATTTTTTTTTTAAAGGTGGGAAGTATACTTTGCTTTGGGGATGGATGGGTGGAGGGAAATCGGAGGTGGGAGTCAAAAACTAATTTAATTTTTCTTAGCAGCCTAAATGAATTTCTTTTCTTTAAAATTATTTTAATGTAACAATAGTAGATTAAAAATGACCTTATAAAAGGTTAATCTTTAATTATTGTCTTTTAATTAAATCTTGAATAAACGATTTCATCATTTTTCTGCAAACAACTTTATGATTTACGTATTTCTTACTAAGCTTATTTTATCGAACTTGTAAGAATGAATATATTTCCATGCATGCATCTATTGAAATATTTTTATCATATTTTGTAGCATTGTATTACTTTATGTGTGAGATTTTCAGTGTTCAAGTAAATATTGGCTATTTATGTTTTGCATATAGTAAATGTCTAATAAAAAACGTTTCAAAAAAAGAGATCATTGGTAACAACATGTCACATAGCATTGGTAGATTTTAATTAAAATTTTTGAAAGTTATTTTATCTATTTTCATCATATTTTTCTAGCGAAGAATATCAGAGAATTGCTTGGGAAGCTCTAAAGAAAAGCATAGTTGGGATGACTAATAAAGTGAATGGTTCGAACATAACAGAAATAGTTCCAGAGCTTTTTAAGGAAAATATCATAAGAGGAAGGTAAAATGAAAATTTATTCATGTCAATTTTACATTGATCAATATTATATAATATATATATGATGGTTGTTTGGAAAGTGAGGTCCAATTTCTTATAAAGTATAAATTATCAAGGATTTTTGAAAAAACTTTTGTATTTAATTCCATACATGTTTCTCTAGTTTTCTACATAGCAGGGGTGATTGTATTCCGGGTGTACTCCGGAAATCCGGGTTTTTCATATCCTCCTTCAGTGTTTTAAAATCAGAATTTTTTATCTTCAAAATTGAAAGTTTAGCGAATGGGAGCAAAAATACGCAGGGCTCCCACGGCTGCGCCAATTGCGCAAAACTGCGCCAAAACGATTTTTATGCTACATGCTGCTACAAAATGCGTTTTTTCGCAAAATTTGCGCCAAACAGCGATTTTCGGAAAAATAATCGAAAAATTTTTAGATAATATATTTTTTTAACTTTAAAATCGACATCATTCGATGCATTTTTCCTTTAGTCAACTAACTTTTTACCTTTGAAGCAGCTTATTAATGAATATTAGCTCTACCCTCTCTTAAGAACATCAAATATGGATGAGAAACTTGAGCAAAATGAGTGATGTATCCCACGCTTGTGGAAGAAACAGTGATACGATTTTAATATATTTTAGTATTATATAGAAAAAAATCATTCCTATTATCACTATTTATGTTGAACATTTTATTTAGTAAGTTTTTCTTGAAATAGATAAAAAAGTTTAATTTCATGGAACGTGAAAAAAAATAAACTTATCGTCTAATGTTTAGGAAATACTAATCAATGTGAAAAATCAATAACAGAACAGATGTTAAAAAGATTGCTGCTTCATTATAACAATTTTTTCGAATTCCTTAAACCTACTTTCCACGTGCAAGCAAAGGAGCGCATACGTTCTACAATCTTTTTGCATCCCCTATACAAATCGGATTTTTGCCATTTCAACTATTTATAATGTTTCTTCTGAAAGTAAATAAATAAAATGTATATTTATTTTAAATAAAAACATTGTTTGAAAATATATATTTGTTCCCGAAAGGTTTTCGAGGTAGACTTTCAAACGCTGCAAAATTAAACATTGATTTCAGCTTTTTTTCTTTTCTCATTACTCTTTAAGCTCTGTAATCTATATCATATAACCACAAGCAATTCAAAAACATAAATATAAAGAACAAAATAAGTAAAAAAAAAAATAGTCAAGTTAGAAAATCATTAAAAAAAGCATGTATATCTTAATGAATTGATGATCTTTAGCAAATATGTTAAGCAATATTATTAGAAGAAATAGAAATTTTGTTGTGGATGAACAACCTCATAAAAGTACACTTGCTTAAAGTTTCATTTTTTTAAAAACTAGATTTGAAAGTTATGAAATTATCATGCATTTCCTCTTTCTTTTAATTCAATTTAGCTTCTTTCAGCATCCAATTGCTGTAACCCTAGGACTCTTGAAATTTAATTGTAACTATTACACAATTTTTGAAAGATGTAAAGATAAATTGTTGGAATAAATAAATAAATCATTAGACATTAAATTATCAACATGTAATAAGAAATACATTTTGCCTCTCTATTATAGAACTGAAAAATATAATTTGGTTCTTGAATTTTATAAAACTCGGCAATTTACTTTTAGTGCCATTAATTACTTCCAAAGCATCTAAGTGAGCATTTAGGATTGAAATTTAAAGGAATATTTTTTAATCAGAAAAATAATAAATATTACTGCAGGTAGAAAATAGGATCAACTTCAAGTATATTTTTTGATAAAATATGAAATTATATTTAATTCATTCAAAATTTTATTGTTACTACAATCACAATGATTATACCTAAGCAAGTACCATTTAAAAAACAAAGGATAAATAGTTTAAAATAGTTGAACCTTTCATATTAGTTAGTTTTTGCTTATTTTCGTGAAAGAATAGTGTTTTAGCTATTAAACAAAAAAGAGTGCAATGATTTTTGAAATGAAGAAAATTTTAAGCTCTCTTCCAGCTATTCTTAACTATCAGAGGAAGAAAAAAACAATAAAACATTTTTTTAAACAATAATCTGTTTCTTGAGAAAAGTATTGGAAAACACCCCTATAGGTTTAATTAGTCTTACTTTTTTAATAGGTTATGAGTAATTTCTTAAAAAATATAAAAGTAATCCAGTTTTTGAAGGATGACTGATGTTTACATTTCCTATCATTTTGAAGACTTGAAACTGCTCTTACCCTTGATGTATGAATGACATTGCTTTAAAACAGCCATTTAATAATTAAAAAAAAAAGAAAAAAATCCTCCAAAAATGGTACAAAGTTGATATTTTCGGCTCCTAAACCGATACCAAAGTTGATTTTTTCTGCTCCAAACTGATACAAAAGTTAAAATTCTTCTGCTCCAAACTGATACAAAAAGGACATTTTACCTGCTCCGAAAGCTGCTACAAATTGTGTTAAGGCAGTGGGAGCCCTGAATACGCCGAAAAGCGATAAACATTCCCTTTGTAGCAACACTTTACGCAGCAAGGGTTGTAACGGCGTCAACTATCTTTGTTTCGAACAGGAACGATTTTCGTTGTTACTAATAACTGGGCGCCATTTTGGAAAAAGGTTTTCGGTGCCAAACCCCAGAGTTTGCGATGTTTATATTCCCGATATAAACATCGCCAAAAATGGTAATTTTTTTCCCGGACTTTATTTTTGTTTTTAAAAGAACGATATGGAGTTTTATTTTCGGATTTAGTTATTTTTCCGATAAACATCGCAAAAAGTTACTCATTTTCTGAACTTCATTATTTTTGCATAATAACACATTTTTACGTCCTTTTCCTGAAATCTGCGCTGGACTTCGAGTTATTTTCTCAACTTTTATTTTAAAAGTTTCAGAGATTTGACAAATAAATACAAAAATAATAACTTTAAATAGAAAAAGTATTTCACTGCAAAAATTTGGCAAAAAATATATAGTCATGAGAAATTCCTATTCATTATGTTTCGCTATAAATTACAATTTATTTGCAAATTGAATTTTTCTTATTAGTTAGAAGTAGGTAGATAAAATATAAATTTTAATTTCAAAAGTTATTTTAAACATGCCGTTGTAACTATATGTGTATAAAAGCTGTCATATAATTTATGGTGCATAAAAGGGGATACCGACTTTTTGCATGAAAAGTTTTCAGGGTTTTTTACTTTGTGTCACAATCACTCCGGACATAGTTTCCATATTTGTTTAAACTTTCTCACTATGTTCCACAAGCTTTTGTATGTCTTAGTCATAGACATCTGCCACCTGTGGGGATAACCAGTCCTGAACTGTTTCTTTCATTTGTTGGTTAAGTGATTGCATTGAGAAACTTCTTTAGGTAGCGGAACAGGAGATATCAATCCCAAAAAGTAAGAGGACAAGCCATTCTTTTCTTTTGGTGTTCCTCAGTAAGCAGTCCGGGGCATGCGCACAATATATGAAATTGCAGCTATTCAGAAACAATTTGATGCAAAATTGCTCTATCCGCATTCAGAAATTCCAGTGCTAAAATTGAAATTGTGATTAATTTCTGATGGTGGTACCTTGCTGTCAGAAACTGAATTATTGGCAGTATTTCAGTTGGCAGCTTGATCAACTGTTTTAAACATTGAATAAATGAAATGGTATGCCTCTATTTTTGTATGCACAAAATAGTGAAAAAGACAGAAACAACTTCATTTGAAAAGATGTTGACTGAAAAAAAGTTGCCAAAAAAGTTTTCATAAATGCTGCCTAGTGTCAGAGTTCAACATTTGAATTCCACTTCAAAATCCTATTTAAGTAAAATTCATGTAGATCCAAAAATTGTGTACGCTTAAAAAATGCTCCTTGGCGTAAAGTCATTGTGAAACTCGTTAGCTTATAGGGGAAAACAGACTGCTGAATGCCAGCCAAAGCTAAAAAGCTTTGGAAGTGGTAACGCTGCTAATATTACTGTAAAAGGACAATGTTAAAAAACTGAAGCAAATTCGTAACTGGTTCTCTTATTCTAGTTTGGTTAGTTGGAAGTTTTTCTCATTTTTATGGTTTTCCTGTTTTCAGCCCTATCTGTAATACCTCTATGCTAAAAATTTAACTTAGATTTAGTTGAGATTAAACTCTTTATCAATATCAACAGTGTATTTTAAGAATTTGGATAAAATTAAAAAGTTGAAAACAATATTTTGCCTTCAAATGCTTTTCTTTTTTTTGGTCTCTACAGAAATTAATTTTGATAAAATTAGCATACAGAATTCTTGCAATATCATAGCTAATTTCTTAAAATATAAACTTTTTTGTGTTTTTCTTTCAGAGGCATCTTATCCAGAGCAATAATTCAAGCTCAGTCAGCTTCACCTATTTTCACACGTGTATATGCTGCTCTTGTAGCAGTAATAAATACAAAAGTATGTAAATTATTACTATAATTATTTTCTTCGTAAAAATTTTATTGTTCTAAATGTTATTAAAAAGTTTTAAAAAAACACTCACTTTTATGTGCATAGTAAATTTTTAGTAATCTAAATTCCAAAAATACAAAGTTTTTTTTTCTTTTGCATCTTCTAAAAATTATGATTGAAAAATAAAGGGAAAATTAATTAATTCAAATGTTCGTGGCCAAAAGTTTTAAAACTAAAATGTAGGAGGAATGAACTTTATTTTAAGTGTTAATTAGAAAGTAAAATAACCCACTTTTTAATAAAATTGCTGGCGGAAAAATAGTTAGCAGCAACTCATAGACACTTTCTCCATAATAATTGCATCAAATTTTGGATGTATATTAATTTAAGCCATCATCTTTGTCGAAGGAAATAATGTACATATCCGTGGAGAAAAAGACGAATAATATCAAAAAGAATGATACATAATTTAAATAAAAATGTAATCATGTTCATAATTTAAATCCATGGCCCACCTTTCAATTGATTATGGGATCCCTTTACTGGATCATGTTACTGATCATTCTACTACATTAATTTAAAAGTCGTAGAAATGGTAATGTTTGAAATGTAAAACTAGCATTTTCTGAAATGCATTTCCTTGATGAGTAGAAATATACTTGGTCACCTGTTGGCCATAGGGCTCATGATGCCAACTCGTCACGACAGAGGAATATTGACGATGTAATTACTGGTATTTTCTTAGGTGAATATAAATAGGAGATTTTTTTACCTACATCAGCAATATTTTACTAGCGTAGTTTTTTAAAATCAGTTGTTTTTTTATTAAGGTTATTAAACCCATAATTATTCAAACTACATTATTTTAATTCATTTTATGCTTTTATTGTATTAGAAAAAATTGGCAACACATGGTCCTAAATGTGAAAAGTTCGTGTTGGCGACAATTCGGAAAATGTTGCCAACATGATGCTCTATGTTCAAAAAATATCGATATTGTTACAGCATTAATTTGTACATGAAATTTGATAAACCTGTATAAAATTATATTGCTTACATAGAGAAATCAATTGGCAAACAATGGCACAAATATCTGAAATTTGAAAAGATTTGAAGGAATTCATGCAAATTTTAAAAAGTCTAAAAATGAAACTTTGACTCTGAACCTCATAAGTTCAAACAAGCATTTCAAAGTATATTTGCTTCTACGAAATGTTCGAGTACCACTTAACTACAGCTTGAAATTAGCCTTACAGAAAAGTTATCATATAATAATTTTAAAAAAAGGGGAAACTGGAAGGAGAGGAGATTATTTGCGTAACTATAGCGATGTATTTATTACATGCGTCAAAATTCTGCAAACGGTCAAATTTTCAAAATCTTTTCGCTTCTTGACAGAATTTCAACCTTTTTATGTCCAAAAATAGGCTTAAATTTCCAATGGATTTTAAGATATAGCTTGTGTTTCTATCATAATGTTTATAGAAGTTATTCAATTGAGATTAAGGAAGATGAAAAGGCTTATATTGATTTACGATTGATTGGTTGATAGGAGCAGTCGATGACATATCATCAGGAAAAATGTTTTTAGTGGGATAGATTAAATACTTATTATTGAAGTGGATTGAAAAGTTTGAGAAATATTAGTTCTACAGTTTTCTTTGTTTTGATTTCCTTTCCTACTTTTTATAATAGGGAAAAAGATACAATTTTAATTAATTATATGTCTAGATTCATAATATTATAAAGTGTCGTAATCAGGCCCCATATGTTGATGACCTAAAACATCCCTGAAAATGCTCTAAAAACGCACCAAAAATGGCTCAAAAAATGCCTTTAAAGTTTTAAAATGCACTTAAGATCTGAAGTCAAAATTCCATTAAAGCATTTAAAATGTTTTTTTAAAAATTAAAATAACATCATGAAATGACTTTCTAAAATAAATAAATAAAACAAAATATTAAAAACAATGCAACAATAAATGATAAACATCTGTTTTAATTTAATAACTTTACTGTCTTAAATGACAGAATCTCAATTGCTCTGAGTAATTTAATGTTTTTTTTTTTATTATTGTCAAAGACTGCATAGGAAAGTAAGGTTTTTATCTTGAAAAAGGTTTTTTTTTTTCACACATAGTTCAGGTAAATTTGAAATAAATAGGAACACTCACGAATTAATTTCTTCAATCTCATATACTAGTAACTTGTCCAATTATAACATCAGCAAGTTTTTAGTGCCAAAAATACTTTGTTTTCTTCAATTTGTCTTCATTCAGTTTTGTGCAATTGATTTGCAGTTCTACCCTCGACCAACTCTTTTAGTGTTTCGTAAAATTTAAGGAATTAATCAAATTAAGTTTTAATCAGAAAACTTTTTTAAAAAGAGCTAAAACATAGAAAAATGAAAAAATACGTTAAAATGCTATGAAAAGCTTTTTAAAATGCCCAAAAGCAGGGAAAATATCCAAATATGCAGAAAAAGCATTATCATTAACTTCGGGGCCTGATCCTAATAAGCAACTGTTTTTAAAAAGAATATAATAAATGACGTGAGTCATTATAATACATATTTTCTTTGTGTTTAAATCCTCATAGTATCTTTCATTTGTAGAATACTATTTTATTGTTAAACAGTCGCCTGCCCTCTCTCAACTTGATTAGAGAAAGTTGAAGTTGAAGTTGATTCTGTGTTAAAAATATATTACTTCACCATAGTTTTTCATTTTATTGCAGTTTCCTGAAATTGGTGAATTAATTTTAAAACGGCTAATTATACAATACAAAAGAGGATATCGACAAAATAATAAAACCTTATGTGTAACAGCAGCAAAATTTATTGCACATTTGCTAAATCAGGAAGTGGTAAGTAGTATTTTTTAATTTTATTATTATTGTTATATGTATTTTAAGATCTGCAATGTATGTTTTAATTCTTCATTTTAACAAAATTTTGCCCTGGCATATTTTCAACATATAAGGTTTTTAGGTAAACTAATTGAAAGGCAGTTACTTGCATTGAAATATTCTGAATAGTTTGATAATAAATCTTTATAAATCTGCTTTCTCATTATAATTATTTTAAATGAATTTCTAAAAAATTTTGCTATGTTCTGTTTAAGGCTCATGAGGTACTTATGTTAGAAATATTGACTCATCTCTTAGAAAACCCAACGGAGGATTCTATTGAAATAGCTGTTGCCACTTTAAAAGAATGTGGATCCAAATTAACTAAACTCTCACCAACTGGAATGAGAGGTTTGTAACTTCATAGTGCCATTATATTTGTGTTTGTGTTTCTTCTTGAACCATTTTTTTTACATTTACTGGTTATCTTTACTTTTTTTGTAAAAAATATTTCCTTTCACTAAAGTTATTGTTTTTGCTAGAGTGCAAAAAACAAATGTGTGTGTGTATTACAAAAGCATTTTATTTATTCATTGCTTTATCACTATTATTAATTTTGTATTTTTCGCCCACCCCCTCCCTAAGCAAAATTCTTGGTGTGCTACAAACCATGAAATATTCTTGTCAAGAGCATACATATGTGAATTTTATGTTCAAATGGAATTCCATTTCAAAAATTTGATTTAATAAAAACTAAATCAGCTAAATTGAAATTACTTAGTTCTTTTTTTATTGCTGGCCTCATGAAAATATTAACTCTAAATGTTTTTTGAAATTAACATTGTTTTAAGGTTTGGAAATTTATGCAAAACCAATTATTATTTTAAAAAACAAATAAATAAATCCAGTTATGGTGGTGTTATGTTTTCAAAATATATATATATATACAGTGAAAACTCTAACCAACCACCTTGATTAAATGGCCTCTTCTTCAAACGACTGAAACTCCAACTGACTGGAACAGAATTTTCTCGCATTAATTTAATACTAGCTTGACCTCCATTAAACGACCACAGTTAAACAGTCTCCCTCTCAAAACAACCAGGGAAAAAAATTTAAATCCTCCACTTTTATTCCTGAATCATTCATTTTTTTTTCATATTTTAAGTATTTCTAATTCTTGTGATAGATAAATTTTAGAGATTTTGCTTTTCATCATTTGTAGTGCTTTCCAAATTTATTCCTGGTAACTTTCCATTTTATACAAGATTTTTTAAACAAAGTCGTTTAATGTTGATTTCCAAATCTGTATAAACCTGATTTTAGATCATTCAGAAAAAAATGTGCATATTTTTAAAATTCTTTTAGCTAGGATTATATATTTTACATTGAACACGTTTTCCTCTCATTCAACTTTCATCTTGTAAAAGTTTTAGAATAGACTCCTATATGTGTGTATTACTGCAAAGGAAATACAGCATTTTTCACTAAACAGCCTACTGTTATTAATTTATTGAGTTGCTTTTTTATTGTTTTAAAAGCATGAAAAAATAATTAGAGTGTTGTTTTAGCTATTACTGACAGAGTTCGAAGTCTCCTTCATGAGGGAAGTGTCGATGTGCGTGTTCGTTATATGATTGAAGTATTTTTTGCTGTTGAAAAGGATGGTTTTAAGGTAATTGTTTTAATTTTTCTGATTGAACCTATTTGAAATGAATATTTATTTATATACAGAGTATAGATAAATTCCTGTCGCTTGTGCATGTCATGTGCATTATGTAGTTGAAACCGCCATTATACGTAATGCTAACTACAAAGCATATTTCTGTACCAAAACTTTTTAAATTTGGCAAACGTTCCTCTTTTTTTCCCCTTTTAGAAATTATATGAATTGTACTAAAAATTAAAAACAACTTAAAAGAAAAAAGCTATAAATGTAATACCAACGATCTTCCACTCGAAAAGATTGGACACTCTGGTAGAAACATATGTTAAATGCTTCGGAGCTGAGCGTTGCTAAAGTATGGGTACAAAAGCCAACATTTAGGAGGATATTTGCGAGAGAATCTTGGCGAAAAACATACTGAGGATGTCATTGCGGCAGTAAGTCGCCAAAGTGGATGCACTGCTGTTTTGCAAGCAGGCACGGCGAGATCGTCCGACACCCCCCGGAGACACCGGGGGTCCGGGATCATGTATCAGAGAGGTAACAAAAAGAAAGAGGCCAGAAAGCGCTGAAACACCCTGGGGTGCGTTGTTTCATGGTCGACCCTTCTATTATTATTATGAGCGTGTCAATCACTTCTTAACGAGCTTCACATAGTTAAAATATATAAGGAAAAATAAAAGCAAACACAAAGTGTGCCCAACTATCAGGATAAAACCTATTTGCTCCTGTTAAGGAAGATTCGATAAGTTGCTTTCTTTTTTGGAAAAATTTCAATTACGGAAGAAATTTTGTTGCTGCTGCAAGTAAATTACAGTACAAAGCGCTGCCGTTAGAAAGTCACGGAACACGGAGGGCGAATTTTATCGGATTAAAATAAATGGAAAAATCTTCAGAAGACGGCTGTCGATTAGCAAAAGGACTTCTTTCGTCTTCTTCTTAATAAATCTTCAGCCTCCTTCAAAATCGGAAATTTAGGCAATTTTTTTCTTTAAAATGTATTTTAATTACACCGGGGGGCCGCTCCTCAATGCTTTCTGACACTCGACCAACGCTGGAGCAATTTGAAGTATGTATTCGCGGAAAATGATTTAAATATTTTAAAGCATTGTTTCAACATACAAATATACTAAAAATAAATAGAAAATTTAAGTAAAAAATTTCTGCTGTGTTTATACTTCTACGGCTATCTAAATTATTGGGCTTTGTTTATAAATATCTTTAAATTCTGTTTTTGGTCAAATAACCCTCTTATAACGAATACATTTTTTTTCCGAAATTTTCTATTGACTGAAGGGGTGTAGTTTTAAACAGTTGCAGTTCTGATTTTTAAAATTAAATTTTTTAACTTGAATACAATCATCATATCCAGAAAAAAAAAGGGCTCCATTAAGAAAAATGCACAGGTTTATCTCCAGCGCTCTTCATTAATTAAAAATTGAGCTCTGCGCGGACAAAACAGAAAAAAAAAGTGCGTCAGATTTCAAATTAAACAATTCCAAAACTACAATTCGTGTCTATAAGTGTTTTTATATCAGCTTTTCCACCAGAAAGTTCTCTATAATTCGTAATTGTCAAATTTTTATTGAAAGCATTTCTTCATAAGAGCTTGAACTTGCACGCAAAAATAATCTCAGACATTAGCGGCGGCAGCATAGGGAATCGTTATTTTTATTTTATCAAGTATTAAAGGAATATCTTCAAAAATGAAACATTAAGCCAAACCGAAAAATTAGCCTAGTGAAGCAAACCTTTATTATAATCCCGCCGTTTTTACTGTTCTGGAAATATCAGGGAAATCAGAACATTTTTTCTTTGTTTTTGATTATCCCGGAGTTCCAACGATTTTATCTGTAATCCTTAAAATTATTCAACGTTCCCTTATTAAAATTCAATTCTGAAATTATTTTACTCAAGAAATTTCTTTGCATTGTCGTTTTTCATAAATTTGTTGCCCACATATCAAAAAATGTGATCCTTTTGCATCTGCAATAGGAACTGAACATTTTTAATTTTCGATGTTTCTTATGCTTTGTTTAAAGGTAAAAAAATATAATTTGTACTTTTTTCTCCAAAACTTTAATTTGAAATTTTTAATCGAAATTTCGTGAAATAAAGGTGGAAACTGTTAAATAATATTTTTAAATTTGAAAAATTCAGAAAACAAAAGTCATTAACTATGCACTTATGACGATAATTTTTTATTACACACATTCATTCATCATATAAATTGATTCTTTGCAGGAGGAACTGGTTAAATATCTGCAATTAATTGCAAATAAATATATGACTAAATAAATAATCAAATGAAAAATTAATTAAAAAATCATTTATTTCATTTTTTATTCAGTACGCATGTGAAATCTTTGAATAAATTCTCATGCTGTATATTAAGAGAGTTACCTATTTCATGAACTGAATTTTTTGACACGCTAACCTTAATCCTACAATGTTTAATTTTATTGTCAAAAGCCTTTTCTGGAGCTTAGTATTTCCTAATATAATTAAATGCTTTTCTAATCTTTAAAACATGCATAAATTTCTTAATAAAATTTAACTAGTTCAAAAAAGTTTGAAAGTTATGCATGTTCACATTTTTCTTTCAAGCAATTACTCTCACCCGTCAAATATTCATTAATTATTTTGTTGCATAGTATAAAATTCAATTAAATAGAAGTAAAATTAAGAAAAATGCTTTGTGTTTTGAACATTAAATTGTTAACAAGTAACAAATAATTAAAAAATGCATCTTGTCCTTCCGTAGAACTATTATAAAACTAGATCGATACTTGACTGCAAAATTTTTGTGCAGCAAAATCTTTTGGCTGTAAAAATACCCGTTTCTTCATCAAAATGACAAAACTAAATTTTGGAAATTTTTACCTGCTGTAAATTTTGTTATATCTAATATTTTAATGTAGCATTCATTGGTGTTTTGCATAGGTCTGATTTTTATCTTTTGTATATATATATATATATATATTACAGAGCCGTATCCAGAGGGGGGGGGGGCCGAAATCCCAAAAATTTTTGCAATGTAGCATTGAAACTTTCCTCTATACTAGTGTTTCAAAGTCAGCCCCCCCCCCCCCCCCCCGAAAAAAATTTCTGGCTACGGCCTTGTATATAGTATATATATATATATATAAACAAAGATTTAATCAGGCAAATTTTCTGAAAAATCTCTTTAAATCTTAATACGAAATATTTTCCCCCATGTGTTTGATTATTAACTTCATGTAGTTTAGCTTGTGGTAGACTTGTAAATTTCATTGCTTTAGTACCATCCAAACTAAGTTTTGCTTCTTAATTTTTGTGTAAGTACTTGCTCAGACCAGCTTTACTTTATTTAACAGTAGTTGAGTTATACAGAAACAGACGTGACTGTCACCTATTAAAGCAAATATAAAATACAGTGGAACCTCGCTATTCATACACATTTCGTTCCTAGAGGCAGTTCGAATGGCGATTTGTAGACACTCAATGAATTAACTTTGATATATTATTTTTAATAATTTAAAATAATAACTTAAAATATTACTTATTAAATGCTAAGCTAATCTTAAAACTATAACTAATCGTGAAGTATGGAAGAGACTGGAGACCAATAATTCTTTCCATTTTGCTAAAGGGAACAAACTAATAAACAAACAGGAATATTGAAGTTTTAAATCTTTAATTATTAATCGGTATTGTGTAAGGCAAGCTATACTCGGTTAAATAAATTCCCGTAGGAAGTGGAATGAAAGTTAATTTAGAATATTAATCTTCCTCCTTCATATGTGTGATGGTTTCAATATTCCTAACAAATATTTTCCATTCGAAAAGTGGACTGAAAGCGGAAGGGAGGGGGAGGTTTTGAATAAAAGTCGACACTTTTGTAACTATATTAAATTGATTTCATAAGAACTCTCGCGATTTACAATACGAAAGTATTGAGCAAGAATGCCTAAAAATATGATGTTTTCCTGTAAAAATCAATCTTTTCGAAATTTCATTTCTAATTCTTGAAAAAAAAAATCATTTGCAATATTTTCTTGAGTAAAATGTAGCTTTTCGGGAAAATTAAATTTATCGTTGCAAACATTGTTTTGGAAATCATTAGCACAAAAATAGGAGTTCCGAAGTTGTTTTGTTAAAAAGAAGAAAGATATTTTCAATGCTGCTTCTTGTAAATCCGGTTTTTAGTAACTGGTTCAAATCTATAACTTTGGATCAAATTTTGATATTAATTTATTTTTACGATGAAGTTCTGTATTACACACAACATTTTGCATTCGATGTTGCAACGTTTTCAACTAAAACATTGGGAACGGAAATCTTTTTCACTAATCCCGAAATGTTGAAGGTAACGTTTGTCCCCCCCATCCCCCGGGAACAATAAATATCATATAACAACTTATATTCAAGGCCTAAAATTGCAAATTTTACAACGATAAGCTCTTCTATTGTACTAGAAACGGTACACTCAATTTTTATCGTACAAAATCAATAATTCAGTGTCAAAATCATCGCTTATTGCTTTTTAATATCATTGCTTTTTAAAACACGAAAGGAAAAACTGGCATTTAAAAAACTTTCGTTGTAATAGTCGAACCAGAATAGATTACTATAGATAACTTTTCCTGTAATATGGGATATAGCGTTTACATACTACTTAGGTACACATTTCTGATTTTGATCCAGTGAAATTTAAACATATTTTGCAAGACGATGCCAGGCGCTTAGGAAAGGGGGGGGGGGGGCTCAGGGGGCAAAAGCCCCTCCCATTAGAAATCATACTGTATAAGGATTTTGGTCATTTTGTGAAAACTATGAATTTATTTTAATGATCTATAAAAATATTCATTTATTAGTGATTTATATTAATAGTAATGAGTGAATACTAATTACTTTTTAATTGTTAATTGTTTTTTTTTTTGTTTGGAAATAATTTTCAGTATTTGGAAATAAAATTGTTTGAGCAGCTCCCATGATTTTTAAATTGCTACGCTCCAGGATGAAGCACAATGAGCAGTTATTTAATGGTGGGTGCAGTGAGATTGAAAATATAGACATGTTAATGAAAATGAACGTGTTGCTTGGGGATGTTGATGTTAACTTTATCTTAAAAACATTATCAATACATGAACATTTTCAGTGCCGGATATAGGGGGGGGGGGGCAATGCCCCCCTGGAGGCACTTCTGGGAGGCGGCAAATTCAACTGTGATGCAAAAAATAAAAAGGCAAAGGAAAAGAAGAAGAAAGAAAATAAAATCAAAAAAGGAAAAAATATTTAATTAGGGAAATTTAAGTTTTGGAAAAAGAATTAAAATCCTGGTTCAGAGCTCTGATTTGACCGGCTATTTTGATAACGATTAAAACCGATTAATACAATTATTTATTTGTATAAACTGTCGGAAACTAAAATTTAGGTATACTCAAAATGTTGCGTTATTGATCAGTCGGCCGGCTCCTTTGGGGCGCCCAAAGCATCCTTTTGGGAAGGGAGCGGGTAGGAGCTTGTGATAGTGAAATATAAATCATGCCATGCTCAAACAATGCAATAGTTTTTCTTTTACAAATTTTCAAAGACTCCTTTTGGGAAGAGGCGGGAGGTCGGAGGGGAGAAGGGGATCTTGTAAGTGTCGTTTGGGGGGGGGGGAGAAGGCAGACACATGTCTTTTCGATATGGACGTTAGTAAGAGGGGGGAATCCTGCCCCCTGGTTAAAAAAAAATGCTTGTTTTGTTTTGAATTTCCATGAGTATTTTCATGAGTAAAATCGTTTAAATTTTAAGCAGTTTTTGTTTGCTTTTTTCGTAATATTTTTGCAATCCCAAATGCATCTCCTAAGGCCTCAAAATTATTCCGGGGACGAATCCATCCCTTCAACTGTCAGAATTTCATACATGCAATTAAGGGGGGGGGGCACCCTAATGTTGAGATGAGAGGGCCATGGCGTGGGAACATTAAGAAAGTTTTCTGGGTTTATCAGTGGCCACCAAATAGAAAATCCTCAAAAAAAAAAAGCCCAGCGCATAAATGTTTATGAAATTTGAGCAATAATTGGATGGAGGCGAGGGGGGGGGGGAGTTTTGTCTTGCCTCGGAAAACTTCAAAACCCGGTACTGATCTTTTTCACACATTTGCCTATAGTGAAAATTTGAATAAGATATACTTCATATTGTATCTAATAAAATAAACAGTTGAAGAATAGGCAATAATACTGATTAGTATTATTGCCTATATTTATTCGCTAAGCTAAATTTATTTTTATCTCCTAACTTGAATCTTTATTCATGTTTCCTTTTTAAACTCAAAAGGATGAGTAGTGAAAACAAGCGTATTATGTGTATTCGTACCCAAAGAACCCACATGTACAAGCGTAATGCTTTAGCTCTTTACACAGCTAAGAAAGAAAGACCAAACATCTGTTTTCATTTTGCGGTTTTCCTGAGAGCAACAAAGATGTCTCCACAGCGGAAGATGGTACGATAAGGATAACGACCTACCCCCCCCCCCCCCCCCCCAGAACAAATCCTTCTAATTTCTAGGAATTCCGAGCGGAAAGCTATGGCAAACCTGTCGCCAATTCTAAGAAGGATCAGTTGAGGTTTGGCGGCAAAGGCATGCGAGCTGCCCTAAATGTTAGTTTTTTTGTTATACATCTGTAATCCGCAACTGTAAGTAAACGGTTGTTTTCTCGGCAATACCGAAACCGAAGTGTCCCATCTTCTTCTTTCTACCGTCTTTGGTAATACTCTTGTGTCATGGCAAAAAGGAAGCATCCTAAAACATACTAAATGTCCTTGTTTATGCTGACTAAAAGTTGGGACTTATGATCCCCAGTTAACCCACTCCCCTACTGTGTTCCTCATGTTGGAGAAAATGAAGGTAAAAAGATTTGTTGGATTCGTAACAACTAGGAACTTAGGAGGATATCAGTGAGAACTGGTTCCGTAGAGATAAAACAGCCCACTCTTAGCTGGTTTTTACAATGCCAGGTTTTTGGAATCAGGCCTTATGTAATATGCATTGTATTTCTCTTTTTTTTTAAAGTTAAGTTACATTTAGTACAGTTACATCATAAAAATGCTAGTTATAGTAGCTCTTGTAGAGCAAAAAAATACAATGGTTCAAATGTAATGCAAAACAGTTTGCTCAGAAAAGGATATATTCTTTTGTTTATAAAATTCTTATAACTAAATAATTCGGAGTAAGCTAAGATGGTTGTATTCTTCTCTATGGAAATAAACTATTAAGTTTTGACTTTCGTATAACCAAATGCTTTGAAATCATTATTTCGTTGCTCTGTAATACCTAATAATGTGCTTTTGGTTTTCCTATAAATTTTGCTATCAATTCATTGCTTAATAGGCTTTTTATTTAACATTTAAAATAAAGTCTCCGACCTGTTTTATATTTTCTTCAGGATTTTGAGACTCTTACTAAAGAATTGGACCTAGTTGAAGAAGAGGATAAATATACGCATTTAATCACTTTGGATGATGAAATGGAAAGTGGAGAAATGTTAAGTAAGCCTTGTTATTTTTCTTTGAGTCACCATCAAGACTGAAATTGTTTGAAAGTATTTATTAATCATTAAAAATATACTTTGTGCATTCCCTTTCTTTTTTTTTCTCTTTATTTATTTATTTATTTACAAAATTCAATAGTTATGTAAAATAACATCATAAAAATTTGTTACACTGAAAGGAAAATCCCTTATTCAGATTTTCTTTTTGTGATGACAAGTATTGAAAAACAGGGAAAAACATTTTTAATTCCCCTTAACATTTTCCCCTATGTTATTAAGTTTATTGTTTAAAATCTTTTGATACTTAATACAGCAAAAAAGAAACGAAAAAAGCATATATTTGGATTATTGCAAATTTTTAAATTTATTATAAGAATTTTTATTCCTAGTCTTATTTTGTGTAAATATATATATATATTGTTTTTTTTTTTTAATAAAATACTTTGAAATTTGACCATGTTACATAATGTTAAACATTTTTGTTCTTTTCAAGAAAGTGCTGCAATGTGATAGACCTTTAAAACAAATGTTTGCTGAAACTCATACCCATCCACTTTATGAGATTATGTGGAGCTTACGCCTCCTCCCTCCTCAAAAGTTTTCTTTGTTATTTTAAATTGGTTAAAAAAGAACATTTAACTTGAGGTTTTTTGGCAAAGATATTTGGAACCAATAAAAATTGATAAAAGACAAAAAAGCCGACACACATTTTCCCCTATTTCACCCTTCGTTGATTGATTAAAATTTATTGATTTTGATAAGTATTTTGTTGGAAAAAAGTGGTATAAACTTAAAAAATTGCATGCTATTTATAGCACAAATGAGCACTTTGTGCTATAAATAACGTGCAATATTTTAGGTTTACTTGTGAACAAAGTTCCTTTATTATTTTGAAGTGGTATAATTTTCTGTTGTATGTTATGTCCTTCATTTCTTATTGTGTATTTTTTTTACTTAATTGCTTGGGGGAAAACAAATTTTAGAACATATTATTATCTATGCTTTACTTATTAAAAAAAAATCCTTCAAAAATAAATTAGCATCTTTTTCATTAAGCAATAATTTTTAAATACTTGAAAAATGATGTAAATATTTCTCAGTAATGCTTTGGTTTTAATTAAATAAAAATGACATGCACTGGTGAAATAAATTAAGAGAATTTGCATATTTTATTGAATTGCATGAAAAAAACTGAACTGAAGGAAAAACCACTGCTTCTAGATAAAAATGCAAATCTTGTACAGCAAATACGTAAGCGTACACGTGTGTGTAGGCAGAGCCAGCAGAACAACAGGCTTTATAAGCGCGTGGAGAGTAAGATTAATTTCGTTGGCTAGCACTCCTCGGAGAATTTTTAGGTGTTATCTTGCAGCAATCGGTTAAATTCACATCAGAACATTAAAAATGAGTAATTACGAACGTTTAGATGACGAAATGAGGTGGCGAATTGTGGGGAGTCTAGAGACAGGCCAATCGCAAGTCCAGATATGCAGAGTTTAATTTAACGCCCAGTGTTGTGTGTAACGTATTGAAACAGTTCTTAAATACTGTATCCATCGAGAGAAAGCCCGGGCAAGGTCGTTCAAGAGCCACGACGGCCAGAGAAGATCGCCATTTATCCATTTTAGTGAGGCGTAGCAGAGGGGCTACAGCTTCTCAGCCCTCTCGGGACCTGTATGCAGCAGCAGTAACCCAGAATGAGAGACAGTTGTTTGCCAGAAGACCGGCTGTTTGCGTCCTGCTCATATCTACGAACAGGAGAGTCCGATTAGCGTGGTGCAGGCAGCACAGTGATTGGAGTATGGAGCAATGGGCGACCGTTCTGTCCACTGACAAGTCCTGTTTTAGCCTAAATACCAATTCTCGCCGTATTTTCATATGAAGAGAGCCAGTGACCAGCTACCTACCCTCCAATATCCTCAAAACCGACAATTATAGCGGTGGAGATGTAATGGTCTGGGCAGGCATCATGTTAAATGGGCCGCACACCTCTCCACGTCTTTATCAGAGGCTGTATGACTGTTGTGAGGTATAGGGAATAGGTCTTGGAATCCTGTGTTCATCTTTTCCGGGGTGCAGTGGGTCCCGAGTTCATGTAATGGGCGATAGCACGAGGCAACATAGAGCTCTTCTGGTCAACGAATTTCTCGAAAGTGAGGATATTCGCCAGATGGATTGGCCAGCCAGGTCTCCAGACCTCAACTCTATAGAGCATGTCGGGGAGACTCTGGGAAGGGCAATTGCAACTCCCCCCTCCCCTCTGAGAACCATCCAGGAACTGAAAACAACGTTGGTGAATGAGTGGGACAAATTGCCACAGGTACTGATAAACTGCCTTATTTCCAGTATGGCATCACGCTGCAAGGCGTGTATAGCTGTACGAGAGGACCATATCCCCTATTAACCCATTTCTTTTGTGTATTCTGCAACCGCTGTTTCAAACCCTCAGACTCCCATGAGTGTTACGCACAATCATGTGTGTCTATTGCAACTGTTGAATGTTTATTTTGTTTGTATTATATCAACCTATGTTCACACCAAATTTTATTAAAATCTGTCCAGTAGTTCTGGAGATCGTAGATCAAATATGAAAATTCTCTTAATTTCTAAGCATTAATTCAAATCCTTTTGATTTCCTGTTGTTAGATTATTACTTTAATACTAGTTTTATTCTTTTTGTAGATATTTTCCAGTTTGACCCAAACTATGTAGAAAATGAAGAGAAGTACAAATCAGTTGTTAAAGGTAATCATTTTAAACAATTAATTAAATTTAGTTTTAAATTATACAATAATCCTTTTGTCCTGTTGCTCTATTGTTATGCAATTTGTAATTATTTTCATTTTTAGGAACAATAATTAATTAAATTATAGTAATATCAAGTAAATGTATATTAAATTCTTCCTCCCTTTAGACAGATCAGTTCATCGTTTTTCCATCGTTGGTCATTTCCAATGTTTGAGAAACATTACTGTAATTGAAATACTTTCCTTTCACTTATTTATTATTGTTATAATTGTTAGATTTTATGGCTTTGGTTGATTTTTATTACTTTTCTTTGAAGAAATACTAGGTGATGATAGTGATGAAGATGGGTCTGCTGGTGATGAAGAGGATAGTGATGAAGAAGAAGAAGCTAAAAGTAATGAATTCATTTCTTGTTACTGAATTGCAAATGTATTTAGTGAAATATTGATTATAGTTCTCAGATATCTTAAACCGTGTCCAGACTTGAAGACTCTTTAATATATAATACTGAATGGTTGCTCGGTATCCTAAAAGTTTTCAGATATTTTAAAATTAGTTCTGAAGGAGGAATAAAATATTTATATATATTCAAAACTATTTAAATATAAATTTTACATTGATTTTTTTTTAGCTGAAGAAAGCCAGCAAATTATTGACATGACCGAAACCAATGTAGTTTGCTTACGGCGTAAAATATATTTAACCATACAGTCCAGCTTAGATTTTGAAGAATGTGCTCACAAACTTTTGAAATTAGAATTGCAACCTGGACAAATAGTAAGTTTAATTTTGAATATTTGATTTTAAATATGTTTCAAAAGTGCCTTACACCTTACCTTGAAAACTTTTTTACTCATTTATAGTGTTCGGCAGTAGTTAACTAGAAGTAGTTAACTACTTGTGGCAACTACTAGTTAACTAGTAGTTAACTACTAGTTGTAACTACTTTTATTTTGAACTAGTTAACTACTAGTTAAACTACTTTTTTTGCAACTACTAGTTACAAGTACTTTCAAAATTCCAACTACTTTCGGGCATATTTTTTTTTAATCTATTTTTTGAAAAAAATAACTATTCTTTAAACGTTAAATTATTTAAATTTTCTATCTTATGAATATTACTTACACAAATGTATTTTTTATATTATGTTATATAATGAAAAAGTACTCATTAGAAAAAATCATAATATTTATTGCAGTATTTACGCAAATTAAAAAAAGCTTTCTACTATAATCAATAAATAGCGCCCGCCCCAGCACATGCACGATGAAGTTTCATTTAAAGATCAAATCTTCATTATGGGGAGTCTTTACCCCTACTACAGTATCATGCACGTGTTTGGGATACCATAAAACACAAAAAGAAAGAAAAAATACTGATTTTTAGAATTTTTTTAGAAGAAAATACTGATTTTTATAATTTTCTTTTTAGAAAAAAGTGCTAATTTTTATGATTTTTTAGACAAAATATTGATTGTAATGATTAAAAAAAAAACTATTTATATCAGCTTCTACCAAATTATTAAAATATAGACATTTTTTCATTATAAATTTTAATATATTCTGGGTTCAAGCAATTCATTAGAATTTTAACTCCTTTTCTGGTAGCCTTACTGCATCAGGTCCTCTAGGGAAAGGTGGAATAGCTTCGTTAAGATGTCAAAGAATGACATTTTGTCAGGGAACATAGAGTTTTTGGACATGCTGACTACAGCAAAAGCATCAACAGCACTTTTGGAAAAGATTTTTTCTACATTGGGGGCCGTTCATAAATGACGTCAAGCTTTTTTCCTATATATTTGACCCTCCTCCCCACCCTTTGTCACAATATGTCACACTTCAGCGAACCTCCCTCCCCCCCCTTTGTCACGAGTCACGCTATGTTGCATAATGCACGATGTCACACTTCTTGTTACCCCCACCCCTCCCCCCTCGAAGCGTGACATCATTTATGAATGATCCCTTAGGAATAGTGCAGTCAAAATTAAGAAACAGATTGGGGGTAGATAAGGCATCAAAACTGGTATTCTAGATGAAACATCTAAATGGTAAAAAAGATTAAGCTGTAATGAACATTTTATGTGATATTTGCCATGTCTGTTTATATATTCAAGAAATTTGTATACTTTCAAAAAATGATAATAGTCCAGTCAACTTATTTGTATACCATTCAAGAAATTATAGCCAATTCAGTCTAGAAATATAAGCTTTCTCCTCTGTTTCTTGTTATTCTCTGTTTATTAAGCAATTTTTATGTAATACAATTAATTAATAATTAATTTCGAACTAGTAATAAATAATTATTTCAACTGAAATACCTTAAAATTCTTTAAAGACATAAATAATTAACTGAATTTGTTACTGTATTTGTGTGCGTATACATATTTTGCGTTAAAAAAATCCAAAAAATATTATTCAAATAAAAAAAATACTATATTTTTTAATTTTTTAAATAAAAAGAAATCACCAACACAATTCGAAAGAATATAATCTAAATTCTAAAGCATGCGCATTACAAAGATATTTTGTTAATGAATGGGGTTTGGACAGAGGGAGAATTTTAAATTGATATTAAGGGTAAACCCCTTCGTTTTACAACCATTGCTGAAAAATTGTTATTTCTTAAAAACATAAATTATTAACTTTATTAAGCAAATACATATTAAATTAAATTTTAAATTTAGAGAAAAATGTTTTGTCTTTATTCATATTCTCTTTATATATTAATTGTTCAGTGTTATTTGGAAATATTCAATCTTTGAATGTTTTACAGGAATTTCTTTAAAATTGTTGTAATGATTAAAAATAATACTAAACTAAAATTCAGTAACGCTCCAGACCTTTTGGGGGCCATGGTCTACTGTGCCCATCCCAGTTTTCGAGACCGAGGGCCCTGGGGCGCAGAAGTAGAAGTTCCGGTCAAGTGGTCGGCCTGACGCGGAACCCCTAGTTCCCAAGCATGCTTGGTCCTCATTCTACCGGCCCAACTGCAGGGATGAAAAGCTGAGTCAACCCTGCCCATCCCGGGAATCGAATCCCAGACCTGTGGCATGGTAGCACACAAGGCTACCACGATTAAAAATAATATTGAGTTGAATTATTAGGAATAAATATTTAAGAACAAACTTAAAAATGGAAATTCAAATGAATTATACTTAAAAGTAGTTAACTACTTTTTTGGAAAACAGTTAACTACTAGTTGCAACTAGTTTTGTTTAGAGTAGCTAGTAGTTGGTAGTTAACTACTTTTTGACGAGTAGTTGCCGAACACTACTCATTTATAATGAACATTTCTTTTTTCTTTCTTTTTTTACCATTTAAATGAAAAGAATTCAATGTTTGACATTTGGCAACAATTTTAAAATATAATATCATTTCAAAGTTTTTCCATGATTTACCAATAAAATTGAGACAAATAAATAAAGTTTCATATAATGCAGATGTAAAATACATACATTCTACTTTTCTGCAAGAAAACTTCTACTTTTTGGCCGAAATATCTTTATTTCTGAACGTGAAAAGAAACACATTATTTGATACATTTCTTTCATTTTTGCTTTTCTTCTTTGCATCTTTTTTGTTATATTTGAAAGTATTTTATATCTTTTATTTATAGTTAGAAATGTGTTACATGATACTTGATTGTTGTGCACAGCAAAGGACTTATGAAAAGTTTTTTGGACTTCTTGCTCAAGTAAGCTTTAAATAAACTTATAATTTTCAATTTAATTTTTTAAAAATAGTTTATGTCAAATCAATTTTTAATTTTGTGCATTCTTTTTTCTGCTATCTTTTCTATAGAGATTCTGCCAGCTAAATAAAATATATGTGGAACCCTTTACTGAAATATTTGAAAATTCATATAAGACCATTCATCGTCTGGAGACGAACAAGTTGAGAAATGTTGCAAAATTTTTTGCTCATCTTTTATATACTGATGCTATATCTTGGATGGTATGTTCATTTTTTAAAATTCTGTATTGATTCCCATTTGTTAAAAAATATGTGTTTTGCGGGAGCCTAAGATCCAAATTTTTAAATAGAAAACTTTCCTCCAAATTTTATATGTGGAGGGGATCACTCATGTTTACTAAAAGCAGCAATATTTCTATTTTTCAACTTTGTGTATTCCAGCATTCAAAAAGTTTATGTTTGCTGTCTGGTCCTGTTCCCCTCCCCTTTTTCTTTCTTTCTTTCTTTTTTTTTTTTTTTTTTTGGAATTTTATACAAATTCTTAACACTTAGTTACTTTTATTTTACTAAACTTACATAAATAATCAAAAATTGAATAATTTAAATCCTAACCAAATTTTAATTCTAGTTATAGAGTATAAGGTTCTTAGTTTTGATACCTTTTTTGACACTTCGCTTTCACGCATGTATTAAAATGCTCTAAAATTTAAGTTTAATTGAAAATAATTTTTAAAACTCTATCTGCAACAATCGGAAGTATTTTTTCATTCTCTCAAGTGTTTATATTAACTACATACTAGACATGTATTTATTAATAAAGACTGATAATATTTTACCCAGGTGCTATCAATTATAAAACTGAATGAGGAAGAGACATCTTCGTCCAGTCGTATTTTCATTAAAATTCTATTTCAAGAACTTTGTGAATATATGAGCTTACAGAAGTTGAATGAAAGAGTGAAGGATGTGTAAGTAAATCTTCTTACTTGTTTTGTTTAAGATGTTGCATTTTCATTCAAATGTTAATTATTTAAAATTAAATTTGTCCATTATCAATTTCCAGTGCATTTGTCATAGTTCATGATGATATTCTGAAAGAATGGGCTGCCCATTTGGCGTGAATTATTCCAGCTGTAGACCACCATACCAGAAACATAATCTTATAAGGATATAAGATTGACTTGGGATCAGGGTTTTAAATTAACAACGATTAGTTGTATTTTGTATTTAAAAATTTTAGTTTGACTATCGCAATTTTGCATTCAGTCATCTTTTTAAGCCTAACTTTTTGGTAATATTTTAATTTGACACATTTATGCAATCCTGAATCTCTAGTCTATGACATTTTACCACCCTCTTAAAAGCTTTTGTTATTCCTCACATTTATAATCTAATTTCTGCTATTGTTTGGATGGTACCCAGGAAGCTGTGCTCTGCTCAATCATTGAGGCAATCATTTATGATTGTCATAAAGGCTCCTTCTTACATTGCAGGAAGATTCTATATAGAATAAGTTTCATGCTTTTCTTTCCAGTACTGGAAAGGTAGATATTCATAGAGTTCATATCATCTGATTGGAGGCAATTTACAATTGCTCTAGCAGAGCATTTTATCAAGTGCAGGAGCCCTGACAAGTATGGGGCCTAGGGCAGCTGCTCTCAAGTCTCAGCATTTTCCAGCACTTTTCTGCAATTTCATTCAGGCTACTAATAATACATGACTTAGGAAAATTATCAACAACTGCCTTAACCTAGCTTCGCTTGGCCACTTGATAGTTTTTTGTTTATTGCGTACCTTTGGTTTTGTTACTCGGTTTTCATTTCATTGAATGCATAAAATTTACTAAATAAAAAGCATACAACATGTCTCTTAACCTTTCCAATAGGGCATTGGTATGTTTGTAGTACTATGAAAAATTCTCTTTTTGTTTACTGTGTAAGTAGGGTAATCATAAAAAAGATTTTTTGTTGCATTATGTTAGCTATGTTGGGCTTAGATTTTAGTTTAGAATAGAAAATGCCAAAAATATGTATATTTTCTATACATATAAAAATGAAATGTTTGCTAATGTGCTGCAGTAAAAAATTAAAAGTTTTTTTTTTTTTTTTTTAGAAATCCTATTACAGTTACTGAAACTTTTCAAAGAAAATGCATTTAAAATATGCTTTTCTTGTGTTATTATCAGAGATAAATTTTGCATAAAATTGAAATATTAAAATAGATATTGAACTTTGAATCGAACATGGACAACTTTTCCATGAAATCAAGTTTTCTTGAAATTCATCCCAAGAAATTTGTAAAATTATGCTGCCATTTAAGTTCTATGATCAGTCACTAAAAATACAAGACTTGATCATTTTATCATAAAAGTGAGAATTAATATATATACATATGTTGTAAAAATGTTCTTCTATATAGTCATCAATGTTTTATTATTATTATTATTATCATTCTGTTACTGCCATCTATATTACCTCACTTCCAATGTTTTCAAAGCTTAATAAGAATGAGTTTGAAAGAAGAAACAAATCTGTGTGATTTCAAATTTTAAACTGTTTAAACATTCATAAATTTTTGAAAATGTTTACTTTAATATCTTTTTTTAATACTTAAGTGCTGTTAAGAAATCAGTAGTTAATAAAGAAAAAAATCTTTAACTTAATTTTTGTACCAAAAAGTGACTTGGTGAGCTTAATACCTCTCATTCATGAATTGTTGATTACAAGCTGTCAGCTGCTGTTACATTATAATATTTTAATGCCTCAACGTTTCTTTGTTCACAGAACTCTTCAAGAAGCATTTGATGGCCTTTTCCCAAGAGATCATCCACACAATACTAGATTTGCTATCAATTTTTTCACATCAATTGGATTAGGAGGACTCACGTAAGAATATGATTCATATTTATTTCTTTGAGGAAAATTTTATCTTTATTTATGTTGTTTTAATATCTTAATATATTTTTCCAAATGGACATTTGTATGCATTTCATTATTATTTTACATGTAGTACAGAAGTGTAAGACCTTCCGCCTTAAGACGGAATTCTGTCTTGCTGAAATTGTTCATCAGTATGGTCATCGGTGGGCATTTCAGTTTCATACCCTGAAAACGTTTTTTATATTTATTCAACATTATTATTGACTTATACATATGTTAGAGTTTTTATTGTTGGATTTTGCATGTACGTGTGCTATATTTTTCTTAGATTTTGTATACGTGTCCACGTGTGGCCTCCCGAGCTCTAATTGACCTATTTTGTGTAACTGCTAGTAGGTATGTGGGGCTCAATGTGTTAAATGTCACTCTTACAGAGCCTTTTCTTGTCATTCTCCTGTATGGGTGATTCTCAGTGTAAAGAAATTTTAGGATTTCACAAAAAGTTCTCGGACCAAGTATGCATGATTAATTTAAAATAATAATTACATACGTTCTTAGGTGAAAATGCCCCCCCCCCTCAACACACAATACATACATACGTGTATATATTTATATGAAAACTCAAAAAAAAAAAAAAAATGCTTTAAGTAATAATTTAATGAAAGGTCTAATATTAATACCGCAAGTCTTTTTTTCCCTGGGAAACGTTATTGTATTGTCTTGAACGTTTTTTAAAGTAGTACAAAATATGTCACTTGTCTGCAGGAAGAAAGAAAAGTGCAGAAATTATTCATAGAAATCTCAAAATTAATAAATTGATAAAATTTTCCGAAAACTGATTTTGTTTTAAATTTTTGGAATAAACCCTTGAAAATATTCGGAAATGTCGGAGAGTTTCAGACCAGAATCACCCCTGTTCTCCACACAGATATAGAATGTGTTCAACTTGTGCTTTTTGAATGCAGTTTGTTGTAGTAATATAACAGGCAAGAAACATAAGCTGCTCAGGTGATAAGTATGTCTCTAATTCATTGTGAAAATTTACAATCACCTTTGCAGTTTTTTGTATTTGTTATATTTGTAGTGCAACCTCTGCATTATTAATTATGTAATTTATTCTATCTGAAATCCCAGGAAATCCGACCAAGTTTTCTTAACAAATTTAAATTTAAAAAATACCCACAAAAAAGAGGAACTTATTTATTTGTCATAAAACAATTACTATAACCTTATTTTATATAATTAGTTGAAAAATTAACATAGAAGTACAGTTTACATACTTAACAAACTGTTAATGTGTCTACATACTTATGTCATGCAGGATTGAAAAACAGTAAGAGTTGGTTAATCCCTTTGCAAAAACAATGAAATAACAATAGAAGCTCACAAAATATCACTTAATCTTTCACTTGAAGTCAGTTATCTTCAATGTTCGAAGTGATGAGGATTCATCATTATGTTATGGATAGTTTTTGGCTAATCCAAACACACTACAGCCCCAATTAGTTCAGATTTGAGGGGTTTCACTGCATTTCATTCTAATTTTAATTTTAACATTTTGTATTTAAAAAATATTATTCTATTTTATCAGAGATGAATTACGAGAACATTTAAAGAATCTGCCGAAACCTCCTGTACCAGTTGTTCCCGTAGCTGCATCTCCAGAGAATACATCTTCTAGTTCATCTTCAAGTTCATCTACGTCATCTTCTTCATCGTCATCATCTTCCTCTTCCGACTCAGATTCAGATGATAGAAGTAAGTATAAGCACTTCATAATTAAACATTATTATTGTTTAATTTGAAGTTCTTAAAAGAAGATTTGAGCAGTTCTTAAATTGACATTTTTACACAACTAGTGGTTTTGTTTTTGCTTTTTTTTTTTTTTTTTTTTTTTTTTGAGAAATAAATAAGTTACAATTGATAATAAATTTAGTTAATATTTACATGAATTTATAATAAATATTTGTACAATTTTTATTTTTTGTTCTGAAAGATATTTTATTTATTAATTTTGATAATTATAGTAATTCGCGGAAATCTGCCAATCTGATTTGAAATTCTAGGTTTTATTATTATTATTATTATTGAGTAAAAAAGAAAAGATGTTCCAAAAAAATTTCAAATAAACATTCTGTCGTAACATTATATAGCAAAAACTTTTTTTTTTTTTTTTTGCATATGTGTATATTAAATGTCTAAACAGTTGTATTAACAAATTATATACATTGTATTATTTTTACATTTTCAGGCAATAAGTACAAGAGAAAACAAAAGAAGAAAAAATAACTAATTTTGAATTGATTTGTGTACATAATATATATTGTAATAAAATATTTTCTTTTTTATGTTATTTTTAATGTATTAAAAACAACCATTGAACACGGAATTAATGCAGTTGCAGTAGTAGCTTTTAAAGTGAATAGTTATTTGGCCAAACATGCAAACACACATTTCAAGTTAACCTATGATAAACTGTATCGAGAGTGTAGACAAAAATACAACACACTTTTCTCCACCAGACCCCTACCTGTTAGCCGAGGCCTTAGGATTGCT
Source organism: Octonoba sinensis (assembly GCA_038502835.1). Taxonomy (NCBI): domain Eukaryota; kingdom Metazoa; phylum Arthropoda; class Arachnida; order Araneae; family Uloboridae; genus Octonoba; species Octonoba sinensis. The sequence goes on from CM076600.1 coordinate 54,740,682, forward strand.
ACACACGGGGAGAGGTAGTGGGGTCTACGGATTTTACATGCACATATCCCCAAGTATACATGGTGTTCTTCGGTGGGTATCGACCTTCCAGGTGGAAGTCCGATGTGCTAACCACTAGGCTACCACGGCCCCATACAACACACTGTTTTAGTGAGAGAGTGCATGAAATGTCTCAATGCATTTTGTACAAAATTGAAACAATACAATAAAATATTTTTATTGCTATAAAAATAGGTGACCAAGCATAGCACATCTGTGTCAATTAAATTTTCAACATTAATGCCCAAAATACACCGGCCACACACAAAAGCATCAAATTTAGTCCAAAATAAATTTTATACACAGCAAAAATTTTGAAGGAAAAGGGCTATTAAGTGTTTTTAAATGCTTTGTTTTATCAGTATAGTTTTAAAGAATTGGTACTTTCTTATATGTTTTTTTTTTATTCAACAAAGATGGGTTTGGGATTTAGTATGATTCTGATGTGGCTATTATATGCAATATATAGAAGAAAGTATTGTATTTGAAAGTTCTCGAATTTTGACAGATTTAATTTCTGGGCACTTTGAAAAGATAATGCATGGAATTAAACGAAATTTGGTGCACACGTGAACCCTGATGCCAATTAGTGCTGTTTTGTTTTTTGATACGAATCTTTTCGATGGGGGTGTAGCAATCAAACAGTTTTCTCGTTTTGCAAGACTAGTGTGTGGTGAAATGTTTTTCTCCCTAAGTGTATACTTCAAAAAGAAATGCAAGGTTTTAAACAAAATTGGTATATTTGGTGAATCTCAACGGAAACAGGTGCTGATTTGATTTCGGCACTAATTGCTCCAAGGAGGGCGAGACAGTTATGCAATCAAACGTTCTTTGTGATAAGCTTACATGGCATATTTCTGAATACCATCCATCCCAAATATGAGCCACACTTTTGTTGATGGTACAATTTTGGGAGAAAGAAGATCTATTAAACCCTTGAAAACCTTTTTTTTTTGGAAAAAATGTTGGGGTGGTATTAACCCCTTAAAGCACAAGTTTTTTTCTGAAAAACTAGTAGTTATTCTTTGCAGTTTCAGGTTGTAGGGGGTGACTAGGGAGCTGGCGGTGAGGTAAAGTTACATAGAAAAAATATATTATACAAGCAAAGTGTGAAGAAATCTCAGACTGGCATTAGAAATAAAATAACGCACGGGCATGGACAAACTTTCCGGTAATTTTCGCCAGTGTCAGACACAGGCAAATGCGTTACGTGGTTAATTCTGGATTATAGAGTACCTTGAGAAATAATGCAAGGATTCAAATCAAAATTGGTGTACAGGTGTACCTCAATGGAGAAAAAACACTGATAATGTTTAGGCACCAATCACTCCAAGGAAGAGGTGCCCTTTGATAATTTTAAAGAGTATTTGTGTGAAAGATCATTGAAGAAGTTTTATGATATCCAGAACATACTGGTTTTATTTGTGTTACATTTCCCTTCTATCTTTAGGAAGAATATATAATTTTGTTCTTTTCAGTGTAAAATTATGTCAGTGAAGAATAGTACAGTGAGGGGGAGGGGGAAGCAAAACACTCAAATTTACTCAGCCTTCATATGCTCTGGAAACTCGATAAGGGGTATTCATATTACAGAAGTGAAAAATCAAAATCTCGGTCGTATCAACTTTGTATCTAAAAATACCAGTTTTGCATCAAATGAACTAATATTGATTTAACTATAAAAAAACCCTTCTATCATAGATAACTAACATTAAATAACTAGTTACTTTTACAAAACAAATTACTGTAATTGAAAACTATAATATAAAATGTATTTATAAATATATTTACAGCTAGCAACATTTTGGTTTCTCATCATTGGGAAAAGAAAGTTATGCAATGATGATGTAAAGAATTTTTTTTCTTTTATGAAAAACCCAAATTTCTTTTTTTTTTTTTTTTTTCAAAGGGTTTGAGTAGTAGATGTATTTCTTATTTTTTTTTCATTTATTAAGTGCACATTTTATTATTTTATGGAAAGGAAATTTTTTCCGAGAAGAAAAATGGGGGGGGGGGGGGGGTAAAACTACAACTCTGTCCTAAGTGTATGGTCAGATGTTCTCCTTTGGAATTTTTTCCAAACTGTTCTAAATAAACAGTTATTGGCTGTCTTTGATCGCATAACAGGGTGCGGGAGGTTATGACAGAAATTGTCAACTTTACATTAAAGTGAAAAATCAAGTGATTTTTCACTTTAAAAAAAATAATATAAATAAAATACCAGTTTTCAACCTCTTCCACATGAGGCAAGAAAGTTGTTAGCCAAAATGCCTATTATTTTTCCAAGAAAATAGCAACTATTAACATTTGTATAAAAAATAAAATCATAAAAAAATATTGAAATAAGCCGATTTAAGGTAGCTTATGTTAAATTAACTTCCAACTTTCAAATAACTGAAACGTTTATAAGATGCAAAAAGATTGAAATCTCAAACAAGGAATGCAATTTTCGGCGAAGCACGTATTCGATGTTGGCATTTCCAAAAAATGGGTTTTTTTAATGATAGTTTAAGAAATTAATGAAAATTTAATTAATAATGTGGAAGATCTTTGCATCAGTGCACATGTGCACTGATAGAAAGGAGTTTAAAAACCAAATGAGAATTGAGTGGTTAACATCAATTGATATTCCTAAAATGCATAAAATCATTAAAAATTCTTGTTTTATTGAATTTTATTTTATTAAGTAGCTTTCAGTCACGGAAGGTGCAATTAAATGCTATTCATTACTTTAAAAAAAACAGTTTAGGGTACTAAAATCGCAATTTTGGGGGAAGTTTGCGCAGAAATCACGAATCTAAGCCTTTTTGTGTCAGAAATTGAAAATTGGTGCCGTTGGCAGATTTTCCACCTTTGATATTAAAATGAGGACTAATTTAATTTTCAAATGGAATGTCCTATATTTGTTAACGGAATTGAGCTTAGCGTGCTCAAATTATTCTGAAAACCAAATTTGATTTCATTCTGTTCATATGAACAAAAGATATTAACAAAAAAGGTCAATATGTTTATGAAGCAGCAAAAATGAATTCTAGCAGAACACACTGAAATAATTTTTCAAATTATTTCGTAATAAACGTGTTTTGGGGGTTGCATTTATATTTTGGTTTGTGTCTTTGTGGCACAAAGATTTTCTACTTTATTTCACATAGCGTCATTTCCGTTTTATACATTTAATTGCAGCTATACCTCCCTTAAATGGAAGTAAAAGGAATTTTTAAGTATAGCATAAAAACTATTGCATATTTCAAGCTGAAAATTTGAATAACCTTTTGAAACTTCATCTCAATTGATTTTTCATCAAAATTTAATATGGTTTCAGATCATAATTTAAAAAAAACAAAAAAATTTATAAAAAATAAAAAATTAATATTTTCGAAAGTCAAAATCAGGTTGTTCTTGTTGGGTAAGCTCATAATTTTATGTGAAAAACAATCCTTGTGAAACCCATGATAGTTTACATATTATATGCAAAAAATATCAGAAAACTTATCAACATTACGAGGCATGTTGTTCTCCATTTGATTCTGAAGCAACGGATGAACAGAATTACATGAAAATTGGTATACCAATGTTAAATTTTGATGCTGAATACAAATATGTCATAAAACGGAGGGGGGAGGGGTCATTGAAAATTTCAAAGCTTTCAATGAAACCAATGTTTGAAACACGACCAAAACTGGCGGCTTCTCGGAAGCATCAATGCTGACACGCGTCTCTTTACGCAAAATTGCAATGTCTACTTATGTCATAGACAAAAAAGTTACTCTTTTTTTCTTGTTGCTTAATCAGAGAAAGGGCGCTTCCAACCAACGGACAGTCGGCTGACCATGTGCAACGAAGGAAAATGTGCCAAAGGAAACTCACGAAGCTTGCCGATTTGGATGTTAAAAACGAGAATTTTCCCTAAAATTTGGAAAAACTTGAAATATCCCGGATTGCTGCCTACAGTGGCGTAGCTAGACCCGGATTTCAGGGGGGGTTTCTTCGGGAAAAGTGGGTCAATTTCATTGTTTTCCAAGAAAAATTGGTCAAATTCTAGACAATCTTTACCATTTCAGGGGGGGTTTTATCCCCAAAACCACCCCCTTATCTACGCCAGTGCTGCCTAATTTCATGGTTTGTGTTGTTTCTTATCCCACTTGGCAGACAATAACATCTAGACCAAGTCCATAAGCCTGTGCCTTTTTAAACTCTCCAAAACAGCAGAAGGATTGGAGAACAACTGAAACTTAACACCTCCAATACAGGACAAAACATGGGCAGGAGCAGCCTGATACACATATTGCATTTTGAACAAAGAGGATCGACTTTAAGACCAGATGTGTATCGTTGTGCTCGGGTATGCCCACTTCGCAACCTAGCAACTGTTGTTTGATCACGTTTTATTGCTTTCCCTAAGTAAAGCAGCATTAGGGCGGACACCTTCGTACCACTCAACATGCTGGGGCCCGTCTCCAGATAGAATTTATGTCTCGTTTATGTTACGTTGCAATTTCTGAGAAGGTGAGGCGTCCATTATGGGGAGAAACCCCACGGCTCCCCTCACGAGCCATCCCGCAGCAATCTCATTTCCAAAAACATTTACATGTGATGGTATCCATTGAAGAGTAATTTTTTGATTTTTACTTGAAGAATTTAAAAGCTGTACTATAGTCTAAAGTTGTTTTGTCACCATGCCTCCACCATTCAGACAGATGCTGAATAGAGCTTCGACTATCACTCAGAATCCAAATATCTATTAATGCTCTCTGTGATGCAATAATTTAGAGCCTCCTCAATAGCTAAATGTTTGGCCCAGAAAACAGCAATAATCAGGGTTTTTTATACAGATCCTAATGCCATTCCCTTTTTTGATAAAAACACCGCTACCTGAGATAGCGCCATCACCCATGCTACCATCAGTGTATATCTGCAACGCATCACATGGGATTTGATGTATAACTTGCAAGGCAAGATGTCTAAGATACTCTGGGTCTTGGGTGGTTTTGTACGAACATACTTCAGTTTTAAAGAAGACTCGTTCATAGAATGACGGAAAAGTATCCAAAACATGGGTCAACGAAACACATTCAACTTCATTAGACGGCAATCCTTCACCTTCCTTAAGGCATCGGTAATTGTTCCAATTTAGCACATAGGTGGAGGTTATGTTTTGGTTGCCATAACTAGTAAGTTTGACAAAGTATTTGCCTAAAAGATATCTGCTGCTTCGGAGTCCAAGAGGTTGCAAATCAGCCTCACACAAAACAATATAGCTCGGGCAACTATTTTTAGACCAGTGATGATTCTAGCAGCTGAGAGCTGTACTCTCTCCAGTTTATCAAGGTTACCAACAGAGGCCGCCCTATAGGCCTGAACATCCATATTCAAGGCCTGGTTTTGTTTCCACCCTGATAAAAGGAAATTAAGAAATATGTTCAACTAAGTTCATAGTTGTACAAAAAAGAATTGGTTCGGGAAAACATTTTATTAACTAGATTTTGTAACATTATATTCTTGCAACATTACAGAAAAAAATTATATTGGTGAAGTTGAACACCAATTAAGCGACAGTAGTTTATTCCTATGATCAGAAGGGATATGTAACTAGGTCATTTTCCAACAGGGGCAAGACCAGGCTTTAGCACACCTCCCCCCTTCCCCCGATATACGCAGAAGAAAATGCACCATGCACAGTTAGTAGTAAATTTTGTACCCTTAAAATCTGGTGCTCAAGTCCCAGGATTCCGTCGGCTTCCCCCACCCCCTCCTTAGTTACGTCTCTGATTGCTCAGTTTGGCTGAATGTAGTCGGGAGCTTGAGGATAAAGACTTATTTTTCATAAAATTTAAGACCACAAAAACAAAAAAGATGCTTAACACTTTACCGACCGGCCGTCGATTAATCGACGTTTTTTTCACAGCGCATCCCGACTGGTCGTCGATTATTCGAAGTTTGCTCCCCAGCGCTTACCGACGTTCGTCAATATCGACGTTTTGTTCTCACCGCATCCCGACCGGCCGTCGATTATTCGACGTTTGCTTGCGGTGAAAGGGCATGGTATGTTCGAACCGCTACCGGTCGGTAAAGTGTTAATAGACTAAATTTGAAGAAATGCAGCCTACAGAAATTATTAGTTCCAGGGTTGGTATTTTTATCTGGGCGGTGGCAAAACAAAAAAAAAAAAAAAAAAAAAGAAAAAAAAAAAAAAAAGACAAAAATACTTGTTTTTAAATAATGTACAGAAAAGTCTAATTTAATAAGGACCTAAATTATTAAATTCATTTTTGGAATGTTATTGAATAACTTTATTTTAGTAATAAATATTACCATCAAAACAACTACTTAAAGTAAATTACAAATTCAGAAAAAAAAGTAGTTAAAATAAACTCAAAAAGCTTCTATGTTTTATTGAGGCAACTAAATTTTTTTCCTTTTGCATCCAGAAGAAAGGACAAATAGTTACTACTTTCATGAAGTTCAATAATTTCATTTTGCTGTGCCTTTATTGTTCAAATTCTCAAATTAACCATTGTCAAATGCCTACTCCTAACAATAAAATGTCCAGAGTGTTCATTTTACCAACAAAGCTTAAGGCACTGTTGCTCTTAAAATGTTTATGTATGATAGATGAGTTTTCATGAATTTTATTAATGTTGTTGAGCTTTTTAAATGTATACCATTTTTTAAATCCAAGATTAAATAATAAGTGCTTAAATTAATGTTATCCTTAGAATCATCGACACAATTAAATACCACCAAAGAGATTTGCATCATCTGCTTTTGAAGTAAAATTTTTATTATTTCTTTCCACCTTGCATGCGTTGATATTCTAGTGTTACTTTTTATGTTTTTCATTCAGCAGACACTCATTTGCGACGGCACTATAGGTGGATGCGAGTCGATGAAATCAGCGTACTGTGAGCAATGGTGTAGTCCTGAAAGAAAAGTTGGGGGAACGCTTATACATACGAAGGGGGTCGTCATAAATGATGTCGCTTTTTTTCCCCATTTGAGCCCCTCCCTCCTTTGTCACATGTCATGCTATGTTGCATAATGCATGATGTCACACTTCTTGTAACCCCCTCTCCTCCCCTTGTCACAATTTCATGAACACCCCTCTCCCCCTCAAAACGTCACATCACTTATGAATGATCCCAAGGTAAGCAATTGAAATCAAAAGTAGACGGACGCTTAGGTTAAAATGTATAAAATTTGGGGGATGCTTGTATTCAAATAAAAAGGTAGAGGGACGCCGTCTCCCCTCGACTACACCACCGACTGTGAGCATTAGGACTTACCTTCTCGGTAAAAAGAAATTTTTGTTTTCTTGTTAAGGTTTACGAACTCTTAGTTGCAACATTTGATGTTATATAATACGAAACTACAGCTTTTGAGAGACTTTAAAAGTTTCGAATGGTACAATGTTGTTTGCAAATACATCAAACATATTTTTTCATCAATAAAGTACTAATGGAAATTTATAGCAATGTTAAACATTTTGTACCTTCATCCATTGTATAAATTTTAAATATTTTAACTGTGTGAGGTAACTAGCTTAAAACCTAAATATAGTGTTGGATTTGTACAAAAACTATTTCTGACAAAATTAGATTCAAAGTTTTCTTTGAAAATTTTATTTTGCAAATAATACAATTGCAAAATTTTTGCAACATATTTTACAAATATATAACAAAAAGTTTTCCCATAATAAAGAAAATATAACAGCATTTAAAGCAGCCAATTCATGGAAATAATTTCATTTATTAGTAACAAAATGGAATAACAATTGCATATACCATGAAATTAATCTACTTCCTTGGTTGATGGATCATATTTGGCTTTCCTCCAGCTGGCCTATAATCATGTGAGGGTACAGGCTTATTATGGAATGCTTGAACAGCCTCTGCGGGAAAGTCAGCATCTCCCTATATAAATTTAAAAAATAAACTATTTATTATTCACAGTAAATAAACAATAAATTTCACTGACTAATTTTAAGGTATCATGAAAATATTTTCAAGTTTAAACAATATAATACCAATGGGTGTCCAAAATGTCTGTACCACTTCATCCAAGGTATGATACCCATCAGGGTTCGCACTAGGCAGCACGAGTGCGCGATTCCCGAAATATTTTTTTAAATCCCACTCAAAAAAAAAAAAAAATTTGTTTGCGCTTAAATTTTAAAAATTACACTTAAAATTTTGATCAAGGAGGGAAATCCCAACTTGTACTTATCACAAAATTTTTTTCACTAAAATGTTTAGAATAACTTACAGAAAAAGACACAAATGCATTTAAACAAATATCTATTAAATGATGCAGTTAGCATGAGCTAAAACTTGGATTTCAAATATTTTGAAGAAAAAACATGAAATTTTAAAACAGCAATAAAACTAAAAGGCACTGCAGTAACCAAAATATTAAAAAACATTAATCTTCTACGTATAAACTAAAAGGTTCTATACTGCCAATATATTTAATTTCACAGTAAACAATTTAAAAATATGTACAAAATAGCCTTCACAACATTACAAGTTTTGACTTATAATAAAACACTAATTGCTTTAAAATTAGAAAATACCGACTATATAATTCAAAATAAGATTATTTTTGTAAGAAATAAGTTCATAATTTAATGTTTATATAGATAAAAAAAACAAAAAAAAACATAAAATTGAGGAAGAAAAAGAAGCCGCTGAATCATGATTTTTTACAAAGTATCGAAGCATAATGCAGGCTCATTTCCTATTTATACCTCCTGTGACATACCAAATAACCAAAAGCCGCATACAGACTAGAATGCAAATGGGAGAACGAGCAAGATTAGCTCAGTGGGGGGTTGAGGATGGGAGTTTGGCGACTCCGGAAGCCCCCTCTTTTGCGCATCTATTAAGGGGTTTGAGTTAGTTCAATTTGCTTCTTTCCATACAAACAGCCTGCCATGTTGGGTTACTAAGAAGCACTTCTTTCGTGAGCATACATTTCGAATTAAAAAATCAAGTTCAAACTATGAACTTCTCAATGCATTTTAAATAATACATAAAATTAATTTAAAATTTTATATAAATCACTGAACCTAAAATAGGTCAGAAGCAGTAAAAACATTTTTGGGATGGAAATTTTTTCCTTTTCTTCACAACTGTATGAGAAGTATTAGCCACTGATCTGGTGATGACGCCTTAAATAAAACGTCTCATTTTGTTCTGTGTTCATCACAAACTTGCATTATGTTCATATGCCTGCAGAATATTTTCAATCAGCTGAAGGTCTGCAACAGAGCCATGCAAAATATTTCAAAGTAGGGTTGCATAGCTCATAGCACAATTGCAGTCCGAATTTCTGCTGCTGCAATAGCAATTTATTGACCCCTTGAACTGCAATTTATTTTCACTCAGCAATGCTCACGCAGTCAATTTAATTTTCTTAGTTTTTAAGAGGAGGTATTGATATAGAAACTTACGGTTTTGTTGCTCAAATAATTAGTTATTATTGAAAATAGTATTTGTTTCACACATTTATAAGAGTGTTTAGTGTCATACATACATATAAGAACATAATTAATGTCAGGGAAGTTCATGATGAGCTGGACTCGTCATTTCAGTTCAAGTGGTTAAGATTTATACGACTTTGAATGTGGCGTCATATTTGGTGCACGAGAGATGTTGCATCTCACAGGTTGAAATGTTATCTGGATTTTCGAGTATGACCATTTTCCTCATGCACTATGAATTTGAAATATCCAGTAAAACGTCAGGTCTATGACAGCAGCACAGATGGAAAAATTATCTTAAAAGAATGGGACCATTTGCGTAGAACAAGAATTTTTTAACAAGAAAGACATGCAACAGTTCCTCAAATTGCTATAGATTTCAATGCTAGGGCATCAACATATGTCAGTGTGCTAGCTTAAAGAAATGCCATTAATATGGTATTATGGAGCTGAAGGTAAGCCCAGATTAGGAAGGGGAGATCATGTGATATGTTACATGAAATACCTTCTAGTCCGTGGTGTATGCTGGGGGACCGTGTATTTCCATTCTTAATTTTAACTCAAGAGTGCTCCTATCTTTTTTCAATTTTGACACAAGCGTCTCCCCCCCCCCCCCCCCCACTTTTTTATGTTACCATCTGTAAGAGCACTTTTTCCCCCAGGACTACATTACTGCCTATAGTATCTGTCTTCTCCCACAATTCAGTTGTATTCATTTCCTCCAAATCAGTCCTAGATCCATGCCTGGCTGAAGGTCTACTATTTAAATGCTAATCTACTATTTTACCGCTAATTCATCGCCATGTTTCCAATTATATGGGTGCAAGGACATGCAATAGTAAAATGCTGATGTGTCTAGATACGACTGATGCACAACAGAGTGAGTGTCCTGTCTGATCATCTACCAGGGGCGGATCCAGGAAAAACTTCTGAAGGGAGCACCAGGCAGGGAAGTGAAAAGTGGTTCGCCCTTGTAAAAGTTTTTATGTATATTAGGCTTTCCTAAAACTAATTAATCTACATTAAAGTGCAAAAAAGTGAATAAAAATTATTTAATGTTAAAATTACAAACCTCTTTATTCTTTTTGAAGGGGACATGCGGGCCCTTGTGGCTAGCTCTCATCTAATAGCTTTAAATTTTATCAATATACTAACTGTAGTGCAATCCGTCCTGGGTTTGTGTGGGGTGGGGTTCACAAGTCCCAACGAAATATTAACACACTAATATTGGCAACCCAACTATATATTGGCAACATGGCTATTGCCCCCTGCCCACCTGATTGCACTCCTGTTTTATGATGCATTAGTGCTATTAACTCACCGACCACCTTCAAAATTTCCGAGTGTTGACCTTGAATTTCAGAAGGCTTTTAGCAGGAATTACAGAAATTTTTTATGAAATCAAGGGCAATTTGTGATAAGGTCAACTGACGACAAAATTAGTTGCTGAAAACCGAACTTGAACAACACAACTTCATGTGCTTTTAATTTTGCTTGTTTTCCACCTTAGTAAACAAAAATTTAAAAGAATATTACTTTTTATTGATATGTCTCATTAAGTTTTTAATATTTTGTTATTTGAAAGGAGGTAGTTTGGCTCTGCACTCAAGAATGAAATCTACTTTTATAAATTACAACTTACCCTAGCAAGCGCACCAGAAATTACCAAGTGCTGCTTTGGTGGGCTGAAAAATAAAAAATTCTTGTCACCTTTTTATTGTTATGTAATATATTCTTTATAATATCACATGCATGCAATATAACAGCCATTGTGATTCTTCAGACTCTAATAAGAATTACCTGAATTATGCAAAATTATAAATTAGCACTCTTTAACAAATTTTGTTTCGATTTAAAAAATTTGCTTAGACTAGTAAAACTTATAAAATTAATAGCATAACGGACTATGCATTTCAATTTTTAAAACATGATGATACTTGTGTTAAATAGGATCCTGCTCATTCACACATCTAATTATCAGGACTAGTAGTATATGTATATTCAAGATTTTTTATGCACTAAAACATCATGTTATATTAAATTTTAATTTGAGCAGAAGTTAGCACAAACCAAATTTTTGTGGACATTTCTTATGCTATTTCTTTCTGCTTCTTATTTTAGATATATACAATAAAAAATTACAGTAAATATTACTTTATGTGCTGCAAATCAAATAACATTTTATGTACTCCCAGTAGAATTGAAATGTAACAGCCATATATGATTTATTAATTACCGACTTATCCAAAGAATAAAACAATTTTCCCATCATATATCTAGAAGGTAGACTGCAATATGAATACAAAAGAATTGCAATAAATAGTTATAGCGTAGATACGGCAAGTTTTCGAGCCAGAGCTCTGAACATATTCTTTCAATACCAAGTAGAATAGAACCTCTCATAACCGGCTCTGAATTAACCAGCCTTCGCTTTATTCCCCCATATTTTCAAAATACAAAAAACAAAAATAGCTTTTAGAACGTTGGTTACATGGAACAAACAGGTGCAGCAGTACTCAAGTGAATTTTTTCGGGGGGAACTATGCGGGGAAGTGCCAGGCTTCAATACAAAGTAAAGTAGAACATCTCATAACCGGCTCCGGATTAACCAGCCTTCGCTTTATCCGGCCCATATTTTTAAAATACAGAAAACGAAAATAGCTTTTAAAACACTAATTTTATGGAACAAACAGAATTTTTCGGGGGGAACTACGAGGGGGAGTACCAGACTTCTCATCTGTATCAAAAACGGGTCACATACTTCTTTACTAGTGCTTGATAACTGGTATGTAAATATCAAAATACCTGTACTAAAACGCAATAAATCATCACACCTCCACTACCTTTTAAATGGCATATATATCTCCAATTTTTTTGCCATCCACCGCTTTAGCTGTATTTTTACTAAATTGGCTTACCATTGTTCCCATTAAGCCGGTTAACAGAGGTTCTACTGTAGTGTTATATTCATGGCTATATTATTATTCTACAGTATGTCATCTCTATTATATGGTCGACTCTATATTAAGCCTCACATTGTTAGCTGGAGGTTGGGGGGGGGGGGGGGGGGTGGTTCAGTTCGACTTCAACCATTTGTGTAAAATAATCGATCGAGTATCGGATTGTGTTATCTTTTGTACTTCAAAATCCTCTAATGCACTGCATGATCATCAAATCATTTCTTTTGGGGGAGGGGGTGCATAATGAGTTTGCTTTCTATTATGTTTATAAAAAACTACTTTTTTTTATTGGTAATTCCGAAGTTTTTAAAAATTATTTTGTTACAGGGTCAGGTTTTTGCCGGCAGAAAGTGGTTATAACCGGTTTTAATCGGCAGAAACTGACAATAACTGGCACAAACACATTTTGCGACATCATATGAGAATATTTTAGTAATATTAAATTTCCAAAGTACATTTCATTCAGAATAAAAAACAAATAAAAATATTGTGGATAGTTTTAATTAAAAAATAAATTTGTATTAGAAAAATGAGTAATGTCGTCTTTAAAAACAAATACTGGTAAAAATGAAGATTTTTTAAATTTGGTAACTTTTACATCCACAATAATGACATTGCCAGCAAAGAAATGCTGGTCTTGAAAAAATATTTTAAATCTTTTCTTTCATTCAGAACAAATTAAGAACCAGTCTGGGTTCAGAAAGGTTAGCAAAATTAGTTGTATGCTATGAAATGCTCCGTGTAAAAAGTGATACTATATATGAATTTGAGTGGTAATTTTGTAAAATAATTGTAAGAGATATTTCATTTAAAAAACTTTCTGATATTTTATATGTTTCAATTATTTACGGATATATTTTTCTCAAGAACCATTTCTATTTGTACATAATAGATAATCTTAAAGTTATTGCCATGGCATTGTATTATTTATTTAAAAATACTCTGAAAAGTGATTTGTTAAAATATCATAGAATTTTTTGTAATTTTTTTACCTTTAAATAGAAATTCAACTGTAAACAATGATATTAATAGTTAAACTTGTACAGCATCAGATTACCATTATGATTTTTTTTTCAAGTGAAAGAAATTAGTATTATATAAACAAAGTATATTTATATGATCATTTTGAAACTTTTTGCTACTTTGAATAACATTCATTATCTTTAGTTTAAATTTTTAACCTAACTGTTTACATATCAAATACATGTGTGAATTATGAATCACGGATTAAAGTTCTTATTAGTATTATTTCTTAGTTTCTGCCTGTTTTTGCCACTTACTGGCAGAAACTAGTTTCTGCCATGCCGGTTTAAGCCGGTTATAGCCACTGGTTTTAACCACCCTGGCAGAAACTTGCCAGCCCTGTACAGGGTGCAGGGTACATATGTGATTTGGAGAGATTGCTTTGCTTTTTCTTTGGGGAGTTAAATATATAAATACGAATTGTTTTTTACTCTGTAAGTAAAAAAATCTTAAATTTAGTTTCTTAATTTAGTTAACATAACCAAAGCCTTGTTTTATATGAATTGTACATTTGCTTATTTTTTACAATTAATTTATCGATGTAAAATTACACATTGCTCATTCATAACATGTATTTTAAATTACATTTGCAGAAGAAAGATTAATCTATACTAATATTATAAAGCTGTAGAGTTTGTTTGCTTGAACGCGCTAATCGCAGGAACTACTGGTCCGATTGGAAAAATTCTTTCGGTGTTAGATAGCTCAGTTATTGAGGAAGGCTATAGGCTATATATCATCACGCTAAGAGTATTAGGAGCACAGCGCCGAAAATTGCATAAAATAGTCCTTTCTATCGGAAGAAATTATCGCATCCTTTCGAGCTTGATACCATTGAAAAGAGCGTAAAAAACTACTTCAGGAAGAGTTTTGTCCTTTGTGCTAAAATTGGAAGTCTCTAAATTAACTAGGAAATAAGTTATAAGCGTTTTTCTCTGCAGTTTGAAATTAATTTTATTTGACCCAGATGATGACCGTTTTATTTTATTTGCATTGTTGCACCATTTCAAAAATTGTTACAGTTGCCATGTGAACAAACAAATCAATGCAGTTGCCATTGTTAAACAAATAAAAAAAAGTAATCAAGGTTTCTAGCATTTTGATGAGGCATTGCTGTATATGCAAAATATAATTTAAGGTAGACAATGCCGGGCGTCGCAGCTAGTTACATAATATAATTGTAAAGCAATTGACTGGAAAAATAACTTTAAAATTGATTTTACATTGTACTAACCAGAAGACAGTTTCCTTTTTGACACTATAAAGACTATTAATGAGTTATGTACAGGGTCTGAGAAATCCCCAGCGCCGGTCGCCCACGTGACTAAAAAAATGCCTTGGCGACTATGTTTGCAAATGAAAATATTATAGCTGGCTCCTAAAAATTTTCCTTGGCTCTTAAGATTTTCACATTTTTGTTGGACTCTGGTTATGTATTACGTGTACGCAGGGCCTGATTAAGGCAGGGGCATGCGGGGCAGCTGCCCAGGGCCCCCACATCTGAGGGGGCCCCAAATCAAATTGAAAGTTTACATTGCGTTTCCGTCTTTAATGAACTTTTTAAAAGTGACACAGAGGGGGCTCGAAATAAGTTTTTGCCCCGGGCCCCAATTAGGCTAAGTCGGGCCCTGCGTGTACGCATGACTTTAGAATTTGCGATACCATTGGGTTCGTGTTCGATTTTGCCTAGAACATTGGGTTCCAGGTGCTTCTCCATTCACAATTTTGTAGAATTGAGAGCATAAGAGCATTTTGTAAGGCCTATCCGAAAAAAGGAAAAAATTACTTGCTGGGGTCAATTGGGGCACTTCTACCTCCCCTTTTCTACCTGCACATACGTCTATAGTTATATATAAATGACTATATACTGATATCTGAAAAGCGATATACCACAGTATTAAAATCCTGATATCGCCCAGCCCTACCCTTTGTATTTAAAATTATTGAAAATCCCATACTGAACCTTATCACTTACTTCTGAATATTTTTTTTCTCATTTATTTGAGAAACTTTATGGAACACATGCACTATGATTATATCATCTAGTCTGTAAACAGCTTCAGAAAATTTCAATATTTGTTTAAATATGAAATAAGTATGCATTTACGGGGAGGGCTAGAGAATTAAAACGAAAATTTTCTTCATGGTATTACCAGGATAAAAATCTCTCCAGGACTGTACTAAGTTATTTTGAGTTTAGGAATTTTACTAACCTTCAAAAAGAAATATAAAAGCTTACCTAGGAGTTACAACAACTTCTTCTTCCTCTTCTCCTTCTACTTTTTTAACTTCTGCTGGTTTTTCATGAGAAGGAACTTTGTGCTGAGTAATTCTCATGCCTCCAGCTTTTACTGTTAAAAATAATTAACACTGAACAAAATTCCAAGCTATATATAAATGTATCATACACATTGCACATTCATTTAATCATTTGTAAGCATTAGTTCTTAAATAAATGTGTGAATAATTGTTTTTAGCTGAAGAGTTTGTTTGAACGTTCTAATCTCAGGAACTATTGGTCTGATTTGAAAAATTATTTTAGTGTTAGATAGCCCATTTATCGAGGGAGGCTGTAGGCTATATATCATGCTAAGACCAATAGAAGCAGAGCAACAATGAAGAATTTATTTTTAAAAAAATTGGGTTTTTCTTTTCTTTGAAATACCATGATTGGCGCTACAGTTTTGACTGGTCCAGCAGTACAGCAAATAGTGCTGATACCTCGCATCCTTATGATATTAACGGATTTGCCTTTGAACTTTAAAAGAACTCAATTTCCAGTGAAAGTAACAATTCATAAGGCCCAGGGGCAAACATTTAAGCATGTAGGAATAGATTTACACCAAGAGTGTTTTTTGCATGGGAACTATATGTTGACTTATCGAGATCTGGTTCTGGTTCTACTTCTGCTGGAAGAAAACAGAACTAAAAATATTATGTACATAGAAGTACTTTAAAATAACATTTGTTTTGAGATTTCTTTTGAATAACCTACACTCTACATGATATAAGTTTATAAGACTCAGTACTTCATATGGTCGGCCACCAGTTCCCAGCTTCGGCGCACCCAAGGCCTCGGCTAAGAGGTGTACGGATGTCTGGTGGAGAAAAGTACTTCATATAGGTAATTTTAATGGAATATGATACGTTTTTCATAGAAATACGCCACATCACTTTTTGTCCTCCGCCAGAAAATGAGCATTATTTAAGATAGACCACGCTACGCTGTCACAGCTAGTAGTGCATAAAATTTTGACTGAGGTATTGAAGCAATTCAATGTTGTCACAGCTCTGAGAGCACTTCTTTTAACAATCATTTTTTCTTGCGTTGGAAAGGGGCATTGGATTACAAGAGTTGGCCGACTTTGGCTGCCAGAGCTTTATTTTAAATTTCTTCCCCACCTCCTTTTTTCATTGTTAAGAGTTCTGTAAGAGGGTCTCTCAACAGATTATATTCCATGCAAATTTTATAACAGTTTAACTTAAGGTCAGAAACACCATTTTTCAATAAAATTAGTTTAATCTTTACAATCTTATTCATATTTTTAATATTTTTTCATAAAAAAAAGTTGATCCGCAAATACTATAGCTTATTTTAGTTGAATGTTGATTATCATTTTGAAATTATTCACCATAATACAATACTTTTTGAATATGAGTGATATGATATAGTTAACCCGAGAGAACGCGCGGGGGTCATTTTATGACTCCCAAGCTATATCCAAATTCCAATTCCTAGAAAACTACCCACCTGCTCATTCCTTTCTTATCAGTAGCTGAGTTTCTCCCCCCAATCTACCTTTTGTCAGTGTTTTGAAAGCATTTCAGGCATTTTCACGCCCCCAATACCCGTTTGGTTAGTTAAAATCATACTTTAAAAATGATCATAGCAAAAACAAAATGATATGTTTCTCTAAGAATTTCATGTTAAAAATAGCAATAATACAAGCTGGAATATTTATTATAAACTTCACAAATACTTACAAGTATTAAAAATAATTATTTAGCACTATTTTTATGAACTTAGTTACTTAGTTATTTAGGAAGCGTGCGTTTTGTCGGGTTAAAACAAGAGCAATTTAGTAAGGGAGAACTGCATGTTAACTAAAAAGTGAATTAATAATAATTCTGAGTTGTTTAACATGCTGTATATATGAAACCTATTAAAAATAAACCAATTTAAAAATCAAATTCTAAGCAATAAAATTCATCCTTATCATTCCAGTTGTAAAATATTCAGATCAAATCGAATGGTTATGTAATATTTTTGACTTTCTTACACAATGCAAAAACGTATTGATAAAATAAACATTCATGGTAAAAAGAAAAAAATTAAATGAAGAAAGAAAATGAGAAGGAAAAGGAAGGATTTTACTTTTTCCCAAACCTTAATTATGAATAAAAAATTTAGGATTTTGGATTAAAATGCAAAATATTTTTTATTGTAGAGCTTTGAATATACTTTTCAATGCCGGAATCTCTCAAGTAGAAACGTAAACACTACGAGTTTTTTTTTTTTTCTTCTTTTTCTACATTTAATACTCCTTTTAAAAGTCCCCTAGTCTTTTTCTTTTTTCTTGATTGCTCTCATATAAGTTATTTCTCTTAATTGCCTTTTGGAAATTCTAAGCTTAGTATATTTCACTGCCTCGCATTTTATCCTTAAGTAAACAACATAGAAGTGGTTGAAATGCCGAACATAGGAGTGCCAAAAGGGAAAAATTAATTAGTCATTTTAAAAATGTAGGAACCTAATGAATTGGCTTTACAAAAAAAAAAGGATTCGAATATAAAACAAAAAAAAATTTAAGCACCAAAGAAAACAATCCCAGTTCTCGGTTCCTGAGAACCCGATAATGCTTGGGAATTTTCCAAAACCTGTACTTCAGTTGCAATTTTTAAATTTTTTTTTTTTTTCATACCTGCAGGAGGATGTCCTCCTTTTAATTCGCTACTTGATTCAGGTGATGACATTTTAATAAGAAATTCTTAATACTAAGACTTTAAAGAACTTTACACCATGCCACGTACACCTTGAACAAAGATAAACATCTGTCACATCACCAATCACCTCTACGCACTCTACAAAACTCAAAATTTATCTACATCGGATACAGTTAACATTATGTGTGTAACTATTACAAGTGCTATGGTTAAATATAACCAAATGCAGCACATTACTGTATCATAAAAACAGTTTGAACGAAATTTGTTTACTTCATCATTTCGCTCTATAAAAGAAACGCAATGTTTTTCCCTGTGGAAAGTGCGTACAACCCATTGAAGTCAAAGGGGCAGAACGTCACGAATGTAAAACATCGCTCTGCTTATTAAGTGAAGTGTTTTCATCTATTTCTCAAAACGTTTTCATTTTCTTGTTTTTATATGTAATTTTAGACTACCTAGAAACATAATTGGCCACTAGAAATTTTCAAGATCGCAATGTCCCCCTTCATGATGTGACTAGCGGACTAGTCCGTTACTCTAAAAGCCATTAAATAAAGAATTTGAGCGGGAAATACTAACGAACTTTTATTAATCTAAAGTATTAACTCCCCGGTCCATAAATGGACAAATTTCTGACCTTCGGGGACAATGAAGTTAGCCTCCGGCTCCTGATTGATAACCTCCGATGCTTACTCTAGCATCGAACCTGGGAAGGGCTCTCCGGGGCTTAACGGTCCTTTATAAATATATGCAATGATTATGTCTACTCTGATTTCGTCAAAATAGAGGGGGATAGGCTGATAGGAGACATTACAATGAGAGTTTTTACTAATATAGTCAAACCTCGTTAACGCGAAGTCGAGGGGGCTGCCAAATTTTTTCGCGTTAACCCATGGCTGCAGGATTTAAAATTTAGTTAAAAAGTGTTTTTTCTCATGATACACAAAATACAGGAACCAAAAGTATATTTATGCAAAAATGCACATATATACACATAGACATACGATTTGATATTTATACTTCGATTTGGAAATTTATATGAAATTTACTAAACTACTATTAAAAACAGCAATTATCAAAATGGAAGAGTAAGTTTTATTTACCTGAGAAGTGATTACTTTAAAAAAAAATCTGTTATGGATTTTTGCTTCAATTTTTTGAAGTAGCATCCCTTTACAAAGCTATCAACCTCTTCTAAATTATTTAAGGCACGTGAGGCATTTTCCTGCTGCATTAAAAATCGTTGCATAGTTTGTAATGCTGCCGTAGCTTCGTTCACCGTGATAAGATTTTGGTCTTCCGGATCAGCATCTTCTTCTTTTTCGTCTCTTTCAGTTTCCGTTGCACTTTCCTTTTGGGATTCTCTAATTATGTCTTCATCTGTCATTACATCTGAAGTTAAGGCCTCAACATCAATTTGCACATATTCTTCAAACAAGACTGCCAAGACTATGTCCCTTTTAGCAGCTTCTTCAAGAACTGAAGAAGCTGCTAAAAGCGAGTTCACGTTAACGGGGTTTGACTGTATTATTATTTTCTTGTTCTTTCTTTTCTTTTAGTATCAATTCAGCCTTACAGGTGTGAGTTTGTGCGGATGTTTTTTAAAATTTCTCTTTCTAAACGGATCTTGGAAAATGCATTTTCTTCCTAATAAATTTCAACTTGAACTTCAAATGTTCATAATCTTTTTAATGATTGCCAATTGAAACTCCGGAAATTTTACTGGCCCATTGTGGATTAGTTTTACCGGAATAGTGGCTCGACCAGAAGGAGGCCCAGTGGGCCGCGTGCCCCTCGCCCGTAGAATGATAATTTGAAATTTTTGCAAAAATTTTCTTTTTTACTCGGTTGCATAGATCTGGAATGGAACAGTAGATCAACGAGATTTTACTGGAAGCTGGAAAGGAGCTGGAGCATAGAAGTTTATTGTGCTCCCCTGATCGATTTTTTAAAAATGTTTTTACATTTTTATTAGATAATAAAATACAATAACTTAAAAAAGAAAGAAGAAGTTCCACCTTGGACTATACGAGCCTACTTTCTCGTATACTCCAATTTCAAATTTATAATCTATATCTCTCTGTCTTTCTCATTTAGTTTTAGTTCTTTTCAAATATACCCTTTTCAACGGTTAATGCATATTCATTCATTCATTCATTTACTCATTCATGTATTTACACACTTGTTTAGTTATTTTTTCATTTATTCATTCATTCTTTTACTCATTTATTAATTCTTCCACTGATTCATGAATTTATTGAGAAGCATCCTTAAAAATCCCGATCAAAAAGTTTCATAGGACGTTCAGTTCTTGTTGAACTTCTTATCTGTACATGTTCTACATTTAATCATATTTCCGATAAAGGTAGCAAATCCGTCGGTTAGATCAGAATTTAGATGGGATTGAAATTTCCTCGTAGGAGCTATGTTATTTTTTTTTTTTGGAACTGTTCATAAATGAACAAAAATTGTTCAAATCATTATTTCATGCCAAAAGCTCCTTCCAATAAGCTTGCTCATAGAAACTTGGATCTTGTGCCCAAAGTTTACATAATTTGCTTCATTGTTGCCCATAGGCTCCAAATGTAGAAATCTTTTTGAACAGTTCAAAATTGAACGAAAAATTGTTCAAATCAAAAAGTAAAATGGAAATGGAATGTCCGCGCCGAGATCTTTCGAATGCAAAAAAAAAATCTCTGGAATCGGACAAGTTCCTCAAAAGTTATTAGGGGGGGGGGGGGGGGCAGACAGACCAACAGACAGGCACACATTTTCCCCATCTCACAGCCCTTATTTCAAATTTTTTTATTTTTCAATCTTTATTTAATCACTTCATTTATTTTTGACCTTTCTTTATTTTTAGCGATATTTTTAAGCCTTCTTTCACACTTTAATTATTATTTTTTTTCTATTTTTAGGGAAAGTAGGCTAAAAAGGAGGTAAATATAATGAATTCAATTTATTTGGAGCACGGCCCAAGCGTGGAGCTGGAGTGGTGCCGCATCAATTATTTTTAAGTCGGAGCGGAGTGACTCAAAATCATGGACTGCTTTAGATCCCTGATCAGCAGTGTCCGGCTCCTCACCCAGTGCAATGACTTTTCTGGATACTGTATACAGTCAAACCCTGTTAATGCGAACTCGCTTCACGCGAAATTTCGCTTAACGCGAAATGAATGCCATTCCCCGTCAGATAATCTAAGAACTAGTGCTAAATTAATCGGTTAAGACAAAATTGATTTGAACAAAATTCCGCTTAAGATGAAAAACAAAATGTTTCAGTTGACAAAAAAATAAAAGAAAAGAAAGGTAAAAAAATTCTTTGACATGAAATTTTCTTGGAGCTTAGGAAGCTTGAAAATTCTGTTGCACTTATTAACTTCTAGGAATTCTAAGAAAATAGCGAAACACGTAAAATGCCTGCAGCTCACACGCTAATCCTTTTTCTGACAGACACAGTACAAGCGTTTAGTGCGGATCAGTGACGGGAATGAATTGACAAGGGGCACCTCTATTAATGGGCATAGATAAGCAATGGACACTTCCATTTGGGGACAATGGGGTAGAGTTTCAAAACTGTGTGGGTCAGGAAGATTCCCAGCCACCTGGTTTTCAAGAGGAGGAGTGTCAATCAAGCATCCTATTCTTTGTTTCCGTTCATTTTACTCGTTTAACATGGTGCTAAACTCTCAATCTATTTCTTGGAAATGAGTTATAAAGAGAACAACTTTGATTACATGCAGAGTAAACGCTGAAGGAAATTTTAGTTTTGAGTTAGTCCTGTGCGGGATGCAGTTGATTTTTTTCGCATCCGTAATAATGAATCGTAAACAGCAATCTTTGACGTTAGAAACGAAGCAAAAGATCTTAAATGAAGCTGAAGATGAATTATTGAAGAAGACAGAGATTGCTGCAAAATATGGAATTGCCAACAGCACTTTATCCACGATCATTAAAAATAAAAATAAGATTGAAGCAGCTTATGCTGAGAATCAGTTTGAGCCAGTAAGGAAGAGAATGAGAGCCGGGAAAAATGAAGACGTGGAAGTGGCCCTTTTACGCTGGATCAAAGAAGCCAGGAATCAAAACATCATTTTAGCAGGGGTGATTTTGCAAGAAAAAGCCATGTTCTTTGGAGAGGCTTTTGGTGTCAGTGATTCCGTTTTCTCAAATGGTTGGCTCTCTAGATTTAAAGAGCGTCATGGGATTATTTGCAAAAAAATCTGCGGTGAAGAAGCAGCTGTTGATCCGAAAATAGTAAATTTGTTTTTCGCTGAAAAATGGCCAGCCCTAAAAGAAGAGTTTACCCTCTGTGACATTTTTAATGCAGATGAAACGGGACTTTTTTTCAAGGCACATCCTTCCCGTACGTTGAACACGAAAGGGGAAAAGTGCTCCAGTGGAAAATGCAGTAAAGAAAGAGTAACTGTTATGGTAGCCTGCAACATGGACGGCAGTGAAAAAATTGAACTCCTGGCCATAGGGAAATCGGCTAAGCCCCGTTGCTTCAAGAAAGTATGAACTTTACCTGTAGACTATGCATTCAGCAAAAAAGCTTCGATGAACAGTAGCATTTTTACTAAGTGGGTGACAAATTTAGATTTGAAATTTCATCGTGAAAAGAGGAAAATTTGCCTCATGCTAGACAACTGTGCTGCCCATGTAGAAGTTAAAGGACTCAAAGCTATAAAGTGTGTGTTTTTACCGTCCAACACTACAGCAAAAATCCAGCCTTGCGACCAAGGGATTATCAAATGTTTAAAAATGCACTATCGTAGAGAAATGGTCCGCAAAGCTATTGAGTGTTTTGACAATAAAAGGGAATTTTGTATCGATCTATTAGATGCCATGTCTTATTTAAGAAGCGCATGGAGGAGAATAAAACGTTCGACAATACGAAATTGCTTTCGCCATGGAGGGTTTGTAGAAGGATCGGATGAAGCTGTCCAAGAAGAGCAGGATGAAGAAACAACTTCTTCAGTTCTTGAAGAAGCTGCTAAAAGGGACATAGTCTCGGCAGTCTTGTTTAAAGAATACGTGCAAATTGATGACGAGGTCTTAACGTCAGATGTAATGACAGATGAAGACATAATTAGAGAATCCCAAAAGGAAAGTGCAAAGGAAACTGAAACAGACAAAGAAGAAGAAGATGCTGATCCGGAAGCCCAAAATCTTATCACGGTGAACGAAGCTACGGCAGCATTACAAACTATGCAACGATTTTTAATGCAGCAGGAAAATGCCTCACATGCCTTAAATAATTTAGAAGAGGTTGATAGCTTTGTAAAGGGATGCTACTTCAAAAAATTTGAGCAAAAATCCATAACAGATTTTTTTAAAAAGTAATCTTTTCTCAGGTAAATAAAACTTACTCTTCCATTTTGATAATTGCTGTTTTTAATAGTAGTTTAGTAAATTTCATATAAATTTCCAAATCGAAGTATAAATATCAAATCGTATGTCTATGTGTATATATGTGCATTTTTGCATAAATATAGTTTTGGTTCCTATATTTTGTGTATCATGAGAAAAAAACACTTTTACTAAATTTTAAATCCTGCAGCCATCGGTTAACGTGAAAAATTTGGCAGCCCCCTCGACTTCGCGTTAACGAGGTTTGACTGTATACGATATCCCTTGCTTGATGAATATATACCAGATACTCGGCTCTGTTTAAAACCTGCAAATTCGGTACATATTTTAAAAACCAAAACTGCACAGCCCACAGCTTAAGTAATTTAGTAGTAAGTTCGTAATTTATGCACATTTTCAGAGCATGCTTGTAAATGAAATTTTATAATAAACAAATTTAGCATGCTGGATTGCCAGATTTTTCATGGAAGGGCAGAATCAGATTCTAGTTAAAATATGTCGGGTAGCAGAAACCCTGGTTCATACAAGAAATAAATAATCTAAGAAATTCTGATGGCCCATGCACCATGACCGCCCCCCCCCCCCCCGGGCACTCCTGTTCCTGTTTAAGAGAAGCAAAGTTATTTTAATCATGAAAGCATTAAATAGTGTAGGCAAGGGTGAGATGCAGGGGGCTAATTTTAATTCTTCAAAAATATGAACATTCTCAAGTGGGTCGCAGATTTTTACCCAGAAAATTACCTTATTTTCCCTTTTTCTTCGCCCCCCCCCCCACAAGAGAAATACCCACATGAAAAAATATGTACAGTCCCCCCCCCCCCCCCCCGCAGCAAAAAAAAAAAAAAAAAAAGAAAAACAGTGGTTTGTGGAGTGGTGCGTACAGGAGGTGCGCGGAGCAGTGCAACAATAAGACCTTACTCGAAACTGAACTATGGTGCAAAATAATTTGCGGTGCTTCACTGCTCCATTTTTTTTCCTTTTTTGATTTTTTATTACATAAAAAAACAAACTAACTTCTAAAAAAAGTGAAGGTGATTTATTAAAATTATTTGGAATATAGAGCAGAGCAACTAAAAATCCCAGCTTTAGATCCTTGCTACAAATTTTTTTTTGGTTGTGCCACTGAGAGTTAATTTTCCATTTTTTGATCACAAAATTTTATAATATTGCATAACAACGTTAATGAAAGCTGCATTTTTTACTTTAACAAACCATGCGAGGTATAAATATAGACGTTTTGACTCGTATCAAACAAAAAACAGGGTCCAAGTTGGAAATTGAAAGTAACATTGAGGAAAAAAAAAACAAGTATGTGATAGGAAGTGCACGCTCAATAAGATTAAGAAGAGCCCATCCACTGAAACTATTACCCCCTTTTAAAGTGGCACCACTCAATTGTACCAGGAGAGCGTTTCGAGTATGAACAGTATTTTTTAATGACAAATAAAACAAAGTTTTTGGTATTTCTTATGTTTTTTCAATTACCTATTCAAATGGTTACCCACACCAACTTCGTTTGTTATTATGAATGTGAAAAATTCGTCTCATAATTCAAAATTTTGTATCATTCTGAAGATAAAAAAATTATGTCAAACAGAATTTGTTTGAAACTCTAGAATAAATAAACATGAGTAATTGTAGTCATAATTTATTGTTATAAATATAAAGCCAATGAGTTTCCATTTAAATTTAATTATTCTTAATTTTGTGCGACTTTTTTTCCTGTTTTGTAATAGGTATGGATGGCTTATTTTGCTAAAACAAATAATTGTTTTGTCGCTAAAAGAATATAGAAAGGAAATGCATAAGCCACTTTTTAATAGTAAACATTCTAAATAAAGATAAATTCATTACGCTGCATACCGTGGGTGAATAGGATCAGTTTTAAACTTTTTGCGGCTGTGGTTTTTTTTATATAAAACAGATTTTACAATCAGATTTTCCTATTCTCTTACTCTTGGGCTTCTAGTTTTGATAAAATTTTTCATAATTTATTTAAACAATACTCATAAGTTTATATTTTTTTATTTACTTTGATCCTATTATTCCGAAAGTTGGGGTGAATCCAAGGGCGGATCTAGAAAATCTTCAAGGGGGGGGGGGGGGCGATTTTGGAAATCTCGGGGTTCAAAGTAAGGATGGATGGAGGAGATTCTTCATTCCTTTTCAACAGTCCCTCCGCCCCCCCCCCCCTTTTTTTCAAACAGCAGGAACAACAACAACAAAAAAAAATGCTAGTGTAGTGATATTTAAAATTTTACTAGCACATTTTTTCAATGCATATACGTTTATTCAAAGCCCTTATAAAAGGAACACAAGCTGACGTTTTTTTGCTTTCGCAAATCTGTCTATAATTTTTTCAACGTCCAATCTTTATGGATATGCAATAACGCTAATTCAGTGAGTCTACCATCACTCATTCTGCTTCTTAGCCAAGTTTTAACCGGGGTAGGATTTCCTTCAAGCTTTCTCAAGAAAAATGTAGGCTTGTAAATACATTTTCTAAATTTGAATTGATATGTCTAAATTACAAAATAATAGCAATTATTAGTAATATATTTTCTAAAATTTTCAAAATGTAATACTAAATATGTACTAAAAAAACCATCAACGAGTATGTGCAATTTATATAAACATCTGTAATTATGAATGTTCAATGAAATGTTTCAGGCTCCAGGTTTTAGCGTAAATGCTGCAGGAGTTTATACCACGTGCTAAGGGTTGGCTAGCTGTCACCAGTTTGATGGGTAGAAGAAAAGAGCAGGGAATCTCTTTCCCATTACTCCGAGGATTAGCAACTCAGCAATACTAAAGGACAAAGGGACAGGGGGAAAGCATAGAACTTGAAGGGCTATTAGGCTGGGATTCCAAGAACATAAAAAAATTAATTCTTTAATTTTGCATTTGTTTTTAAAATTTGTTTTATGAAGTTGAAACATTATTTTTGTATTTTAATTTGATTTTATTGTCAGTTAAAGTTCATACAGAAAATAAATAGAAGAGTGATTGGGTGAAATTTTTGCAAAAATTAAAATATTGTCAAATAAAGGTCTCCCTTCAGCTCAAAACTTTAGGGGGAGGAAATCAGCAATTAAAAAATGCTCTAAAATTTAAAGATATAAAATGACCTGAAAATTACGTCAACAATCCTTGAGCAGATATAAAAATTCCGATACAAAACAGGTTAATTATAAAGTTGATGCAAAACTGAATTTTTGATTTTGCACCTCTGCTTGTAGAGCCGCTGTCCTTTAAAATAAAAAGTTGTGAAAAGGTAACATTAGCTATATATATAATAAAAAATGATATTGCTACTCCAAATGGCTCAGTATTGACCAGAGGAAAAATGGGTGAAGGTATTTACAAAAAATAATGATTAAAAAAAAAAAACGCTTGAAATTTAAAGAGAATCATACCAAAAACTTTGTTTCTTATTGAAACCAATATCGTGCTCCAACTAACAATATTTTTTTGGAGATATGCGCCATTCAATTTGCTCATGCGTGACCTCAAATATTCTCTACATCTGGGAATATGAAAAAATCTTCCTTCGCTCCAATTTGTTCACAAAGATAATTCACTGTTAATATTTTGTCTGACCTAACCTTGATCTTTAATTTTTAAAAATTCCATGCGCAAAAAAGAATGGAGTAGAGCTTACGCGACAGTTTCTGATGTCACCCTTAGGTTTAGTTTTCTCGACTTTGCATTGTTCTTAAATGATTTGCCTTCTTCTCATCCTTATTTTATAGTTACTTTGAAATTATTACTTCATTGTGGAGTTTGGATTGATCAAAGGTCAGGCAAACAACATGCCAAAAATGATATTAATGATGTTATTTGATTTTATCAGAGTTTAATGCTCCAAAAAGGGAGTGAAGCAAAATTTCTTACTCAATGACTTTTATCGCTTCAGCGAACATTTTACGGCAACCCTGTGTCACCACAGTATGGTGACATTGTTTCCTAAAATGTGATGCATATGCGCAAAAAAAATTGTTTTTGTGTTTAATTTTTAAAAATTATTTTAAAAATAAATACTTATCGCAGAACAATTTTTTTTTCAGAGATGACGTTTACAGATGTTATTCTATGAAATAAAAATAAAACCAAACAATCAAAAACTCACCTATTATATTATGTTTGTTATTTTGTTGTTTTTTGATGCAATATTCAATGAGTTTATACCCTTTAACCCTCCCTGAAAAAATTGAAATGACAGGCCTAATTTCATTTTACTGCTTTTTAAATAAAAATTTTGTATTTTGATAACATTAATTCTTGAAACTTGCCATAATAATTCGAACAACAATAGGATTACAACAAGCAAAACAATCTTGCAGGCAGTCGTGTTATAAAAACTCATTTTAAAATTATTAAGAATAGACAAATTGACAAGCAAGAGCGCTTAATTTGAAAGAGATATTTGGGGCTATGCTCATTAAAAATCTAAATTCCAAAAAGGATAAAATAGCTTTATTTTACAATCTAAAAGCAAGAGGATTTTAAAAATATAACCATTTCAAGATAATTATTACACTAACTTTATTAGGCTTTAACAGGTATACATTATTAATTTTAACAAAATTAGGAATACTAACACTTACAAAAAATATCAACTACTATCTTTGTTTGGAGAAGTTTCTGTATGCTGCAATGAAGCAAAAAATGCCATCTGTTCTTCAATTACAGAGACCATTGGATCTACTTGTACATTGCCTCCAGTGTCATAACTCGAGTCAAACAACCAAAGAGATTCAATATCATACAAAGCTCGAGTTTCATGCAAAAACACATGAAGAACTATATTTCCTAAAATAAATGAAAAGAAAAGCAAACATGAAAAGGGAGAGCATTTTTGTTCTTGTGCTAACTGAAGTTTATATGATATTTTTAATTTGCATAACAACACAGAATTACAAACCAAAACAATATTCTATTATCTCAAACTTGGCAACAATTGTCACGTTTTCATCATGCTGGCGCAAACCCTACTAGTTACGTCAGCGGTCGGCAACCTAAATTGATTGAAGATCTACTTTCCAAGTTCGGAGAACACCAAGATCGACTCGGAGGATCGGAGGAGGGGGGGGGGGATATACACTATTAATAGGGAATGTTGGTATTGCACCTGTCTTCAAATTGTAGGTTAAGTCTTGTCGGAACAAGTTTTGATGCTTATAAAATACCTACTTTAAAATTTCCAAAGTAATAGTTTGTTAAAACCGTTAACTCGCATCAAAACAGTACTAATATATTATATCTTTTGAATTTGATAAAAACACTGTTAGTTTGGTTTTGTTTTAACTAAAACACACGTGTGAAATCCAGTTACATTCTTCATGAACTCTCACCGAGATCATAATTAATGTGACGACTGACACGCCATATTATTGGCAAGTTTTTTTAGGTCCGGTAAATGGTCTGTCAAACTAATAAACATTTTCTGAAGAGAAAAAAGATAAATATTTGCGCTATTCAATTCAAAAGTTATTTTATTAATTTTTTTAAACTACAAACTGTCCAAAATACTGTCGCGATTGACCGAAAATGGGCTCGCGATCGACCGGTCGATCGCGATCAACGGGTTGCCGACTGCCGAGTTACGTTGACCGGTTTTAACCCTTGATATAGATTAACCAAGTAGTAATCTATACCAAGGGCTAAAACCCAAGCAATACTACTTCAACTGCATGTGTTATGAAAACTTTAAGGACTTTTTTAAGTTGAACTCAATGATAGCTTTGTAACTACTCTAGCTCAGCGCCTCCACAAAGCCAGTGCTACCTCGCTGCCATGGCAATGGGGCCCATAGTCAAGGGGTGCTCATTGAAAAAAAAGGGGGGCATTGGGGAATATTTTCAATAGTAGTATCACTAAAGTGACATTACTAAGTATGATAGCTTTTCTAGAAGTACAAGAGAATTAATGATAGTTATGTTGTTAACCACTTTGCTCACTGGAAAATAATATACTTATTGCTTTAAAGGAGAAAAAAAATGCAACTAAAATGAGTGCATTATCAAACAGAATCATTTGAAATTAACCATTGAAACTATCATTTTGAAATTAACCATTAAAACTCTCTTAAATCAGTACAGAAAAGCAAAAATACTGCCCCATACTTTTTGTGAAAAATACAATGTTTAATCTGCTTATAATAATTCTATGGTAGTAAAGAAGGAGCTTATTTTTTAAAACTATCATCGTAATTACTTTTCCAATTAGAAATGTTTCGTCAGTAGTACTTTAGTCGATTATGTAAGAAAAAGGAGGCTACAAGTTATTTTCAAATTGTCAATGATTAAGTATTTTTAAATCTTGTCGGTGAAAATTGTATTTTATTGTTCATTATAGAGAATTTAGTTATGTATATTCTAAAATATTTAAAGCATGAATCTGGAGTTAGAAGAAAACAATTAATTGACGAGAAAAATAATTCAGTACTCTTTACTTAAACATCTCCCCCAGTATAAAGTAAATCAATTAGATCATGAGAGGGGGAGGGGAAGCAAATAACCTTATGAGGAAGGGGTCTGTTAAAAGATCTAGCAACAGAACCCATAAAATGATGTGGGGGTTCTACTCTAACTTCAAAATAACTTAAATAATTTAAAACATGTATACAATTTAATAATGAAAGGAAAAAAATAATAGGAGACATGAAAAATCATAAAAATTATGTTGATTGTAAGGATGCTACAAATATTCGCTTTATTTCTTGCAATATGAAGTTCAGTATTAAAAGTTCACTAACTTTTTATTGTGAACTTCATATTGCACGCATATTTATTTTAAAGTTCACTAACTTCAGCAGCATACGACAGAATTTGAAAACCAACACACTTGGGTTTTTGATGAAAATCCTGGGGGTTTTGATAAACAGTTTCTTTCCAAGAAACTTTTAAACTTGAATTGGTATTTAAATATTGTAAAGAAAATTCAGTTGACTATCTTGAAAATTCAGGAAGACATCTGAAATTAAGTGAGGTGTATTTCAACAGTTTTTGGAGAAGAGCTATTTCTTAAAGGGATGTTCGCAAATCAATCGCACCTGTTTGCAACCATTCAGTGCATTTATGCTGTGATTTGTGATAAAAATTGGGTATTTGTAAAGAATTCCTTACTGATAGGAAATGTTCTTTATTTTAAATGTTTACTTTCTCACCTCTTAATTTAAAAGTAAGGTATTTTTTAGCACTTACACTTCTTTACTTAGGTTTAAGTTTTTAACCTTGTTAAATATCCATAAACTGTAAATGTCATCTTATTTACGACGTACCTTCCGACGCTCAATATTTTCCCAAAATGAATAGTTACCTGAATCCGCGGGGTTACCTTTTTCCGATCGGGAAATATCTCTAAGGTTCTTCACGCACGTGTCATCAACTCGCATGCGTACACGTGCTTCGTGACGAATCGCTATACGCAAATCACCTTCGGGTATATAAGCATAGTGCTCACTACCGACGCTCTCTCAGATCTCAGATTACCTCCCGTTTTTTAATACTCCCTTTCTTACGTTCGCTCAGGTGAGCGGACGGAAGTTCAACTTCTTTATTCGGTGAAATGGATCGACCATCTTAGGATGTTTATATATTAGAGATATTTCTTGAGAAGTACCGACCTCGTAAAATGCCTGTCCGTTTAGTTTTTAGTGAACTTTAGAATCTAGTCAAATTTACTTTTATTATGGCTTTAGGTTATTGTTACTGTTGTATTTTTGAATCAGTTGATGTTTTTATTTAAATAAATCTCTGCTATTATTTTAAAAGATAGTATCAGCTTTGAATTCTTTTCTTAGCAAATGAATCCTTTGAAAGGGATAATAGCCCATCACTTACTGTTGTTACGGATGGAGAAGGTTTGTTGGATTGAGAAGATTTGTTGCAACATTGTAGGTTAAATAAAACATTACCAAAAGAGTAAAAAAAATAGATCTTCGCATTAGACAGAGTGCTAAACACAAAAATACTTAAAAATAACTTCATAGCTAGTAAAAATAAACAAAAAGGAAATTCAAGCATTATCAAAATTTTAAAACTACCTCACATAACATCCACTGCTCTTCAAAGAGTTAATTCTAGAAAGAGCAGAAAAAAACGTGAAAATAGAATGCTTAATTGCAACCTATCATAAATTAGAAATATCTTGACTAAATTAGTCACAATATCCTGATGTCTATTAATATAGATAATATGCATGTGAATAAAAATGTTTTTTCTTCTTGCCTGGCTACACCTCACAATGATCACTTCTTGATTTGGGAGGTTGGTCTTAAAGAAATTTTTACTGTGTGAGAATTTGATTTCATGCTTACCCATATCCATGGCTTTCCATTCAGAAACTTTTTCCCCTTCAATTATAATGTAAGGATCCTTCAAATTTTTCTTCTTTTTATACTAGAACAAAAATTATGATAAAATGTAAATTTAGAGCTTGAATTATTGTTAAAGTATTTTACAATGAAGGAAAATTGCTTTATCATTGTACTGAGTTAAAACATTGTGTTATTGCAAACAATAGATTACTTTAAAAAAACATTGAATGAATTCATATATCATATTCACACAAGGTAATAATCTTTTTATATATAAGCGGCTTATTCTGTCTGTCTGTCCGCTATAGAATCCCAGGCCGCTTTACCGATCAGGACCACATGCGGCACGATTAATGTTTACGACAGGAGAAACTCATCACTGCAAACATGAAAATTGTGACTCAATTAGTTTTTTTTTTAATTTTTCAATGATTTTTTGACCCGTTTCATTTTATTTTTGCATTGTTGCCGTCATTCCAACCATATAATTACAGTTGCCATGTGAACAAATAAATCAATGCAGTTGCCATTGTTGTAACAAATATACTAATAATAATCAACGTTTCTCTAACATATTGAGTGAGGCTTCGCTGTATTTGCAATCTCCGTTAAAAATTAATGTAGGCACGAATTTAATTTAATCCTTTCTCTCTTTTAATTTATTTATTTATTATCTGCTTTATATATATATTTTATTAGAGTGGCAGCGCTCGTTTTTCCCAGTTTCGTTAAAACTTTTGTTTTTTTAAAAGCATAATAAAATTTTCAATAAGTTCTTTCGATGATAAATATATATTTCTCACAAACAATTTGATTATACAGTAAATAAATACATAGTAGTGTGGGGCAGTAAGCAAAGGGTCCTCCTCTAGAGGGCAAAACTGGGAAATTTCACTAGTGGCCAGTGGAGATAGATTTTGTACTGGCCACTTTTTTTGAAGCAGTGGCCAGTTTTCTCGGTGAAAAATGCACAACGGTGTTTTAAACTTTTTTGTATCGATTAGTAATGATATAAAATTAAATAACCCAATTAAATGTGCTAATATTTATAACATTAAGTACCTTTTTTTAAGTTATTAAAATAAAATTAAAAAATTTTAAAAATTAAATTTTTTAAAGATGAACTCACAAAGTTTACAATCTTACTTTGATACTCAGGAAAAATATTTTCCTTTTTCTCCCAATTATTAAAAACCATTGTACATACATTAACTTATGCAAGATCATTGTACAAAATATTGCTTACCACACTGAAACAGTTGATAAAAACAGCACATTTTGTTTTTAATATTAAGGGATTTTTGTCATTACTTAAAGCAAATAAAATTATATATTAATATACAACTTATGAACGAAGTGTAATTACAGAAAACTATGATAAGCGATAAATATGGCCTATGGGTTTTCGGAAGGGGTACAGGAGGGTACGAACCGAAACTGATTGCTTTTGTGAAATACAATACTGAACCCCAAATTCGAAACATCCTGAAATTCGGCACTTTTTCCGATTTTTTTAAAATGTAAATTCAGAGAAATCTTAATCTAAGAAGCTGTTAAATTAACAAACATCAGTAAATTTTGATTCAAATAGAAGCAGCAATCCTTGTAGATATATTTCTATTTATATGAACAAAACTCAGGAAATTAAGATAAAACCAGAAAACCCTATGTTAAAAAGTGAAAATAGTTTTTTTGGGCGTAGTTAAGTATCTTTTTTCCCTATAAAAAGGTAATTATTTTTTCCTTAAGTTCTTAAAAGTTCCATTTTCCAAGTTTTATTACCTTAAAAAGAAAACTTGCCGTATTTGTCAATTTGTTTCTCTGTATTCATAAATGGCGCCCAGCATCCTTGTTAATATTTTGCAGATGTAGCTCTATTTTCTTTTTCATGCAATTGCAGGTGATTTAGTGAAATGGTAAAGTACCATGTAGGTATGGTTTATTTTTGCTGAATTGTAATTTGGAGCGTTTTATAAAATCTATGAATAAGTTTTTTTTTTGGTGAAAATATATCAACACATGGATTTACTTATACAGTGAAACCCCGCTTTTACGTTTCTCAAGGGACTGGGCAAAAACACGTAAAATACGGGAAATACATAGAATGCAAAAATCAAATAGAAAAAAACTAAAGGTAGTAAAGATGACTCTTTCAAAAGGTATAATATCTATATTTTACGAAAAGAACATTATTATACATACCATTTTAAGATAATTTTAACACATTTAGATGCGATTCCTGGCGTTTAGGCTGAAAAGATTCCGTAATAGTGGATTGTTTTTTAGTCATTGAGTTCAAAGGGAATCCAGCATCTTCTAGGATTGTAATACGTTGCAAGTTTCGTGTAATACGTTGCATAGTCTTTCACTATTTGTAAGCTCTTCATTGCAATAGTGAAAGAAGGGACGGGCTGTGCTTCCGGTTCTTTTTGTTGATCTTCATCGGCTGACGAAAAGTACAGACGGAAAAATATTGCTTATTTTAGAACATTTTTTTTTTCATTTTCCAGGGAAAACGTAAAATGCGGGAAATTTCATATATAACCAACTTACAATCCGGGTTAAATTAACATTATTATTATACGGAAAAACTGGGACCTGATGAAAAAACGCAAAATGCGGGAAAAACGTAGATTCGGGAGACGTAAAATTGGGGTTTCACTGTATTACCTTCTCAAGAAAAAAAAGCGCTATCTTATTTGTCTACCACTTAATAAAACAGAGCAATTTGAAGTAAAAATGCGCATATTAGCTTTGATGTTTACGTAAATCCACCATTTTTGGTCCTGTAAGCCGCCATTTTGGGTCATGTTCCAAAATTCGGCAAATTTTGAAATCCGGCCTAGCGGCAGTCCCGAGCATGGCGAATTTTGGGTATAGAACTGCAATAAGGTGGAAAAGTGAAAGCACATATTTTTGAACCTAGCAGTGTACTTTTTGGGAATTTTTAACGGGAGAAAAAAGTGACGACAAGAGTGGCGATTGTTAGCTATTATTTTAGTCGCCACTTCTTTTCATCTTGTC
Source organism: Octonoba sinensis (assembly GCA_038502835.1). Classification (NCBI taxonomy): domain Eukaryota; kingdom Metazoa; phylum Arthropoda; class Arachnida; order Araneae; family Uloboridae; genus Octonoba; species Octonoba sinensis. The sequence goes on from CM076600.1 coordinate 54,775,845, forward strand.
GCCCTGTGGTGAGTGGCGACCGCTTATTTTGCTCTCTAGTGTCCTCGCCGCCTGACCTGGGTAATTCAATTTGATTTAGCAGACACCTTTGCACAAATCATTTCAATTAAAATTTATAATATCTAGAACAGCAGTCATTTCGTATGACCGCCGGGCCTACTAGTGAAGACATAAAGAAAGTCAGGGTTCCTACACATTTTTGAGAATGAATTTTGCCAACTTTCTCAGGGGCACCCACCCCTCCTCAGATCAATAAAACCCCCCAAAAAGCTACAGAACCCAGCAGAAAAGATGACCCCTCCAAAATGGCCAAAGAGTTTCAGAATAAGTCTTCCAAATACCCCTAAAAAAATTTTAATAGTGCAGCCTGTACCATGACTCTTCTCTGGTGGGCACCACTATGTTTTAGGGATTGTAAGTAAATTTGCATGCTATATACAACCATTTTCAATGATATAGTCTCAAAAGTTCAACAATAAAATAATTTAACAAAATATTTGACATTTACTTTTAAACAACATTTGATTTTAAGTTTTAAAACAATCTATTACTACATTTCATTTGTAATTTTTACATTCAGATATTTTCAAAAAGAATCATTCCAAATTAGCTAATGAACTGGAACAAACAATATTAATTACAAAATGCCAAGAGGCAATGCTTTTAAGAAGTTATTATCAGCAGGGCCTTATTTATCATTAGGCCCGTGCCTAGGGCCCCCTAATCTTGGTTATTATTTCTTTTTTAGTAATTTAAAATTTTTTAGAAAAATATTTAAAATAGCATCTTTTAAAAAAAAAATGTTAGAGTTCTGTTGCTTCACAGAAAATTTGTATTATTAAATTATTTTAAAACCACAAGGAATTTTCACTTTGGGGGCCCCAAATTTTGGTCTGACAATTTGAAAAACAAAATCGATTTTGCACTTTGGTGGCCCCCAGATTTTATTCAAACATTTTGTAATTTAAAAACAAAATCGATTTTGCACTTTGGGAGCCCCCAGATTTTATTCAAACAATTTGTAATTAAAAAAAAAATTATTTTGCACGTTGGGGGTTCCCAAATGTTAGTCTGACTCTTTGACATTTGAAGAACAAATTAGTTTTTGTGCTTTGGGTGTCCCAAATTTTGGTGTGACTGGCAAGTTTTACAAACACATACTGAATGTTATGTTTAAAAAATCTTGTTGTAAGAGAGGCTCCCAAACATGAGTTGTGCTTATAGTGATTCAAAATGTAAATCGGGCCCTGATTATCAGTGGTGTAGTCGAGGGGAGACGGCATCCCCCTACCTTTTTATTTTAGTACAAGCGTCCTTACAAACTTTTTACATTTCAGGACTACACCACTGGCCATTATGTGGCTTATTTATAAAAAAAACAGCTTATACATTGACTCTAACAGTAAGTCTATATACTAACCAATTTATTAATTAGTTCTGTGACAGCTTTAGAATGACGTGGGGATTTAGCTGTTACTAAAACTAGAAAATCTGAATAATGGAGCTCTCTCGGAACCGAAATCACAACAATATCTGAAACTCGCTCATGCCGTAGTACATCAACCAATTCCTCTATATCAAAAACTCCATGCAATCCACCTAAAAAAGAAAAAAAATATTTTAAAATACTTAATGGAATCTCAATGCTAGTTCACTGCAAAACCTTTTTATTCAAAATTTAAACTGAAGGGAAAGCATGGAGGTCTTCAAATGAACTTACGCTGCAATTTATGTTCAGCTAAATTATAATCAAATTCCTGAGTAACATGATACAATCTTTGATTATTCTCAAGTTCAGCATTCTGCAAATCTTCGTAACTGAAGATAAGGGATGAATCAGATTCTTTAAAATCTGTATATTTCTCTTTCGAAACAGAATGATATGAATGTAATGTTTTAGAAGACACTTCAGTTTCTTTGGAAGTTTCCTTATATGAAAAGTTTTCGCCTGTTTGATTTAAATTTTTTCTAATGTCCTCCAAAATGGTTTGTGATTCATCACCAACTTCAAAATCCTTTGCAAAGTCTTTTAGTATATTTTGGAATTCTTCATTATCTAATGCTTTTTGAGCATTTTCTTCCTTATGATTATCATTAACTTTATCTTCGCAATTTTTAAAGCTACAGCCCGAGAGAAAGGCTGCATTTTCAGGAAAATTATTTCGAGTAAAACGTGCTGAATGAAACATAAAAATTTTTCGCTTCTTCAGCATGGAAGAGCAGAACCTCTGTATAAACATCGAATTTAAACTTGTTTTCTGAAGACCACTTTTGAGGCTTAAAAAGGTCCCAATTTTTAAAAGCTTTAAGTTATTCATTATTAATCGAAAGTCCAAGTGCTTAATTCAGCTGCGATGCAACATTAAGATCATTTATTAAAATAAAAGGAAATCTGCGCAATATTTGTAAAAACAAAAACTTATTTTTAGTTTTATTAGCATCTCGAAATGAAACCTTTCAAACGAAAAACATTTGATATTCAATCATATGAGAGAAGCAAGGAAGAATAAAAATGTAAAGAAAAAATTTTGTGTAAACTCAAACAAAATGACAACAAACGAAAACAAAATGACAAGTAAAGTTGAGGCTAAAGTTTAGGTAAACAGTTTCTTGAATTTTAGTTCCGTAATTTCCCTTTTTAAGTACTAGTGCTCTCTAGCAGACGAAAAATTTTGCATTTTTTCACTTTTCTTTAATCATTTAAAAATTAGAAAGCAATTTTTTTCACATCTATAAAAAAGTTGGAAAGTGGCTAGTGGCCTGTGACTGTGACTGGTATTCGCATTCGGCTTTCGAAGTGGCTATTCAGCCTGGATTTTTAAGGCTGATTAGACCCCACATCTATTCAGCCTGGGAGGCTCATAGCCAATCATCGGTCTTTCTTTATTCTTGCCCCCATTTTTCCCCCAGCGTTTACAGCGGCGAGCCATTTTCAAAATGTCTGTGATGAGAACGGTTGTCTGTTTCGTAGGGCAAAATTTCTTCAGGTATGTTCCTTACTTTTTAGTGAAATCTTATAAATGAAAGGTTAATGCTCTTTAGAGTTATTAACTAACGATATGGTAAAAACTGGAATCAAATCCCAGGAAATAGGCTACTTTAATTTAAAGAATTTCCAGCTAGCATTCTTGTCACTTGAATATTGAGTAAGCAATTTTTTTATTTATTTATAACTAAAAAGTTATGTGCTCTAATACTCAAGTTTTATTTTCTACATGTTTAAAAAACTAGAAGTTAAAGCAAAGTAAGTACTTCTTGTAAATTAATAGCTTCTTAGAGTTTCCAGGCACAATAGCGTTCATGTACTAAATCGCTTTAGTATGAACTAATCCGTTTTTATATAATATGATAATTGTGCAGGCTTGCCACTGAAACTATCGCCAACCGAAAATCATCACAAATTGGCGCGCTAGCTCGAATGTCGCCAAGGGGGGGGATTATATCACAGTAGTACCGCAAGTTTAAATCATTTGGTATAATAGTTATTCATTTATTGTTAAGAATGAAATTTCCAGGTACAATAGTATTCTCATTATCATTCAAATACTAACCAATCTAGTGTATATTATACAATAAGTTATGTCTGTGCTTTTATTTTAGTGAATAAGTTTTTATGTTCTGCAAGTTTAGAGCATTTCTTGCAATATTTATTAATATATTGTTATGGGTGAATTTTCCAGGTAAAATGCATTCTCCTTGTCGTTTGATTACCGACTGTTCAACTTATACATTAATCGATAAATTGTGTATGCTTTTATTTTAGTAAGTTTTTGTATTCTGCAAGTTTAAAGCATTTCGTGTAATACTTATTAAATTATTGTTAGGAATGAGATTTTCAGGTACAATAGTATTATCATCACTCAAACATTGACCACTCTAGTAAAAACAACTGCATTAAATAAAAAGTTGTGTGTGTGCTTTTAGTTTAGTGAATAAAATTTAAAGCAATTTCTTGAAATATTTATTAATTAAGATTAAAATTTCTAGGTACAATGGCATTTTCATTGCTACTCTAATAGTAAGTATATTGCATTTGTATAAGTGATCTCAGTAATATGTATTGTTATTAGCGTTATGTATGCTCTTTTTTTTAAAAATATAAATAGATCTAAAAGTGCATAGCATTTCTTCAGCCACAATTTCTTTCTTAGTACTTATCCATTCATAGCATGAAGATTCTGAAATTCATTTCTACTTTAATCCTGATGTATTTTTTAATTTGGAATGCATGCAACTTATCTAAAGACAACCTCTTAACAATTGAGTTTTATATTGTATAAAAATGTGTTATCATTCATGTGTTTTTCATGCTGCTCTAGACATTGTAGTTTTGAAATTTTTATCTTTGATATCCTAGCAGAGCTGTGAGGAGAAGAAAGAAAATAAAAATAAAGATTAATACTGAATGGTACTGACAAGAAGATTGGCTTCCTTATTCAAAGTCGCCAATCTCTGTTGGTACTTTTCGGTTCATTGCATGAAGATTCTTGAATTTCATGTCTACCTAAATACCCTGGTCTCCACTATTTGTATGTGTGTTTTAATTTCTTTAAATTATGTAACAATATCGAAACACATCCTGCTTACTAATTCATTTGAATTTTGTACTGTTATAATATGGTTTATTGTTAAACATTGGTGTAGCAACTCATCAAATGTCAACACATACAAGTTTCTTCTGTAACTCAAAATTTCACTTCTGTTTGAACAAAGAATTATTTAGCTTTCTGATTTGAATGAGCCGTTCTAGATGGAAAGCATTTCACGCTATTTCTCAGTCAAGGGAGATTCATTGTTTCACATGATTGATTTCAGATGAATGAAACTACTTCACAAAAAAAAAAAAGATCTTTGTGAAGGTCTTTTATATTCAATCTTGGTGACTCCATTTTTACAAAAAAAAATATATATATATAATAATAAATAGAACAAGAACCCAGACAGCCATGAATCTCTAAATTACATCCATAGGATATCTCTTGGATAAGATGAGTAGATATAACCACATCCATGAGACATCCACATATCTGCTGAATATCCACAGAACGTCAAAAAGGTTGCAGCTATTGGAACTCCCTGAGACGTCGCGATATCGCGACGTGTATTAGATATCCCATGGATATCCAGGATATCTCATAGATATCCTGAAAACATCCAACAGATATCCCATAGACATCTTAACGTCATAAGGTTATCTCTAGGATATCCAAGAGACATCCATCTCTTGGATATTGGGATATAGCTTGGATATCCATAGGAGGTCTCAAATGAATGGTTTATAGGTATTTATAAAACATCAGAATATGCTACAGATTTATTACATATGCAAAAAGAGTACAAAGCCTATAGCATAACATATATTTGAGCAATGTAAATTACTCCATTATAAATTATAATTACATAGCCATTATTTTCCTATAACTACTTTTGAAAATATTTATAATTTATTTTCAAATCTTCACTTTAGGAAAATATGACTAAGCAATTAAAATTTTTAATGAATATTCAATACTAGAGATATATATTAGGCTACAGGTCAATACACTTCATGCAAATACAATAAATCTTTAGCACATTTTGATATTTTACATATATAAGCAAGAAATGTAACAAAAATTATATAGTATTGACAAAACATTTTTATCTTTTTCTGTGAACCCGTATTAAATACTCATAAAGAAAAACAGAGTACTTAAAAAATATAAAAAATATTCCTTCATAAAACTACTTCTGAAAGATGAGACAAGTTTTTAAAATTTTACATCCATTTAGAGCATTAATTTCGAGTACTTAAAATTACTCGCAATTTTCATACATTCACGATTTTCATACAAATTTAAACTTTACTCCTTTTTAATTGTGTACAGTATAATTCAGATATAATTATGATTGAATTCACAGATGTAACTCTGGACATTTCATTAGAAACAAGTGGTATTCAATGAGCAATACGAGGATTATTTTTTTTTCAAAAATGTATTACTTTTGACTTAAAGATGATTAAGAGTAGGCTGCTGTTCTCCGAGACAAAAAAATAAACTGAACAAATAAGTCGTTTTTTTTTTTGTTTTATTTTTAAAAGGCACAAAAATTATATACAGAAGATATTACAAAATAGATTATTTTATACAAAATAGATTTATTTACACATAACAGATTTATTTACACAATAGTATTGCCCAAAAGGGATGGGGAGTTGGCAGAATTTTCTGCAGCCACTCTCATATGGTGTGCTTTCGCATGGCGAAGCCAATTTTTTATTGCAGTTTCCACTGCTGCATCCATTGCAGCATTTCTTACTGTTTCATTCCGTCTAGTTGCATCTAAAAAATTAATTTTCAAGAATGAATTTTTACACATAGAACAAATTTCTCTTCATAACAATGTAAAAGGAATTTTCTCATTTGTCCAATTTACGCACAAAATATACACCTGCACATGGATAAAGAAAAAAAAACTTATTTAAATACAAAATGTTGATTGTTAACCAGAAAAAAAAACACATGTAGCAAGGCAGAATTTAAATAAATAAGAAAAATAAAATAGCAAACTACATTTCAATAGCAATTTAATTAACAAGTGAAAAATTACTGTGAATTTACTCAACAAGAAATTTAGTAAACAAAATCAAAAACTTTGTTTGATAATCAAGAAAGCCAAACAATGAACATGTATTTTCACACCCCTCTCCTTCCAGAACATGTGTAGCTGTTACAAGGTTTTCACAATAAAATCATGACTTCATTAGTTCATACTTCAAGGAAAATTCTTCAAACAATCCTTGACTATCGGCTACATTCACAAAAACTTGAAAACAAATCAGAGCACTACAGATAAAGCTCAAAATACTTTAATGATAATTGTATATCCAACAGTTATGTATTCATTTTTAATGCATATAAATTATTTATATTATTTTATACATATAAATTAGTACCAAATATCACTCTTGTCAGCTGCAGCTTATAAAATACACCCTTTCCTTTCGCTCCCATCCAGCTGAACTCCTGTGCCACTACATCTGTCAGAAGTTTTCTCATGATCTGCTTTACAGTGGAGTCTACAGTTACGCCCCCACAGTTTGACGTAAAGTTAATCTATAAAAATTCATAGAAAAATTAATTCAAGATACACTGAAAGCCTTGGTTTAAAAGAAACTAATGCATACCAAATAATTGAAAATCTCTGGCTTCAAAAGCGCACCTTCTAAGCATTGCAGTTCCTCTATATTTTTTACTGATAACTTAACCGGTAAAACATCCCCATCACCAGTGGTGTAGTCGAGGGGGGACGGCGTCCCCCTACCTTTTTATTTTAATACAAGCGTCCCCCCAAACATTTTACATTTTAACATAAGCGTCTCCCACTTTTTTATTTCAATTGCTTATCTTCGTATGTATGAGCGTCCCCCCAACATTTTTAGTTCAGGACTACACCACTGCCCATCACCAAATGTTTCGGCGATAGGGGCAAAGTTGTTTGTTGCTAAAAGAATAAACTCGGGAGTTCAAGTCATATGAACTCTTTCATAAAATTTTCAAGCTGAAACGCACTAAAATTGTCTAGAGCGCCAAAATGTTCCACATCTTTACAAAGATGCAATAACCCATGAACATTGTGAGATACATGTTGTTTACCATATAGGAGTATAAAACTTTGGACAAAACACTTTAACCAAGCCTGAGCATATGATACCATCTCTCTGTTAGGCTCAGTAACTAATACTTTAACTGCACAATGCATAAGCAGAAAATGCTCATACAGATCTTTACGTAAAACATTTGACAAAACTACTGGCCCAGTGTATAACAAAAACAGACGAAACTCTGTTCCTTTCCAACGTTCAAATTCTTTTAAAGAACGAGGTTTTCGGGCGAAATCATTAGGGAAATAAGTTTTTACGTTCTACTAGTTGTTTTGACACACTTTCTACCTGATTATTAGCAAGTCTAAATTTTAAATCATCTTTCAACCACAGCTTAATTAACTTTTTCATGACCCCTAAACATATCAAATGCATATACTCATATGGAACATGTGAAACAAGGCAAAAAGTATCTATCTCCAACAGTATAGAATCATATTTATGATGTTCATCATCAGGATCCCTATTTCTAAAATCAACATCAGTTCTTTCAGTGAAATTAACATTAGGAAAGCAAATTCTATTTTTATAAAATATACCAGTTTCAAAACATTTGTTACAACTCAAATACCCAGAATGGCTTTTAATGCATAATACAAAAGCTCGAGCAGGTGCATCACAAATTATTCCTTTAAGATGTATGTTACACATTTTACCATCAATAGATATACCATTTTCGATTAGATGTTTCATTTCACACACAAAATCACTTAAAAACTCATTACGATTTTTGAGTTTTTCATAGGAATGGAATACACCAATGGAGAACACACAAGGAAAATTCACAGTATAGCTTAACGGACCTAAAATTGGCCATAACTGACTGTTGGAACTTTTAACTATAGGAAATACATCAACATTTACCAGTAAAATGAACCCTTGAATTTCATGTCTACCTAAATACCCTGGTCTCCACTATTTGTTTGTGTGTTTTAATTTCTTTGAATTATGTAACAATATCGAAACACAACCTGCTTACTAATTCATTTGAATTTTGTACTGTTGTTATAATATGGTTTATTGTTAAACATTGGTGTAGCAACTCATCAAATGTCAACACATACAAGTTTCTTCTGTAAATCAAAATTTCACTTCTGTTTGAACAAAGAATTATTTAGCTTTCTGATTTGAATGAGCCGTTCTAGATGGAAAGCATTTCACGCTATTTCTCAGTCAAGGGAGATTCATTCTTGTCATATGATTGATTTCAGATGAATGAAACTACTTCACAAAAAAAAAAAAGATCATTGTGAAGGTCTTTCATATTCAATTTTGGTGACTCCATTTTTACATAAAAAATATATAATAATAAATAGAACAAGAAGAGCTGTGCCCAAACACCAATATATCCTATTCAAAGTTCATCTGTCATCCTGATATGCTTTGTTCACTTTACTTAATTCAAAGTTATAAGTTTAAGTAACATTACATTAATGGTTTCAGTCAGGACACTAGAGGTGAAGATTTCTATAACAAGATCTTCGAGTGATGAATTTCAGAAACCAAGTGTAATATAAACAAGGAATAAAAATTATCAGCTCACAAGAAAAAGCAGATGCAAGAAAAGTTTACCTATTGGTAGTATCTTTTCTTTTTTTCTGATTTTATGTTTCATTGACACATGTAAGTCCTCTCATCTTTTGTAGGACACTGATTTCATTGATATTATGAGTTATTTGCATAAATGTGCTACAGTATTTTAAACAAATTCTTATTCCCAAAGAAAATTTTAAAAATCATGTTTTGACTTCATTTTGTTTTCATTTCTCCTCAAATCAATAAACATATTTTACAACTATGTTTTTATTCGAGTCAGAATACAGTACTAAAATTATCATTTTTCAAAATTTACGTTTTTCAGAAAAAACAAATTCTGTACTACAGAGCCTCCTTAACTGAAAATTTTATTTAAACTAGAGAGTAATTATTATTTTTCTGTCAAATGAAGGGAATTTTTTGGGTCAAAAGGTGTTGCCCCCCTCCGAAAATAAACTGTTTGTTGCAGTTTCCCAAAAGTTCCAACAAGCGATTTTTCTGGGGAATTTCCTGAAATGACAATACATAATCGATTTTAATTTTCTGCGATGCGCTTTGGCGACGACGAAAGCTCGCTTGGCAACTTCGACACTCGGTTCTTGTTTCTTGGCGGATTTGTTGATATTTATTTTACTCCGCCAATGATTTTAGCCAATTATGGTGCCTGCGAACCAAAAGAGTCGAAGAGATTATACAGGGGTCATCTTCTGTTAAAACAAATCGAATATGTCGTGTCGTTGGTTGCTTTGAATGAATCGAGTTTATATTTTTTTTTATTTTGGCACTTTTGCAAATAATAATTACCGAGTGATAAGTAACTGTATTTTCATGTAAAATTTTTTTTATTTTAAAAAAAAAAAAAAAAAAAAAAAAAAAAAAAAAAAAAAAAAAAAAAAAAAAAAAAAAAAAAAAAAAAAAAAAAAAAAAAAAAAAAAAAAAAAAAAAAAAAAAAAAAAAAAAAAAAAAAAAAAAAAAAAAAAAAAAAAAAAAAAAAAAAAAAAAAAAAAAAAAAAAAAAAAAAAAAAAAAAAAAAAAAAAAAAAAAAAAAAAAAAAAAAAAAAAAAAAAAAAAAAAAAAAAAAAAAAAAAAAAAAAAAAAAAAAAAAAAAAAAAAAAAAAAAAAAAAAAAAAAAAAAAAAAAAAAAAAAAAAAAAAAAAAAAAAAAAAAAAAAAAAAAAAAAAAAAAAAAAAAAAAAAAAAAAAAAAAAAAAAAAAAAAAAAAAAAAAAAAAAAAAAAAAAAAAAAAAAAAAAAAAAAAAAAAAAAAAGCATATTGAATCAAAGGTAATTCAAAAACAATTTGAATTAGGAAAGATGGTACTACATGAAGAGAATCTGGAGCTTGCAGTAAACTACCCAGAATTTAATTTTTCAAAATTAAGGATTCGACTTGCACCTTTCAAAGAGGAGTTTAAAAACATGACTTGCGCACATGATGTTAGAAAAGCATTACTAACAAGAAGTTCCGTCTAGAACTATACGAGCCTACTTTCCCGTACACACCGAATTCAAATTTATAATCTAGCTATCTCTCTCTCTCTGTCTTTCTTGTTTAGCTTTAGTTCTTCATTGCTTCAAATATACCTTTTTCAACGGTTAATACATATTCATTCAATCATTATTTATTAAGTCATTCATGTATTTATTCACTCATTTATTCATTCATTCTTTTGCTTATTCATTTAATCATTCATTAATTAAAAAATATTCTTGAAAATCCCGATCAAAAAATTTCATAGGAAAATAGGCTCGTTAATTCTGGATGAACTTTATATTTGTACATGTTCTACGTCATAAGAGCTTTCCGATAAAGTTTGTTGCAAGCAAATCGGTCCGTTAGATCAGAAATTATATAGGATTGAAATTTCCCAGTAGGCGGTATGTTAATTTTTTTTGAACTGTTCAAAAATGAACAAAAATTGTTCAAGTCAATATTTTACGCCAAGAACTTCTTCCAGTGAGCTTGTTCATGGGAACTTATATCTTGTACCCAGAGTTTACATAATTTGCTTCATTTTTATCCATAGGCGCAACTGTTAAAGTTTTTTGAACTGTTCAAAATTGAACAAAAAATTGTTCAAATCAAAACGTAAAATATGGAAATGAGATGTCTTCGCCGAGATCTTTCGAATGCAAAAATAATTTTTCCAATCGGACAATTCATTCAAGGGCGTAACCAGGGGGGGGGTTTTGGGGGTTCAAACCCCCCCCCCATTGGGTATTTAGTTATTTATTCATTTTTTCCCCTCAACTTGGTGGAAATCATGTCAAGTCAATCGGGTTGTGGGCTTGGAAAAACCTTTTTTTTTTACTTCGTGTGAGCAACATAGGCGACAAGATGTGGAATTCCCCTCATCCCTTTCCTCGGGCAAAATCGTGGAGATGGACGTTGAAGGACAAGACCCTCGGGGCCCGGAGCACGGTACACCGCTAGTTCATATTCGTTGAGAAACTGAAACTGACTGAAACTAAAACGGAGAGTCACGTGATAAGGGGGGGATGCATCTGTCAATCGTCATTTAGGGGTGTCAATCGTCTGCACTTGTAGCCAACGGGGTGGAGGGGTTGCTATTGCTTTCGGCAACTAAGCTTCCGAGAAAACCGAGGGATGTGAGCCTTAGATGGTCTAAGATGTGAGCTTGTTGGGGGGGGGGGGGGGGGGGGTTAAGACGCAACGGGATAGTCTTTTGTTTCTATAGCCTTGAAAGAAAGTCACTAAATAGTTACAGATGTGCAATGTCTTTCTTTTCTTTTCTACCAATGTACTGTGAGAGTCATGTGCTTCAGTTTCTGCAGCTCAAAAATTCAGATTCATGCATCACTCATTTAGTATCAAAATGCGTAGCATTTTCCTTCCCTAACTTACCTTTTCAGTTTAATAACAGTAATATTAAAGGATTATAAACGTAATTTTAAGTGACTTCTGCTGACTTATATTATCAATATTCCTACAAAATCAAAATTAACGTACAATATGAAAGTACTTAATATATATATATTATATATTTCTAATGATATTTTTATATTTATGTGTATATATTGTTTTTTATTCCTCTTTGCGCTATTGCACTGTAATTAGGTAAGTTTTAATATTTTCCTTCCGATCTTGAGTTAGCAAACGTAAACTTTCTAAATTGGTATTGTTTTTGATATGAAAAGTCATTCAGCGGGAAAAAAATAAAATCAAAACTTTTTAAAAGGGTTATTTTAACATTAGGGAGATGGGAATGAAACTGGTATTGAAATTAAAAACTTCTTGAAAAGGTTTTACTGTATTAAGATTTTAATGTGTACATACTAATAATGAAAATGCATAAAAACTTTTTTTTACGAAAGTCCTGTTAAAATTTCTGTAAAATGGTATTTTGCTCGCATAGGCGTAACCAGGGGTTTGGGGGTTCATCCCCCATTCGGTATTTAGTTATTTAGGCACATTTATTAGGCATACAAAAAAAATTCTGGCTACTCCTTGCAAAGCACATATCTATTTTTTCCCTAAGAAAAATATGCATATGATTTTATTTCCTCTTTCTGAAGTGTTGTGATCATGACCAAAGTACGCAGCTCATATTACAGCGGACTTTTCATCTGGTTATAATCAACCCCCTTATCACCTTTAGGAATTTTACAGCGAAAGGTGGCTTCAATCACCATATCACACACAGACAGACAACAGATATCCTTTCAATCACTCCAGAGGGTTTTCTTTCCTTCTTGATGTCTTTTTTACCCAAAGGCAGCAATTTGGGAATACAATCGCACAAGTTTCCTGGAAAATATTCTCCTGTGATGGAGGTTTGTTTTCTGATAAAATGGTGCTGTAGGCGCTGGGGTCTGAAAATGAAGGACCCCTAGCCAACAATTGTCCTAATGGGTTAAACCCTCAAGCCAGGAAGGGATGCTTATCAAGGAAACTTAAGAAAACAGCAGTTTTTATTTATTCCTGTCCAAACACCCATTTTGGTAAAATCGTTTTTGTAGATGGGCCGATTGGAAAACTGATGAACTGTATTTGCATTGCATTCTCATTTACAGATGTTCTCTCATCTCTTATATTTTAAATGTTTTTTTTTTCTTACGGTCCATCACTAATTGCATTACGACTCTGGAAATCATCCGTTCAACGTTTCCAAGCTCACTGCTACGATTTAATGCCGCATTTTAATTTACAATCAAAGTATTATTTATATTTTAGCTAAATTTTTAATTATTTTCGATATATAATAATGTTTGCACTCCAGCGATGGATACGTTCGTCATCCAAAAAGAAAAGAAAATTTGATTCAGACGCTTCCACTTCTGAGGTATGTTTTGCTATAGAGTTAACAAAAATTTTAGAAATTTATTGTGGGGATGTGCATTTTCGTAGGGAAATTTGGATTTTTTTTCTCTAAAATTCCACAATTTCCCAGTTTTAATATTATGAATACCTGAACTTAGAAGATTGCTTAGCGCTAAATATTGAATTTTCTATTGAATTTTAAATAAAAAATAAATTAATAGTCTGGGCTCCCCCGAAAAAGATTTCTGGATACGGCCTTGGCTCCAGGGGAAGGGGGACATGTTAAGGAAGGGCAGCGTATTCAGCAAGGTATCCGGACAGGAGGTAGGTCCAAAACCATAGGCGAGGATTCAAGGGCTCTCCCCTGGAAACTTTTTGAAATCTTTCTTGTCAATGCAATTTCGGGATTCTTTGGTGATATTAGAGGAAACAGAAAGGAGTTTGGTTACTCTGTCCCCGGCAATTTTTTTCAAAATTGCCGGGGTATTTTTTTCTTAATACCTTTTAGGTTACTTTTGGTGTCGCTCGTGATATTATTCGATGTCCTTTCCCCGAAAGTGTTTCTGAAAGTAAAGTGTCTTAAAAGCGTAATTTCTCTTTTCTTTCTTTTTTTAAAAACTGTGATCCGATTTTTTTCGCCCGGGGGGGGGGGGCGGAGTTGACTTGCTCCGAGGGGGTGCCCCCCCTAGAGATGCCTGAAATAAACACGGAGTATATCTGTAATGACAAGTCTTTATGACTAGTAAATTTTGAACTCTTTTGCACTGCTTATTGGTGTTTAGTCTGTACATTTTTAGTGTGACCCCCCCCTTTCCCCAACCCTAGTTACGCCTATGAATTCATTCAAAAGTTATTAGGGGGGGGGACAGACCGACAGACAGACAGACAGACCGACAGACAGACAGACCGACAGACCGACCGACACACTTTTTCCCCATCTCAAAACCATACTTTCAAATTTTTTATTTCTCAATCTTTATTTAATTACTTAACTTATTTTTGACTTTTCTTGATTTCTAACGATATTTTCACGATACATTAAGCCTTCTTTCATGCTTTATTATTATTTTTTTTAACTTTTACGGGAAAGTAGGCTAAAAATGGAAGCAGGATCTAGGCGTTTATTCTCTAATATAGAAATTTTGGTACGACTTTTGCTGGTGTCTCCAGCATCCAGTTGTGAGGCGAAAAAAAGTTTCAGCGCGTAAAACAGCTGAAGTTGTATTAGCGCTCAACAATGACACAAAAGCGATTGAATCACGTTGAGATGTGTTTCGTTCATCAAGATGTCATCGATCAAGTTCATACGGCCACCCATCTCAAAAAAAAAATATTTTTGGGTCAGGAAAGAAATGAAACAAATCCGTATGCATAACTATTTTTCTTTCTTTGTAATGGGCTGCAGTATTGGTCCTCAACCATTGCACACCTGTGCATTCCCAGAAATTGGTACCAACTCTTTCAGCGGCACCACAATGAGTTTGGTACCGTTGCCGCAATTTTTGACGCTCATTTCCCCCTAAATGGCGGCACCTGAGCTCTCGTTGATGCAAACGGCACTAGGAATTTAATTTAGCCGAGAGTATCCATGCCAAACGGGTACTTAAAGGATCTTTTACATTCCGCATAATCATACGACAGGGGGGACAGACGATTTTCTGCACCTTGAAAATCCACCGAGTTGGGCCAGGTTTGAACCTGCGAACCTGGGCGTACGAGGGCTGAGCCTTACCACTATGCTACCCTGTCGACACATCATTATTCATAAACCATATAAAAATGATTCTGTACAGAGTAAAAAAAACCTTTCTTAATTTTGTTGAATAAATATTTTTAACTTTGATGTTTTCTGAACATATTTCATTTCTCTAAATCACATCTAAACTAATTTTTGTTGCAAATTAAGTTTACAAAATAAATAAATAGTTAACACACTTTGTATCGATAGAAAAAATGGGAAATACTATTGCTGAGTTTCAATTACTGTTTGGCAAAATTCGGAAGACAAGTCCAAAATTGGCGTCGTCCCCCTCGATAATTAGACTGCTGTGACGCCAGTGCACTGAACTGATGTTTTACTTTTAGCTCCCTTTTGTTGTTTTTCTTTTTTGCTCGCCCTTCATTTATGCGAGTTTTTCACCTGTTGCTCGTTTTTGCAGCGGGCCCTTGCGCTCACGCATAAGTGAGAGATCACTGTAATATAATATGCAGGTACACACGAGAGATTAAGTAGGGGGAATTAATTATGCATTGTGGTATTAGCGATGAATTTCATTCAGGAAGCGTATAGGAGGGACATTGCATTAGTACAAAATAATAGTTCAAAAATTTGTATAAAAATATTTATGTATATATATTGTAACTCATGGAAATGTTTTTTCTGGAGCGTGCACCCTAAAATTTCGTGCGCCCTCCCGCGACGCCGGGATTGCGGGGTGTTATGTACGCCACTGCGTATAAATGCATCTAGTGTATACATAAATATCGACTCAAACAATGAGTGACTCATCATAAACCATTCAAACTTTCTCCCATCATTTAGGACAACACTCGTCCCCTCCGATTACCACACTGAAAAATTCTCTCCAAGCCCGATCGCCCGATCCCACCCTCGTGAAATCTGATATCTACATCCTGTCCTGTCAAAGGAAAGGGGGTGACGAAGGCGTTCGCCATGGGAGACCTTTCTGTAGTACATTACGCGCTTTCATTTTTGACCTCCAAAACAAGAAAAATGGAAAAAGAATTCACTAGACTAAAATTGTACGAATTGATTAAACAAATCAATTGATGAAAAGTTACAGTTTATGTGAAACAGAGTAGCTGATATAACATAACAGTACTGATAATGAAAGTTCTCTTATTAGCCGGTCCCTGAAAACCTGAGATATTTCAGATCTGCTTTTTTTAAAAAGTGATGCAAGGAGAAGAGGTTTCTACAGACCAGGGCACGGGGGGGGGGGGGGGGGGCTGATGATATTGGCTTCTAGACTGCGCTATTGAAATTTTTGAAGTGGATTATTTTAGGGGGCTGAGCGATTTTTTTCAAAGGGTCTTCGGGGCTTTTTTTTTGGGGGGGGGGGGGAGGGCGTAGTCCTTTCGGGGTGCATCACCGCTTTGAGAGGGGGGACACTTCTGTACTATAATAAAGTAAATGGAAGCTCATCAACAGTTGTTTCAACTTAAAAGCACGTGAAAATATTCTTGGGCAGGATTTTCACCCAAATACTCCTTTGTGCGTCGTTTCAATACATTATTCCATATAAATTTTTACAAAATCTTTCAGAGGCAGCATATAAGCGACACGTAAGTGCATATCTTAATTAAAATATCGAAAAAAAAAAAAAAAAAGAAAACCTCAACGCAGGAAACAAACAGCACAAAGTATAAAACTTCTTACGTGACTTGGTTTCTAGTGGGAAAAGAGCAAAATAAGTTTCAATTAGTTTCATGCTCTCCTCGATGCTTTTCCTAATAATGAACTTTTAGTTTTGTTGATACATTTTTTGAATTCCAAGATTTAATTGTATGGTGCGTTTCATCTTTAGCGTTCTTTCTTGTAAAAGTTGTTTTTACAGGGGGAAGAAAATGTAAGAACAGGAAGACGGCCTAATAACCTGTATTAATATATTCAGTAAATAAAATTAATTAAGTCAATAATATTTAAAAATAAAAAACATGAAAGGAGGCTCATTAGATGAGGGAGATGTATGTCGGTCACCCCCTCCCATCCAAATGTTTTCGGAAGGAATAATCCGAAACAAAGACTCCAGGAAAGGCCAACGTATCTCATTCTTAGCCTTCACTTTTAGCTTTGAAGATTTTTTTATTCGATTTTGAGTAGTTAAGAGAAACACCATTGGGCTTTATGATGAAATATGCGCTATTGGCTTGTATATGTATGCTTTTTTAAAAAGTGACCCTCTCTTATTCTTTCGGTAAGGGCACTAGCCCCCTGGGACCCCCCTAAAATTCGCCACTGAAAAGAGGGGAAGGGGTTTCCCTCTATTATTAAAATGTCAGGGATGCTCACACCAACAGATTACGCCATTGAGTTTAGAGGTGCGGGGGGGGGGGGGGGGGAGTGCTCTCAGGAGATTTGGGAGTTGGGGGAGGGGGAGGGTCACTGCAGATTTTTAGGGGGATGCTTCGCTGCTCTGGGAGGGGGAGGCCTCCTTGAAAATATGGGGCCGTTGCCGTTCATAAATGATGTCACGCTTTATTCCCAGATATTTGACCCCTCCCCCCCTTTGTCACATTGTGTCACACTTCAGCGGAACCCCTCCCCCCTTTGTCACATGTCACGCTATGTTGCATAATGCATGATGTCACACTTCTTGTTACCTCCTCCCCTCCCCTTGTCACAATTTCACGAATCCCCCTCCCCCCCTTGAAGCGTGACATCATTTGTGAATGCTCCCTATGTATTATATATTGCCGCAAAATAAGTCTTGCCAGTGGCGTAGTTATCATAGGTGGCACCCGGAGCGGTTATCGATAGTGTCATCCCCCCCCCCCCAAAACGAAAATTAAATGCATAGAAAGAAGAAAGTCCAGCAAAAAAAAAAAAAAAAGAAAACTATATCATTTGTATCATGGGAGTTATAATGTTTAAAGTATTTGTTGACGGCAGTGGTGTGTTTAGCATTAAAATACCGATTTGAATATTTTTGTAAGTAAACACTTTGCTCAGTTAAAAGTAGAAAAGAAAATGATAGAAAACAAATCCAGCTCAAGGTATTTGTATCATTATATGGAGTTTTTAAAGGTTTATTGTTTTCCCCTTCGTGGCCCGGTGTCACCCATGAATGAGTGATACCCGGCGCCAGCAATCCCTTAGCTACGCCACTGAATCTTGCAACAAGAATGCGAAAACCCTTCATAAGACAAATTCAACCATAAACCGACAGCAACTGTATAATGCCTTATTACAGGAATTATAAAACGTAATCTATCTTAAAATTTAAGACGCATTATAATCAAGATCGCTTGCGAAATGCTCAATCAAATATATCCTCCGCCTATTCATATGAAATAATAAGGCATCCCTTTCGTACTTGCTATAAAGTCCCTAGTGCCTCGTGAATGGATTTCGGGTTGCTTTACGTTTTACGAAAAGGGTTGCAACGCTGACTTGGCGAGATGGAAAAGAAAAAATCCACAATCTATTTTTGGCGATTAAAGGCCGCTTTTCGTTGCGTGTACGTTTTTAAAATAAAACGCAAATTCTAATTTTATTTTTGTAGAGTTTTTTTCCTCAAAAGAAGATAAAAATTATATGAAATTAATAAAATTAAAATGTGAAAAACAATTAAAAAACAAGAAAAAAAAATCTTGATTTTTTTTTTCTTTTAATCTGATTTTAATCTTCAATTAAAATCACCGCAATTATCTATTTCAGAACCAATCGTTGATAGTCTTCGAATTATTAATCGAAAATACCTTAATCGTTCACTCAATAAATATAATAAGCAAGGGAAAAGCATGGGAAAATGAGATAAAGAGATGAAATGAATCGTGCCTTTGAGACGAGTTTTCCCAGGCCGAATAGCTCTGGTATAGTCCACAGGCTATATACCCTGGAAATTCCTTGGCTGAATAGCTCCGGAGCTATTCAGCCTGGAAATTCCCAGGCCGAATAGCCCCAGAGCTATTCAGCCTGTCCCAGGCTGAATAGATGTGGTGTCTAATCAGCCTGGCCCAGGCTGAATAGCCACGTCCTTCGGCTTTCATTTAATTTCTTCGTTCTTGAAAAATTTTCAAAATATTGTTTTACGCATTTGGATTTCTGTTTACGACGTTCATGCGAAACGTTTCGCTGTCAGAATATAGTAGACAATTGAAAGCTAAATTTCCTAATTGCAATGGATCTATCTGAGGTATTACTTAATTCGTTCTAAGTGTATTTATCCTACTTAGTTCCTAATTTAAAACGTTTGCTTTTTAGGTTTTGTGACATTTGTGGAAAGGATATTAAATGCTACCATTCAATTGTTAAATTTTTTTAAAATGTGACTTCTTTAAGTTTTTTTTCCGTTTCAGGGGGTTCCTGGCGAGTGTTAATTTTTTTGTCACAAACCAAAATGGTGCTTTTCCCTTTCCGTTTTAACGAGCTGATGGCTATGATAAAGTTGTTTTTCAGCTAAACCAAATTTAACGCATTTAATTAAACATCAATCCTTACGTTTAGTCGATTTTTTGGGGGCTCCTCAAAAAGGAAAAGTACCCTTTTCTTTCAATTGAAGTGCTGTTTAGCTCACTGCTGTGTTTGGCGATAGTTTAAAATTAAATATAATTCAGTTCAACACTTCCTTGATTATGTAACAATTGGCGACTTTAACAAAAAGTTGCCAAGTAGTGGTCTAAACAGCACTTTCACCTTTCTTTGTTGAACGTGGATAGAGGCACAAGGAAAATTCCGTAACCCGTATGAGGGGTAATAAAGACACTGTTCTCCACCAGACCCCTACCTGTTAGCCGAGGCCTTAGGATTGCTTACTCACGGGGCGAGGTTGTGGGGTCCACTGATTTTACATGCACGTATCCCCAAGTGTACAGGCAGGTCTTCAGCGGGGATCGAATGTGCTACCTTCCAGATGGAAGTCCGTCGCTCTAACCACTAGCCTACCACGGCCCTGCCGATAAAGATCCTATGATAAACTTGTGTCGTATACCGTATGAACTACGATAAAAGTATGGGAGAGTACTTTAAATTCATTTAATATAGGACCACACAGGGTAATTCCTGGTCAAAACACAAGATCTCTACACAAGTTTAATTTTAATTGATAATATTACTAAACGTATCATGGAACAAGTTTACATTACATAACGTTATTTATTGTTACATTCATTTAACCAATAATTAATGTACACTTTGTTTAATTTAATTCATTAAGTGATCCATAAGTACCCTAGCTTTTGGTAAATATTGTTCACACCTAGGGATGTACTGAGTAGACCTATGGCTGAGTACTAGACAATTTACTACTCGGCCGAGTTCCGATTACTGAGTAGTTGTGAATAAAAAAAGATTTTAAAAGCCATTTATAATGGAAAAAGAAATCTCCCATCTCCAAAATATGTAGAAAATCTTCTGTTTTACACCATTATGTATATTTGCATATTATTGTACATCAGTTATAAATTTATCTACTATTCGTAATCTTCAAAAGAAGAAAAAAAAGTTTTACAACTACTGCTTAATGGCTGAGTACTCGGCAGGGTTCATTGATTTAAATCAAGTGATTTTTTTCAAAAAAATCATTGATTTTACAATGTTAGCAATTATAACCACTGCTCCAAAGAAAATTTCATAGGTCCGTCTGTCTGTTTGCATTTCATAAATTTAGAACTAATTACTATTTTTTTAAATTTTATAATATTATACCTATTCTTCAATCTTCAAGCATCTTAACAGCAAAGCATAATTCATTCAATCGTTCAAATTAGAATTCACAATAATCATGAACCATTCTGTGTTTTTTTATCTTAAAATAGTATTTTAGATCAATTTAATGAATGCCACACAATAAATAATTCATATTCAGAGTGATTTTCAACAACAATTGTTAGAATTTAGAATATGTATCCGTCAAGTTTCATCCATGTCCCCTAATAGCTTAAGTTTTTTTTGCCCTTCAAAAATATATTTTTAATGTAGAAGTTTTTCAATAAAGATATTTGATTAAAATAAAAAGTTTCATTTTTTAGTAATGGTGTGAGCATATGATTTTATTAAATTGATAAAAATATTTCAGGCTTTTCCATTTATAAAATAGAAAAATGATTAAAGTATATCAATATAAAATTTAAGTACACACAATTGTTATTTTTTCCAGCTTTTAACAGCAGAATAATTCAGATTAAATTTGTTCATTTTCTCTGTACCTATGAGAGTAGGATTATTCCTAGTAGGGTTAAGTTTGTTTTGAGTCATACATTTGTATTAAAATTTGTTTATCATTATTATTTTTTAAAAACATTTATTGCTGTGGAAATAGCTTAAAGTGTGTTTTTGCATATTGATTAAGATGCTATATTGTTTCTATGAATGTAACATAATAAATATCCAAAATATTTAAGGTCTTTCTAAAAAATATAAAAAATCTGATTTAAATAAAAAAATCCATTAAAAAAAATTTTTTTTATAAAAAAAATCACGAAATTTGCTTGTAAGATTTTTTCCTAACAGTTCAATAAACCTTCCTGTTGAACCACTCTGTCTATTGATGAAAATCGCATTAAAAACCTTTGTCTATTTTAAAAGACCTAAGAGTACATATGGCGGGAAGAGACTTTGCTTTATGCTCTTTTAAGACGAGGACAGTGGAAAAACGAACAGACAACTAAGGCTGTTATTATATAGGCAATGTAATAACTTTAAAGCTAATTTTTAATAAATTAATACACCCTTTGCAGGAAATTGCTTGTTTAACCAACATTTTAATGTTTTTCATACTACAAAAATTTGATTTATCTAAATTATTGCATCAAAAATAATCTCTCAAATAAGATTAAAACACCATTAAAATTCTCCCTAAAATTTCAATGTCTTCACCCTTTTCATGAACTCTTGTATTAACTAGTTATTTAATAGAATCACTCAATTATGCCCATCACTATTATTATCAACTGCAATCCTGGATGCTGAGATAATACTAGAAGATAATGAATAACATAGGAACATTCCTTGCGGATAATAAGACAATGCGGGGCCCTGTATTATGTACTTAAATATAACATGTAGTAAAGGTCAAGATTCGCGGTCGCCACTCGCTAAGTGGCGACCTTGTTTGAAAAAGTGGCGATTCAAAAAATTAGGAGCGATCGCCACCTTTCCTTTTTTTTTTATTTTCTGAAGTAAATCCCTCCTTTTCAAATACCATCTATCGAATTTACAACTCTTGCTTCTTTCATGCGTATAAACACAATAAAAACGCATCAATTCGGCATTCAAGTAACCAAATTTCGGCGGATGATTTTCATTTCCCCCTTAACAAGAAAAAAAATGGTGAATTTTTTTTCCGATTACGCTATTGTTTTTTCTTTTTGAATTTCTTCTCTCTGCCATATAAATCTTTTAAATATAGTAGCAAACAATGTTAATCTTGATTATTTTTTTTTATAGCTTACATTTCACACTTACAGTTTAGATGGGCCATTTTCACTTAAACTTATAAAATCAGACTTAAGTGTCACGCCATTTTGAAAGTGGTGTGAAATAGGGATGGAAGTTTTAGTTCACTTTGAGGAACTAGTTCCTTTTATTCCTTTGATTCTTCGGAACTAGTTCCATCGGACCTAAAGAAGAAAAACTTTCCTCCGTGTTTTTATCTATTTATTTATTCTTTTTTTTGGGGGGGGGGGGGAGGGGGGGAGAGTATTGCAGAACCTAAATGTATCTCAGTATATGTATATCACATGCATAGATATGCATTTACATATATATGCGCAGGTGTGTAGGAGAGGGGGGGCTCAGGGGGCTTAAGCCCCCCATTAGAAATCAGAAAATTTTCATTTTAATGCCAAATGCGATAAAGCTGCATTCAAAGCTGCTAGTTTGTTTTACATTAATCAAATATAATGTATAGTTAAATCAACGAAACTGCATAAGAATTTTGATCATTTTGTGAAAACTATGAATCTATTTTAATACTCTACAAAATTATTCATTTATTAGTGATTTTTTTGTAATTAATATTAATAATAATGAGTGAATACTAATTACTTTTAAATTTTTAGTGGTTGGTTTTTCTTTAAAATAATTTTGAGCATTTGGGAAAGAAATTGGGTGAGCCTCCCCCCCCCCCCCCCCGTGATTTTTAAATTACTACGCTCCTGTATGTGTGTGCATGTTTGCGTTTATAATATACAGTTGAACTTGGTTATAGCTAGTAACATCGTTTATAGTGACAACTCTGTTAAAATGTCAAGAAATTGCAGTCCCTTCATTCGCCCGTGAATAGCAATAATGCTTGGTGCTCGCTTAACCTTCACTTGGGAAACAGGGTTTCACTGTATATATTATTAAAAATTAAGCTTTTATTTCATTCAGAATAAAACGCTTTAATCGAATAAGCAAAAATAACTTCTTTCATCACTTTTTCTGTAATTTAACAATAAGCTTTCTTTTTTGAGTATACGCTGGGCATTTCATTTTAGAATATGTTTTATGATAAATTTATAATGATGTTTAAAATTTTTATTTCTGTACTTAAATTTTTTTCATAGCTGAAAGACCCCCACCCGAATTCGTGTTGATTGGCATTCATTCTGAATGTAGGATTTAAGAACACCATTTGTGTTGCCTACATACTTTTTTACTTCATAAAAATATCGTATTCTTTTCATTTATTATTAATAAGCAATGGCTGCAGCAACATTTCTTACTTAATCAAAATTCATTTTTTTATAAAAAAAAAACTGTGTTTTAATTTTGCCTTTACTAGAAATTAAGAAATATGAATAAGTTAATAGAAAATTAAATGATCGCAACTTTTTTTAGATCCAATAGAATATTTACTTTCTCGAAACAATATACAAACAACATAAAATACAGAAGACACTTTCTGGAACTGCAAACAATCCGGATACATTGAAGCCGCCTACTGCTGTGGAGAAAAAAAAGAATAATGTGAAAAATAAGAAATAACCCAGTAAAAAACATATCCTTTCAACAAAGGAAAGAAAGAAATGGAAACGTTTCAAGATGTTCCTGATGTGTTTCTGTGTTTGATTTTATCAAAATTAAACGTGTAATATATGTTAATGCAAAAATGAAATTAGATAAAGTCTTGATGCGTCATTTGCAAAACTAAATAGATTAAATATTCTTTCTTTTTTTTTCGAGATAAAACTTGTTTGCTATTTAAAAAGATGCAGTTAATATTTATGACCAATGCGCCCCTAAGAACGACGCGCCCTGAGGCGGGCACCTCACCGCCTCAGCCTACCGCCGGCCCTGTAATCAATTCTTGAAAACTTTTACAAGAAATTAAAAACGAAAAGATCAGTGCGTTGAAGTTACGAATCAGAGTTGATGTATAAAATTTATACAAATTAAATACCCAATGTTTTTGGAAACAAATAAGAATATATACAAGTACAATACTGTTTGCAGGAAGAATTTTGATTGCAACACAAAAATTAATAAATGAGATATGTTAATTAAACTGATTTCGAAATACTTATATATGTTTCATGACAGCCATTCCCCATTCATCATATTACTCTTATACAAATGAAACATTCTCTTACCACCTCATCAAAAGATTAAACATCAAGTTCCGAAGTATGAGGCAAATTAATTTCACGCTTTTAAAAACATGTTGAAAGAACAATTTTCTGAAGCCATTAAATAAATGAACAGATATGAAACACTTTTTTTTTCTTTCATTTTTTTTTGGGGGGGGGGGGGGAATCGAATAGTGACAAAAATAGCAAATTTGCATTTATTTTTCAATATTCATACTGAAGTACGATATGGATTTTTGCCTAAAGAAAACTAAAAATCCCATTATATTAAGTGAAAACCAATCGTCTAAAATTAAAAAAATAATAATAACAGGAGTAAAATAATAATTTTTTTTAAACAGTAGAATATATACAAGTACAGTACTGTTAGTAATAAATGATAAATGTTAATTAAAAATGATTTCGAAATAATTATATATAAACATATATAATTATTTCGAAATCATTTACGAGATACACGAGAGCCATTTCCCATTCATCATATTACTCTTATACAAATGAAACATTTCCCTACCACCTCATCAAAAGATTACATAGCAAATTCCGAAGTATGAGAAAAAATAATTTCATACTTTAAAAAACATATTGAAAGAACGAATTTTCTGAAGCCATTAAATAGATGAAGAGATTTGTGAACACGTTTTTGCTTTTTGGGGGGAGGGGAGGGAGGGAGGGAGGAATCGAATAGTGACAAAAAATAGCAAATTTGCATTCATCAAATTAAATTAAAACCAAACGCCAAAAATGGAAAAAAAAATAATAGGAGTAAAATAATAATAATAATAAAAATAATAACGTTTAAACTGAAAAAGAAAAAAAAGTGCGTGGAATTTAAGATAATGCATACGCGTATAGAAAATTAAAAGATCACAATTTTTAAAAACAATATAGAGCATTACTTTCTCAAAATATATTATCAGTATGCAAATTGTGATTATTGTTACATGAAAAGAACCGAGCAATATTTTAAATTATTTGAACTGAAATTATTATTAGCTCTGCTGTAAATCTTAAGAATAAAAGCGTGCTTACTATTAATTATGGTGCAAATCATTTCCAATTGTGATGCAAAAACAGCATTTCGGTTACTTTTTTTGAGCTCAGTCTGCTTCTCTTTTCACTTAAAAATTGCCCAGCTTTTGAGAAGATGCGCTCGCATGGGACAGAGGTTCCTACAAGGCACAATCTTCTTTTTGTTATTGCATACAGTCTGGGATAAATATTTTTTCTGTCCTTCCACCACAATAGTGGATTCTCCATTCGTCGAAGGATCGGCTCTTGCAAGAATTTATCCACTTCCGCTATTGCAGCAGCTGACGGATTGATGGTAGCCATCACTGAAGATGAAACAATTTCATCAAAT
This sequence comes from Octonoba sinensis, assembly GCA_038502835.1. NCBI lineage: Eukaryota > Metazoa > Arthropoda > Arachnida > Araneae > Uloboridae > Octonoba > Octonoba sinensis. The sequence continues at coordinate 54,801,925 of CM076600.1, forward strand.
TCCTCCCAAAGTGAAGAGGATGCTCCATTTGAATTTGGAGCATTTGAACATTGTGATGTGGCCGGTTCATCTGTGCCGACTGATATCGACGCTGCTTTTCTTTTCAGCACTTCAATTGCTTTGCTGCATCTATTAGAGCTTAAAAGACGAGTTTCCAAGTTCTCCTTCATCTTTCTTGCCACTTTTAAAATTGGTTGGCTAGTTTCCTCCTTGCATAATTTTAATAGGTGTCTGAACATTGCGCGATGGAAGAGAATTATTTTTGATGCTGAAACGCTTTTTTCAGTAGAAATTTCTACTGTTACGTCTTTAAATAACTTCAATATCTCCATTAGTTTCGCTACAACGTGCCACTCTTCCTCGGAAAGGGTAGATAATTTGACTTGAAGCACTGCAATGGTGGCGACTACTGCATCTTTTACGTTTAGCATTCTTTCCAACATATCATATGTTGAATTCCACCTCGTAGAAACATCCTTTATCAACTTCAGCTTCGGCAAATTCATTTGTTGCTGAATTTCCGTTAACTTCATTGTGGCCTTTGGGCTTCTTTTAAAAAATTCGACGATACCCTTTACTTTGTCCAATGTGTCTTTTATCTCGCGCAGGCCTGACTGCACGATTAAGTTTACCGTGTGGGCAAAGCACGGGATATGACGCCACTTGCACAGGCGTATGGCTCCCACCACGTTTGCCGCATTGTCCGTCACAGCTGCAACAATATAATTAGAAATTTGCCACTCTTCGACAACGTTCTTTAAAAAAGCTGCAATGTTTTCTGAAGTGTGGCTGTTCGAAAATGTAGAGCAGTCCAGCAATTTTGACTGCAAATTGTCCTCTTTATCCAAAAAGTGTGCAGTTACAGCAACAAAGCTTTCATTATTTATGGAAGTCCATCCATCTGTGGTGAGGCACACAGCTGTCGCTTCTTTTAATTTTTCATTCACTTTTTCTTTTTCTTCAAAGTACATTTTCGGAATTAAAGTAGTTGAGATGGTTTTCCTGCTCGGGAGACTGTACCCAGGAGCCAGCATTTCAAATAATTTTTTAAATTCTTCCTCTTCTACAATGCTAAATGGGTGAAATCCTTTCACTACCATTTTCACCAGTTGTTCATCAAATTTTTTTGTTTTTTGTAGAGACACTGGCTTGCTGACATAGTCCGTAATTTTCTGTTGGGCAGAGGCAGGAGCTGAACAGGGCATTTCTTCTGACATTTCTGACGTCGAAGGGCAATCCAGATTCATGATTGACTCATCTGTATCTGCTATGTTATTACTATCCCCACTTGCAGTTAATAGTTTATTAATTTTCCCTGCAGTTTTTGTCTGCCTAGACAATGACTGTGGGATGCCTGCGATTTAAATGGCGTATCAAATTACCCTGCGATCCGCCTTTCACACTCAAAATTTGAGCGCAAAGGGAACATTTTGCCATGTTATTGGGAAGTTCCGCAAAATACAGCCAAATTTCACTTCTTTTCCTAGTAGCCATGAGGAATCTATAAATTTGAGCAGTAAGGCTAACAATCCGAAGCTTATGTGCTATCCGAAGGAGATATTTTTGAGTACTGACTGAGAGACCAGAACATCATACCTTTTTATTCGTGTGAAAATTTTAGAGAACATAAAGTGTTTTACCTTTTCAATAATCAAATAACGAAACGAAAATTACTTCAAGAAATGGTTTATCCCAAGCATACGTTTTTGTGCTCTTGATGAACTGAACACATATGCTTTACTTCTATTTAAAACCCTATCCCAATTATGAACTCCCCAAAACGTAAGATAAACGCTTGCTGCACTCCTAATAATACTAGCTTCCAAAGTATCCCCTTGTTGGTATCAGAGTAAATTTACTCAAGCATCATATATTTCCTTCAAACAGCAGGCCGCAGACCATTTTCAGGGGACTCTTTTGTGACAATTAGCCGTTTGACAGGTGATAAGTTACTGGACCTCCTCTTTCTTTCAGAACGAAATGGTCAGCCCGAACCCCATGCGAAGTTTGTTTTGTTGTGTCGTTAACTCCCTCTGCTGCTAATACTCTTCTTTCATACAATAGAGGAGCTATATGACGGGAGAGCAAATAAAGCTTTATTTATTTGTAATTTATTTTTTTGTTAGTATAATTTGATTTTATTTTTTTCGGGAATTAAAAAAAGAACGAAGCAATGTATATATATAGATATTTATGTGTGTGTGTGTGTGCGTTATATGTATATTACATACATACATGTGTGTACATATCGCTTAAAACCAAACTAAGAGCTTTCGGGGGGAGGGATGATCATCAAAGTGAGAAGACATTGGACTATATTTCCTGTTTTATAAAAATGAAGCACTAATTTGCTTACTTTATTTGATGAGTAGAAAATTTTTGATTTGGTATAACAAAAAGTATTTTTTGAAGAAATAAGTATAGCGAAATTCGCTGAAACTTCCGATTTCGAATTGGGGCTACAGCCTCCCATCTTGCTACGTGCCTGATATTTATATTTTGTTCCATTATGAAAGAAAGTGAACTTTATTTAATGCAAATTTTTAAAAGTCTAATATTTGTCTTTTACCTCTTGGGATTGTTTAAAAAATTTTTAACTTTTAATCCGTTACTTCTATGAAAAGAACAATTCATAAGTAACATTGGTTCTAATTCACGAAGTGCTTTTTTGCTTGTTGAGCTTAGCGCTTTTTTCCTCCAAAATATTATTTATGATCTATATGTACCAACAGCATAAGAGTGAAAAGATTAAACTTTTCTTAAAAGGCCTATTTATTACGGTGTTCGAAAACTGACAATTTTTTTCTCTTTTGTTTTGGTTAAAAAAACCCAGAAGATTTTTTTTTCTTTGTGTGCTATTACATCACATTGTTATATAAGGGATCATTCATAAATGATGTCACTCTTCGAGGGGGGAGGGGAGTTCGGGAAATTGTGACAAGGGTAGGGGAGGGGGTAACAAGAAGTGTGACATCATGCATAATGCAACATAGCGGGACCCGTGACGAAGGGGGGAGGGGGGTCCGCTGAAGTGTGACATATTGTGACAAAGGGGGGAGAGGGGTCTTATATATTTGAAAAAAGCATGACGTCATTTATAAACGACCCCCAATGTTTTTTATTATTCATATTTTAGTACAGTAGAGCCTCGGTTATCCGAGCCCCGACTAACCGAGTTCCGGGTTAACCAATGTACATTTGCCCTCGATTTTTTTTTCGGCCGTCACGTCATCCAATGGCATAAGTTGCATTTTAATTGCCTTTTCTGGTGATATAAAGACCAAGAACAACAGTTAGAGACAACTTCAACAGACCTTTTACGGCTACAACCTTAACGTAAAACGGCAGCAAAGAAGCGAGCGAGCCGTTGAACAGAAAACAATACAGAGTATATATAGACTTCTTCAAGAAACAGCTTTAACTGTAACATGTACTCTACTGATGTGTACATGTAAAATTAGATATTTGTATGTATGTAACGTCATTTTTTCATTTCATAATATGTACAGTAAATACCTTTCTTTTTCATCTTTGACAACATTTTCATTCAATTCAAATCATGTTTCCCTCTCGATTTGGACAGAGTCCGTGTTATACGAGTTTTCGATTATCCGAGGTATCCTCGGTCCACATTACCTGGCATAATCGAAGCTCTACTGTACCATTACATTACAGAAGAATTTTAATAACCTTATTTTCGTTTCACACAATACTTAATGATTTCTGTGTGTAATTATAGTACACCGCTTTTAAATTACGCAGTGTTAAATAGGATGGTAGCAGATGAATGTGAAAAAGGTGCTGATGAGACTGTTATTATTTCAGTTAAATTTTAATTTTTAGTCTATTTATATTATTTCTTCTCGGAATGTTTCTAGCACGTTGAAAAATGTTTTCTTTTGCTGGTAAAATATTTTGAGTTATCAATGAAATTTTTTGTATTCGCGAATTCACCTAAAGCAGTTTTGAAATCCATATTAATAATTAAAAAATACAAAAAAGTTTTTTTTTTCAAATATTTTATCCACTCTCCACCACAACATATTTCTTATTATGTTTGAAGGGAAATGTTAAATGTAAAGTAAGGGCAGATTTTTTTTTAAATTTTTATTTTTAATTTAAAGAAAAAATCTTTTGTACTAAATTATGCTAATAAAGTGAAATGTACTGATTACTCCTGAGCAAACCAACCATTTAAAATTTTACTGTTGGCAATAGTTAAAAACATTTCCAGAAATTTCTAGATAGGATAAACGATTAACTTGACAAATTTTCTTTTTTTCCAGTTGAACCTTCAGTGGCATCGCAACAGTACCGGATCGTGGAGTCTTCCGTGTTAGGGAAAAACTTAAAAATGCCGCCCCCCATCCAATTATTGTACATATTCCATATAACATTGATGCGCTTGCCATTTTTTGTAGGATTTCCTCACGCCCATAACTTTAGGCTATTAATAACACCCATAACGAAGAGGCACGTGACTGCCTTCTCAAACGACACTTACAAGCTCCCCCCCCCCCGTTGTTCTCAAAAGGATGCTTTTAAAATTGGTAAAAGAAAAAAAATTGTATTAATTGAGCATGATATGATTTATATTTCACTATCACAAGCTTGCCCCCCCCCCCCCCTTCCCAAAAGGAGGCATTGATAATTTGTAAAAGAAAAACTATTGTACTGTTTGATCATAGCATGTTTTACATTTCACTACTATAAGGGGAAAAACCTTGATTTTTTAAAATTTAAATTTTGGTACTGAAAATTGCCACTCCCTAAAACTGCCTCCTTAGAAGCACTTGTCTGCCACAGAAGCCGGCCGACTGATCAACGACGCAACACATTCAGTATTCTTCAATTTTAGAGTTTCCAACAGCTTATACAAATAAATAATTCTATTAATCGGTTTAAAGCATTACCAAAATAGGCGATCAATCATCAAATCGGAGCGTCGAACTAAGATTTTCTCTCTTTGTAAAAGTTAAATTTTCCTAATTTTTTTTTTCTTTTCTTTTTTTCTCTTTCTTTCTTTTTCTTGGTGCATCAGTTGAATTTGCCACTCCCGCAGAAGTGCCACCCGGGGCATGGGCCCCGGCTCCCCCCCCCCCTCCCTCTAGATCTGGCACTGAATCGCAACTAAAAATTTCTCCTGGGACGGAGGCACTATAGAGGAGGTTTGCTCCTTACATGTACCCATATTACTTAGGTCTTAGATATTGCTTAGAACTAGGGTACATAGGGTTCCTTTGTACATTAAAAAAGATCTTCAGAATTTTAAGATTAGTTTTAAACTAAACACTTCTATTTCTGATTCCCCAAAATATTTTTTAAAAACCTTTTGTTTATTTAAATGGAAGTTATTGAATTTATATTTTGTTGCACAAAATATGGAAAAGAAGAACGTTTAAGTGATTGAAGGGGGAGAAAAATGAAAGAAAAGAAAATAAAACCAAAGAACAGAAATAAGAATAAGATTTCAGTATTCTTTTGGTTATTATTATTATTGAGAGGAGAATTTTCCTTTTAACCGTCAGAGGATTTTGGTGGGAGGGCAATACTATTATCTTTTAAATTTTCTGCTATATCAAATGCAATTTAAAAATACTACAATGGGTTTGCCGTTTATAATAATAATAATGATAATTAATTCGCATTTCAATCATATAAGCAAAATTTGGATAATTTATACTTTATTGCACAAAATATGAAAACAGATTTTTTTTTGTGTGTATTTAAAAAAACAGAAAAATCTATGTTGTAAATGTTTAATTATTAAAGAATAAAAAACATGTAACTCGTAAAAGATATTTTTTTTCTTTTACTGATAAGACATTATAAGAATCCCCCCCCCCCCCCACCAAAAAAAAAGTCATAGTTCAATTTTGACTACCTATATAAAGAAATGCTATTTTCCTGAAACAAATAGCATACTGTAACTTTTTACAATAAGCAAGGCGTTACTTTAAGTAGTTAAATAAATCCAAAAGCGCCTCTCTCTTAAGCTCATTGTAAAACTAAATGACAGATATGTCTTCCAACAAAATTGAACCAAATAAATCTGAGAAATAATATCCTCAAAAGAACTAAAGTAAAGTGTCGCTCGGAACTCGGAACTAAAAAGGGAAAGAGTACTAAAACGACAATTAGGTCCACTGAGTCTGCTTCGAACCGGAATAAAAACATGGAAGCAGTTCCATCGGACCGATATCATCCGCAGGGAATGAAGGAATAGAAATCCGGACCTAGTTCGTCTAGTTCCAGCGGACCCTCACCGGAAATAGTTCGGAATAACTTCCGGAACGATAGCATGGAACTAAACTCGGAACTAGTTCCATCGGACCAAGTTTCTTCCCCACCGGAAATAGTTCGGAATAACTTCCGGAACGATAACGTCAGGCATGGAACTAAACTCGGAACTAGTTCCATTTGCGGATTGGGTCCTTCGGACCGGGTCCGATCGGAATAAGCCATCCCTAGTGTGAAAGCTTTAAAAAGAAGTTTCGAAAAGAATGAAAATAAAATGTACTGAACAAAACTAGAACTGGAAATATACATTTTTTTATACTTGTGTTCGAAAATGGTTCGTATTTGTGATCGAGGTTTTTGCAAAAGGTTCGTTTCTGTGAGGGAGATTTTTGTTATCTGTTGCTTCTATGATGAAAAAATTAAAATTTTGTATTTACATCTTTTGTGCTCTATAACATTATTAAACATGAAAAACTATGTAGCAAAAATTCATATTCCCTTAATTCCCAGGAGCAGAAAGTGCTTAAAAGTGCGACGTACGTTGCAGAACAAACGCGATCTCTGCAGAACATTTTATCCTTAAAAAGAAATGGGGGAAAAAACGCGAGGACAAACGCAAAAAAATAAAAACAAAAACAAAACGATATGTTCTGCAGATAAAGGTCAAGATTCGCGGTCGCCACTCGCCACGTGGCGACCTTGTTTGAAAAAGTGGCGATTCAAAAAATTAGCAGCGATCGCCACCTTTCCTTTTTTTTTAAAATTTTCTAAAGTAAATCCCTCCTTTTCAACTACCTTCTATGGAATTTTCAACTCTTGCTTCTTTCATGTATATTCACAATAAAAACGCATCAATTCGGCATTCAAGTTACCGAATTTCGGCCGATAGTCTTCAATTCCCCTTTCACAAGAAAAAAATGGCGAAACTTTTTCCCGATTACGCTATTTTTTTTTCTTTGAAATTCTTCTCTCTACATATAAATCTTTTAAATATAGTAGGAAACAATATTAATCTTGATTTTTTTTTCATAACTTTCATTTCAAACTTACATTTCAGATCGGCCATTTTCGCGTTATAAAATAGGACTCGAGTGTCGCGCCATTTTGAAAATGGTGTGAAAGCTTTAAAAAGAGTTTTGAAAAGAATGAAAATTAAATGTACTGTACAAAAGTAGAACTTTAAATATACATTTTTTTATACTTGTGTTCGAAAATGGTTCGTATTGGTGATCGCGGTTTTTGTAAAAGGTTCGTTTCTGTGAGGGGGATTTTTGTTATCTGTTACTTCTATGATGAAACAAGTAAAATTTTGCATTTACATCTTTTGTGCTCTATAACATTAAACATGAAAAACTGTATTGAAAAAATTCATATTCCCTTAATTTACCATCGCCAAGGAAGCAAGTTTTTTCTTTTTCCAATTTGAAAGCCATATACATTTTTTTTTTGAAGACTTGATAGTTTTAACAAAATATTATGTTTAAAATAAGACACACAAGGAATTGTAGTGCACTGATGCTCCATTCATCCCCCCCCCCCCCCCCGCTGTGCACTTTTGCTTTATGATGCATAGGTGGCCACCAAGTTAATCAAGTTTAGTGGCCACTTGCAAAATTTCTGAGTCTTGACCTTTACTGCAGAACAACTGACAAAAGAATGTTTATATATTCCAATGGTGCACCACCTGGCCATAAACCCGTTAGAAAGTTGTTAAAAGCAGCCATTGTCACAATGTATGGGCCAAATTTTTATAAACATTTTGTAAACTGTACATCTGCATTAATGTCTCAGTATCCGACTTCAAAGGGTCTTTCTCCCGTAATGGTAAATTTCATGTCCCTGGCTTAAAAATATTAATTGATTTATGTCCACCATGAATTTTAAAATTTTTACACACACTTCTATTGAAACCCTATTTTGTGCATTAGTTTAAATATTAAAAAAAAAAGGCAAATTTGAATGTTTTAAATTTTTTTAAAGTTGTAAATGTCATTACCCTGGCATGTCCCCATCTGCAAACTTTATAATTTGAATCTCTACTGTAAAAATTGGAAAGCTTTAAAAACATAGACAACAACCAACTAGGTATATTTGATTTATCTATTTTATATATATTTGGATCTTTTTCACATAAAGGGGGAAAATTATATTCCTTTTTCCCCCTTAAAATTTGTCCCTAGAAGTAATTGTCATTACCATGGTGTGGAAGTTATTTTTCTCTAGCTCACTACCAGATGCCACTTTTTACACTATCAAACTATTGGCAATACAGGACAACATGCTCTTACTGACAGACAATTCATCTTTGGTTCAAATAAATAACCATTTCATTTTGTTATTTTTTTTACCAAAATTTTAACCAGCGTCTTTATTGTGTGTCATTACCATGTCTATTGTTACTGAAATATAAAGTGATTAAACTTAAATTTTTTGAATGATTTATAGACAGTTTTAGGACTGCATTTAGGATAAATATAGTATTTGATTTTAATTGCTACAGTTTAGCCATAAGCAGGCCTAACATTAAAAAATGTCATTACCATGGTGTCATTACCATGTCTTCAGAACACCATGGTAATGACAGTTTTTGACTTTATACCTAATAAATTCATAATTATTCTGACAGGAAATTGCCTTTATTTTATCCTGCAGACTAAGTTGATTATAAACTTTTGCTTTGATTTGTTCACATATAAAGTGATCTTAATGAAATAACGAAAGCCATTTTGGATTCTAATAAGCAGTTTTATTTAAATTTTTTATTGTTGTTATTAAAATTTTCTAGATAACTTCCACTAATCTTCTAATGACTTATTAACCTACAGAAATTCAGTTCGTATAAAGAACTCAATATTTAAATTCATAAAATATGGTTGTATTTTATTTTCAAACATACTGCTTTAACTTATTTTCAAGCTTTTTTTTGTTTTTAGAAATAATAGAAGTTTTAATCTCTCTTTTTTTTAGGGTAAAAAATACTCTAAAAAATAAAGGCAGTAAGAATAACTTTAAAATACTATATTTTTTTTAACTATTAGAGGATTAATATGTAATTTGTTTCTTTGACATGCATAGTAGTTGTAAATCCAAAAGAAATTAAACTTTTCATTGTAAATGCAATTTTTAAAACATAAACTAATGAAAATGATTTTAATATAGTTTAACGCATATTCTTCTACAGAAATATACCTAACTATTTGTGTAATTATTTAGCTTATAGTTATTTCCATGGATCACCTGTCATTACCATGTCCCAATAAAATATAATTGATTAATTAAAGGTGTAATTCAGTGGTGTAGTCCTGGAAAAAAAGGTGGGGGGACGCTTTCAAATGCAAACATATATCCCGAAGCAATTTGCTTTCAAAATGTTTTCAGATTTTCGCAATGTAGCATATATTCCTCCCTGAAACTTTCCGCAACGCTGGTGTTTCAAAGGCAGCCCCCCCCCCCCCCCAAAAAAAAAGAATTTCTGGCTCCTGCCCTGGGAATAAGCTACATAGTTTTTTTTTTTTGTCTTGCTTTGTCCAATGGATGCTAATAAGTGCAAATCAAGACTAACAACCAAAAGTTGTAAAATCAAGCCAGCTAGGCCCTTCCCTCACTATTTCAGATGAATTTAATTCAATACTTTTTTTTGCCTTCATATCATTAATATATCATTAAAATATGTCTGAAAACAAAGAATAAGTCAGAAAAAAATTATTATTAATGCATAAAATAAGTCAATTTGTTCATTTTTAAATAATTATTAAATTATTTGTGAACAATATTTTAAAATAGGGAGCTATGATATGACAAAAATGTGTATGTATTTGTTGCCCCCCTCCCCCCAAATAAATTTTGAACTTGTTAATTTCATGCACAGACATGTCCATGCTTGTTCACGCATACATAGATGTGTTTAGCAGACTAACTAAATCATCGCCTTTAAGGAACCATCATCTTAAAATAGCTTGAATCATAAAAATGTTCATTTTTTGGTAAATCAAATTACATTTAAAAGGTTGAAAAAATATGATCCCATTGAGATCCCAAGTTGAAATTTTGCATATTCGATGATAAAATAGACAGAAATATGTGAGAATATTTTTAAATTTTTTCATTATACGTTTTTCGAGAAATTTAAAATTTAAATTTTAAGGTCATTTTTTTAAATTTAAAATTTTTATAAAATTAGCCATGATGCATATCATGTGAAACAGCATTCATTATGCTTTTTACTAGAACTTTTTATTTCTATTTGTTGATGAGCCTGTTTTGTGTTGAAGCATACCATGTAAAAATGTGAGTTTTTTACAAAATCAAAGTCTAATAACTAAGAAACAAAACAGGATAAAAATCTAAAAATTTGGATTTTTAATTTTCTTGAGAGGTACAGATGATAAGCCAAATTTGAAGAAAATAAAAAAAGGTGAGTTACATTTTCTCTGAGATTTTGGATCACTTACATGGAATGACCAATAAGTCACTTCCATTTTTTCCCTGATATGTCTCCTATGCCGGTATTGCATTGGAGAAATAACGGAAAAAATGGAAGCTACTTATACGAGTTTTGGGAAGGGAAAAGTTAAAAAACAAAAAACAAAATTAGCGTCGTTTCCCTCCATTCAACAGGCGCGGCATTTGATCAATCAGGAGTAGGGGTCAGTCGAGAAACGCATAGTATTTATACGTGTGATTATGTATTTTGTTGTTTTTTTCCTATAATATGCATTGAATATATACCCCGGAAAATTTTGGAATGACTGGCCATTCAGTCTAGGTTTGTCTTTTGGTGGCAAAAAGGGCCACAGTTCTTAGTAAAAACAACAATCCAGGCAGTGCTCCCCACTGAAAAATGAATTTTACATGCATCTTGTAAAAATAAAATACTTATATCTACAAAATTTCAATTTTTTTAGTTATTGAAGTGCTTTAAAACAATGTGTTAAAACACTATATGCTATGATATTTCTACCTTGATTAATTGAAATAATAATTTTCAAATAATAACAATAATTACTTAAAAACAACTTCACATTTCTTTTGTTTCAGATATTCATAAATACGTAACTTTTTTAAACCCTTTAATAGGGCGGCGGTTAAAGTATACTTCACACAAAATTCACCAACTTAAAAATTTATAGTAAACTATTTTAGTGGGTGGGGAGGTAAAACGCATTGTAATTTTTAATAACCAATATGAATTTTATTTTTTGATCTGTATTTTAAAAAATATATTGATCTACCATTACTAAAAGGAAACCAGAAATTTTGGTCCTGCCTTATAAAGAGTTAAGACGTGATTTTTAGGAAGATAGCAAGTTACACATTACAACCCTAATAGTTATTAAGTGACTCATAATAAACTATTTTCTAAGTGTAATTATTTCTATTCTTTTCATTATACAGGGTGGTAAAAATTACTGAGCACAAATCATGTTTGAAAAAAAGGAAAGAGAGAGACAACACAATGGGAGGTATCATGGTATCAAATGATTATGTTTCATTCGATTAACTTCCGCAACACAATTCAAACATGAAAACTTTTCCTCATATTCTTTATTTTGTTCCTTTTTTTACAAACATGTAATGTGGCCAATAATTTTGGACCACCCTTCACCCTGTACTAAAAAATACCGAAGCGCAAAATTACAAATATAATATATAATACAGTGTGAAAAAAAAAAGCATATAATATATATTTTGTTTTGAAAACAATAATTTAGCTTTAATCAAATGCTCAATTTCAGAGGTTAAAACTGTTAAACTGAAAAAAAACGTCAAAAACTTTTGTTGTTCAAATTTGAAGAACTATACAGTTCGTCAACAAACAATGTTAATAGTATATTAAAAACATAACAGAAATCTTATACAAATTATTCTCAGCGGCTTTACTATTTTCGGGTAACATAAGGATACCTGATGCATTGGGGAGAAAAAAATTATTTTTGTTTTGAATTAAAATCAGAGATCAATTTGTGTATTTTATTTGCATAACATCATAGACATCAATAGGCGCCAAACAAACGAAGGCAACCAAATGTAGTGTCGTTGGATCTGTTTATTCCTTAGAAATTTGCTAGGAGGCCAATGGGAGCTACCTTTTACCAAGGCCGAAGCCAGAATTTCTTTTTTTTTGGGGGGGGGGGGGGGGGAACCCTGAAAAATTTCAGGATTTCGGGGGGGGGGGGGCGTGGGACGTGCCCTCCCACCCTCTGGATATGGCCTTGACTTTCACGATATTTCTATGTGTGTACAGGGTTCACACTGGGGAAAAGTACAAGGTGGGATTTTCCTCCTTGACCAAAATTTTAAGTGGGATTTTTTAAGTTTAAGCCTAAAAAAAATTTTTTTTGAGTGGGATTTCAAAAAATATTGCGGGAATCGCGCGGCCTAGCGCGAACCCTGGTGTATTTATTTAATGCCGAGGAGAAAGAGTTTGAGAAATTTTTAAAACTTCATTTAATTAAAATACAATATTTCAATGCAAACACTTTAAAAAAAAGTAAATTTATTTTTATTTTAATTAACTTCAAATTTATTTTTTCAGCTTTTCATGTTTCACTTATTTAAAGACTTAGCCAAGAAAAAGGAAAGAAACTTCAAATTGAAAAAACACAAACCAAAATTCAAACTACTCAATCTTATTAAAATTCGGAGCGAGAAGAAAATGAATTATATTTCAGTTTAATTTTATAATCGAAAACTATTAAACATGAGTGCATAAATCATAAAAAAGTACTTAAAATTCACTTTGATTGGATGTTTCATCTCTTATTTCAGTTGATAACTCCGTACTAGTGTTTCTGCGTTTGGAAAGGGTTAAAAATGTTTCCAACAGATTTTGTTGCCTAAATCTTTTCATTCTTTCTTTTTCCCCCTGCTTTTTGAGAAATTGCTTGTTCGATAACGAGTGATCAATGCATCAATGGATAGAGTAGCGTACCACTACTATTACAGACAGATCATATTTTTGTGCGTTATGTCAGTCACTTTTAGAATTTAGTTTGCATGTGATGTCGTTCAGCAGGTGTAAACAGTATTGGTTTCCGAGAGCAATTTAAACAGACCCACATCTCCAGACTTTTTCTACGAATCTGTTTTCTTTTTTTGGCTTGAGGGAGGGGGTTCGGTCGAAACCGACGATCACGAAGAACGAAAACAATTATCTTGAAGGGACCGTAGGACAGCATGGTTTATTTGTCTCAAATGGGTTTCTGGTTGGGTGATTGAAGACTTGTAGCCCTGGGCAAGCAGCAATTTGGAAACATCATAAAATACTCAACTGGGTATCGGCTACCTGATGAACTGTGGCAACATGTGGGGTCACGACAGAGAAAAGCTATTCGACCGGTTCCCACTCCCCCCATGTAGATGGTTTCAATTAGCTGGCAATAGCAAAGTTTGTTAACAATAGGAAATAAATGGAAAAGCGTGGGACCCAGAAAAATCAGTTTGCTTTTGCGTCATTCCAGTCTTATTGATTTTTTTTCTGACTGTGAAAATATAGGCCTTTTATATGGCTATAATTTTTTTTTAGTTTTATATAAAATTGTCTTTGAAAAACTCAAAATTTAAAGAAAACCCTGAAGTACTTTTTAGATTTTTCGGGCCTAATAATCACCAAAAAAGAAAAAAAAAAGCTGAATAAATTGAAAGTGATAAAGGCATTTTAAAATGAATTTACACCGCAATTTTGCGCCGTGCCGTAACAGGTTTTTGCACAGATAATCACTTGTAATCCAAACATTTTCTTACATTAATTTGGTTTTGAAATTGTTTAACAAAAAGCGTAATGCATAAAGTTTGAATATGCAAAAGGCTTGAAGCGATGACGAGAAAACAAATGATTGTGAAAGAAAATGTTTAATATGCTTGTAGGTTTTTCGATGTTGCATACCAAAAGGAAAGCGACTTTTTTTAAGGTGAAGTCTAGGGGGGGGGGGGGGGCGAAAGAGGACGTTCATTGTGCCCCAACTTTTTTACTCTAATAATATCAACATTTCACTGTTTTGTAAAAAAAAAAAAAAAAAAAAACAGTTCAAGCAGTGTAAATATTTTGATTTCAAAACTTATGATGATATTTGAAACCTCCCCAACCCCCACCCGGACACCTATTTCCTAAGGCTCCTATAACTACGAGCTGACTCGTCAGCCATTTTCTTTCCCACTCGTTCGCTGGGTCGTATTGCGTTGTGCTAGCTTAAGACTAGATTTTGATATTTCGTTAGCTTTTTAGCTTTTTCTATTGAAAAATGGGTGGTTGCGCTGCAGTTAATTGCAACAATCACTCCAGAAACAAGTGGAGATTGTTTACTTTTCCAACAGATGAAAAAAGAAAGAAGAAATTGATTATTAATTGCCGGCGTCCAAATTGGATACCAGCCGGTTTGCAACAATTGTTGGCGACGAAATGTGCTTGTCGCCAGTTGAACTAAATTCAGTAATTTTTGTATTGTTCTTTTTGAGCGAAATATATTATGATAAAATAATGCATGATACTTAACACAAGTATAAAAAATTGGCTATTTTATATACACTTTTTAATACACCTACACAATACAGAAATTTATCGTGGAATTTGAATGCAGAAAATCGCTTATTTTTATTCTCCGTTAATAAAATGATACAGTAACTGGCGTGAAGTGAAATTATATAAAAAGAATAATTATTAAAATTAAATTTCTTCTTTGCTATTTACTTAATTGTTAAAATTCCAAAGTAGAATAAGCATAAACTATAAAAACCTTAAGTGCTTGAGTATATAAACAGTATATTTTAGTTTTCAAAATTTTATAGTAAATGATTTGGGTATAGTAATGATTTGATATTTAAATTGTCATTTCTGTTATTTGACTTGGTTGATGATTAAATTTTATTAATTGGACTTTGTTTACAGATACAAATGGTAAATATGGTAAATTATAGACTTGATCTAATATAAATATATTTTAATGTAAACTTCTTTGAAGTATTGTTCAAGCTTTTATTTATTTTATGAACCATATGAATCTTTTAAATTTTTTGTTTACAATATGATGATGGTTTTGCAATAAAAAAGATTATGTAATATCTATATACAACTTCATTCAATAGCTGCTGCATGAATAGTACAATACATAGACATAATGCAGAATATTCCGGTGAAAGAAGCCTGTTACAAATTGATGCCTAAGAACCACACAAGCATATGCACAAACATTGATATTTAATTTTTTACAATAACATATAAATTTTTGCATTCGTCTTAGTAATTAAATTTTTGATGAGTAAGATTATGCTTCTAAATTTGGTGTTCATAAGCAAACAGCAACAGCAATGCTTCAACAAAATTAAGAACTCTTTCCCAATGAAGAAAAATGAATAAATAATAATTAAAAATAAATAAAAAGTATAATAAGTAATCAAATCAAATTAAAAACAATTGTGTTTGTATACCAAGTTAAAAGAAAAGGTTATAAAAGGGAAATAGAAGTCTTTATTAATTTTGCATGACTTTTATAACTTTTGAAACTATTTAATGTTGTAGGAAAATGACTTAATGAAATTATAATAGTTTAAAATTTTCTTAAATATGTAGAGCAAAAGGCTTAAGCATTTGGCTAGAGTTAAGGTAAATAGCACTTCTCTAATATGCTTTTTTTATTTTTCCAGTCTGTGTTAATATATAATGCATTTTGAATTCAGAGAGCGTTTTTCGGTATTGTATGTAGCTAAGGAGTCACATTTATTTCCTTCTTTTTGGCGTAGCTGTTAAAAGCGCCACTGACAGTGATAAAGGCGCCAAACTAGCAGCACGCTCTTGTTTACATTTTGACTTCGGAAAGAAAATGGCGGCGATGGGTCGGTCTGTATTCTGTTTCCTAGACAGGCCAGCACAGCTGAAACTAATTCTCTGAATTTATGTAGTTCCCGTTTACTCATATTTTAACGTGCTTATTTTGACGAGTAATATTAATCTGCGATTGTTAATTGTTGTTTGAGAGAATCGAGAATCAGGGACCCCCCTTTTTTTTCACGAATTTAAAGTAGAAGTAGCAAGCAGCTTTTATGTATAGTTTTAAAACCTTCTGTCTTATTTCATAAAGCTGTTAATTTACTAATGAGTGCCTATTTTGAATATTAAATAAGTAAGGAAGCTCAGCGTCCCCTCGCGTCCTTAGCGTCCTCCCTGGAAATTAAAGGTGAGGGGACGCTTGAGTGAAAATAAAGAGGTGGGGGGACGCCGTCCCCCCGCGTCCCCCCTCGACTACACCACTGGTGTAATTAAAGCAAATGATCTCTGCTGGGATTTTTTCCCAGATAAGTGGACATGAATAATTGTTTTGGCATGAAAAAATTTAGAATTGAAACAAAAAAAAAATTATTTTTTTTTTAAAGCTAAAATTTACCATTATCTGAGAATGACCCCAAAAGTCATTGACAGAATTGCAAATTCTGAATGTATGCCTTGGTTTTAAATAAATAATTTCATATGTTTTGTCAAAAATGAGTAATAAATATTCTACCAAAAATTAATATTCTTATATATATTTTGTGTTGTACTGTGGTCCATCAAATTTCGACGACATGCCTGCAGAACATTTTTAACTGTTTGAGGTCATGTTGCAGAACACTGAATATAATTCTGCTCCTGGGCCTTAATTTACCATCGCCAAGGAAGCAAGTTTTATCTTTTTCCAATTGAAAGTCATATACATTTTTTTTTTTTTTTTGAAGACTTGATAGTTTTAACAAAATATTATGTTTTCTTCACTGAAAATAAGACACACAAGGAGTGTGCACTCATGCACCGTTCCCCTCCCCCCCCCCCTCGCTTTGCACTTTGCTTTATGACGCATAGGTGGCCACCAAGTTAATCAAGTTTAGTGGCCTCTGGCCACTGCCAAAATTTCTAAGTCTTGGCCTTTAACATGTAGCTTAAGTTTTACATGCGGTTTTAAAATTGCATATTTGTTTACTTTCTTTAGTACTATTAAATTTAAAAAAAATATGTTACAATTCATATTTTAATTTTTAAATGTAAAACATTTATTTTAGGTCATTATCACCTCTGATAATCAGACTAATAAGCAAGGCAATTGCAACATGTATGATTTGAAAACTGGTGGTATGCTAGCTTCGTATAAAGGTTATGGTTGTTCCCCTAGAACTTTGGCTTTAATTAATGGGGATTTTTTTATTAGTGGTGTGCAGAATCAGCCACTAATAAAAGTTTGGACTGTTTCTAAAAAGGTAAGTTTTCCTTCCTTACACTTTTTTTTCCTTCAGAGAATTTATTTGTTTATCGTTATTTCTGATTCTTTATGAAAGTTTATTACCGTAAAGTAACGAACAAGCGCCCAGGATCGAACTCATGCCTTCCATTATCAGTTCCCAGAAGGGATTATAAGTTCCCTGGGAATTGCAGAGACTAAACAAAGCTCCCCCCATTGCTCAGGAAGGGGTGGGGAGAACAGAACAAAAAACGTGGAACATGTGCTTTCATTACGATGAGCTTCTGCCTGAATTCCGGTAATCACATTAGTTCTTGCCTCAAGGCTTGCTTATTCTTTTTTATGGGGGTCATTTACAAGGACCATATGCGCTTATACCACCAAAGAATACCGGTCATCCTCTCCTTATTGCACGAGAAGTGTTTATTTGTGTGATTGACAGGTGTTTTGAGATAACTCTTACGGTTCTCTCTTATGGCAAGACATTTTTTTTCAATGCAATTAACAATTGATTCAATAACAATTTGACAAAGAATTGAAACCAAAATCCCATCTTTAAAAGCAAAAAATAAAATGATTAATTCTTGGTCGAACGTTAGATTCATGAAATCAATTACATGGACAGTAGTAAATAGGGAATGCAGTAAGGGTATAACAAATTAAATATGAAATTTTTATTTATTATTTTAATTCAGAATAAAAGCTAAGAAAAATCTTAATTGTGAAAATGAAGGCTTTACGAAAATTCGCTGTCGCAAAAACGAAACCTTTTCACACTACCCAGTATTTAAAAAACCACTCATATTTCCGACCTTATTAAATGTCAAGTTGATTATATCCTTTAAAAAATATTTGGGCATTGAATCTACGTATTGTTCAAAAGAAAGCAGTTCTGTTCAGAGCCGCTGCCACAGTGAAGTTCAGGAAAGGAAATGGGCGTCAATGTAAGCTGGTGCTAGCGTCGTTTCCCTACTCGCTCTTCATCTAAAAAAAGCTGAAAGAAAAATGGGCATGCAAAAATATTTTTGTGTATCGATTTTTATAGATTTTACTTTATTTAAATTTTTTCCGCTATTAAAATTACGTGCCTCGGGTTACGAGAAATAAATTTTTTTTTTTGCTTTAACCTACGATTTTTACGCATTTGACGCGCTGTAACACGTTCGTGGCATCGCTGAGGCTACTTTCCTTGTATTATTCGGGAATTTGGTACTTTTTTTCACTTGTACCGTTTGAGCGCCCCCTTCGATATTTTCGTGAAAATTCAGAGGGGCGCTTATTCGGTACTTTGCGGTAAAGTTGAAATTTTAATATTTTATCAATGATACCCATTAAATTTTGTTTCAATTCATATGAACACTCTCTCCTAGTTTACTTTTCTCCACCAGACCCCTACCTGTTAGCCGAGGCCTTAGGATTGCTTACGCACGGGGAGAGGTAGTGGGGTCTACGGATTTTACATGCACATATCCCCAAGTATACATGGTCTTCAGTGGGTATCGAACACGCGACCTTCCAGGTGGAAGTCCGAGGTGCTAACCACTAGGCTACCACGGCCCCTTCTCCTAGTTTACTGCTTAGATTCCGGACATTTCTCATCGCTTTGCTTCTAAAAAAGTGAATAATTTTTAGGCATGCCCTGATTAATGGGTTATTTTGTCCGTAATCAGCCATGTTCTTGATGATTTATAATCCCCAATTTTTACTAGTTGCTTGGAGAATTTGTTTTTTAAGTTAATTTTACTATTTAGTAATCCAAGAACAAGAAACTATGCTGAATGAATTTGATTACACATACTAGCTATTCTGGCTGAAGGTATGCAAGGCTTGTAGTGCTCACTTTTATTAAGTTCTTTGTCACTTTTTGAATATTTTGTCACTTTCTCACTTTTTCATGCATAACAAAGAAAACAAAATATTTTTCTCAAACAAAAACTGACTTCATTTAAGTAGTAAAGCCTTTTAAAATCAAACTTAAATGCATGTTAAATAGTTCCTACTGTAAAACAAACATACACACACACATATATACATTATACTTACTACTCATATTCATATACACAGGGCTCGATTAAGACAGTCCGTGGCCCAAGGCACAACATTATTTTGGGGCCCCCTATGGTACAAAAAATAAAAATACTGGGTATAATGTAGGGATGTAATGAATAGTGATTTGGCCGAATACCGAATATTCGGCCAGGCCGAATATTAAAATTTCCAAAAAATCGTTGTAATAGAAAGTATTTGACAAATTTAAAATTATTCACAAAGTCAAACACCAATTACACACAATCTATGGTGTATGATTTAATTCTGTTTGTTAAGAATTTAGAACTATTTAAAATTAATCTATTTTCACTATTGTTTTGAATGTAATAAAACTAAGAATTTCACCCACAAGCAAAATATAAATGACAGGTTTTGCGGTAGTAAGCATTTGCATTAGTTTACTAATTATTTAATTGCAATGAAAGAAATACTAGTGCTTAGTGAACTTTTACCTTGCTCAAAATTGTTTTATGAAGACATTTTAAAAGTTATAAAAATTAATATTTTTATTTTATGAGGTTTTTTACATACCTATTTGTAAAAGATCTATTAAAACTTAGTGCACTTAACTGGGATATGTTTTTATTTTCAAAACCCCCAATAACTTATGCTATCTAAATATTCATGTTATATTCTGGGCTTTTCACATTTCTCTCTAACCCAATATTCATAATAAATCAGTCTACCAAAACAAAGTCTGACTTTCACTTTGTTAATAACAAAAGGAATTCATCCTATTCTCCATTATAATTTACTATTGGCAGCTTTTGGGAGCAAATGCTAAATATAAAATATAATAGTACAACTTTAAAATGTTTTTGATCAGTGAAGCCTAAAACAAGATTAAAAAAAAGTAGTTTATTCTAAATTATTTTTATTTATTAAAACTATAGTGGACTATACTATAATGTATTCCTTTGTATTCCTTTGTAAAACTATAATGTATTCCTTTGCAATAATTATAATACAATTTTAAATGTTTAAAATCTACTAATTTCTTTATTTTTTTACATTTGTACTGCAGCAGAAATATTCGGCCGAATAGTCCATCAATATTTGGCCAGACCGAATTTTACCTTACCCAGTATTCGGCCGGGCCGAATATTCGGCTGGGTGATGAAATGACTATTTGGCCAGGCCGAATATTCGGCCAAAGGGCCGAATATTCGTTACATCCCTAGTATAATGTATAAAGTTAAATAAGCTTGGAGATTATTCTATTAGTACAGTACCGAACCCCAAATTCGGCATGCTCGGGACCGCCGCCATGCCGAATTTCGGAATCCGATCCAAAATGGTGGATTTGCGGGACCAAAAGTGGCGGACTTAAGCATACAACACTAAACATACGCAATTTCCATTAAATTGCAGTTCGCTCAACTGCTAGATAAATAAGCAGGGTTCGTGCTAAGCTGCGCAATTCCTGCAATATTTTTTGAAATCCCACTCAAAAAAAGATCGTTTGTGCGCTGTTCCCGCAACTAGCGGACACGCATTCAAAACATCACGAAATGAAACTATTCTAAACTGATAATTCAATACAAACTAAATAGAGTATGTTGGTTTCAACTGCCATCTTATCCCCATTAATAAAAAGAAGAATGTAGGAGCCCTATTTATCATATATAATAACATGGGTGAAAGATTGACAACTTCTTCATTTTTTGGCATTATTGAACAATTTAAGCCCTTTGTGAATGCAGACATCTTCTTTCAGTCTATTCACAGAGGACAAAATCAAAAAAAAGGAGTGGAAAAAGATAATCTTCCTTGGTCACTGAAAAGGTTTATTTATAGTAAAACAAATTCAAACCACTTAAGAACCAGTTATTTCTAATGTTGACCTTAGAACAAAAAGGTGGAATGCATACACTTTTTAAAATAAGCTTCTTCTCCAAAAGGGCATTTTATTTATGTTCTAGAATAAATTCGTTTCAGAAATTAAGATTGCAAAAAATTAATCTTTCCATAAAACCAGGATTGAAAAAAAGATGCATATGAAAGTACCGACGCTCATTAGCATAACTCCTATGTCCGAATTGACCACCCCTCCCTCCCCCCCCCCAAAAAAAAAGAGTAACCATTGGCGAATTAGCTCCACCGGAAAGAAGGGGAGAGCTAGAATTTCATCCTTGAGTTCACCTCCCCCTCAGAAGCCACTGCATCTTCATCTTAGGCCATAAACTATATGGTCTAAGATAAGATCTTCATCGCTGTAGTACCAAGTTCGTATGCACGTGACCTTGCTTCAACGTGAAAGCAGAAGTGTTGATAAATTGATGAATAGACATTGCAATCCCCCCTCTTCCTGTCCAAGAAACCTTATTTTCCCTTTTCAACATGGTTTAGGAGAAGGGTTCTCAGGAACTAGCTCGGTTTCCTAACAAGTTTAGCTTCTGTAATTTAGCAAAATATCGGCAAGATCGCTTCTATTTGAATGAAAATGTATTGGCATTTGTTGTTTTGACAACTTCTTAGATAATATTTTCCGAAAAAAAAAAGATTTTTTTTTAAGTGCTGAATTTCAGGACTTTCCAAATTTCGGGATCCCGAATTTGGGGTTCGGTACTGTACTGGGTTCATACCCAATTGGCAAGGGCAGGGGTCGCAGATCTCCTTTTTTCCTATTTTTTTTCCTTTTTTGTGAAACATGCTCCTTTTTTCCCTCGTTTAAATCCCTTTTTTTTTTAAACATGCTCCTTTTTCCCTTTTTTTTATTTCTCCTGTTCGCACTTCTTTTTTAATTGTCCTAAATGTTGTTTTCTCCGCAATTTCAACTCGCATCGTATGATTCCTTTCTTCAAGGTCAACTGGATAACCAATCCTAAACATTTTTGGATGAGTGGCTGTCATTTCGCCGAAAATGGCTTCCTGTGTTTGAGATTTCAATCCTTTTGCACCTTTCTGTAGCTCTTGAAAAAGCTACAGAAAATAAGAGAAGGAAAAAAAATGAAAAGAAACAAAGTCGAAGTAAAAATTAGTGTGGTTAATCTGAAAAATTGAAAATTTATAAAAATACCTTTTCAAATCTGTTTAACTGAATGTAACCAGTGATTAAAAATCACTGAAATCTAAAGATAAGAATAATATTAAAATTAATTCTACAATGATTGAAACATCAATAGTAAAAGAAATAAAGAATATGCTTGATAAAGTAGTTGCAATAAAGTTTAAATTTAAAACAAAAATAAAAGATTATAGTTTTACTTAATATTTGATTTTTTTTCTTTTTGTTTTGTTTCTTTTCCTTTTTTTTTTTTTTTTTTGCATGCTACTTTAATTAGGAGCATCATCTGCATGCAAACTGACTACCTAATTCATTTCATATGTATATGTATATACATACACACAGTCAGACCTCCAATATAATGTTACCCTGCATATAAGGAAACTTTTCTAAAGTCAGGGCTCATTGAATATCAAATATGTATGAATCGGTTATAAGGTCATTTACGTGAAGTCCCTAGGTTTGGCCTTATATCAAAGTCTGACTGTATATATATATGTATATAAATTAAAATTTTTAAAGCTTAATCACAATTTCCTGAAATTTTCATTTGTGCGAAAATAGGGACTTAAAATTTAGGGGGAGGGGATGGCAGGATTAGAGGATTATATTCCAAATTTTCAGATCCCCGACAGATATAGACAGGTTGGTGAACTCCATTCCATGGAAGAGAAAAATTTTGCCTTAAACGAACTTTATTATACACTCGTTGGCAGGGTTCGTTGATTTAAATCACGATTTAAATCAAGTGATTTTTTTTCAAAAGAATCATTGATTTTACAATGTTAGAAAGTGTTGTAAAAATGAAATACGTTGCAATTACAACCACTGTTTTAAACAAAACTTTCTAAGTTCATCTGTCTGTGTGTGCATTAGTCTAATTTTTGATACCGCGATATATCGTCACAATAATATCGCGATATTTCGATATATCGCGATGTGTCAGTACAGTATGGGACCGAAAATTCGGAATCCCGAAATCCGGAAGACCCAAAATCCGGAACTTTTTAAAAAAAAAAAAAAAAAAAGGTAGCTGGAAAAAAAAAAAAAAACAGATTTTGTTTTTTAAAGAAAAACGGGAAATATTTTGCACCGTTTTTTTGGAAAGAGACATTTTAAAAAGAAGTAAAATAAAATGTAATGAACATGTTTAAGATCGGAAAAGTGCAGTTTTCAAGAAAAGTTATTTCGGGATTTTCTAAAAAGGGTTCGTTTTTGCGATTAGAGTTTTTATTAATTGTTTGTTTTAATGCTGAGTTAATATCATCAAATTTTGCTTTTTTAAATTTCTTGTAGTTATATTTATTTTTTAAGATGAACTAATTTTCGCGCGATACAGAACATTCGCGAAATTGAAATTCGGCGTTTCTCGCATTCTCCCGGTAGCCTCATCTTTTAATGCAATTAAGTGACTAGAGAATATAAAATCATATCAGAAAAGTCTAGAATTTTCGATTCAAATGTAAGTCGACTCCAACTTCGTTTTTTGTGTTAAAATTCCGCGACTTATAGGCAAGTATATACGATAATAAAAAATGCTATAAATGAGCAAAATACTAATAAAACTTCCAGAGCAAATTATATGGGCTCTTATGCTACTTATAAAAATTTTTGAATGAGGACCCAAAATTTGGAAATCCGGAAAAATCGCGGCCCCGAGCGTTCCGGATTTGAGGTTCTATACTGTATGTTAAATTCGCTGTATAGCTAAGCAAATATATAAAAGAAATTCGTTTGTAAAAAATCAAATATAAAACACTAATAATAATATTTTGAAATGATATTTTAATTTATTTCATATAAATTTTGAAAAAAATAAATGCTTCTCTCAAAATGACATAGTACTTCTAAGTATATAGACATCATTTTTATTGAAAACAACTTACATACATTACCAAGTTTAGAACTGAAAATAATTATTTCGGAAATTGAATTACGAGCGCACGCCCCCCCCCCCCTTTCTTCCCGCGAATTTCCCTTGAGTGAAAATACCGATTAACCCCCCCCCCCCCTTGATTGACATTGTAATTATAAAGAAGGAATAATTAGCAAATTAGAAAAAAAAAAAACCTTTTACAGATATCGCAATCGCAAAAAGACAGACAATGAGTAAAAAAAATGCTTAATTTACTATCTTTAAATATTCCCTAAATTTTATTTTCAGTATTTTAAAGATATTAATTTCAACTTTAAGATAAGGAAATACAAAAAAGAAATTCTTTTATTAAAAGTCATTTATAGAACACCAATAACAATAATACAGTACCAAGCCCCAACTTCGGTATGCTCGGGGCCGGTGCTATGCCGGATCCTGACCCAAAACGGCAAATTTATAGATCCAAATGTGGCCGACTTACGTAAGTATCAACGCCGACATACGCATTTTTACTTCGTATGCAGTGTTTTCTCAAGTGGTAGGTAAATAAGTATTTTTTTTTCTTTTTTAGAAAGTAACATAAGTAAATCGATGCGTTAATATATTATATTTTTACAAAACAAAAAATAATTTATTCATGGATTTTGATAAAACGCTCCAAATTATAACACACAATTTAGCGAAAATAAACAATAATTCAGTACTACCAGACATAGTAGCTCTCTATTTCGCTTTCACCTGCATGAGAATGAAAATAGAACAATTTCACAGACTATCAGTCTGACAGATTGAACATTAAGTGATGTGGTACGGCGCCACAATCTTCCGAAGTGTAACCATAATAATAAACGATTACCCCCCCCCCCCCCCCCAAGCTCAACACAAAAACTGTTCCCTTTGCTATCAATTTAGCTAAGAGCCGAAGCAAGCGGAATTTTTTCTCGTCCATCAAACAGTGTAATAAAAACAAATTTCACGTTAAGAAAGCACAATTAAGCATTAAAATGCTGACATGTTTCCGGATGCTTGGAATCCCTTTTTCAACACGATAGGGAGCTTCTAGATGCAAAAATATACTCTGTGAAAATACTAGAATGCTGCAGAAGCTCGAAGCTCAAAAACTCCGTCTGGGGAAAAACAACCATTGTTCGTGGACCTAAACATGTGCTAAAAGGATGTTTGCATTAGTCAAGTTGAAAATAAAACATGTGAGAGAAAAAGAACCAACTATTCATATCAATTAGCAAAGATATTTCAGCCCTTAAAAGTGTTTACTAGTTTATCAGCAGTACTAGCTAAACTGAATACATAACAATTAAGTGTGTATGTATTGCTCTTCAAACAAATACCTTGAAATTTCATCGTAAGCACTTAACTTTCTGCAATGATTCTAGTAAAATATCAGGCATAGGAAACATAGGTACCTGGGACAAAAATATTTATTAAGTTTTCAGCAGTTAATCTATGAAGCAAAAAATGTCAAAATAGTGGTTGAAAAAATGCAAAAGATTGAAAGCTTTGTCAGTCTGATCTTTCCTTTGTGCTAATCTAAAATTTGAGGACATTAACTAATGGTTTTCTCCCTTCAAATGTTTTGGAAGGATTTAAGTATTTTTTCTTAAGTAAGATGCAATTTTGTTTTCCTATTCATTTTTGAATAATCAATTCTTCTTCAATTTTCAAAATATCAACTTTAAAAGGGTTTTTCTTTTAATTTTGTTTTAAAACGTATTTTCGGGAGTATGCGGCGCAGTCGCGATTTCCATTCAAGAAAGTAAATTTTTAGCGTATGCGCCGCATGCCAAAATTTTAGTTATTATAGCACAATTAGGTGAAGAAAAGTAGAATAAATTGAATATTTTAAAGGTTTTCTTTTTCTTAAATAATCACCCATACTTTCTTTGTATTTTTTACTTGGAGGAGACATCGGTTGGTTATCTAATGTAACTATCCAGAGCGCGGGACGCAGACTCTTTTCCCCGTGGCGCTCCACGTTTATTTAAGTGGTCATCGCCGTCGGACTCGCTTTTTACAAGTGGATCGCATCCAGTAATGGAAAACAGCAGATTTATTCAGAAAAGAACAGCAGTTTTAACCATCGAAATCGCTCTTCTCGCTGTTCGACTGAAAAAGGCTGCATAGCTCAGGGCTTCCCGTGCTCCGATCGTCCGATCTGAAGGCCTAATCTCACAACATAAACGAAGCCGCCATGTTGTATTGCAAACTTCGCGGTCGGATCTTTTTCATGACTAAAAACACGGCGGGCAGAAATGCGACAGAGAAGGAAAATTGTCCGCGAACTAGTACGAAAGTAGCGAAGCCGAAATTACGGGGTTTTCGAATCGTGACGTCAACATCGCCATTGAAGCACGTGGACACTTGTCGCCGCCTGCACTTCACATGGAACGAAAATGATGTGGTGCCATCTAGTGACAGCGTTTTTACTATATTTGAAAAATAATTTTTTTTCTAAACTTAAAAAAAAAAAAAAAGATCGTATGCGCCGCAACCGTTGTAAGCGCCGCATCGGCAATTTTTTCACTTTTCTTTTCATATGCGCCGCGGCGCATACTCCCGAAAATACGGTATGCTTTTATGCATATGCATAATACCTTAAAAGCATCAGAACCATTTTTTTTTTCATATTGAAATTCCTTTTTTTCATATAAAGATTCCTTTTTTCCTTTTTTTTCTTCCAAATTTTCACTTCTACCCCTGCAAGGGGGGAAAAAAGCCCCTACTGACACGACATCATAAATTCATACAATTTCATATTTAAAAGTAGTACTAATAAGAATATTTAATGATTTAAAAGAAAATTAAACTTCTGTCAAGCATGAGACTGCAGAACAATAAAATTAAATGTATAAAAAGAACATTTAACTTATTTGTTTATTACTTAATTATTAAATTATAATAGTATATTTAAAATATATTTTAAAAGTAAAATTTAAATCAATCAACCTTAATTTTATGATCATAAAACTATATTTATTTATTTTTCTTAACATATGTTTCATTTCGCATGGCAAAAGCACCTTATGAAATATAATATTAAATTTTTCAAAATTTAAATGAATAAATACATGAATTTGTAATTTAAATGTGTAAGGTAACAAACTACATGTAAAATGACATTAAGATTTAAAAAAAAGGAAAATCTTTTATCGTTTTTCTGATGCATATTGGTATTACTTGTTTTAGTGCTCTTAATTTAAAGTTTAAAAAATAATAATAATTTGAGTTAGATAATTTTATGTCTTTTAATTTCATTGATTTTTGAAAAGTCTTTCCCGAAAACTGTTTGATTATATATTGACCACATACAATGATATTTTTAAGCTTTTCATTTTCCCTAAAATGAAATTAAAGATATTTCTACATAGAAAATGTAATTTTTCCAAAACAAGTTACTGAAATGTTACTTCAAGACTAATTAAATTTAATTGGAATGAAAAGTTTATTTAGAGTATCAAAATTTTTATTCTTAAGATATCTCATATGTTGCAATTAATCTTGAAATATAAAAAATATCATATACAGTGAAACCTGTGTAAGAGGACCACTTGCGGTGAAGCACTTTAGTGGTCAACTTATAGAGGGTGAAGATTTTTTTTTTTTTGTCATTTCTTACACTATGCATTTATTCATTTGTAACTAATTAAAATATAGCTTCATATATTAATGTTACTGTAAAATAGTAATTAGTTTTTTTCCACAAATATATAAAATATCATTAGAGAAATTTAACCTGAATGACTTACAATGTATCCTATATGCAACTTCAAAAGTATGGTACTTAGTTAAAATTAAGATAAATATCATATTAATTATGTCAGTAACTTATATGATGCTAAAGATTTCCTAAAAATATATATATTTTTAAAGTGGCTATATCAGATCAAAGAAAAAAGAAGAAACTTATGTAAAGAATAAAAGAGTGCTCATAGTAGTTTTCCCATTTGGTTAACTTACAAAGAGGTTTAGACAAATTTTATATTGATGTTTCATCCATCCAGACAAATACTGGTCTAACATTATAGCATAAAAAATATCTTGAAGAAGCTATTTTAGTTTTTTTTATCTTTCCAAAAATAGATGAACAAATAAATATAGTAATAATTAGCCGGGGTTACAAGGGGTTTTTATAATACACCCCACCAAAATTTGGTGTACATAAGTGGTCAACATAGACAGGTGGTCAACCTAAATGTTGACCATTTAGGTTGACCACCTGTTAAAAAGGTTTCTCTATATTATATAATATAGGGCTAATTCTGTTCCTGACAAAAGTGGTCAACTTAGACAGGTGGTCAACTTTACAGGTTTTACTGTATAAGAAAAGTACTTTCACATAAAAAGCACTTTTAGAGCCTTTTTGCCATATTGGAAAAATGGCCATTTAAATGAGTTAAGATCTTTCCATTTTGTAAAAAATAACTTTTAAGAGATATTTTCAGAATTCTTTCTTACAATTTGGGGGCCCAAGGTCTTGGCCTAGTTAGCCTTTGCGGTAATCAGGCTCTGCATATACAGTCAGAACTTTATGTAAGGTCACCTCTTGGAATTTCACAAAAGTGACCTTATAAGCGGTGCCTTATTAATGCTCATTTTTCAATAAATAGGGATGTATTTGAGTAATATAATTCTTTATAAAATTTAATTTGTTCAAAAATATCAGTTTATTGGGTTATAATTTTTTTATTCAGTTTAACAAATTAAAATTAAAGTAATTAATATGAAATTATTAAAATTTTTTTTAAAGAATGAAGTAATCCACAAATATACAAATATGCTTAAGGAGAGTACTGATGAATAACCTACGTTACTTAAAATAATCCATAATACAAGACTGTTTTCTGTAATATAGGACCAATTCTATCGTTAATACGATGTTGTCATATAAATTATAATATTGTATAATCGATTTATTCTTCTATCTAAATCCAAGAATTGGAAACACACTAAAATGTCGTATAAATGTAAACACCTTATAAATGATGCTCTATTGTACAAATATTTGGCACAGATAAAAGCTTTTACAACACAATTTTTTGCGACTATGATGTCTTATTAAAAGACAGTGTGTGGCACTTTTTGCATGACTATTAATAAATAAATTTAATATTTATATTTGTAAAATTTTATAATCAATCGACATTCTATATTTCCTTAAAAAAACTATTAAAAGTCCTAGGTCGAAAATAAATTCCTTTAGAAAATATAAATCTTTTTCCAATTTCTCTAAGGCATCGAATACTGTGTGATGCCTCTCAGCGAATTACACTGAACCATTCTGGTAAACCCCTCAGTGAATTTTTTGTCAGTGCAAGTGGTTAAACCAGATTTAATTTGTATAAAATCTTAAGAAAAAAATGTATTCCTTTCAATGACTAATTGTCTGAAAACATTTATACAAAAAGTATTGCACATTTATGTGTTTGAATAAAAAAATTTCAAGTATATGCTTTTCTTTCCATTAGTCCTAATTTTTAATATTAATAATGAATAACTTTGAATCATTGAAATTTTTTATGCATTTTTTAGGCCAGCCAGGAAGAAAAATTGTATGTACCAGGTCTTGTCTCCAGTCTAGCTGTTTCAAATTCTGGACTCTATTGTGCTGCTGGTATTCAGAAAAACATATATTTATGGGCGGTAAATATTAAATCTTTTTTGTTTAGTAATGGTTCGTTATTTTTATTTGGCTTAATGTTTCAAAAGCATCGATACCACCAGACTATACTGTGCCAAACATAACTTATTTCATGATGTATGCATTTTGTGAGAATTATGCTTCCTGGAGGCCTTCTAACTTGGCTGCTCCTCATTTGCATGATGATTGGGTGAACACCAGAACTTTTTTATAAGCAAACTAAAGGAAAATTAAAGAATATGTCTGTCACAACACCACTTCTCCTCCTTGTTTCTCAAAGCAACTACAGTGTGTGTATACTAGGACCGGGCGATGTATCAATTTATTGCAAAATATCGATATTAAACAAGCATCACGTTACTCGATTTCATATTATTGCATCTTTCGATAAATGATCATATCCCGATTTTCAATGACATGATTGACAATGATACACGATTCTTCATAGGAGCTTGTTCTTCTTTGCTCTTCCTGTAAAGGTCAAGATTCGCAGTAACCACTCGCCACGTGGCGACCTTAATTGAAAAAGTTTGGGGATTCAAAAAATTAGAACGAATCGCCACCTTCCCTTTAAAAAAAAAAAATTCCAAAGTAAATCCTTCTTTTTCAAATACATCTATAGAATTTACAACCCAGGGTCTCTTTCATGCACACAAGCACAATAAAAACGCATCAATTTGGCATTCAAGTAACCGAATTTCGGCTTATTATTTCCCCCTTTCATAAGAAAAAAAATGGTGAAAATTTTCCCTGTTCACGCTATTGTTTTTTATTTATAAATTCCTTCTCTCTATTATATAAATCTCTTAAATGTAGGAAACAATCTTAATCTTGACTCTTTTTTGCAGCCTTAACACATTCATTTCGATCAACCATTTTCCCTGAAACTTATAAAATTAGACTTGAGTGTCGCGCCATTTTGAAAATGGTGTGAAAGTGAAGGAAAAAAAGTTTTGAAAAGAATGAAAATTGAATGTACTGAACAAAATTAAGATTGGAAATATACATTTTTTCATACTCATATTCAAAAATGACTCGTATTTGTGATCGCGATTTTTTGTAAATTGGGATTTTTGTTATCTGTTGCTTCTATTGATAAACAATAACATTAAAATTTTGAATTTGAAATTTTTTGTGCTCTATAACATTCAACATGAAATCTATATTGCAAAAATTCATATTTGCTTAATTTACGATCGCCAGCTACGCTAGTTTTTCCTCATTCCTTTTTTTCCCTTTTTTTAAAGTTTAAAAGTTACTCATTTATTTATTCATTTTGTGTTGTAGACTTAATAGTTTTGACAAAATATTGTATTTTCTTCACTGACACATAAGAAATTTTAGTGCACTGATGCGCCGCCCCCCTTTGCATTTCTGCTTTATGACGCACAGGTGGCTACTGAGTTAATTGAATTTAGCGGCCACTGGTCTCTTCCAAAATTTCTAAGTTTTGACCTTTATCTTCCTGGTTGGTTTGGCGCTTCTTCGTGTCTTAGTTCCTTCTTTTAAGCCATTGGCGTGGAATGCATATTTCTAACTTCTGACTAGCGTCTGCTGGTGGCATGTAGTTGCAATAATGGGTAGAGAATAAATAATGGGATTCTTTATGATTGAAAAAGTATTTCATTTCCTTTGCTTTTCATTGATACACAAGCAATAAAAGCTCTCTAAGAAAAAGCTTTTCCCCCCTTAAACTAAAATAGGTTAAAAACTGCTATATAGAATGATGTTTAAGTAATTTTTTATTTATTTAAGTTTGTAAATCGCATTTAAGACTTTCTTAATACTAAATGGAAAATATATTAAATAAGTTTGAAAAACTAATTGTATGTTTTTTAATTAATCTTCAAGTAATTCATTCATTCTCTTTTACAATAAGAATGTAAAATTTCTGAAAAATTTCAACTGAAACCTTCTACAAAATTTGAAAAATATTTCTAAAAGTTAAAGCAAATATTAGATTTTCAGAAACAGTTTAACGATAGTAAAATTATAAGTTTTTGTTTGGTAATTCTACGTAACAGCACTTGTTCATATTTGTCTGTATTTTAAACATACTTTATTTTACTGTGCTATAAACAGTGGTGTTCCTAGCATGAGTGTTGACACCCAAAACACACACACAAATAAAAAAAGAATTAAAAACATTGTGTTATATAAACTTGTAATTTTGGAATTAATACTGTTGCCAGTGGTGAAAAGAAAAATAAATAAATAAAAATCCTATTTTATTTATTTATTGTGACTTTCAATCAACTTGATTTATTTTCAGTTATGATACGTTTAATAGCATCAGTAAAATTGTATAATTCAAGTTTGCATTTTTCAAAAGCACTTTCATCCCTTTGGGTGTCACCCCCAACACCCCACAAAAGGAGCGCCTCCCCCCGTACTGAAGCTTCTGCTATAAATGATTCTTCTAAATTCATGAAATATATATAAGTTTTTTTTAATCTATTATTAAAATAAAAAGCTGGAAAAAAAATACTTGTAAGTTTTTGAATATAAAAGGATAAGAATATTCTGAGCGTGTTACTTGTGCCTGAGCATCCTAGGCCCCTAGGGTGGCCCAAAAAAAAAAAAAAGTTTCTGCTAGTACTCTAGGCACCTTCCCATTTTGTTAGACTTGACCATATTATGTTTGTGTCAAAATTTTAGGTTTTTCTTGATACAGGAACAGGGTGCTCAAAGCTGATGAAAATCTATTATAGCGTAAATTTTCTAGTTAATACTATGGAAATAAAACTGACGCAAATGGAACATAAATAATTTGAAATTTATTGCATAAATAGGGAATATATCAGAAATTAATTATTAACTGTATTTACCATGTTATTTTCATGTTTATAAATTAACAGCAATCATGAAATATGATTGTTTATATTGAAAAATGAGCTTTAATTATGTTGTTAAAAAATTAAGTCAAATAAAAAAAATAATGTAACTAATTTCAAACTTTAATTAATAAATACACATCAGAAAGCTATTGCTAGTTGTTACTGAAATGGTTTCTTTTATTTTTTAAATACTCCAACAAATTAAGTGTAATTGTGACACAGTTTGTTTACATTGAAGAAGAAACTTTGCTACTCCTTACTTCTCCCGGTTCCACAAGTTTGAAATCTATTAATGTTTTGTCAAATTGTCAGTTTATTTATGATTTATATAATAGAGTTTACAAAAGAAGTATTTTTACAATTTCATTATTATTTGCATGAATTAAAATCTGTACGCAATGCAAGTCACAAGGCCATTGGCGAACTCTTAGATATTTGGTTTAAAGCCTCGATACCAACAAGACTTACTAGGCATGCCATTGATAAATGAGAGAAAACTCATTCAGAATCGCTACTTTTAAAAAAGAACAAAAATCGTACTTTAGAAGCACAGAAAAACGTGAATATGAATTTGAAAAACCTTGATGAACTTTTTGATATTGCTAATTGTGCTAATGTTATTGATTTAATTAAGCGAAGAAGATAGAAAGTTTCTATTAGATCAACGCAGTGAAAGGAAGATGTGCATGACAACAATTGCCAAAAATCAAGCTGCAATTTAAAAGAGTTTTAAAGCGTAAAAAAGAAGAACAAGCAAGACGAGAAAAAGCAGTTGGTTCCATTAATACTGCTAGAATTTCAGAAGCACTGCAACAAGAAAACTAAAATTTCATTGATGAAAGTTCAAGTAGTAGTAATAATAACAGTGAGGCTGAAGAAGAATTTGAACCTTATTTTGTAAATGCAAAATTTAGAGCAAAACTCACTGAAAAACCTCAATAATGAAACTGAACCAAAATTATTGAATCCTCACGTAACAAGTGCATTAGACGAAAATAGAATTTATGACCTGTGTAGCTGCTAAGCTTATTATGCCAATAGCATCTGCGCTTGGAGAAGATTAATTCTTGATTTCAAGTTCTCGTTCTATTATCCAAAGAGTTAGGAAGAAAGTTGACAGCATAGAAATAAAATTTCACGTTAAATTAAAGCACAAATGAGCATTAAAACGCAGACATATGTTTCGGGATTGCTTGGAATCCCTTTTTCAATGCGACAGGGAGCTTCTAGATGCAAAACATCCAAATCTCTTATTGTGCCTTTCCTACTACTTCTACTTCCACTTCACACTGCCTTTATTCTCATTGGTTTACAGTTAATTCTTAGGCTATATTGCTTTGTTTTTGTTGTTCTGTCTGCTTCATTTGGATGTTTTGCATCTAGAAGCTCCCTGTCGCATTGAAAAAGGGATTCCAAGCAATCCCGAAACATATGTCTGCGTTTTACTGCTCATTTGTGCTTTAATTTAACGTGAAATTTTATTTCTATTACTTTGCACAAAGTTTAATCATTACTAAAGTTGACAGCGTTTGACACAACTTCTGTTAATACTGGTCACTTGAAT
The DNA here is from genome assembly GCA_038502835.1 of Octonoba sinensis. Lineage (NCBI taxonomy): Eukaryota > Metazoa > Arthropoda > Arachnida > Araneae > Uloboridae > Octonoba > Octonoba sinensis. The sequence goes on from CM076600.1 coordinate 54,836,355, forward strand.
GGAGCATGTACTCTTCTAGAAAGTATGATTGGATGGGAATTGTTATGGCTTGCGTGCCATCATCATATGCTTGAAGAAAAAAATTACAAAAGTTTTTACTGTATGCTTTGGCCGTCCAAGTCTCCAGAAATTGTTTTCTTTAGGAGATTTAAAAAATCACCAAAAGGAAAGAATTTCAACTTTAAAGGTTCATTAAATTTGGGGCCCTTTTGTGTACAAAGGCCTGGTTTCAAGCACCTTTAGCAGCAGAGGCACCTTTGGTAGATTCACAATTTTGGAAAGATTTAGAATATAAACGTTGATTTAGAGATCAGCAATGCTATATTAGAAAGCCCTTAGTAGGACCTGTCCGATGAATTGGACGGCCTTGCCCTTTTTTTCAGACTCGGTACCATCAACAGAGAAAAAATGCTATGGTAAAAGTGTTAAAAAGAAAAAAGAAAAATCGCGAGACGTTAGAGGAAATAGCACCATATTTAAAGTAGAAAGAGACGTCACATTACCAAATTTTGTATCAAAAAGGAAGGGTAAGCTGTTACAGAAGTTAAATATTGATGATTATTTTCTTAATTTCTCGGCAGAAGAATGGGGGGAGCAAAAAAAATCAGCTACTTACAAGGAAAAAACTGGGTTGAAAAACTACAAGTTTGAAATGATATTGAAGAGAGAGGGATTAAGTTATTCCAGGAATTTAATACATTGTTAACTAAAGATGAGGAAGAAAAACAATGTATATTACAAGTAGTTGAAGCGAACAGGAAATCTATTCCCTCAACAGCGACGAAGAGAAATATTTTAAATTCAATTTTAAAATAATTTTATTTTATACATTTGGTTTAAATTACTGCAAAATGTGGTAATCTGGAGTATTTTGAAATAAAAAATTGTTATTTAATTGATATTGATACAATAAAAAATTTAAAATATTTATATTGGAATTATTTATTTTTCGCTAAAATTATGCAATTTCGAAGCTTGTGAGCACCGATTTCTAAATAAAGTAGCAAGCTGGAACTTGACCAAATGTGTTTACTAAATAGGTCTAACATTTTGGGAGGGTGCCTTGGTGTCTCGGTTAAACTTTTTTTTTTACCATAGGGACATGGGCCACCCTACTCCCCCCCCCCCAAATAAATAGTGAAGCTACAGCATCGTACATAACAAATTTACTAAGGGGGAGGGTTCAGACATAACAGTGGTCATTTTGTTTGATATTAATTTTATTCATTTTTTAGTAAATGTTATGTTCCTGTTTTCAAATTTTTAATCAGGTAATATATATTGCATATATATATATATACATATATATACACACTTTTTTTTCAATTTAAATCTGAAACAGTAATGAATATTAATCCTTTCGCGTTTAACGGGACACATACGTTCCAAGCAAATCTAAAAAAAAGTCTTTTCGGACATCCGAAACATCACGAAGCTTACTCAATGTTGGTGACCATCTGCCAGTAACAACAAAAACACGACGGCTGTGCCGTAAATGTGCACAACAAAAGAAGGAATCGCGCACTAAAATAATGTGCACAATGTGTAATGTCCCATTGTACATTGATTGTTTCAAACCCTACCATTCATAATTAAATTTTTATGACTAGAAAATCATTGGTTTTCTTTACAAAATTACTCATTGAAGACTACTGGGACACATTTGTCACAGTTGTCAGGACTGATGGGACATATATGTCCCGGTTTCCGCTACGATTTCGCCCATATGCAAAAATAATACAAGGCATTTTCGCTTTTTTTGCTGAATGAGAAAAAGAAAAGGAAGAAAAAAACTACGTAGGCCTAATTTCCATGTGCAAGCAAGGAAACACATGCGTTCTTTTCTTTGCGTAATCTTTTTGCAACCTTTATGGGAATCTTATTTTTTTCATTTCAATTATTTTTTAGGTTTAATTAAGCAGTAAACAAATAAAATTTCTTCTTTTTTTTACCGAAATCTTTCCGTATATACTTTCATGCAAATAGATTTGCATGTAAGTCGAACCCCCAAGTTTCAGACAAATAAACCGAAACCCTCGTGTAAGTCGATAAGCCTACTTTCAGACAAAATCGGGAACGTTGATGCAGCTGATTTTTAGACATAAATGATTTAAAAAGAAGGAAATGTAATTATAATCGGAAATTGTAGTTTCATTTTTACGATTGCGATTTTTGTACAGGGTTCGTTTTTGCAATTATGTTATATTTGTTGATTGTTGCTTTTATTCTGAATTAAAAAAGTTTCTGCCTTTAATTTCTTGCAGTATAGTTTGATTTATTTTTTTTAAAACAAGCTCTTAATTTCCACTCGATCAATTACGCAAAAATTCGCGAATCCGAATTTTGGCGTTTTCTGCATTTTTCTATAGGAGACGAAGGAAGCAAAAGACTTCAAGCAGGATTAAAACGAAAAATTAGGCAAGATATTGCAGCAACAAAAGTGGAATTGATGCAGGATATAATAAACTAAAGTGTGTAAAACGGGTGAATTAAATGCATGTAAATAATTTTAAAAACATTTGTTTATTATTCTGATGATCATTTAGTTATTGTATTTTATCGTAGTTAGTATTGAAAAATATTATTTCTTTTAATAATCCACATATTTTATTAAAATAGCTATGATAACCTTAATAAACTCTACTATCTAAAATATAAATGATAGACTGAGGGATTTAGATAAAATTTAAATTTTTACTATATTTTTGCCTAGGAATATGCCTCAGGATTCTGTGAAATGGATGCAATATGGTCGGGAGGGAGTAAACTCCAAGTATAATTTATTGTCTCAAAATGCTGCTCTAAATTTTTTTTTTTCTGAATCGGACATGTTTTTTGAACGGGGATTGTTCAGACATATGTTGTAGCAAAGATGTAAAAACCTGACCTTCAAGGAGTTGCTTGCATTTTTGCATTCAAATATGTCTGAAGAATTCCCAATAATGCTCTTATTAATAGAATACCATGCAACTATTCCCATGCACACTGTTGATTGTGAAAGAGGGTTCAGCTGCCTCAATTTAATTAAAAATGGCGTTGGAAACAGATTATCCATTAATAATATCAGTAATTTGATGGTGATTAATATTAAAGGCCCTTAAAGTTATTTCAACTTTAATGAAGCTTTCGTAAAATGGGCTAATATGAAAGAAAGAAGAATTTTGAATTGTAAGCCTAAATCAGAGGTTCCCAAACTTTTTTTTCTCGTGGACCACTTTCAAAGTTTTACTATTTTCGGTAGACCCCTTGCTGCTACATTTCTACTGTATTCCCAAAACTCCTAAAAAATATCACCCTAAATTGGGGGTGTTAAGAAGAAAAAAGTAGCACATTTTCTTTTGTCCCATTTATTAAAATACCGTAATTATCTGTGTATAGCCCGCGGGTTATCTACGAAAAAACTCCTTTTTTTACTACCTGCGGGCAATACATGAAATTAAAAAAAAAAAGTATTATTAAAAAGACAACTACCATTCAAAAATATCGAAATATCTTTTCCTGCAAAACAAAATGCAGAGAAATAATTCGTACATTCGAAACAATGGTCCAAAGCAAATTCGGGCTCGGCGCTACAGGCGAATGTATTGTTTTCTAGGGGTGTATCCCATGTTTTTTTCTGGGTGTGGGTTATACACCGAACTTAATTTTTTTAGAATGAATTTTTCTTCCTACGGACTATACAACGATGCGGGCTAGTTACCGATAATTATGGTAATACTTGTGGTTATACAATATTATAAACATTTATTATTACAAACAATCAAGAATTGACAAAAAATCAACAATGAACTCTGAAATGTAAATAGTCATACTTTTAATGAGACGGATGTACTTGATGAATTGACATCAAATTATCAATATTTGGCTTCAGTTTTGTAAGAAGTAATTTCAAATCTCCCCGTTCTGTGATGTTCAATCTGCTCCTTTTTTTTTTTGCTAACAGGTTGGTAATGGCACTAAAACTTCTTTCAACAAGATATGATGAGGGAAACGCCATCAAAAATTTTCTCGCAATTTCCCACAGTCCAGGATATTTTTCGGGGATTTCTGCCTGCAGCCAAAGTGTTTGATAGCTTTTTTAAAATTTCACCTTCAGTTCCTTGTTGGTGCTGAGCTCTAGTAGAGTAGCTCCTCTTGTAATACCACATTCGCCTCTTCCGTTTCATCAAATGAGGTTATGATCCATGGTGGTATTTCCATCGTCAGAATATCTTCAAATCTATTTTTGAAGTTATCATGCAGGGTATTTAAATGTTGAGCATTTGTCTGAATATCCTCATCAAGACATTCTATCTGTGACAACTGAGGAAACTAGGAGAATTCGCACCGACTAATATTTTGCTTCATTAATTTCAATTTACCAAGAAAAGCCGAAATTACACCCTTTGTTTTTATTAAATTCAGGGTGTCCCCTTGTAACTGCAAGTGAATGTCATTGAATTTTATGAACAAATCTGTTAAGTACGCAATGTCTGCTTTATATTTGATCAGATTTTCTTTTAAATCTGGAGCTTTAGTTGTTTTTGTTCTTGGCATTCGTATTTATACTAATCTAGATTGCAAGCACAGCGCAAGACGCATTTCATCCCGGACGAGTGGGCGCAAGGGCGGCACTTCGCAAGTCTTGCCATGTGGTACACTTGTACTATTATCTATTGTTCTATTCAATTCTGTGTTTGAACTGTGTCTCAAATAGTTTTGAGTACCTACCTAGTGAATGATGCTACCTGCCTACGTTGATAGGTAAATCGAAGCCAAAGTTTTTGTTCTTTATTATGAAAACTAGAAAATTTTTCGTGGACCCCCACTTACAACTTGTGAACCCCTGTTTTCTTTTCATGTATACGTGGACCCCTGTATGGTCTCCTATGGACCCCTGGGGGTCCACCTGGACCACTTTGGGAAGCTCTGGCCTAAATCATTTTAAAAAATAAGCAAGTTTTAATTGTTATCTCTGTATATATTTGCTAAGTTTTTCCTTGTATGGCTTTCCTTATATTAGTGGGTAATAAACAGAGTGATATAAATGTTTTATGTTTAAAAATTATCCTCTGAAAAATAAATCAGCTGAATTTTTAAATTACTACACAGTTTAAGAAAGTGTTCATAATCAGCATTATGTCTACCCAGGGCTGCAAAAAAGCCAACTTTTTTTTAAAAAAGGCCAGACCGGCCGGCTTTTATTAAAAAAGATCGGTCTTTTTTAAAAAAGGCCGGTCTTTATTGGCCTTTTTCAGTTAGACACAATACTATTTACTATTTGCACCTATACTATGTCCATTTATATTGCTACTGTTAATTTGTGTAAAATGAAGCTCAAATCTTTCTTTTAATGGAGTTAATTTAAAATTAGATTCAGAATTATTTCGTTACATGCATTTTACAATACTGATTACCATTTTCGTGTTCGTGTGCTTAATTTTGTGAGACTCTCTTGCCTAATATTATAGCTATACAGAATCTATTTTTTTCAACACAAAAGGAGAAGGAAATTAAATCCAGGTTGGGAGAGGAATGAAATTTGGTTTTTTCTATAGTCGAGCACAATACCTTATCTTAATACATATGAAAACCTATCCTACTACAGATTCAAGTACATACTTCTGACTTAAAATTGATATTTTAATGTTAAGAATTTAGTCACTTTAAATATATTTAAGAATACTGAAACTTGTAATAAAGAACTATATTCATTAATTTTTTCTATCATATATTTTACACTACAAACAAAAAAGTCCTTTGCTCAAGGGGAGAAGAGTAGGAAAAACAGTGATTTGAAGTATATCCCCTTTCCTTTAACAAAATACTACTTACATAATCCTAATTAGCTAAACTAGTGTTTACCTACGACACTACCCATGTCAAAAATTTAAAAGAAGTCGTCTGTGGTGAGTAGTTGGCTCGCTTTTATATAAGGATTTTTTTATATAAATAACATTAAAATTTTTTAAGATGAATATCATTCTAGTACAATTTAGCATTGACCAGCTGGTCTGCTTCAAGATGGGCATCTTTTATTTTATGCAATTTATTTGACGAATTCAAATAGCTTTTATTTTTATTTGGATCAGAGAACTAGTTAAGGTTCTGAAAAAAGTTTTAAAAAATAAAGGTGCTTTAAAATATACAAAAGATTTTGAGTTAAAGACTAAGGCAAATGATTGGTAATCTTAAGTTCATATAGTAGTGTCAAGTGAATTTTTGAATTCTTAGTAAAAATCTTTGAAAATAAATTGTTTAAATTGCATGGAATCTAAATAAATTTCTGATAAGCAGTACTTTCTCTTTGCTATTTATGTAATGTATCATTCTATTAAATAATTTTCATTCTTATTTCAAGTATTTTGCTATTGCAGTAATCTAATTTAATTGAGTAAAAGATATAAATATAATTTTTTATTTAATACTTTTTTGGAAAAAAAATTTTTAGCATATTTTTTAATAAAAGCCGGCTTTTATTAAAAAAAGCCGGCTTTTTTTAAGCGGTTTAAACCAAAAAAAAAGCCGGTTTTTGGCCCGGCTAAAATCCGGCAGCCCTGTGTCTACCCAATCAATGCACCATTGAGGGGAGGGAGTACTTGTACCATTTGGAAAATCAAACATGTTCTCTTTCAATTGTTTTTCAAATATCCAATCATTTTTCTTAAGTGTTATGTATTCATATCCTTAAAAAGGTCATACAGCAAAACTTCAAAACCTGAAACACAATAAGGCATCTAGGAAAATGTGTGAATATATTTATCACATTTTAGCGTTTTGCTAAAGCATTTTGGCTCATTTTAGCTTTTTTGCTAAGGAACTTTTGAACTCGGCTTAAACCCTGTCCCGGTCCTAAATCAGTATTCAAAATCTTCCTAAAAATATCTTAGTTTTAGCACTCTATTGTGCCCTTCTCATAGTTTATGCTACCAAAATTGTTCTGTTGTAAAAAAAAAAAAAAAAAAACGTCGTGAAAGGGTTAATTCATGATAGGGGATATATGTCTATATATATGTAAGATACATATTAAGCACTGCACATCCCCCAATTTTGCCGAAATTTGTGAAAATAAGGGAGGGGGCCCTTCAATGGTTCAAGTTAACAAACGTACAACTATGCGTTCCCCCTCTCCGACAAAGAAAAGCAGGAAAAGTACAGTAAAGATTTGTCTATTATTCATTCATGTAACCGAAATTGGTTCCAATCGATTTTCAAAAAAAAAAAAAAAAAAAAAAAAAAAGCATTTAACAAAAATTTATTTTTCAAAAACAAATTTTGATCTTTCTAAATGCACAGCTCGGTGTTTAAACTGCCTTTCACATGCTGTCCATGAATTTGCTACAAAGAAATAATTATTATAATTATTTTTTAGTCATCTTCATTTCATATCAAATATTCTTATTGTAAGTTAAAATGGAACATTTTTGCCCGGCTATACGACTCCAATGACGATGTTTTGCATCTGTTTGAAAATGTGAGCCTGAAAAATGGGGTTAATCTTTGCAAAAAAAAAAAAAAAAATGAAAACAAAATTTAGTGAATAAATTTTAGATTGTAAATGAGCAATTTTCCTACTTGTGTACGGGAATTATCTGTTTTTGCGAGGCTGTCAATCGGTATCTTCACGTAAAGGAAGATCACGGGAAAAGGTGGGGGACGCTTGTTCAGTATTTTACTCTACTTGAAGTTAGTGGTTCCCAATCTTTTTTTTTTCCGCGTACAGCCATTTTCTTGCGAACCATTTTGCGTACCATTGCTATATAACTTTATTATATGGAATAGAAGATCACTAGATTATAGATAGATTTTTACCTGCAGGCGTACCACCTAGAGAGGCTTCGCGTACTATAGTTTGGGAACCGCTGCTTGAAGTAATTTAATTTCCAAAAGTAGAATTTAAAAAAAAAAACGATTTATAAAAAAAAATTCCTATGAAAAAAAATAAAATATTTCATAATTAATATTATTGCTACTGGTGTTTTATGTTTGTGTTTTGCCAAAAGAATTTCTTTTATATATTTACTTAATTATACAATGAATTTAACATACTGAAACATCGCGAAATATCGCAATATTATACTGACAATAAATAGTTATATTAAAAATTAGACATCGTCCAGTGTATATATCAGGATTCAAATCCAGGACCTAATGGTTCCAAGTTTAAGGGTTACTGCTCGGGCCAAAGTTGGGTGCAATAAAGAAGCAGCTTGAGTTTTGTTTCAGTTAATTTTGCTTGTAGATTTTCAGTTTCACCACAAGTTGTATTCCCCGTCCCCATTTCTGCTTCAAAATCTGCGTAATGAAGCAATAAAAGCTTTAAAGATAAGTAAGTTGCTGCTAACAGAGCTTTGTGTGTGTGTGTTTTGTTTAATTAAAGCTAGGTTAACCTGTTGAAAGATGCATATATGCAATTTGCTACCTCTTATCTTACAAAATGATTTAATGGATTTGTATAGTAATGGGGGGGGGGGGGTGTATAAGTAAACAATGTATTTCAAAGAAACTTCATCTTGAACAGCCAGAAAGATCTGTGGTAAATTGTTTTAATGCCTTTAAAACATCAGATACTTTACTAGTTAAAACATTAAATATTTTACTTTTGAAAATCATTTCATTTTCAGGACATTAAATCTGCATGTAAATTTAAAATACCCCGTCTGTAAATTCATTCTTATTTCATCTGTAATTACTATTTAATTAATAAATTCATACTACTGTTTTTGATGACATTGTTTTCTTTTTAAATACAATTTTAGGTCAAAAGTGGGAATCTTGTTGGAGTTATGGCACGTCATTTTCAAAATGTCACTGCTCTTAAATTCAGTAGTGATGGCTCTCAGATCATATCTGGTGGTATGGATGCTCTAGTTATGGTGTGGATGCTTTCTCAGTGAGTATTTATTCCCCTTTCCAAAAGGCAGAATTCCTACTTTTTCTATTTTTCTGCCCGGGAGCAGAAAGTGCTTAAAAGTGCGATGTGGGTCGCAGAACAAACACGGTCTCTGCAGAACATTTCATCCTTAAAAAGAAGAAAAAAAAAAAACGATGCTAGCACAAAAAAAAGCAGCCATTGTCACAGTGTATGGACCAAATTCTTATAAACATTTTGTAAACAGTACATTTGCATTAATGTCCCAGTATCCGACTTCAAAAGTCATTGACAGAATTGCGAATTCTTTATGTATGCATTGGTTTTAAATAATTTAATTTGTTTTGTCAAAAATGAGTAATAAGTATTGTACTAGTTAATTAATATTCTTATATCTGTTTTGTTTACTACTGTCGTCCATCAAATTTGGACGATGTGCCTGCAGAACACTTAATATAATTCTGCTCCTGGGTTTTTCTGTACTTTTTCCAATTCTTACTCACCCCACTTTGCATAGTAGGAAGCATGTAGTGCTTCACATTTTTTGTTAATTTTTCGTTTTTATTTTTGAAAATAACATTTTCTCTCATGCTTTAATTATCAAGGGGAGGAGTAAGGAAATTATTCAGGTATGTAACTGCCAGGGTTCGTGATTTTTCATATATTTTTTTAAAAATTTAAAAAATCCGATTTTTTTTTTTTTTTGATTTAAATTAGATTTTTAAAAAATTTTGTAAAAAAGACCTTAAATATTTTCTGTATTGATTATGTTACATTCATAGAAACAATATGGCATGTTAATCATTATGCAAAAACACACTTTAAGCTACTTTCACAGCAATAAATACTTTTTAATAATAATTATGATAAACAAATTTTAATACAAATGCGTGACTCAAATGAAACCGAACCCTACCAGGAATAATAGTACACTCATAAGAACAGAGAAAATGAACAAATTTAATCTGAATTATTTTGCTGTTGAAACTGAAAAAAAGCAACAATTGTGTGTATTTCATTTTTACATTGAGTGTACTTTAAAATCATTTTTCTATTTTATGAATGAAAAAGCCTGAAATATTTTTACCCATTAGTAAAATCATATGCTCGCACCATAACTAAAAACTGAAACTTTTGGCTTTAATAAAATATCTTTATTGAAAACTCCTATGATAAAAAATATTTTAGAAGTAAAAAAACCTTAAGCTATTAGGGGACATGGATGAAACTTTAAGGATACATCTTCTAAATTCTAACAATTGTTGTTTTATACAGCTATCATTCTGAATTATTTATTTGTATGGCATTTATTAAATTGATCTAAAATACTATTTTTAAGATAAAAAACACAGAATGGTTCTTGATTATTATGAATTCTAATTTGAATGATTGAATGAATTATACTTTGCTGTTAAGATGCTTGAAGAATAAGAGTAATATTGTAAAATTAAAAAAAAGAGAGATTAGTTCTAAACTTATGAAATATGTTATGCACACAGACAGATGGACCTAAGAAGTTTTGTTTGAAACAGCAGTTGTAATTGCAACAAATTTCATTTTTACAACACTTTCTAACATTGTAAGATCAATGATTTCTTTTGAAAAAAATCACTTGATTTAAATCGAGATTTAAATCAAGCTAATTTAAATCAACAAACCCTGGTAACTGCTGCTCCAGATGCCAAAGTATATCTCTTGCACCATGCCCCCCCCCCCCCAAAAAAAAAAACACACACACACACACACACAAATTGTTTGCTCCCTTCCATCTTTCCTTTCCCAAAAGAAGTAAAAATATGTATAAGATTTGCATCTGTACTTCACATTTTCTTTATAGTTAAAGGAAATGATTAATAAAGAATTTGTTTACAAAAAATCATTGTTCAAACGCTAACAGCAGTAATATTGTAAAATGATCATACAAACTTTCCATCATATCTATTCTGAAGGGAGCAGGGGAGAAAGAAATCCTTGTTTTTGCTTGTTTGACTTAATAATGAAGCCATTTCAAAAAATCAAATCTTGGCTTTCAAATGCCTGAAAAAATTTCTGCAGAATTATCATTCATATACCTGGTCTTTTCTAAGTGCTTAAAATAAGCTCTCAATTGTTTTTAATTTTTTTTTCACTGAACAATCTTTAATGTTTCTGCATTATACTTAATGCATTATACATAATTGCAGAACAATTGTTGTGCAATCATACACTTTTCTTTTCCTCCCCCTTGCAATTAGATATGTTCTCGTGGTACTCCATCGAATGATTTAACTAACCGACACTTCTCTTTTTACAGGGAGCTAATTTCCGAAAACAATGATCCTCGCCTTACTTGGAAACATCATACCCAACCTATTACAGATATTTTTGTTGGTTCATTGGGTATATATTCCCGAGTAGCAACAACATCTTTGGATATGACCTGCCGAGTAAGTTCTTATGCAAATTTTATATTTCATACAGAAGCAAGATTCAAAATTTTAAGTGAAGAAGAGACTCTTCTCCAAGCTTTTTACATGGAGGGGATTACCATTTCTGGGAGGGAAAGAAAATAGCAATATTATTTTATTATTTCCTCTTTTTCTGTATTGCTGCATTCCAAAAGTCTGCATTTGTTGTCTTGTGTTTGCTCCACCCCCTCCGAAAATCAAACTTAGGATGAAATGCAATGTATACAGAATTTGCTATTCAAAACAAAGTAATATAACATTAATAAAAAATCAAATTCAAGGGAAAAAGTCAACAACCGATTTTAAAAGTAAATTTTTTTCTCTTTAGGAACATGCAGTGCGCGCAGCCGTCCTATATTTCCTATTTTTTGAGGAATCCCTCCAAAATTGTCCTATTTTGTCTTATATTTACAAAAGCTATAGCATGTCCTATTTTTCTGAAAATTAAATGCGCACCAAAAATTTCCAGACAATAAAAGCTATGGAACGCGGCAAAAGATAAGCAAGCACTGACGATGCTCATTGGCAGTTGGCGCCATTGAATAGAAGGAAAAAGAGAGAGAAATGGAAAAAAAAAAAAACTATTTTGGCAGTTAAGCAAAGTACGCTCAACTGGAGACTCTAACCATTTACTGCCAAATTTGGCAAAACATCCCCAATGTAGGCTACTTTTTTGAGCGAATCGATCGTTTGTCTGCTTAAGTATTCTTTTTCTTCTTTTTGTACTTTGGAAACAAATACGCATAGATTCTTTTAAAATAACGTTTAAAAAGAACTAAAGTTATGTTATATATATATATATTTATGTATTAAATAAAAGAGAAACATGGAGACAAAGAGTTGGATGCTTGTTCTCTGGAAAAGCTGGCAACCTTGCCCATCTTTCGTTGGGATTTCCCTACGTGCGCGCACTTCGCTCTTACCGTTCCGGTTGTTCGTATTTTGAAAAAGCATTGTTGAATTGCTTATATGAATTTTGACCATAGAAAATGAGTTTTATTTCGCTTAAATAAATTGTTGCATACTTATCAAGTCTACTGTTTTAACGGGAGACTCCCGCTTTTTGCGTCTATCTCCCGATCTTCCGTTTAGTCGTAATTTTCTTCCGTTTTTAGTAATTTTCGCTTTTAAAATAAATAAAGCCTCATTTTTCTCAATTGATGGCGCGTGTGATCGTAGTTTTTGCCGATGTTAGTAGCAGACATGTGATTTTTCCTGTATTTTGGCGAAGTTCCGTACTTTTGGAAATTTTGAAAAGTCAAAATTTCAGTTCCGCGAAAATTCGTAATTTTGGAAGACTTATTTTTTTCTTTTTAGTGACAAAATTTTGAAGCAGCATACGTACATACTTGACTTACAAAACTTTTACAAATTAGCAGTAAAATTTCCGCATTTTGTTTTAATGCTTTTAAGGGTCAGTCCCGATTTTTTTTAAATCCGATAGCATCCGCTTCAGTAAAGCTCCCTAGTAATCGTTTACAATCTGATTCTATCTCTTGGGCATCAATAACTTTTGGTTTACCATTATTTTGATATTTTTTCGATTCAGCCTCTTTAGTAGAGGATTTACACCTCGTTATTTTGCCACACCCACTCGAAGTTTCAATGCAAAATTTTAGCCCTTTTTTAAAATTTGGTGATCATATTTGTTCATTATAACTATTAATATTGCATCCTTATTAATACCCTTGTTTAAAAGTTTTTTTTTTTTCAAAATATTTTTGCGTGGAATTTCAAATACATTCTCTCTCTCCCCCCCCCCACAGTCTTATGGTTAGTGTTCCCTCCCCCCCCCTTTTATTTACGTCTTATATATCGCTACAAAATAAATTGAAAATACTTCTTCCTATTTTCATTCAATATATAATTAAAGAATTGCTTTTGTTTTTTACTATTTTAGAATAATTTGTTCCTTAAATGTACACCAGACGTGGTCTGATATTTTATTTCAATTGTTGTGGTGTAGATGTAACCTAGTATTAAGGGGAACTGTTTGTTTTTAATGTAACTAATGTAGTGCTGGGGATTTTGTGCATTCGGCAAAGTAATGCGTTTTCTGTAAAGTGAAAGTGAGTTTCGTCCAATGCTGTCAAATGAAAATCTAGAGAACATATATTTATCATAAGAAATAATTTTGCAAGAAAATGTTTTGTTCAAACATTCAAAGAGAAATTTTTATCAAATACTGCTGTAATGAACATTAAAAAAATTGTGTATGTCATTTTAGTTGTTCACTATGTGTGTGTGTGGGGGGGGGGGGGGATCATTGGAAAAATCTTTTTTTTTTTCTCTCCAAGGTTGGCAAGTATGCATGTATATAAATGTATGTGTGTGCTGACATTTTAGAATTTTGTTTATGTTTCCAATTGGTGAAATAAAAATTATTTCATAGGGTAAAAAAGTAAAATAAACCTTCTTCAACTTATATCTTCAGAGATTTTTCCCTCCTTATAATTTTTAAGCAAATAGTCTCCAAAATACAATTTATCGTAAATAATGTGTATTTAATAATTTGAAAATTGGTAATGTACATTCATTCATGGGGACAAAATCTATAATGACTGAAAACACCAGTAATTTAGCAAAACAAACTAAGTTACTTATTTCCTACATTTTTTTTTTGCTTTTAGCAACAGATAGCAAACTGTTTTTAACCTTTCTAATAGATTGAAGACAGTCTGCTGTTTAATAATAATTTAACTTTGTGCAAGTAAACTGTAATAGAAATAAAATTTCACGTTAATTTAATGAAATGTAATAATAATTTTGCTTTGGCTAAAAAGCCTTCTTTTTCTGAACTTATTGCTTCGGTTGAAAAAGCTTTCAAATTTAGTGTCTTAACTTCCACTCAAAAAGAGTCAGTTCGGCATCTTATTGCTTCCAATGTTGATTTCAATTCAAAAGTTCCTAATATTGGTTTTACCCATTCTGTGAAACGCTGTGTCAATAATTTAGTCTCAAATTCTGATTTGGTCATTACCAAAGCTGACAAGGGTGGTCAGATTGTTGTTCTTAATAAATCATCTTATGTTGAAAAAACTGATGACTTAATTGCTTCTGGTCCTTATTCTGAAATTTATAAAGATCCTAGCGACAAGGAGTTAAAAGCTATTTCTTCTGCTATTAAGTCTGTTCATTCTATTCCTTTGATTGCTAAACGATCTGTTATTCCTTCTGTTGCTAATTGTGCGCGTTTCTATGCTTTACTGAAGGTACACAAGGCAGGTATTCCTTTTAGACCAATTGTTTCCAATATTGGCACTGCTTCATATAAACTTTCCAAGTATTTTGTTTCTGTGTTTTCTCCACTTAGGAGTCGGAATGTTTTCACTGTTAAAAATTCCATGGATTTTGTTAAGAAACTTCATAACTTCGTTCCGAATAATTCGGTTATGGCCTTTTTTGATGTTAATTCTTTGTTTACTAATGTTCCTGTTGATCGCGCTTTGACTTGCCTCAGGAATAGGCTTTCTGAATTCCATTTTACTTCTGTGGAAATTGAGGAATTAGTTTTTCTTACTCGTGTGTGCTTGCAACAGAGCACTTTTGTATTTAATGGTAAATTCTATGCTATGGTAGATGGCCTGGCTATGGGAAGTCCTCTTAGTCCTATTTTAAGTGATTTCTATATGCATTATTTTGAGGAAAGACTATGCGTTTTAATGCTCATTTGTGCTTTAAATTAACGTGAAGTTTTATTTCTATTACAGTCTACTGTTTGTCTAAATTTGCATTTCTGTGTCTCATTTTTTAATTTTTTTATTTGAGTTTGCCATAAATATATTTAGAATGAATGCAGTAAGTCTTATTTTAGCTTAATAGACCTATTTGCTATGCATTTAAGTAGTTTTAAATTTGTCCTATATTTTTAATGATAATGTCCTATATATTTTTTTGCTCTTGCTGCTGGCACTGAACATGCATTTTATGGAGGAGGAAAAAAAATGCCAACACTCATAAAGTGTAATTGAACAAATGTGTATGCCCTTCTCCCCTGAAAATATTGTATAGATATGTCCCACCAGTGATAAGTATAACTGTAAGCTAAATTCTCTGCTACTAAAGTTTCAAAAAGAAACTAGCTTCAAGTATTTTTGATGTTTGTTTTAAACACATTTCAGTTAGTAAATTTTTTAAGTTAGCAAGATAATACACAATTTCCAAGATTGTTGCAGACATGTTTTGAGGTTACATGAAACCCCTGTACGAATATTGTAAATTGTAAATTTCAAAGATATTATGATTCATGAAAAGCATAGATTTTTTTGTCTTTAAAGTGTGCAGATTTCTGCATTGATAAAAAGGTTCCCTGTAACCCAAAAGTAACAATCTGCACTCTGAACTAATTTTGCATTCATTGTATTCAGGGGTAGTGGCAAGAAGAAATTTTGGTCTGTTTCTGCACCTGTCTCAAAATTCCAATTAATCAAAATGGACCCTGCACAAAATTCAAATCAATCGAAACGGAATCTTCTCAAAATTCTAAGCTTCCAAATTATACTTTTCACATCAGTATTTGTTATAAAAGCGGCAAATAATATGTTCATTTTCAGCACAAAAAGGTGTACTTTATCACTTATTAAAGTCAATTCAATAAAAGAAATAACTGGTTTACTTACGCACTTCAAAATCATAGAGTAAAATGAATGTTGCAATGAAAATGGTGTTGCTTAGCCTTTTTCATTAAGTTTCTAATCAATTTTGGAGAGAAATGACAGTTGACATGTGCTTACACAGCTCGCTAAATTATTAATGCAATCAAGGGGAAAAGGCCATTCAAAAAATCTGTAAATGTTCCTTAAAAAAAAAATTAATAAAACATGATACAGGGTTCTCATTAGGGGAAAAAAAATGAGTGAGAATTTCTCGCCCTTCCTGAAAAACAAAGTGAGATTTCTAAAATTTAAGTGAGATTTCTGAAAAATTAAGAGATAACACAAATATACACATCGCTTGATGACCTTTTTATAAAATATTTATCCATAATGCTCCGGCAGATAATGCTGTCCCGCTGAATGGTAAATGAATGCGCAAAGTCTCGCATTAACACGATTTCTTCAACCACGTGTATTCTATGTTCTGCAATATTGCAGAACGTAGAATACACTTATTTAGTGTTCTTACTAGGAAAAGATTTCAACTGGTCATTTCAATAAATGTTTATGCAGTGGGAGGTGCATTTGTCTTTTCTCTATAGTGATTGATTGGGGCAGTAAAGGTCAAGACTCAGAAATTTTGGAAGAGCCAGTGGACACTAAACTTTATTAACTTGTTGGCCACCTACACGTCATAAAGTAAAAGTGCAAAGCGGGGGCGGTGAATGGTGCATCAATGCACTACAATTCCGTATGTGTCTTATTTTCAGTGAAGAAAACATAATATTTTGTTAAAATTAACAAGTCTTCAAAAAAAAAAAAAAGTCTATGACTTTCAAATTGGAAAAAGAAAAAACTTGCTTCCTTGGCGATGGTAAATTAAGGGAATATGAATTTTTGCAATATAGTTTTTCATGTTTAATGTTATAGAGCACAAAAGATGTAAATGCAAAATTTTAATTGTTTCATCATAGAAGCAACATATAACAAAAATCTCCCATACAGAAACGAACCTTTTACAAAAACCGTGATCACAAATACGAACCATTTTCGAATACAAGTATAAAAAAATGTATATTTCCAGTTCTGGTTTTGTCCAGTACACTTTATTTTTATTCTTTTCAAAACTTTTTTTTAAAGCTTTCACACCATTTTCAAAATGTTGCGACACTTAAGTCCGATTTTATAAGTTTAAGCGAAAATGACCGATCTAAAATGTAAGTAAAATGAAAGCTATGAAAAAAATATCAAGATTAAGATTGTTTCCTACTATATTTAAAAGATTTATATGGCAGAGAGAAGGAATTAAAAAAGAAAAAACAATAGCGTAATCGGAAAAAGTTTTCGCCATTTCTTTCTTGTTAAAGGGGAAATGAAGATTATTGTCCGAAATTCGGTTACTTGAATGCCGAATTGATGCGTTTTTATTGTGCTTGTATGCATGAAAGAAGCAAGAGTTGTAAATTCTATAGATGGTATTTGAAAAGGAGGGATTTACTTTAGAAAATAAAAAAAAGGAAAGGTGGCGATCGCTCCTAATTTTTTAAATCGCCACTTTTCCAAACAAGTGTATATTTCCAGTTCTCGTTTTGTTCAGTACATTTTATTTTTATTCTTTTCAAAACTTTTTTTAAAGCTTTCACACCATTTTCAAAATGGCGTGTCACTTAAGTCCGATTTTATAAGTTTAAGCGAAAATGGCTGATCTAAAATGTAAGTGTGAAATGAAAGCTATGAAAAAAACAACAAGATTAAATTGTTTCCTACTATATTTAAAAGATTCATATGGCAGAGAGAAGGAATTCAAAAAGAAAAAACAATAGCGTAATCAGAAAAAAAATTTCGCCATTTTTTTCTTGTTAAAGGGGAAATGAAGACTATCGGCCGAAATTCGGTTGCTTGTATGCATGAAAGAAGCAAGAGTTGTAAATTCTATAGACGATATTTGAAAAGGAGGAATTTACTTCAGAAAATAAAAAAAAGGAAAGGTGGCGATCGCTCCTAATTTTTTGAATCGCCACTTTTTGGGGGAGGCTGGAGCACAGAAGCCGCAGGCTCATTATTTGTCTTTTCAATACAAAAGGCATTGTATTTCTGGATATTGTATATAATAATCTATTTTTGTATTACTGTGATATTCTCATTTATTCCATTTAATCCTCGGTCTCAAGATGTAAGTTTTATTCCTGATCCGATCCTTCTTTGTCCCTTCAAAAGATATATATTCCAGATGCGCAAGAATGTTCTGGAAACTTCTGAGGGCCTAACAAAGTCTGTATTCCTATTGAGTCCTTATAGTTTCAGTCCATGGTTTTTAAGTGTTTGTGCGCATGTGCGAATGTGTTTACTATGGAAAATTGTATATGCTCCGCGTTCATTCCTTGCGAAGATGTAACTGAGAAAAGACGCATCGTCGTCTCCCCGAGTTCACGAATAAAGAAAGATGTTTTTCTAAACAAAGACTGCTTCTTATCTTCCCATGCCCCACATGCCAACAAATGGTTATGGGCCTCCACCGTACCAAAAGAGCAACGCAACGACCTGTCAAATGAAACGAATTATGCGAAATCAGCGGAGTTAGCGACCGCGAAAGTGAAACAAAAACCTATCTTCTCCTGTGAGCTACCGCCCCGAGCGAGCGAGACAAAGACCAGATGGCCCACGCGGAATCGGCGTTCTCCTTCCCGAAGCTGTCGGACGGGAACTACTCAAGCTGGAAACTTGACATGAAAGTCACTTTAATCGACTGAAACTGCTGGGAATTTATTACGGGAACTGCAGAAGAATATCCTGCAACTGCTCCGGACAGAGATAAAAGAGAATTTAACTGGAGAAAACAGCGAGCATACACTACGATATATCAAGGAATCGAAGGAAAATTTCAAACGCTAATAGCAGCAACGGAATGCGGAAAAGAGGCATGGGAGATCTTAAAAACGAACTTTGAGCCGACATCCCGAGCGCGACTTGCCGGTCTCGTGGATGAATTTTTTAACCTCAGATATGAAGACGACAAAGAGACTATCGGACTTTATTCCAAAAGAATTGAGGAGATGGCTCAACGAGTGAAGGAGGCGGGATTTGAAATCCCCGAAATCCTCATCTGCTTTCAAATGATAAGACATTTGCCGGACGATTACGAGAACCTAGTGCAATCGCTTTATCGGCTGTCCGATGCAGAATTCAGCCTAAAGAGCGTGTCCGAGCAGCTAATTACCGAATCCAGCAGAATCCTCTTACGGAGAAAGGATTACGGATCTGTGGCCAGGGATGCGTTTATCTCCAAAGAAAGGAAACAATGCAACATTCCCAGTACCGGATCTTGGAGTTTTCCGAGGTGGGACAAAACTTAAAAATGCTGCCCCCCTCCAGCCAATTATCATTGATATTTCATATAACTTTTAATAAAGGTGCTGGCCTTTTTTATTTATTTTTGAGGATTTTCATTTTTAGCTACTGATAAACAGATGGAACTTTCGTTAATGTTCTCACAGCATGGCCCTTTCAGCTTAATATTGGGAGGAAAGGTCGAGCCATGTGAAGGGCACCCCTTAACAAGAGATATGAAATTCTGACAGTTAAAGGGGGTCTGGGAGATTCTGACAGTAAAGGGGATCCAGGGGATTCTCCCCCGGGAAAATTTTGGAAACTATATGCAAACAGGTGTATTTTGAGGCCTTAGGAGTCGCATTTGGAACTTCAAAAACGTTAGAAAAAAAAAGCAAGTAAAAAATTTTAATTTAAATGCTTTTACTCATAAAAATAATCATAAAAATTCAGAAAAAATTGGCATTTTTTTAATATCCAGGACTGGACCCCTCTCCCTCTCCTTACTAACGCCTGTATCGAAGAGCAACGTGTTTGCCTTCTCAAACAGCACTTTACAAGCTCCCACCGCTTCCCAAAAGGATGCTATGAGAGTTTGTAAAAGGAAAACTATTGAGTATTTTGTTTGATCATAATTTATTCGTATTTCACTATTATAAGGGGAAGAAACCTTGAGTTTTTAAAACTTAAAGCTTTAAATTTTGACATTGCGAAATTTGCCGCCCCTAACCTCAATTTTAGAGTTTCCGTCAGTTTATACAAAAAATGAGTATATTAATCGGTTTTAATCGTTAGCAAAATAGCTGATCAATGATAAAATCGGAGCGCCGATCTAGGATTTTAATTCTCTTCCAAAAGTTAAATTTTCTTTATCAAATATTTTTTCCTTTCTTTCCTTTCTTTTTGTGTGCATCACAGTTGAATTTGCCGCCCCACAGAAGTGCCACCCGGGGCATGGGCCCCGGCTTTCCCCACCCTAGATCCGGCACTGAACATTCCGAGAAGCACAATGTGCAGCAGTGGAAGTGTCCTGGACCCCAATTCCCCCAAAAGGAACTTTCAGCAGGGGAGATCAAGTATGGGGCCGCCGCCGCCGCGCGTGAAGTGCGCGTATTGCCAGAGACTGGGTCATGTAGAATCCAGGTGCTACAAGAAGCAAAACAGGAACGCTAGGAACTGCTCCATGTATACAGAGATAGCAATGAACTCTTCAACAAAGAATGACAAACTAGGGGAATTCCTAGTGGACTCTGCTGCCACAAGCCATTTTTGCAACCAGAGGTCGTGGTTTATCAACTTTAAAGAACTGAGACCCCAACAGATTTTAATTGGGGATAAAAATTGTACCTCAGATGTATTGGGTAAGGGAGATATTCCTTTTACAATTTGGATGTTGCAGGTAACTTTTAGAGATGTTTTATATGCTCCCAACATGAGAAGAAATTTACTAGGAGGTGCTAATTTAGATATAGCAGGTTATTTTATTAAATGGGGAAATGGAAAAATGGTAATATTTAGTAAGAAGGGAGAATATGTTTACTGTACCTAGAAAGGATAAATTGTATATTGTTAATGGATACCCAAAATTTATGGAAAATGAATCTGTTAATATTAGTATAGATGCTTTACACAGAAGGTTTTGTCACATTAATATATGTATCATTGAACAAATGCATAAAAATCAATCAGTTAAAGCGATAGAGTCATTGGATTGTAAAAATGTTGATAAGAATTGTGATACTTGTATTATTTCTAAATCTACAAGAAATTCATTTAAGAAAAATTGTGTACAAAAGAATGTCAAATAAGGTTTTAGATCGAGTTTATATGGACTTATGGGGACCATCACCTGTGAAATCTCTAGGAGGTAGAAATTATTTTTTATCCATAATTGATGATTATTCCAGAAAAGCAGAAGTTTATATTTTAGAGAATAAAAGTGAAGTGTTCAAATATTTTAAAATGTTTTTAGCCAGGGCAGAAAGGGAAACTGGGAACAAATTTAAATGTGTCAGGACAGACAATGGTTTAGAATTTTGCAACAAAGAATTTGAGAGATTTCTTACTGAACTTGGAATTAAAATTGAAAGAACTTCTACTTACAGCCCTGAGCAAAATGGAGTGGCTGAAAGGTTCAACCGAACAGCTAGGGATGGAGTCGGAGCTATGCTGAGAGACTCGGGCTTACAACCTAGATTTTGGGCAGAAGCCCTTATGACTTTCGTACACACAAAGAATAGGACAGAACACCGATTAACAGAAGGGAAAACCCCTATGGAAATATGGACCGGGTTTAAACCATCCATAAACCACTTGAAGATTTTTGGGTCCATGGCATATGTACACATCCCTAAAATAAAAAGAAATAAATTACAACCTAGGGCTAAACCAGGGATATTTGTGGGTTATGCTTTAAACACCAAGGGATATCGTGTTTATATTCCTAATGAGAGAAAAGTTATAGAATCAATTCATATAAAATTTGATGAATCTAAGAATGGAATAGAAACCCATTTTGGGAAAAAGAAGGTTAAAGAGTTTGTAAATTTTGATTTAAGTTCAGAACATAGTAATTTGAGGAACATAACGGAAGTAGAAACTCCACAGAGAGACAGTGAGGAAATAGATACATCACATGACGACACAGAAAATGGAGAAAATAAATTGAACACAATTAACATTAATGAATGGTTAAGAGCAGAAAATCCTAGGAAAACAGGGGATAGGATAGACATGTATTATTTTGCTCCTATTACTAATGAGAAACTAAGGTCAATGAATGATGTAGAGAAATATTGTAAGAAACACAACTTGGCATTTGAACTTGAAAAATTTTCTTTTAAACCTAATGTAACTGATAGTAGTGAATCCTCTAACCACACATATCAGGATTTTAGTTACATGGATGAGCAATTAGATAACATATTTCAGGAGGAAGTATACAATGTTGAATTACCCCAAAACTACCAGGAAACACAAAACTCAGTAGAAAAAGAAAAATGGGATTTAGCAATGAGTGAAGAAATTCAAATGATGAGAGATAGACAAGTGTGGGAGTTAGTTAATCTACCAAATGATGCAATGGTGATAGGTAGTAAATGGGTTTATAACATAAAAACTGATGAGAAAAACAATCCTAAGAAGTACAAAGCAAGATTAGTTGCTCAAGGTTACAGGCAAAGACCTGGGATTGATTATAATGATATATTTTCTCCACTAGTAAACTTTTCAATTATAAAACTGTTGTTTATTTTATTAGTGTCTTTATTGAATTGGTATCATGTACAAATTGATGTAAAATCTGCATATTTATATGGGAAGTTAAAAGAACTAGTATATATGAAACAACCTATGGGATTTGTTGTTAAAGGTTGTGAAAACCAGGTATGCTTACTAAAGAAAGCAATTTATGGTTTACATCAAAGTGGTTGTGAATGGAACATAGAATTAGATAATATATTATTAGATTTAGGATTTGTTAAGATGAAATGGTGTAACTGTACTTATAAAATGGATAATTTAATATTGAGTGTGTATGTAGATGATATAGTGATATTTGCCAAAGAGAAACTTGAGTTAAGAAATGTTATCAATCTAATTAAGAATAAGTTAGATATAACTGAATTGGGTGAAGTAAAATATTTATTAGGAGTGAACTTTGAAAAACGTGATAATGATACCTATTTACATCAGAAAACATATATTGAGAAATTAATGAAAATCTTTGAGGATTTACCCAAGAGTCATGTAAAATTGCCATTTAAAGTGGGGAATATTTTACCTGAGAAAATTAAGGAAGAAGAGATTGTAGAAAATGAAGTAATGAAAAAGTTTCCTTATAGATCACTTATTGGGTGTTTGTCATTTTTGTCCAATAGAACAAGACCAGATATTGCATTTGCTGTTAATATTATGTCACAATTTTGCAATGGATATACATATCAGCATTGGTTATATGTTGTTGATATTATGAACTATGTATTTTCTACTAAGGATTATAAGATTAATTTGTCACAAGTGAAAGACTGTACTTTGTATTCCTTCTCAGATGCTAACTGGGGGAGCGGATTAACGAATAGGCATTCAAGTAGTGGTTATATATTGTATTTTGGAGGTATACCATTTACTTGGAAATCATCAAAACAAAAGTCTGTAGCTTTAAGCTCAATGGAATCTGAATTCATTGCATTAACTGATAGTGTTAAGGAACTCGTATGGTTTTGTGATGCTGTAAATGAAATAGGTGTTTGTAAAGAGATTAAGCCTGTACAATACTGTGATAATCAGGCAGCAATATTTTTTTCTAAGAACACTCAGGAAACTGTTAAAACTAAGCATATTGATATAAAATATAGATTTATAAGAGATTTGATCACAAGAGAAGTGTTTGAATTGAAATATGTATCCACAAAAACAAATTTAGCTGATAACTAAGCCTCTACTTATGTATAAATTTGAAGGTGTTGTAAATTGTATATTTTCGATCTAAGTTACCTTACGATCGATGGGGCTGTTATATTGTATATAATAATCTATTTTTGTATTACTGTGATATTCTCATTTATTCCATTTAATCCTCGGTCTCAAGATGTAAGTTTTATTCCTGATCCGATCCTTCTTTGTCCCTTCAAAAGATATATATTCCAGATGCGCAAGAATGTTCTGGAAACTTCTGAGGGCCTAACAAAGTCTGTATTCCTATTAGTCCTTATAGTTTCAGTTCATGGTTTTTAAGTGTTTGTGCGCATGTGCGAATGTGTTTACTATGGAAAATTGTATATGCTCCGCGTTCATTCCTTGCGAAGATGTAACTGAGAAAAGACGCATCGTCGTCTCCCCGAGTTCGCGAATAAAGAAAGATGTTTTTCTAAACAAAGACTCTGCTTCTTAGCTTCCCATGCCCCACATGCCAACACTGGATCACCCCTATGTTATTGTTTGCTCGATTTTCGCTGAATGGATAGAGAAAAAGGGTCCGGTGTGTTTCAGGCGCAGGTGCAAGAAATTGTTTTTAACCTACTCTACTGTAGTAGGACAGATAGAGGTCCATTCGAAATCGTTTCCTGGTGGGGAGAAAAGAATGCGCGAATTTCTCGCAATGTAAAAATTTTTATGCGAGAAAATAAAAAAATATGCGAGAATCTCGCTGTCTCGTGCTCTAGTGGGAACTCTGATGGTATTTCAAATACAAAGAATATTTGTTGCCCGAGCCAAGAATCACTTTGACAGTTGCGTGCACTACTGGCGATTGATGAAATTTGACAGAGCAGGATTTGCGGCAATTTTCATATTGCTCATGAGTGCGATACAGATAAATCCAGCTGAGTATGTGTGTGTATATATATAGAGAGAGAGTGATGATTTTCTAAAATTACAGTTTAGATGTACAGTAAAACTTGTAAAGTTGAGCTCTTTTGTCAGGAACGGAATTAGCCCTATATTATATAATGTTTATCTTTATTTAAACTAAGTACTTTACTCTAAAGCAACATTAATACATGAATTTAGATTTTAATTAGTTACAAATGAATAAGTGCATAGTGTAAGAAATGACGAAAAAAAAACTCCAACCTCTATAAGTTGACCACCTGTCTCAAGTTGATCTCTAAAGTGTTTGCACTGCAAGTGGTCAACTTACACAAGTTTTACTGTAGATATGAATTGATTTTAATATATATATATATATATATATTTGTTTTGCATAAAATTAAAATTATTTAATTATAATTTTGTTTTCAAAAATTAATGATGATCATTATATAAAAGTGGATTAAATATTTAAGAAATTTGTAATTTTTATAAAATTATATTTACTGAAATTGACTTACTTTTATACTTTAGATTTATGAACTAGACTCTGGGAAGCTTCTATTATCTATCTGCATGGATGCTCGCTTAACATCAATTGTAATGGATCCTGCCGAGTATTATTTAATACTAGGCACAGATAAAGGGAACCTTTATAGAGTAGATTTGTATACATGTGTAAGTATGATTTTTAATGATTTCCTTTTAATACTATTTATTCTTCCATGTAGCTCGGCATGGTAATAATTTTTTCCTTCCAATTCCAAATAATTTATGTGGAATTTTGCGTAAAATTGGAATAAAAAAGAACTACCTGTAGGATTTTCTTTCTAACGGGTCTATAAACCTTCCTCTTGAACCACTCTGTCTATTGATGAAAACCACATTAAAATCCATTGTGTAGTTTAAAAGAGCTAAGCTTACATAGACTTGTACGCTTAGATCTTTGAAAACTGCAATGTAGGCATAGCAAAAAGCATTGAAAAATTAATTAAGAAAAAACTAATTGGGTTACAACTTTCATTTTTGCAGCGATGGGTTTCTCGGGTCGTAAAGGCATAGGATTCTATAGCGAACAGACGGACAGACACTGCTCTTTTAAGTATATAAATACATGTTTTTATAACTTATTTTAATGTTATGAAGTGCAGAATTCTGGAAAATGGTTGCAGTGTGTAAAATATTTATTTTATTTTGTATATTTTTTAATTTTTATGTGTTTTTTTTTGTTTCTAAGATATGAAATCTTTTACCTTAATCATCATTTAAAATCAATGTATATAGTTATACTTTATTTATTTATTACTACTATTATTTTATGTATACGTATTTCTTTTGTATAGAAAACATAAAATTTTTGAACTTAATCCTCATTTTGAATAGATACTTTAGTGATTATTATTATTAGCATTTATTTTGAACTAATAAATTCTTTTGGGGGAATCAAGAGTAGTATTGACTCTTATCCTTTTTTTTTTCAGCTAAACTAAAAAATATATTACTGTAACTAACACCCACCATCACAAATCTTGATCTTAGTGTAATTGTTCATTTCAACTGTAAAATATTTTTCAATCTTTCTTTCCTCAGGATAAGTCGGAAATGTCTATAGAAGCTGCCGATTGTGATTTTGAGTTTAAAGGGCATTCGTAAGTTATTCCCCTTTTTTTCTTATTAATTTTTTTTATGTTAAAAGTTTTTAAAAATACTTTAAATATATATACAGTTGATTCCAGTTAATTGGTCCACATTGGGAAGCTATCATTGTGGTTCTATTTACCGAATGGTCCAATTACACAAATTTGGCTTAAATAATGACCGGACGTAGTATACGTTTTATATTAGTCTTTTTTGCGATTATCCTGAGACACACATTTATGGCTAACGTGCAAACAAGAAATAATGCACTGTTTACAAAATTTATTCATGGAAAAATTCTTTGAGATCTGGGTCTTTGCCTTCACATTTCAGTTTTTGAGAAGTTCCTCGTCCTTCTTCACATTGTGCTCATTCCTCTCACAACTCATTCTCTTGTTCTATCAAATGCGCAATTGTAGCTTTGCTAAGTCGATAATTTCCACCAACAGAAGCTGACTAGGGTTTTATGGTTGTTTCTTGATCTCATCTAAGAAATCATTTTTTCTGCTAACATTGTCCTTACATGGCATGTTGACTAGTCAAAAAAGCCTTTTCATACTTGTTCAACACTTTTCCGCCCTGACTCAACAACGTATTTAGATTAATACGGTTTCAGTTATGTTCTATATGGTTAATATCGATTCACTTCAATACCCAGAAATAACTAAAAATATCACAGAAAAAGATTTTAAAAAGCACATAACATCTATTAAAACTTCCATTGAAATTATACCTCAAAACTCCAATTCTTAATTGGTAGCCAATGGCTACTAAAACCCCACAAAATGGTAGCCAAACTTAAAAAAAAAAAAAAAAAAAATGCACATCTTCAAAAAAATTTAACTGTGCATTGCTTTTAAGAACACAAAACTGATATCAATTGCAATGAGTGTTTGAATTACATTTAAGTAAACTATGTAGTTCTTCTCAGGCATGCAATCGCAGGCGTTTTTAGGGTTGGACATTTTAAGAACATTTAGTCTCTCTGAGACTAATTTTTTTGCTAATGCTTAATCATTATACCTGAAATAAATACATGTAATAATAGCATATTTGTCAATGCAATGTATTAGAATCTGAACAGCAAACACCGCAAAATCTAGTACCAAAAATATGGATGGACTTTCTCAATGTAACCTATAACGCCGCCTTTCAAACT
This sequence comes from Octonoba sinensis, assembly GCA_038502835.1. NCBI lineage: Eukaryota > Metazoa > Arthropoda > Arachnida > Araneae > Uloboridae > Octonoba > Octonoba sinensis. The sequence continues at coordinate 54,863,679 of CM076600.1, forward strand.
TAATTTTCTCAGAATTGAAAAAATACTCCCTTTCTTCTTGCTTGTCGATACCTAAAATCCTACTAAAAGTTGATTGAACAATTATCTACCTTGGCAAAATTACTCTGGCTTTTTTTTCTGTTTATATACACACATTATTATTATTATTTTGTAGAATATTTAAGCTGTAAAAAAATTCCTTATTTATTTTATGATTTGTGATAATACTTCTCTTCCCATAATTGTTTTTTTTTTTTTTTAAAGAAGTTGGATCCATGTAAATTAACAATTTTCTAAAAATTTTTTATTTATCCAAATTTAGTATTTTCTAAAAAGTAAATAGCTGTCAATACTAAAATCAAATTTGAAGTAAATAAATAAATGAAACAATAATAGTGATAAACGCAATTTTCGACAAACACGTGTTCAATATCGGCACAGTTAAAAACAAAAAAAACCAGAGACCAAGTAAAATGCAAAATAAGCAGATTTAGGGTAGCATGTGTGAAAAATATCTTCTAGTTTAGAAAGTAATTGAAATTTGTACCCGATGCAAAAGAATTAAAATCTCTAACGTAAATTCCAATTTTCAAAATGGTGCACGTGCACGATTTTGGCTGTTTATATCTTTATACGTTTTTTTCTTTTTTAATTGTTAAAATGAAATGACAAATAAGCAGATTTAAGGTTGTGTATGCAAAAAATATCTTACAACTTCCAAGATAATTGAAATAATTCCAGGATGGAAAAGGATTGAAATTTCAAACACGGTAAACAGTTTCCGGTAAAAATCGGAGGAAAAACTAGTTTCCGTGTGACGCAAAAATTAACTCCTATTTCTTTCTTCTTTATTGGAAAAGGGTTTTAGCATTAGCAAATGGTAGCCACATTGGCGACTTCAACGAAAACAATGGTCGCCAAAACTTGAAGATTGGTTGCATTTGGCGACTGGCGACCACAAGTTTTGAGCTCTAATTGAAATATAAATTACTTTTTTGTAATCAAAGAATTTTATTTTAAATTACAATTTAAGGTATCCGAACACGTTCGGAGCACTTTTTTAGAAAAACTATGTTTAGAAACATTGTTATTATTTTTTTCGATGTAGTTGCAGTAAAAATCAGAAATTAACTAACATTTTAAAAAATATTCATGCAAAATTTTATAAAACTTGTAATTATTAGTAAAATTTTAAACGAAAAATCCAAAATTTTGAAAAATGCTACAAATTATATTTTTGAATTTAACAAAACAAAAATAACTCAAAATTAACTTACTGACACTCATCTAGGGCATATACCAACAATTTTGAGGATATATTGTAAAGAAAATTTTTTAGAGCTCATCGAAGCATTAATAGTAAGATTTTTGGCAAATTTGCTACTTCGATACTTCATAGACGGACCATAAATAGCAAACTATTGCAGTTATGATTAAGATTTTGGTATATGCCCTAGCAGCCAATATAGAGATACAGTGTGCCAAGTTTCATAAAAATAGGATGAGTATATTTTGAGTTATCATTTTTGAAACGAGCAAATTTTACGTAAAAACTCATTTTGAGAAAAATGCATTTTAAGTTTAGACTTTCATATTTTTACCATATATTATGCCCATACAAATATAAAATTCAACACAATAATAGCCCATGCTTTGCTTTTACATATATTTAGCACATTTGAACTTTATTTATTTAATTTTTTAATATTTAGGCTTTTTTTTGTACTTGGTGATGAAACTCGCCAACACAGAAATACTCACAATTCATCAATTCAATAATATATTTTCAGAATTATTCACAATTGATTTTTCGTTTTGATAGACCTCCTAAAAAGCAATATGTAAACAAAAAACACACATTTTCACTTTTATGAAGTTGAAATAATTAGGTTTTTCGTGGAAGAATTATAATTTAAAAAATGCCATACATGCGACAAACACATTGGCTAAGTAATAAACTAATTTACTAAGTAACTCTTTAAATTACGACTTACAAATTAAAATTCCCCACATTTATAAGTAATGCCCTCTTCTTGTTCAGATTTTGCTATTCTTCCTTTTTTTATTTGTCTATTTTTCTTTCGAGAGACTTTCACATTTGGCAAAGAATGCCGTCTCGATTCCCTCACCCGTTCTTCATCAATCGCAAGGAAACCTTTAACTCCATGTGCACCAAGTTGAATGCCAGTAGCTTTTAAAACATCAATTAGCCCTTTAAAACCTGCATTAAATTGAATCACAGCTAGATACGCTCCTAATTTCAAAGTCTTGCTCTCGACGAACACTTCCTTCGGAACAAACTTCCATAAAATGCCATTGAAACTTTCGTTTCCGTTCTGGGTTTTGCCATGGAGGCATTTTTTCAGTAATGATTGGTCGCAAAGTTTCATATAATGAGGTTTAACAATATTCATGATGTTCTTTGAAAGACCTTTGGATTTTTCCTCATACTTTTTACCCATGGCAATGGCTCGTTGATATTTGCACCAACTGTCAGATCCAGCGGGGCATTGGCCATGAAAAGATTGTTTTGCATTTGAGCAACAGTGGAAAAACACTGCAATCACAGAACTTTGCATCCCTTCTAAATTATTTGTATTGCTTCTTATTGCAATCCCGTAATAGTTTTGTAGCTTGTCAATAAAAGCATCTGTCAGCTTTCCTTTTCCCCCGATACCTTTCTGTTTCTTTTTCAGATTTCGCAGCCTTGTACCCACACGCTTTTTAATGTGCCCTATGCATTCATACTTAGAGACAGTATTTTTTCCATAAATGTCTTTCACAGCATCATAAGCTTTTGAATCTCCATCACCATAGAAATGTTCATAATGCAATTGTCGTGCTTTTGTAGATCGTTCAAAAATTCTATAAGCTCCAATAGGTTCCATCGAACCAGATGACCCTATGTGCTTTTCACAATTATGAGACGGCTTTTTAAATTTTCTATTCTCACAAAGTCTGCACATTTTTGACATTATCTCAATGTCAAGTACTTTGCCACTATCAATGGATATGGCAGTTACACATCCATTTAGCGAAGAATAACCTCTTCGTTGCCAACTGCCATCAACAGACACACCGCACTTAACAGTGTCACCTTCTTCTTCCCTAATTCCACCTTTTTCTTCTATAATTTCAGTAGCGGCTTTATTCATAACTTCACAGGCAACATCAGAAGCAGCAGATCCCAATTTCTGTTCAATGGATCTGAACGCTGTTTTTGAAGGGGCATTTAAATCAAGAGCAGAGCATAGTTTTGTTGCAGCAGAATAACCTCTACCTATTATTCGTAAAGCGAACACAAATGCAGTGTTAATAGTATGCCCTTTGTTAATTTTTGCACTTGTGCAGAATGACTTCATAAAATCACAGTTTATACATTTAAGTGTCATGTTGGTAGCTAGCCCAAACACAGATTCCTCCATCAGATTTAAATTACTTTGTAAACAGAAGGGACAGCATAAATATGAAAAAACGTCATTCAATATTTGCAAGTTGAATATAACATTTTTCTCTGATGCGTCAGGAATAGCCATTTGTGAAGAATCAGAATTTAATTTTGTTTCACTCACTGTCGGTGCAGTTCCATTATCCTCATATTTTTTGGAAACTGAATTGCTGTATTGATTCCCTCGAAACTTTTTTTTACGAGCATAGTTCCGATTCTTTTTACTCCCCATTTTAGAAATTTATATGAAATCTAAATAAAGAGCTTTAACTATGACGTATGAATAGTTAAACAATTAAATATAAGCAGCTAAACAGTAAGAGCGAAACTGAACAATAACAACTTTCAGGGCGATGAGAAAACACGATGTAAACAAACTATTGTTGCCAATATGTCAAGTAATTTTATGTTGCCACACAATTATTTAATGATTACAAACTGTTTTTATCATAAAAATTAATTGCTATTAAATTACTAAAGTCATATTTATAAATAAACTCTGACCTCAACTTTGTTTTGACAGATTCCCGGCCCTTTAAATACTCACTTCCGGTCTTTTCAAACTTCATTTCCGGTTTTCCGATCTTGCTTTAATGACCGATATCTCGACTTCTAATTAGCGTAGAGACAAAAACGAACCAGTTTTGGAAAGCTAAAGAAGTGATTAATCCAATAAAATTATTAAAAAAATTTGTGAAATTTGGTCAAAAATGACCATTTCAACGTGTTCGGATACCTTAATCTCTTTTGTAAATATTGTTGGATTTTATTGAGAGTTACAGGAATTGTAATTAATGTTTAAGAAATTAGTTTTTAAGTTTGTTGACCCTCCTTAAATCTGTTCTGTGCAGGCAACTTATGGCTCCTGTTTTATATTTGCTTTCATTTCTCTGATCTGATTAAAACTTCCATTAAAATATAAATTACTTATTTTGCAATCACAGAACTTTATTTTAAATTAATTTAATCTCTTTTGTAAATATTGTTGAATTTGATCGCAGGATCGGTGGATCGCAGTTGATAGTATGATTGGAAAAAATATTCCCAATTGAGTCATATTCTCCCAGGATATTTTCAGGAAACAGCACTCCTAAACACTCATAGTACACTTCTTTTAGCATAGCAATATTAAATTATATTATTTTTAATGGTTAAATTTTGATGATGCAAAAGTCTGGTGGAAAGGGTTAACATGATGATGCTTTGTTCTGGTAGGTGTGAAATATTTATTTTGGTTGTTTAATTTTTTTAGGAAAAGAATTAATTCCTTATCTATATCAACTTTTGGGACAACACTTGTATCGGCATCAGAAGATAAGACTTGTAAAACTTGGGATATAGCTACTTTGGCCTGTTTAAAAACTATTCCTCATGAAGGTAATAGTTTATTTTTTTATAGATATAATCCAACTTATTAATCAATTGTATTATAAGAATACATCAGGGTGTCTGTCTAAAGGTCACAAAAGTCCTGAAAACGTTTCTAATTTGGAAATCGCTAACAAAAGTTTAAGAAGAAAAAATTATGAATAGGTCACGAAAATTTTCCTTCCAACGGAATCGACCCTTTTCAGAAAGCACCATATATCCGGTCTTCGATAGGTTCTTATACATCTGGTATCCGACCTGGCTACTGCACAAAATATCCGATTTCCCAGCATTTCAAATTTTATTTTTAAAGTTTATTAATATGTTTAGAAAATTACAAACTTGCTAGTTTAGAAGCTGTGGAATGGCTAAAAATATGTATAGAATTTCAAAACCAGATATACATTAATTCACTGTGCAACACGAAAAATGTTCTTTGGATGAAAATGTCTGTTCTTATGTATTTTTGTCTGAAAATTACGAATCTGCAATTATTTCTTGCCTATCACCCATTTTCCCAAAGTTCCACATTTTAGCTTTTTACGTATTTTCTGGATATATGTGCATATTTTTGTAATTAATCAACTTAATTTATTATAAATTATATCTTTCTCAATGACAGTAAGATTGTTTGCCATTCTAGAGACCTTTTTAATGAAGTTGGGTTACTTTAGCGACATTTTTGGCAACAAAAGCTTTATCAACTTCTCAAAGTCTCGAGTCTTTTACAAGACGACAAAGGCATTTTGTAGACTATTTTGCGGAGAAAGAAAAAATAGTATGCTGCTGTGATGTGAATGTAGTATTTCAAGCATTAGGACATGAGCACAATTCAGCAGAGTGGCGCTTGTTTATCAGTGCTCCTCCATCCAAGCATTTTTTCCCTATTCATTCCTGTAGCATATTCTGCAAACACAAAGAAAATTTCAAAATTACAAGTGGCAAAAACATATCAAATGAGCCACATGTAAAGCTACAATGTGCCTTTTTTCCACAATTGCACATTAAACTTGGTTTATCGAAATACGTGTAAAAGCCCTGGACAGAAAAGGAGTGGCTTTCTTGCATCTCAAGAACAAATTCAAAAATTTAAGTGAGGCAAAAGTAAAAGAAAGGATTTTTATTGGCCCACAACTTAAGGAAGTCCTTTCATGATGAAGAGTATGAAAAGAAACAGTCAGAAGCCGAAAAATCCGCCCAGCTGGCCTTTAAATCTGCGCTCACGTTTCCTTGGAAATGAGAAAGCTGAAAACTACGAAAATCTTGTTGGGGACATGATAAAATACTTTTGTATTATTAGGTTGCTATATTTCATTAAAACTACACTTTTTGGACTCCCATATAGACTTCTTTTCTCAAAACCTTGGTGAAATTAATTATGAGCATGGGGAAAAGTTTCATCAGGACATCTCTGTTTGAAAAGCATTTCAGCAGTCGATAGAATGGAAGTATACGAATTGTTTCTGTTATTAGGGCACATCAAGAGATGCTCACAAGAAGAATCGGCCAAAAAACATCATTTTAGCGTTTGTGTTTTCAATAAGTAAGCCTGAGTTACATTCTTCTGTAACCAAATTATATAAATATGAAAAGTGGGTCTCCAGCAAAAATGGTACGTAATGGACCATTTTGGTTTGGATATTTGAATCAAGCACCTATTGTTTATATAGAATCACATAGCTTCATCTAAAGGACAAAAAAAGTTCAAATTCGTTGCACAGTGGTATACGTCATACAGGTGATACCGGATAACCACCAATATCAGGCAAAATCAATATCTGATGCATCATTGAACGGTAATGGAACGAACGGTAACGGTCAACAACGGTAAAGGTAACATTGAACGGTAGCGGTCACGAAATTTCACTTTTGGAGATCTGTAGACACCCTATACATGATATTTGATTTGTGGAAATAATCTTTCTTTTAGTTTTAGCCTTTTTTTCTTTTTTTTTTGTTTAATTTAAACTAAGTTTTTTATGACTATATTTCATTTTAAAAAAATAACAATATTTTGTGTTTTATTTTATTATAATCTTGCTATCACTTCTTAAATTATAGCTGTTTGAAGTTTATGACTTGACCAAGTTTCAGCATTTTCAGGGTAGCGACAAAACAAGGAAATAGGGGAATTCAAGTGTTCTGGAAAAACACAGGAAATATTTCCGAAAATCTGAAATTTTTTCTTTGTTTTTGATTTACCCTTAACAATCGTATCTGTAATCATTAGTATTAATCATCATTACTTTATTAAAATTCAATTCTAAAATTATTTTACTGAAATAGTTCTTCTATTTGCCATTTTTCATACATTTGTTACCTACATTTTGAAAAATGCGATCTTTTTGCATCCGCACTGGGTACTAAACTTTTCAAATTTGCAATGTTTGTTATGCTTTGTCAAAAAGTAAACAAAAATTTTTAAAAAAAATTTCAGTAAAACTATAAACCAAATTTCATGATCATAAGAGCGAACTTTCAAACGTCGAAGATAATATCCCTAGTTTATTTTCAGTTTAACTGTTTAAATGCATGCATAATAATACGTTAAAATACTTAAAATGAAGACTGAAACTTGAATATGATGTTTAAATTTGAAAAAGCGCGAAAGCAAAAATCATCAACTATGCACAAGTTTCGGCTACATCATGACAATTTAAATTTTTCAACTAAACAAATTCATTCATCATATAGATTGATTATGAGCTTGAAGAACATGTTAAATATCAGCAATTAACCACTAATGAATAAATAAATAATCAAAGGGAAATAATTAATTAACAAGTCATTTATTTCATTTCTTATTCAGTACGCATATAAAATCTTCAAATGAATTCTCGTGCTGTAGATTAAGAGATTTATTTCATGTGCACAGTCATTTTTTTGACTTACTAGCATTTATCCTAAGATCTTTAATCTTTGTGATCAAAAGTCTTTTCTGGAGCTTGGTATTTCCTATTAGAATTAAATGCTTTTTTTAATCTGTAAAAAATGCATAATTTTCTTAATAAGATTTTAAGTATTTCAAAAAAGAAGTTTGAAAGTTAAGCATGTTCACTTTTTTTTTCTTGCAATGACTCCTTCACCCGTCAAATATTTATTAATTATTTATGTTGAATAGCATAAGATTCAACTAAATAGAAGCAAATTTAAGAGAAATGCTTTACCTGTTAAACATCAAATTTTTAAATGTAACAAGTGGTTAAAAAATGAATTTTGTCTTATTTTAATTACTTCTACTTTTGACCATAGAAAGCTTACAGTCAAGTAAGTATGGTGAATTTGATTCATGTGACAATTGTTCACTACCTACTTAAACGGCAGCATAATAATGGGTTAATGTTAAAGTTACTTTATTTTGCTTTAGGTCCTGTTACAAATGCCTTCATTGCTCTGAAACCTTTGGTAATTTCTAATGAAAAAATTAAACCTCCAGTTTTCGTCAAGGAATTTTGTAGAACTATGGAAAAAAATGACCTGGATTATTCACCGACTGAAATACAAGCTAGGGAGATTTCACTTGTAAGTGCACTATGTTCTTTACTCATACTTTGGCTTCAAAAGATAACATTTATGTGTAATGCACATCTCTTTAATATCTTAGTAAACTCTCACCAAGTCTCTTATTCTTGAAGTATTTGTTACTCTTTTCACATGGTCATTTCAAAAGTCAATAGCTTGGAAAAGCAGTTATAAAAAGCAAATTGTTTTATTTAGACACTTATTTATTTATCTTTACTATAATGAAACATTGTATACTGCTGTTTTTCTCCTAATATTTTGAAATCCTTTTCTGAATTTTACAGTAAAAGATTTTAAAAATCAGAGCATGAGCAAATTTTTATCTTGTGTCAATTCATTCTCTTTTTATGTTCTAAAATGTCAAAAACGTTTTTTGTTTAAATTGGATTTTATCACTAAATCTTTTTTTTTTTTTTGCAAAAAAAACTCCTATTTATAGTACTATTTACAGGGTATCCGCACACCTGAGAAGTCTTGTATTTCGATTGTCATGGAAAATCATGATTGACAGTGAAACTGTTAAAAATCATAAAAATTGAAAACCTCTATTATAAGTTTGTTAAATCGCTGATTTACCATTTTTTAAATAATCGCCATGGTCAAGGTGAAATGATGTATTTCTTATGAAAAAAGTAATTTTCTGCGAAATTGAGCCAAATAAAGTACAGTACCAATTTACTGTGACAAAAAAAAAAAAAAAAAAAAAAAAAAAAAAAAAAAAACAATAATAATAATAATATGTAAATACTGGTATGTCGCTAGATTCCATTTTTATACGTAAGAAATGGTCCATTTTTAAAGTTCAGAAAATTGAAAGGTCCATTCTTCGGGTGTGAAAAGTCCTTTAATATGACTCCAGTTTTCTTCTAAATGGACTCTTGAGCTATTATTTAACTATATAATGAATTTGAAACTAATTTTTAATAAATTAACGCACTCTTTGCAAGAAATTACTTGTTTTGCCAGCACTTTAATGTTTTTCATTGTACACAAATCTGATTTCTTATAAACATTATCTAAATTATTTTAATTGTGTTTTCACAATTTCTAACTCGTATTGGTAAAATTCTCTCTTTTTCGAACCATGCCAAAACTGAAGTGTTCCTTGCAAAACTGTGTACTTTGTTCAAGAGTTCAATCTAACTTAATTCAAAATATAATAATGATCAAACAAATTAATGTGACAAAGTACATTGATGTTTTTTAGTTTTAAAAAATGATCTGTGCAGTTGTGTATTTTAATATTCATGTTTGAAAAAATTTAATGCGTTTTATTGATGCATAGTTTCTTGCTTATGTTAACATTTGTTTTGCAGTTGAAAGCTGATAGTATTGATGCTTACTACAATCCTGTTTTACTACGTGTAAGTATTTATTTTGTAGTTTATAACACCCACTATTTCTTCTGAACAAACAAATTGTGCTTATAATTTTCACTTCATAAATCAAATATATTTACATTTTTGCAAAATAAAGATTTTTTTCAAAAAAATGATTATTTTTCTTGTATTTGAAAATGTTCAATATACTAATTTCAAATTATAAACATAAAGAAAATATTAATCCAATGGAATATGAGGCATTGAAATGATCTAACACAGAAGTTTAAGAAACAATGTACAAATTTTTATGCATCAGTTTTGTAGAACATCCATTTTGTGAAGATTTTGTCAAAAAATGCTTGATAAATCAAGGTTATTGCATCAATTCGTCGATCCCTTGAACCGACAGCTTTTTTTGGTTCAAAAGTAGAATTTGCATTGTTTTTACAGACATGTAATTTTTCCTCATTTTGACGGAATTTCATATTTTCAGCAGTTTAAGAAATTAAACATTTAATTTCGGCAACAATTCATAATTTTGGAAGGCTTTTCTCTCTCTTTTTCCCTGTGAAAAGTTTAGAAAGTAACCGATTTGCATGCTTCCATGCCTACCAAGTTTTACAAATTACAAGTATAATTTACGTTTTTTGCACTTTAAAAATGGTCAATCCCTATTTTTTACGTATTTCAAAATCCAGTTGCATTCGCTTCTGTAAAACTTTGTAGTTCTTGTTTACTATCGAATTCTTCCTCTTGGACATCAGTAACTTTGAGCACAAGTTAAATAATTTTTTTTATTACTTAAATAATTACACCTGCAGGGTTTTTTTTTTACGAAGTTATTTCAATGGGAAGGATGTATTCGTTTCTTATTTCTCTTCATTAAAGTTTTAGCATCAACTTCAACTTTAGTTACTTCTATTCGCAGACTTCCTATAGTTTTTAATTTATGTTTACAGTGACGAGGGCCCACTCAACGTTCGCTCGCAACCACCAGTGGGTCGCAACCCATAATCCGGGAAATACTGTACTAGAGCAATACAAAATCTGCCTTTCAATGTTTGCAGTTCTATTTTTGTGAATTTTACAACTCTGAATCAAAAATGAATAGCTACATCTTGGTAAAATTTCATATTTTCCCCAAGTCTATATCGTTTACCGAGTCTGCCGTTTAGCGTTTTTGATTCCATTTTTAGGAATTTTTCAACTCTGTAAATCAAAAATGTGTTCACATATCCTGATAAAATTTCATATTTCCCTTGAGTCTATACATAGTGTATCTGCCAAATTTAAGAAAACCTGGGATGCTAAGATTTTGAGCTTGTTTAGATTTTATGTGGAATAATCCATCTATCTCTTAAATCAATATTTATTGTATAAAATGCTGTAATTTTTCTTCAACTGATTGAAAAATGAGAATTCATGTCAAAAAACTTTCCAGCAGTAGGGTCCCCCCCCCCTCCAAACTGTTTATTTAAAAAAATGTACAGCAAGGAATGTAATTTTTTCATGGAATGTTTACTGATTTCACTACAAAGTTTCATTTATTTTGTATGATTTTTCCTTAGGTTATTTTTACTTTATTAAATTTTTAATTATGATTATTGTGTAATATTTGTTATTTAAAAAGCTTTAATTTTAACCCATTGTTGTTTTAGGGTGCAAAACACCTTATAGCATCAGAGGAAGATAATATGAGACATAAAATCAAGGAGCTTTCAGATGTTAACTTTCAGTTGTATGCTCACTGTTTGAATTCCTTAGCTGAACTTACATCAGGCATAGAAGAAGAACTGTAGTGTTTTATAATTTTTCTTATTTAATATGAGTTTTATTAAGATCCTCATATTAATATTTCATCATTCATGTATTTTCATTCTGTACAGCTTTTATATATGTATGTATTAAAGTTTTAGAGATTTCTTCTTTGTGTTTTTGCATTATTCTGTTTGTGCCTTCATGTTTTTATACTTGCCAGAAAAAAATATTAATAATAATTTTGAATTTCTTTTTTCTGAATAGAAATTATTCATTTTCTTCATTCTGCTAAGAATTTGAATCCAGTTGCATATGATTTTTTGTAAGCTAACACCATTTGATTCGTAAAACTGAATTCTGATTTTAGCACGTTGACTGCCAGCGCTGTTTGTAGTTTGCGGATCTCCAGGCGATAGTTTAATTTAATTAAAACATATTGTACAAAACATTTTATAAAGTAAAATTACTAACTTTCTATAAATGTATTGAAAAATGAAAAAAAGTCAGTAACAACAAGACAACTTGTAATTTGGCGTCTCAACAAGTTCCCCTACTACGAGTTATCTCTATCTCGTAGGTTGGCAGTCGACGTGGTAAGGTGCTTTCAGTTTCTTAATTACCAATACTATTAAATAAAAATTAATTGGGACATGGTATGATAAACATAAAAAATATGATGGCTTGCTTTTAGAAACTCTTATAATATGTGCAATTTGTTTTCATTAATATAATTCAACTGTAGGCATTCATTTAACATTATTCAGAATTTCACTCGGCTAAATTTAAAAGAATTGTTTCGTGAAACAATGTTTTAGATCAGTGCTCAATTTACAGGTATAATTTATTTTTAAAAAATGATAAATAACCTTATTTAAAAAAATGACAAAAGGAAATAAGTGTTCTAATAAATTGCCCTGACTTGCCATATACAGTCGAGGGTCAAAAATCCGCACAACTTGGGAGAAGTGGTTGTGTGGATTTCAGGCCACTTAGTTAACTATGTTAGAAAAAGTTCACAAGTTTCCCAGGTGAATTTTACGCGAATAATGTGATATCTTTTTGTTTCCCCCCACCCTTAAACATGTTTAAGAACACTATCTTTTTTAACCACAAAGTAGCACTAGGCCTTATTTCGGAATTTTCCGAATTTCGGAGCCCGACCCAAAATGGCGGATTTACGTAAACATCAACGTTGATATGCGCATTTTGCTTCAAATTGCAGTTTTCTTAACAGGTTGATAAATGAGTTACTTTTTTTTTGAAAAGGAAATATAAGTAAATCTATGTGTTAATATATTTTACCAAACAAAAAAAAAAAAAACTTATTCATGGATTTTAGTAAAGCGCTCCAAATTACAACACATAAGTCAGCAAAAATAAACCATGCCCACATGGTAGTTCACCATTTCACTATCGCCTGCAATTGCATGAAAAAGAAAATAGGAGCTGCATCAAATCTAAAAAAATATTAACAGAATTACAAAGTTACTGGGCGCCATTTATGACCACAGAGAAACAAATAGAGCAAGTTCCTTTATCTTTCTTTCCCTCTTTTTTTTCAGGGAATAAAACTTGGAAAACAAACTTTTAAGAACTTAATGAAAATAATAATTAATTTCTTATAGGGAAAAAATTTATTAAACCGAGCTCAAGAAGTCAATTTTCATCTTTCAACATAATAGGGTTTTCTGGTTTTATCTTGGTTTCCTGAGTTTACTTCATGTAAATCAGTAACATATCTACAATATTGCTTCTATTTATACCAAAAGTTACTGGTATTTATTAATTTAACGGCTTCTTAGATTAATATTTTTCTGAATTAGCAAAAAAAAAAATCAGAAATTCTCGGGAAAAGTGCTGAATTGTACGAATTTTGGGATTCTGAATTTGCGGTTCGGTACTGTAATAACGTTGGGAGTATCTTTTCACTCCATTGTTGAGGATTTAACATGTCTAAATTCGTCATCGGTAGATTGTGGCCCAAAAATATATTACTTTCACATTTGCAAAAATGACTTTTCTGCAAAGCCAGTTTTCAGGTCAGCGGATTTGTGGCGCTCAACTGTATATCATTACGAAAGCAGGGTTCAGGCCGTAACCATCCTGCTAAAATTCAAATTTACTACATGGTTTAGTAAGAAGCAAAAATTCAGACACATAGAAGTGCTTAAAAAAGGCAGGGTTGCTACGTTACCTGGAGAACAGGGAAAACCTGGGAAAGTCAGGAGAACTTTGAAAATGAGTGATCAAGTCAGGGAACTTTGAAAATGAGTGAAAAAGTCAGGGAATTTTACGTGACGCTTGCCAAGGATGTGACTTTTGTGCCAAGGTTCGAAGAGCTGGTATCATTTTTTTTTTTTTTTTTTGGATAAGAAAAGTTTCATATGTAAACATGGCGTCACCTCTTTTGCTCCACTCAAAATGTAACATGTAAAGGAAGGTGCCGAGATTGATTCCCTTGTGATTCAGCCACTGATTTGATCATTAATTTGTCAACTCTTAACTTTAAGTTGTAAATAGTTATGAGTGACTCACATTTTATTGTTATTCAAATTGCATACATTTACAATACATTGGGTAATTAATATAGTTTTTTCTCTGTCTCTCAAAAATCTTGAGAAGAATAATTTTTCTCATCAAGAAATTGAGTTATTAAGTTATTAGACCTTAAAAAAAATGCATTTTGCAAAGTATACTAGTTTTTCTTTATCAAAATGTTTGTTCCCTTTTATAATGCATCTGAACAATGCTTCAAAATTTGTTGGAAATTATTTTAAGGTTTCCAATCCCTGCTACCATTTTAAAATTAATTTTTTGGGGCAAATGTATGTTTTTCGATTGGTATGATACCGTGCATTTAGCGCTAGGATTTTTTAAAAATAGGTCTTGAAAACCTGAAAAAGTCGGGGAATTTCATTCTGCTGTTTTAGCAGCAACCCTGAAAAAGTAAGAATCGAAAGTCGTGTACAAGTGAAATCATGGAGACCCAAGAAGGGAAGGACATAAACTGTTAATAACAAAAATTTTGCCGTAACCGCTTTTCAGGAAAAAGGCAATACAAGTATAGGAATGTAGTATATTTACTTACTACCAGAAAAATAAAGGTAAATAAAAGAAACAACAAGTGAATGATAATAAAAAAAAAGTTCCGTCTAGCACTATATGAGCCTACTTTCCTGTCTCGCCATTCATCAACATCAAATTTATAATCTAGCTATCTCTACCTATTTTTCATTTAGCTTATGGAGGGAGATATGTGTAGAGGTCTCAAAAATTTAAAACAAATTTTCTTTATATAAATCGATTCTATAACTATTCAATAATATTTCTATAAGTATAAAAAATGGATTCATTACTGCAGGGGTCCCAACCCTATGCCCGCGGGCACCATGGCGCCCGCCGATCGGTCTAGGTGCGCCCGCTGCTTGTACACACGATAAAATATTTCAGTTTTCCATTTTAAACTAAAAAGCATTTAGAATTTAGCGTAAATACTAGGGCTCGACCGATGGCATTTTTTGGCCGATGGGCCGATGCCGATTGTTCCGAGGTCGGCCGATTGCCGATTATTTTCCTCTTCCATCGGCCGATGCCGATGGACAAAATTCGCTTTTAACCATTATGCTTATCAAAAATGTCATTTAACTCATTTATTTATTTTAATGTTTATAAAAACATAAATGCATTATTCAAGCACTATAAAACGGTTACTGTTTGTAGGAAGTTTACATAATAATTAAAACTAAAAGAATCACTCGCGATTCTAGTAAAGTAATTACACTATTTGGTGGTAAAAAAAAATAGCTATATCAGAGGATTTTTAATTATTTTTCTTATCCTTTCAAAAGAACTCAACAACTATTGGATCGGATCGGATCTCCGTCCCTTTCCTCCAACATTTTCTCTTTGTAGCGCCTGCACTGCAAATAACAAGCGCAGCTGCCTTTATTTTCTTATTTTTGTTTTTATGTTATAATACAGACTAACAAATAATGTGGATTTGTATCTAACAAAATTGTCAACCCCCTCGGATTTTTTTCTTGATTTCCCCCCGATTTTTAAAGAAAATCGGGAACGATTCTGTTTATTTTTACCCCCCCCCCCCCCATGTTCATAACCTAGAAATACTGAATATTGCTTCAAGAACAGAAGTGAGATTTTTTTTTGTCATTACCAATGAATGTAGAACTAAAAGGAACCAATCTTATTAGCTTTTTTTCTTGTAAGTTAAAAATTACACTAAACTACCCGACATATGCTTTATATTTTTATGAGCACAATGTAAAGTTACCGAAATAAACTAATATTTTGTAACGTGCAAAATATTTTGAGCACCAGCAGTTTTCTATTGACAAATAATCTTCGAGAAAACACGTGATCAATTATAAAAATCAATATGTATTTTGAAAAAAAAAAAAAAAATATATATATATATATATATGTATATATATATATATATATTTGTAAGCTAATAAAGAAACTGTAGCATTTTTATTAAGATATTATTCCACCCTGTCTCGCGAACTCATTTTTTAAGAATTACGTTTTTGAAAATTGCAAGTCGAACTTGAACCACATAAAATTATGATCCATAAACATTTATACTGAAAAATTGACTCATATTTTTTATCAGTATGTTCTATGTTGTAAACTAATAATAAAGGAACAAGAAATATTCGAAACTGAAAGCAGATGCAACGAGATTGTTGTACAATAGCAGAAAAACTGTCAACTGTCGTAACACATGGCATCGAAGCAAAAAAAAAAAAAATATATATATATATATGCTTAAAAAGCGCAGTTTACACGGGGAAAAATTAAAATAAGTGTCGTAAAAAACATTAAGATGTATTTTTAAAAAATATGCATCGATCAATCTTTGAAAATAAAGAAATGTTAGCATTTTTATTAAGATGTTATTAAATCCTGTCACGCGAACTCGCATTTTGAGAATTCAATTTTTGAAAATTGCAAGTCAAACTTTGACACATAAAGTTTGGATCAATAAACATTTATACTGAAAAATTGTTTCTTATTTTTGATAATTTTTTTTCTAGGTTGTAAACTAAAAACCGCACACTAAAAGCAGATGCAACGAGACTGCTGCACAATTGCACAAGAACTGTAACACGTGGCATGGAAGAAGGAGAAAAAAAAACCGCTAAGAGAAAAAAGTTTAAGCGGGTAAAATTATTATCGTACTTTAATTGAGTTGAATTTGTATTGTTTACAATTTTGGAATAATAAGAAACATGACAAACTAAAAGCAGATGGTATAAGATTATTGCATAATGACATCTAATGCACTAAGTCATTATTTAGGGAAAAACGGACAAAATGAGGCAACTAACCTAGTGCGAAAAACAAACAGCACGCATAAAACGCCTCTATTACTTTTACTTTAAGGGGGGAAATACGTGTAAAAGTCTCAAAAAATTAATTTTTTTCTTCATAAATCGATTCTACAACTATTCAATAATATACCCTGAACATTTTAAAGCAAAATTCCAAGTCGTTTAAAAGTTATAAGCATTTGAGCGAGCGCCCCTTTTGGAGCAGTTGAGCAGGTAGTCCCTTATGAACAGGGTCCGAAAAATCCCGGGCGGCAGGTCGCCCGGGCGACTAAAAAAATGCCTTGGCGACTAGTTTTTCAGGTGTTGACAAATGGAAATATTATAGCTGGCTTCTAAAAATTTTCATTGGCTCCTAAGATTTTCGCATTTTTGTCGGACTCTGCTTATGAATGACCTGAAGGGTATTAGAGAACGCTAGCAGATGTCATTTTATTTTTTTTTTTAACAATTTAGACCTTGGATATAAATTTCTGTAAGTATTAGTATATATAAGTATTTTTAAAAAATGATTCATTTACTGCCTTAAATTTACCTTCAATACCACTCTTCTCTTCAAACGCGTTTTTCTCGAAACTACTTTTTTCGAATTTGCGTACACTCTAGCTCGCAAAGTTTTTGATCAATCCTAATCAAATTTAGCACACATTTTCTTTATATATGCGCGCTTTAGGTGAACTAGAATCATAAACATATCTTTATTTTTACATTTTTTATTGTAAGAAAAGAACAAAAGAAAAAAAAAAAAAAAAAAAGGTTAAAAATCGTATTTAATTTTCCCATTCTAAAAAATGAGAAATTTCCGAGTTTTTTTTGTGATGATTTTAGTTCAACTAGAAGTGACACTTATAAAAAAAGTAGGTAAAAAAAAATTGATTTCCAATAAAAACTGTGACCTCCAGGATGTACGCAAACTGCCGACCCGGGTGGCGACTTACAGTGTGTAGCAGCCGATATCTACCGGATTTTTCAAGAAAAATGTTTGAAAATTTCAATAAATGTTCTTCAATATATCTATAAAATAACTTCAAAATCTCAATAAAATATATTTATTCTTTATACGTTAAAAAAATTTAGGAAAATTGCTCTTAATACGCCGTTTTGCACGTATTTCCCCCCTTAACATATTCTATTTCGCTAGCATTCTGTTCAAAGAGAAATAATTTCAAAAAGGAAGGTTTTCGGGCAGCGATCGCTTAAACTACTTTTCCGAATATTTTATCAAATACACTTTGTAGAATGACATCATTTTTGAGCTTTTTTTAACTGCTGTGCTGCCTGTTATTGTCTGGAAATAGAAATTTAGCTATGAAGGAAAAAAGTAAGTTAAAGACAGAGAATGTTTTCTGGAAAGTTGTAACTGCGAAAAACATCGGCTTTTAGATGTTTTTAAAGGCCGATGGGCCGTTGTTTTTATAAAGTTAACGTCGGCTGCCGATGCCGATGGCCGATGGCAACTTTGTTGAACAATCGGCGCCGATGCATCGGCGAGGCAGATGCATCGGTCGAGCCTTAGTAAATACTATACTTATCAGCATTTGTCTTTTGTCATCAATCTCCAATTGCTTCACGATCAATTTGAAAAGCGATTTCAACAATTTAATATCATCAACAACATTGTCACCTTTTTTGTAAATCCTTTTATCAACCAAATAAACGTAGCCGAAATCGTAACATACGTTTCAGGATTCCTTCAAGTAAGGCGAGAAGAAGAGGAGATAAAATGTTTGGATTCTCAGAATGACATTATCCTCAAGACTATTATATCACATGAGAAATTCTGGAATATGGTTGACAGAAATAAATTTCAATTCTTAAAAAGAGCAGTATATAAAATAAAGTCGTTTTTTGGTTCCACATACTTATGTGAATCATTGTTTTCGACAATGAATATCATAAAATCAAAATATAGATCGCGACTCACAGATGAACACCTTTACGATTGCTTGCGAGGAGGAATTTCATCATATTCTCCTAATTATGAAGCTCTTTCCAGTGAAATGCAATGCCAAAAATTACATTGACTTTACTTTATATATTTTATAAATAACTTTTATACTTCGTACGTTTTACAAGCAATTTAGTAATCATTTATTGCACACGAGAATATTACTAATTATATTC
The DNA here is from genome assembly GCA_038502835.1 of Octonoba sinensis. Lineage (NCBI taxonomy): Eukaryota > Metazoa > Arthropoda > Arachnida > Araneae > Uloboridae > Octonoba > Octonoba sinensis. The sequence goes on from CM076600.1 coordinate 54,882,551, forward strand.
ATATGTTAAATTAATTTTTAAATAGTTTTTCTTAAGCATTATATGTAGTGTGTATTATTAACTATATGTCCACCAACTATAAAATTATTTTGAAGAAATAAATGATGCCCGCCATTCGACCGATATTCTGGTATGTGCTCTCAGGTACAAAAAGGTTGGGGACCCTGCATTACTGCCTTAAATTTACCTTCACTACCACTCTTTTTTCGCCTATTTTCCCGTAAAAGTAAAAAAAATAATAATAAAGCATGAAAGAAGGCTTAATGTATCGTGAAAATATCGTTAAAAATCAAGAAAAGTCAAAAATAAGTTAAGTAATTAAATAAAGATTGAAAAATAAAAAATTTGAAAGTAGGGTTTTGAGATGGGGGGGGGGGGGGGGAGTGTGTCTGTCGGTCTGTCCCCCCCCTAATAACTTTTGAACGAATGGTCCGATTCGAAAAATTCTTTTTGCATTCGAAAGATCTCGGCGAGGGCATCTCATTTCCATATTTTACTTTTTTATTTGAACAATTTTTTGTTCAATTTTGGATAGTTCAAAAAATTTTAACATTATCGCCTATGGGTGAAAATGAAGCAAATTATGTAAACTGTGAGTACAAGATCCAAGTTCCCCTGAACAAGCTCACTGGAAGAAGTTCTTGGGGTGAAATATTGATTTGAACAATTTTTGTTCATTTTTGAACAGTTCAAAAAAGATTAACATACCGCCTACGGGGAAATTTCAATCCTATACAATTCCTGATCTAACGGACCGATTTGCTTGGAACAAACTTTATCGGAAAGCTCTTATGACGCAAAACATGTACAAATAGAAAGTACATCCAGAACTAAAGAGCCTAATTTCCTATGAAATTTTTTGATTGGGATTTTCAAGAATATTTTTGAATCAATGAATGATTAAATGAATAAGCAAAAGAATGAATGAATAAGTGAGTGACTAAATACATGAATGACTTAATAAATGAATGATTGAATGAATATCTATTAACCGTTGAAAAAGGTATATTTGAAGCAATTAAGAACTAAAACTAAACGAGAAAGACAGAGAGAGAGAGATAGCTAGATTATAAATTTGAATTCGGTGTATACGGGAAAGTAGGCTCGTATAGTTCTAGACGGAACTTCTTGTTTTTTTTTTTCAAACGCGTTTTTCTCGTAACTACTTTTTTCGAATTTGCATACACTCTAGCTCACAGAGTTTTCGATCAATCCTTATCAAATTTAGCACACATTTTATTTATATATATATGCTCTAGTTGAACTAGAATCATAAGCATACCTTTATTTTTACTTTTTTTATTGTAAAAAAAAAAAAAAAAAACGGTTAAAATCGTATTTAATTTTCCCATTCTAAAAAAAAATAGAAATTTTCAATTTTTTTGTGATGATTTTAGTTCAACTAGAAGAGACATTTATAAAAAAAAGTAAATTGAAAAATTGATTTCAGATAAAAATTGTGACCTCCAGTAGGATGTACGCAAACAGTCGATCCGAATGACGACTTTACAGAGTGTGCAAAAAGCTGATATCTCCGGGATTTTTCAAGAAAAATGTTTGAAAATTTCAATAAATGTTCTTCAATATATCTTAAAAATAACCTCAAAATCTCAATAAAATATATTTATTCTTTATTTGTTAAAAAACTTCATGAAAATTGCTCTTAATACGCCGTCTTTACACCTATTCCCCTTTTTAAGTTTTTAATTACTTCAAGTATACATTTTACAAGTTAATGCACGTTCATTCACTCATTTGTGTACAGAGTTTGTTTGCACTTGCTTAAAAAGTCATTTCAAATCCTTTAGTTTTATCAAGCAAAATTAAAGTTTAAAAAGCCCTTACTTTTTTTGAATTATTATTTTTTTCCTTCGTATCTCATCCATTCAGCTTATATACAATACAGGGTGAAAACACAACCAATAAATCGGGGAATTCTCAGGGAAGTTTTTTGTTCTGGAAAATATCAGGGAATATTTAAAGTTTCCCCAAATGTCAGGGAAAATTCGTTTTCAATATCCAAACCGGCAAGCGTCCGGAGTTTCGTTTGCGGAATTTCCTTTCGTTGCACGTGGTCAGCTCGATTGCCGATTTCCCATTGGTTGAAAGTGCCCTTTCTCCAATTAAACAGCAACAAAAAAGCACTTTTTTTGTTTATGAGTTAAGAAGACATTGCAGTTCTGCGTAAAAAGGCTCGTGTCAGCGTTAGTGCTTCCGATAATCCCCCATTTTTGGTCGTGTTCCAAAATTCGGCCTAACCAGCGTGCCGAGTTTGTGGTTCGGTACTGTGCATGATACTGCAGTGGCGCAACAAGGGGAACACAGAGAGCCCATGCCCCCTCGCAGGAGATATTTAAAGTTTCCCCCAAATATCAGTGGAAATTAACGTTTTCAATATCCAAACCAGCAAGCGTCCGGAATTTCGTTTGCGGAATTTCCTTTCGTTGCGCGTGGTAGTCTCGATTGCCGATTTTTAAAGCTCCTTAAGGGACTGTCCATAAATGATGTCGCGCTTTTTTTCCATATGTTTCACCCCCTTTGTCACAAACTATCACACTTCAACATACCCCCCCCCCCCCCCCTCCACGGGCACGCGGTATTCAACGCCCTTGGACATTATCAAAATAACGCTCTTGGCTCTCTTTCATCATACAAACTAAAATACTATCCATTCAATCGTGTATAATTTTATTGCGTTTTCACGTATTATAAAAACTTTAATAATTTCATACATAAAAAATACCTTTTTCTTTCGTTCTTTCTAATGGGTTGCTGTTGGTTTCTGTCAATAGCAGACCTAGTGCGTTTCACAGTGATTGGTATCAGCTCTTTCTGCAGCACCACAATGTGTTCTCTACTTCATCCCACTACCCTGATAGCACGAGGCCTTAAGGCTGCCCTCCCCGGGCACGGGTAAGGGAAGTCCGACGAACGCTCGTTACCGGTGCGAAATAGGTTTGCTAGGCGCCAACCCAGCCTAAATAATTCTTGCTGTGTGGACCTGACCCTCCTTGATACCCCTATGCTTAAAGAGTATCATTAGAGGTTTGTGGTTTCCAGCAGAACAATCGCCACAAATGAATTTCATGCCCAGTTCCTTCACTAGAAAGTTGGAGTATCTGGGTTGTGTTGATGCGAAATTGCACTAGGAATTTAATTTAGCCGAAAGTATCCAAGCCAAATAGACACTCAAGGGATCTTTTACATACTGCTTAATCATACGTCATGGGCTCAGACGATTTTTTTAATCTTGAAAATCCACCAACATGGCCGGAATTGAAGTTGAAACTTGTGCGTACGAGACCACCTCGGCGCTATCTTGCAGAATCAAATACCTAATATTAAACGATATATATATTGTTTTAAATCCCAACACTGTTTTGTTATCGACTTTTAATAACAAAATTCTTGTTTTGGCAACATAACACGTTAAATATTTATAGCTCGTGAGCGTGTTCTATTATGAAAATAATTATAAGTTTAATTTAATTACGATGTTACTTGCAAGTAATGTATGCTTATTCTTGTATGAATAAAAAGTAATTTTCAAATACATATTAAATGGCGCAGTCGGTCGTTGACGAACTCTACATTGAATAAAAGTTCGATTTACTATTTATCAAAAGAAAAAAGAAAAAGTCATTGCAAAGTAACATGGCAGAAGAATTGCAAGAGTTATTGAAGCAAAATATGACTATTCAATCCAAATTAATGGAGCTACTAGGCCAGTCAAGTTCGGCTGGACATCCACATTTAGAAAAATACATTGAAGGAGAAGATGTGGAAGATTTCCTTGATAAATTTGAAAATATTGTAGAAATGCATAACTTCAGTGATACAAAGAAGGTCACCAACTTGGTAACGTTACTTCCTGCCAGTACATTTACATTGCTAAAAAATTTGCTGTATCCTAAAACATTTCAAAATAGTACTTTTGAAACCATAAAGTTACTTCTCGTTGGGTATTTAAAGCCAAAACCTCTAGTTATTCCAAGTCGCCATACATTCTTAAATCGGCGCCAAGGCGAAAATGAGAATATTTCAAGTTACATTTCAGCTTTGCGAAAACTTGCTATTCCGTGTAAATATCCGGAAAGTTATCTGATGATGATGCTACGAGATGTTTTTGTGAGCGGCCTCGCAAGCAAGGTAATGCTTGATCGAATGTTTGAAGAAGACGATCCAGACTTAGATAAAGTACTACAGCTCGCTTCAGGCATTGAACAAGCTCAATTAAGTTCTCAACAAATCTTACATAAAGAAGCTACGTCTAGCAATGTTAGCATGATTTGGCGCGACAAAGAGAAAGAGTGCTATAAACAAAAACCAGCCAATAATTTCGCCAAAGTTCACTGCTATCGTTGTGCTGAAGAAAATCACAAGGCTAATGCATGTAAAAAAATTAATTTATTTTGTAAAAAATGTGGTAAAAAAGGACACGTGAAAGAAATATGCCGAAGTCGAAATAAATTATACAGTGTAGAAGATAAGATGGAAACAATTCAATTAAATCATAATTTCGATGAAAATCCAATGCTTACTACCATTAATATAGAAGGTCATCCAGTTACGATGGAAATTGACACTGGAAGCGCTAAGTCCATACTAAATTATGCTACATTTAGCCTGTTCTCAAACAAACCATTAGAAAGCACAGACGTTAAAGTCAAAACATATGACAAGTCCGTCCTCATTCCACTAGGTGTAGTTAACGTTACAGGCTTGCATGAGAATAAAAAGAAGAATCTGCCTTTACACATTGTGGAAAAGAATTTATCTCCAATACTTGGGCGGGACAGGATTCGTCAACTCTCAATCAACTGGAGTATTAAACAAGTATGTTCTTCAGAAAACATTCCATCAGTCAGGGAACACATTTTAAACTTAGTAGATGAGTTCAAAGAAATTTTCTCTGAAAGTACTGGTAAGGCATTAAATTACACAGCTAATATCAAACTTAAGAAAGACTCGACTCCTGTGTTTCCAAAATATCGTCCAGTTCCTTTTGCATTACAACCGCTTGTCGAAAAAGAGTTACAAAGAATGGAAAATGAAGGTATTTTAGAAAAAATCGATTATTCCGAATATGCAACTCCAGTAGTTCCAATTATGAAACCAGATGGAACTTTAAGAATATGTGCTGATTATTCCCAGACAATAAATCCACAGATACAAATACCACACTATCCCATTCCAAGAATCGAAGATTTATTTGCAAAATTGTCAAAAGGAAAAATTTTCGCGACGTTAGACATTCGCACTGCTTATCTCAGTCTTCCTGGTGATGATGAAACATCTAAAATTCTAACATTAAACACACACAAAGGACTATATCGGCCAAAAAGGCTAATGTTTGGCGTTAATGCTGCACCCGCAATTTGGCAAAAGTACATTGAAACTGTACTGAAAACAGTTTTGGAAGAATGTGTTTGCGTTTATTTTGATGACATACTATTGGCTGCCCAAAATGAAAGGCAACTAATCCAAAAATTAAGATCAGTCTTTATATGTTTACAGAAAAATGGAATACATTTAAATTTTAAAAAGATGCAGTTTCATAAAGGAAGAAGTTACTTATTTAATCATTACAATTTCTGCTGAGGGAATCAAGAAGACTTCTAGCAAAGTGGAAGCAATTTTAAGCATACCCACCCCTCGTACCGTTAAAGAACTTAAATCATTTTTAGGAATGGTAACTTTTTATGCTAAATTTTTTCCTCATCTTGCTGTTGTAGCAGCACCCTTATATGCATTAACAAAGAAAACTATGCTATTTAAATGGTCAAAAGAGTGTGGTGAGAGCTTCAAGAAAATAAAAACTGAAATTGCTTCAGAACGAATGTTGGTACATTATGATCCCGAAAAGCCAATTGCGTTAGCTGTCGAGGCAGGACCTGAAGGGTTAGGAGCAGTCATCTCTCATGTGCAGCTTAATGGATCAGAACTTCCTATTGCATTTGCTTCTCGTACATTAAGCGCTAGTGAACGTAATTACAGTCAAATTGATAAAGAAGCATTGGCAATAAAACGGGTCATTGAAAAATTCCATTTTTATTTAATTGGCCGCAGGTTTACTCTGATCAGTGACCATAAACCGCTAATACACATATTTGGCAAAAGAAGCAAATTGCCTGGTCTATCTGCTACTCGTCTCTTACATTATGCACTATTTTTGCAAAATTTTCAGTTTGATATACGGTACAGGAAAACAGAAGATAATGGGAATGCCGATTGTCTCTCAAGACTACCCATTGCTTCCGAAGAACTGTTTGAACCAGATATGGTTGATTTATTCCACTTGGAACATTTATCCAAACTACCTCTCAATTCTAAAGAATTGGCAGCAGCTACAGAGCAAGACTCTGAATTGAAGCCAATACTAGAAAAATTACGCCAAGGGATGATTTTAGGTCCCAGAGATCACAATTTTTCTCTACAAAGTGGATGAACGGACTAAGAATTTACATTCCAAAAAAATTTAGAAGTGCTATGTTAGAAGAGTTACACATCGGACACTTGGGCATTGTTAAGATGAAAGCATTAGCGAGATCGTACATTTATTGGCCTAATATTGACAGAGATATAGAACATATGTGTCGGAACTGCCAGGATTGTGCTCAGTACAAAGGTTCCCCTCCAAATTGTAGTACTCACTATTGGGAATATCCTTCAAAGCCATGGGAAAGAATTCATCTAGACTTTGCAACATATGGAGGAAAAACATACTTCTTAATAATAGACGCACATTCTAAATGGCCGGAAATTTTTATTGTACAAAACATGAATTCTGGAACTGTAATAGGTATTTTGAACTCATTATTTACAAGATATGGATTCCCCATGACCATTGTCTCCGACAATCAGAGTACCTTTGTCTGTCAACAATTTGGGGAATTCCTAAAGGAGAACAATATAAAGCACATAACATCGCCGCCATATCACGCTGCTTCGAATGGGCAGGCTGAAAGGCATGTGTTTAATTTGAAGCAAGCATTGCGATGCTTGAAGACGAGAATGTCAGACCAAGAATCCTTAAATGTTTTCTTACTTGCTTATAGGAGAGCACCACAAATATCCACAGGCTACATTCCTGCCTGTGGCCTTCCCACAGCCTTCCTGTTCTTAAAACGGGAAATACGAACCAAGTTAGATGCATCCAGACCCAATATAGGAAAAGAGGTCGATGCGAGGACAAGGAAGCAACTCATATTTCTTGACCATATTTATGAAAACGGATCAAAAGTTGCAGTAAGAGACTACCGCTCTCCACATAAAAAATGGGTTTTTGGAACCATAGTTTCAAGAGATGGCGAATTACAATATACTGTTGAAGTGCAAAACCAACTGTGGAGAAGACACAACAACCAAATCCGACCTGTTGGCTCCTGAATAATCCAGCACCTGTCGAGTGCTGCCATGCCGTTCTGTGCAGCCTCCGAAAGTAAAGGGACAACACGGGCGGATGGAGTTCCTGGGATTTCATCCGAGTCGAACACTGAAGCATTGCCTGTGGCGGGGGATACTCAAAGCGATTCCCAGGAGGTAGCACCAGCGGATGCAGTTTCGGGCTTTGGCTCCCCAATTGCACCCACCATCGATTCATCTCCTAACAGATCTGGATGCCAGTTAACTCCACCTCGTGCTAGCACTCCGCCTTTAGCTTTAAGACGGACAAGGAGAAACATTGGCCCTCCAAAGAGATTTCCATTTTAAGGGGAAAGGAATTGTTATATTATCGACTTTTAATAATAACATTCTTGTTTTGGCAACATAACACGTTAAATATTTATAGCTCGTGAGCGTGTTCTATTATGAAAATAATTATAAGTTTAATTTAACTACGATGTTACTTGCAAGTAATGTATGCTTATTCTTGTATGAATAAAAAGTAATTTTCAAATACATATTAAACACTCATAAAGCAATAGCAAAAAAAAAAAAAAAAAAAAACCTTCCCCCCCCTTTAAATTAGGGTTTATTTTTGTCAATATTTTATTAATACTAAGGAGAGACCCTATTACAGAAGTGTGTTGTATTATTTTTTGCAGTTAAAATTTAGCGGGTTGACATCAGAAACCAATTTCGCAAATGTTGGAATTGTATTGAAGGGAAAATTGGTGGGAAATGATTTTTTTAAAACTAAGGGTCCACTCATGCCAATTGCGACGACAATGTTTTACGTCTGCCGTAAGAGAGTTCAACGGTTATCAATTAAACAACTCGGAATCATCACTTCCATAGCACAATCAACAAATCACGGTCCTCTGGGGGAAAGTAACTTTTATTGATGCAACAAAAATTGCCAATGGGTCCTGAAAAGGACGTGATAATTAAGTTATGTGAAACCCATAATGCGAGCTGAAAAACTGCGACGCATTGGCTTAGCGATGCTAATGCCAACAATGCGGTCACTGCGAGAAAAAATTGCTTATTTTAAATTTTGTGAAAAAAATGTTAAAAAATTAGATTAATAATTAATGATGAAATTATTATCATCTATATTTTTAATATTCACAATGGCAATGGCACATATTTTTGCCTTGTACCCAGTCAGAAGATGTTCGACTAAAAATGGAAGTGAGAAAATGCGCTCACAGTCTACTAGGAGTTACTTCAATCCCGAATCACTAAATCACAGAGTAATCATAAACCAGAGGGTCAACTTTCAAGCCGTTTTGTAGTGCGATTTCACTAGCGCACCACGGGGAAAAACATGAACTAATTTACAAGAGTTCGCGTTGAAGTTTAACTCATGTCTCCTCTACGACGATATTATCTTTGTTTTGAAAAGAAATTGCATATTTCTTCAGAATCGGTTTGCTCATTTGCAACTTCGCGTAGTTCTTTCAGATTAAATCATTTTTGCACTTTCATTATTTTTGTTCGTCTTTTTCTGGAATATTTTTCAACGCTAAAGTTTATTTACGGCATTTAGAAAGGATTACTTTTTAAAATAATATCTAACTTAAGAATTTCTTGATACCAAATATATTTAACTGAAATTATTTAGAACATGTTCTACATTTTCATTTTTTCTGTTGAAAACTAATGCGTAATTTATTATATTGGGCTTTATTTTAACAGGATATATTTTATTGACTTTTATAGTTGTGCACCCTTGTCTTACTACATAGAGAGTTTAAATAAAGATTTTTTTACGTATGTTGTTTTATGATTAAACTTCTGCTCCAATGTTTGGTTTTTCCGATCCAGGTGGCTGGCGATAGTTTTTTTTTTTTGTTAAATCAATTTGTTTAGTTTGTAGAGTTTGTTTTTGCGAAAAATATTTAAACATCGCCAACGGCAACCCAAAAATGATATAGTAGATTGATTTGGCTATAAAAAAACTAATAATAACCATCGCCAGATCCCCCGAAACGAAAAAGTACCCGATTTGTTAGATCTTTTTGTATGATATTTAATGTCATTTTTAATTCAAAAAGAACAGTAAGTACGTTGAATAAAACAAGATGGTAATCTTAAAAACTATTCTGAGATTCATGCAAAGCTATAGGTTTTATAAGTATAGAATAAAAGACTATCAACGAAATTAAAAGAAACCGAATCAACAAATATAATGTTAGGCGAAGTAAAAACGAGAAAAGGGCAAATAAATATTTAGAATTCTGAAATAGATTAATATGTTTTGAAAGTGTTATTATAGGTATGACTGTGATACGAAACATCAGTGTGAAATACATCTTACTTGCAGTTTAATTGTATAAAAGGGGGAGGGAGAAAAGAAAACAGTATTTTGAAATCAATTTTTAAAAAAATGTCGGTTAGAAAATTAAAGTCGTTAGTAGAAATGGCATTTTATTTATACGAAGCAAAATTTCAAAGTAATAGAAGCAGTTTTCGAAAACCGATAAAAATTACCGACAATTATTCAAATAAAAGAAATGAGTAATGGTTATAGGGGTGACGTCAATAGCCGTAATAGCCAAGAATGGGGAGTGACAACAATTAAAGTAACAGCAAAACCGTCAAAAGAAGTTCCTGTTTTTCTCCGTGGGGGCGCTGAACGCAGTTTTTGACTACATGGGAATTAACATTAAGATGTGTCTCTGGTTTATGATTACTCTGTGCACTAAATCAACGGCGGATCTAAGGGGGGGGGGGGGGGGATGGGGCGATCGCCCCCCCCCTTGGGCTGATTCAAGTGGATACTACAACGACACTCCTAAGTGAGTTTTTACTCTTTGTGCCCCGGGACCAGCCATTTTTTTATGTTCTTGGAATCCCAGCCTAATAGCCCTTCAAGTTCTATGCTTTCCCCCTGTCTCTTTGTCCTTTGCTGAGTTGCTAATCCTCGGAGTAATGGGAAAGAGATTCCCTGCTCTTTTCTTCTACCCATCAAACTGGTGACAGCTAACCAACCCTTAGCACGTGGTGTAAATTCCTGCAGCATTTACGCTAAAACCTGGAGCCTGAAACATTTCATTGAACATTCATAATTACATATGTTTATATAAATTGCACATACTCGTTGATGGTTTTTTTAGTACATATTTAGTATTACATTTTGAAAATTTTAGAAAATATATTACTAATAATTGCTATTATTTTGTAATTTAGACATATCAATTCAAATTTAGAAAAAGTATTTACAAGCCTACATTTTTCTTGAGAAAGCTTGAAGGAAATCCTAACTCGGTTAAAACTTGGCTAAGAAGCAGAATGAGTGATGGTAGACTCACTGAATTAGCGTTATTGCATATCCATAAAGATATTACATTGGACGTTGAAAAAATTATAGACAGATTTGCGAAAGCAAAAAAACGTCAGCTTGTGTTCCTTTTATAAGGGCTTTGAATAAACGTATATGCATTGAAAAAATGTGCTAGTAAAATTTTAAATATCACTACACTAGCATTTTGTTTTGTTGTTGTTCCTGCTGTTTGAAAAAAAGGGGGGGGGGGCGGAGGGACTGTTGAAAAGGAATGAAGAATCTCCTCCATCCATCCTTACATTGAACCCCGATATTTCCAAAATCGCCCCCCCCCCCTTGAAGATTTTCTAGATCCGCCCTTACACTAAATGGCGTTGATGCACAGGAAGCTATTTCCCAGCTTGTCCGCTTGTCTCAGGCGCTCGTGTTGATGTCACAGTTAAAAACGGCCAGATTCACCCGACAGTAATTTTCCCACGTGCAACTATATCAACAAGTTTTGTGGTATTAGTGGAAAATTTATTGATTAATGAACATGCTATGGAATCAACGAATGGTAGAATTTGTCGACCAAAATCAAACAACTCCGCCCACCTAGAAGCATGTTACAACAGTGAAAAATGATAAAAATAGATAAAAATTTTGAAGACAAAAAAAAATTGCACAAGAAAAGAATTTTTGGCAACAGATTCTGGAGAGGCTGATAAAAATTACTCTAAAATTAACCAAAAATTCCTCATCCTTCTGAGGACACCGCAAAAATATCAACAAAACTTACAATGGAAACTTTCTGTCAGATGAGAAACTGTTGAGTTTACCTTCAGGAGTGACTACATACCTAAGACCCCAAATACAGAACGAACTAATTCAGTGCTTCGGTAAACATTTAAGGCAGGAACTATCAAGTGACATTAATGAACCCCCTTTTTCTCTCTTATTGCCGACACTACGCAAGACATCTCAAAAAAGGACCAGCTTAGCATTATACAGTCGAACTTCGATAACTCGATTTCCAATAAGTCGAATAATCCGCTAACTCGAACTTTTAATCAAGTCCCGAATCATTTCTATACTTTTCTTTAAAAAACTGTCTCGATAACTCGAAGTGAACATCTTCTAAGTCGAAGTTTTTGCGATAGATTTCCCCGGGGAAAAAAACGATTCAGTTCAAAAGTTCGAATGCCAGTCCACTCATGTCTTCCTTCTGTTAATTGCAATGTCATCCACTTATGTCACACATTCTTGGAATACGCTTCACCCCCTCCCCTCCATTGTCCGAGAGGATAAACAGAGATAAGAGATTGTGGAGGGAAGGGGGAAGGGGAGGTTGTAGTGGACTGAACAAAGATTATCACTGTCTTGGGGGTGGGTTCACTTTGGAGATTGTAGGGGGGGAGAGAGCACCTGTTTTGTGAGGTTGGGTAGGTTTACATCTGTTTTGTGAAAATTGGGTCCTCCCCGGCAGCGTGTAAAAAGAGTTGCACATTCCTGATAAGAATTCCCAGCTGGCTGCTCTTCTTTCTTTGACTCCGTGACGTTGCAGTTGCGTTCTTTGAATTGCGCTTGTTGAATTAATCAGCATTTTGTATCCGGAATGTCTAAAATGGAAATTGATCACGCTTACTTTAGATCAAAAAGCAAAGCTTATTTTGGAGATTGAAAAAAATCCTCAGTTGAAAAAGAAAGATGTGGCTTCTAAGTACGGCATACCTCCAAACACTTTATCTGCGATTTTGAAAGATATTGTCCGCGATTAAGTTGCTCTTCCTGCCGGCCAACACAACGGCAAAACTTCAGCCTGCAGATCAAAGAATCATCAAGTGCCTGAAGCATGCCTATCGAAAACGCTTAGTGCGCCAATCCATCGAGGAAGTGGAGAATAGCATAGAGCACAAAATCAATGTGCTAGATGCCATGCGCCTCATTTCGCGCTCCTGGGAGAGTGATGTTTCTCAAACGGTGATCGAGAACTGTTTCATGAACTGTGGTTTCTTCAGTTCAAATGACAATGTAGCGAAAGACTACAACTGCGATCCCTTAGAAGGCATGGGTGATATGGACTGGGAAAAAGATTTCATGTGCATCGATGACAACAATGAAGGCATGCGTGATATGGACTGGGAAAAAGATTTTATTTGCATCGATGACAACATTGCAACGTCAGAACCCTTGTCTGACGAAGCAATAATTAATGCTATTTGCGGAGAGCCCGAAGTAGATGAGGACGAAGAGGAAGCTGAAATCCCCCCACCTCCAACAAGTAAGCAAGCACAGGACGCTGTTCACATCTTACAACAATACCTGGAGACCACCGAAGGTACAGACAACACCCTATTTAACTGTGCTCAAAAATTAGGTGACTTTGTGAATGCCAACAACTTTAAAAAATGCAAACAACAAAAATTAACAGCTTTTTTCAAATGAGATTTACATGGTAGGTATACTAATATATAAGAGGCCAAATATTGTGACTTTTAATAAACCTTTTCACCCCATTCTTCTCTTGTTGTTTACATAGGCTATCAAAAAATTGAAACGCGTACAACTGTAGTATTATGGCACATATCAAACCACTTAAACCATGTCGAACATCAACTGCCGAGGAATGGGAGGAAACTTCGATAACTCGAACTTCGGATAAGTCGAATATTTTAGGGGGTCCCCTGGGACTTCGAGCTATCGAAGTTCGACTGTATGTAGATATGTCAACATCTCCTGTGACATAAATTGTTTTAAGTGCGTAAATCTAACTGTAACCGATTGTGACTGTAACTGTGTTCTGATATCTTGTGTTTTTCGTTCTAAGTTGTATGTTGTTGTGCTCAGTGTTTTCGTAACTTGTACGATGTTCTTAATGTAATAAAAGTAATTAATAATGCTCAATTTGAAGCGTTTACTTGAAATGTGACATGGTGGCAGCGGTGGGATTCGAACCCACGCCTCATTGAGACTGGTGGCTAACGGTGCAGTCAAAATGAATCTGAAAGCTCCCAGTTGTATGAAATTACAAGGAAATTTGGCCGAAAATTGGTCAAAGTTTAAGCAGCGTTTTACATTGTATTTGGAAGCATCGGAAAAGACAGGTAAATCCGATAAGTTAAAAGTTGCTTTGTTATTGAATTGTATGGGAGATGAATGTATCGATATATTTAATAGCTTTAAATTAGTTGCTGCAGATGCTGAGAAATACGATACAGTTATCCAACGGTTTGATAATTATTTTGAACCACAGAAAAATACTGTAATTGCACGCTACAAATTTTTTAACTGTGTACAACAATCAACTGAAACTGTTGATTCTTTTGTAACTAACTTAAAAAATCTCGCTAAGGACTGTTCTTTTGAAAATCAGGAAGATAGTTTGATAAGAGATTTATTGATAATTGGTATAAGGGATTGTTCCGTGAAAGAAAAATTACTTATGGATTCAGATTTGAAATTAGAAAAAGCAGTGGAATACTGTAAGGCAAAGGAATCAAGTGAAATTCAAGTAAAATACATGAAGGAAGGGTCTGATAGGAAATCGGAAGTAGTGGAAGTTATCAAAACTGCAAGAAATAATACTGACGTTGGGCATAATAGAAATTACAAAAACGAAACTAAATTAAAGGAACAGGATTATTTCAAGAATAACTGTTGCTCAAGGTGCCAAACAAAACATGCTTTTGGAAAGTGTCCAGCCTAGGGGAAAAGGTGTAATAAGTGCAAAAAATGAAATCATTTTGCGATTGCATGCAAAAATAAAAAAGTTAATGAAATAGAACATAATTCCTCTGTTGTGTCGACAAATAATACTGATTCTTTTGTGTTGGAATCTGTGAGTGAAGTAAATACTTCAAAGTTTGAATGGGGAGAAAATATTGTTATAAATAATTGTCAAATACCATTCAAAATTGATACCGGAGCTGAAGTTAATATAATTCCTGTTAATTTATTAAAGAAAATAGATGAAAGCTCAAAAGTAAACAAAACAAACAAAAGTTTGAAATCATATACAGGGCACAATCTGAAAGTGTTAGGAACTTGTAATTTGTGCTGTGAATTCAAAAATAAATTACATGTATTTGATTTTTATGTTGTAGATCAAGATTCAAATGCTATTTTAGGGCTGAAGGCATGTGAACAGTTTGGTTTAATTGATAGAAATATTGCTAAAAATGTAGATACAATTAATAATCTCGATATTGTTCAAGAGTATGAAAATGTTTTCTTTGGTAAACTTGGCAAACTGTCTTATGTATATGATATTAAGTTAAAAGAAAATGCTCAGCCTAAGATTGCTTCTCCTAGAGTTATACCTGCATCTTTAAGGGATAAAGTCAAAACTGAACTTGACAGAATGGTTAAAGCAGGAGTTCTTGAAGAAGTAACTGAACCTACAGATTGGGTACATCCGATTGTCATTGTTCAAAAACACAAGATATCGGAACACAGTTACAGTTACAATCGGTTACAGTTAGATTTACGCACTTAAAACAATTTATGTCACATCTCCCCTTTTTAACAAGTTTCATATATACACTATTTATAAGTCAAGTCTTTTTATGGGTTTAACAACTCTCCCGGATCGTGTGGTCATAATGGGCTTGTTGACAGCATCCGGATCGGGATCAGGTGCCAGTCACACGATATGGCAGAAAAGTTCACTTCCCCGATCGATATCGTTGTCACTGGAGGGGGAGTATGCAGCGGTAGGCTGCTCAACTCGATCAACGGGAAGAGTGAAGTGAAGTCACGTTTGTTGATGTGGATTTACGGTTGCACTTGCTCGCTTGCACGCTTTTGCACTCGCTCGCTCGTACGCGACTGCACCAAATGTTTTCCGATAGTTAACTTGTTTTATAAGTTATGGTATTTCTAGTTATGTGTAACTTGTTTCTAGTCATGTTTATTGTTGAATTAAAGTTTTTGTTACTTAACCTCAAGTGTGTTGCTAGTCACCCGCTAAAGCATTATGCATATGCATAAGGGCATAATTTTAAAACCAAATTAAAAGAAAAACCCTTTCAAAGCTGATATTTTGAAAATTGAAGAAAAATTGATTATTCAAAAGAAGTATAGGAAAACAAAATTGCATCTTACTTAAGAAAAAAATCCTTCCAAAACATTTGAAGGGAGAAAACCATTAGTTAATGTCCTCAAATTTTAGTTTAGCACAAAGGAAAGATCAGACTGACAAAGCTTTCAATCTTTTGCATATTTTCAACCACTATTTTGAAATTTTTTGCTTCATAGATTAACTGCTGAAAACATAAAAATATTTTTGTCTCAGGTAACTATGCTTTCTATGCCTAAAATTTTACTAGAATCACTGCAGAAAGTTAAGTGCTTACAATGAAATTTCAAGGTATTTGTTTGAAGCGCAATACATATACACTTAATTGCTATCTATCCAGTTTAGCTAGTACTTCTGATAAACTAGTAAACAGTTTTAAGGGCTGAAATCCAAATTTTTAAGTGCAGGGGAGAGCCCCTCCAAGCTTTATACATAGTTTTACATATTTTCAAAAGGGAGACATAATGGCAAAATAATTTGATTTTTTCGGGCCTTTTTTGTATTCTTTGATTGTAAAAGTTTTTACAAGAATAAGTTCTACTTCTACTAGAAAGGTAGAATTTCCTCCTTGAGGGAGGGGTTATAACATTTCTTACAAACATATTTGTTACCATACTAGGATTGGCAATATGGTTTTAACCAAAGAGTGTATAATAAAGTTTGTTTAAGCAGAAATTTTTCTCTTACATGGATTGGAGTTCACCAACCTGTCTATATCTGTCAGGGATCTGAAAAATTCGGGATATAATCCTCTAATCCAGCCATCCCCTCCCCCTGAATTTCAAGTCCCTATTTAAGCACAAATGAAAAATTCAGGAAATTGTGATTAAGATTTAAAATTTTTAATTTTTATACATATATATATAGTTAGACCTTGATATAAGACCACCCCTCGGGACTTAACGAAAATAACCTTATAACTGATTCATACATACTTGATATTCAATGAGCCCTGACTTTAGAAAAGTTTCCTTATATGCAGGCGACCTTATATCGGAGGTCTGACTCTGTATATATATATATATACATATGAAATGTAATAGGCTGTCAGTTTGCATGCACATAATGCTCCTAATCAAGTAGCATGCAAGAATGAAAACAAAGCAAAACAAAAAGAAAAAAAATTCAAATGTTAAATAAAACTATAATCTTTTGTTTTTACTTTAAATTTAAACTTTATTACAAGTACTTTATCACGCATATTCTTTATTTCTTTTACTATTGATGTTTCAATCATTGTAGAATTAATTTTCATATTATTCTTATCTTTAGATTTCAGTGATTTTAATCACTGGTTACCTTCAGTTAAACAGATATGAAAAGGTATTTTTGTAAATTTTTAATTTTTCAGATTAATTTCTTTAACTGATACTAATTTTTACTTCGGCTTTGTTTCTTTTCATTTTTTACCTTCTCTTCTTATTTTCTTGAGCTTTTTCAAGAGTTTAACCCCCCCCCCCCTTAAGTTTTCCCCTGAGCTTCTTTTGCAACTACATATAAAGAATGCTTAGGTTCAAGGAAAAATACCTGAACTTTTTAAGAGTAAAAAAGGGAGGAAGCTTGTCGCTTTCATTACTTTTAATGAACAGTGATATATACTGTAATAAAAAATAATAATTTCACGTCATTTTAAAGCACAAATGAGCGTTAAAATGCAGACATATGTTTCGGGATTGCTTGGAATCCCTTTTTCAATGTGACAGGGAGCTTCTAGATGCAAAACATCTAAATATATAGTTCTTACTTCTTAATATAATCCTAAAAACTTCATCTTTTATAATAGCGGGTGCTAAGTTCAAATATCTTTTTCCCGTAATTTTGAAAAAAAAAAAAAAGACTTTTGCTCTTTAAAATTGATAAAGTGTTTTGAAATCAATTAAGATTGCAGTTGCTGCTTACTATGGAAAAGAATTTAATGGAATGTACTTAGCAAATGCCCAAATCCATACAATGAGAACTGATTTTAAGATTTAACATTCTTATTAATCAAGATGTGTGCTAGATGAATCTTTTTGCTAGGCATGAATTTAAAATAACTATTTTTACTTTAAATGACTTATTCATGCACTGCGATGAATATGCTTTAAATAAAAATGATCATTAATTTTATGATGAAACAGCAACTTGTGTGTTCTGATTTTTCAAATGGAATTTTAAAAATGTTATCAGTTTTAGTCCTTATTTATTTATATAATTTTTTTATTTATTATTTTAAAATTTTTGTACGGTGGAGATATGTGTAAATTACAAAAATTTAAATAATTGACACAAATAAAAATAAACCTGAATTCAGCATTTTTCAACTTTCTGACAATTGAGAACTCGCACTCCTAAGCAAAGAATGTCGTTTAAAAAATTTCAAATCAAGATTTTACTGAAAATAAAAGCGATTTTTTTTAAAATTTTCCCTTTAATAAATCTTAATAGGCATCAATTGTGAAAAAATTTCAATTCTAACAGTGGAAGCAAAAAGATCGCATTTTTTAAAAATGAAGGTATCAAAACATAGGGGGAAAATAAAAGAATTTCTAGAAAGGATGACATTAATAGGGATGATCAATACTAATAAAATCAGCATTATGGTAGGCAATTTGAAGCAAATTAAAAACAAGGAAAATAAAATCGCCAATTTTCGAAATTTTGAAAATACCGAATTTTTGGTGTTAAGATCCAAAAAATACAGAAATTCCGGTGCATAACCGGAACACAATCACCTCTGAATTAAGAATGGGGCATTCTCAATGTATATATTGTACCCAAACCAAGTCTATATATTGAATGTTCAATGTAAGCACTGCATCCAATTCAAACCTGCTTAAAGCCATGTTACTTCGCAGCTGTGCTTAGCTGCGAGTATTCCCAATGTTATCAGACACCATTAGCTGTGGTCTTTTAGCTGTCTACTTTTCAAAGCCATCCAATTTAATGCTTTAATATTTGAAAAATCTTTATAACTTGTAAGTAGCTGTTTAAAACAAATGACTAAATAAAGAATTAAGAGTTTATTCAGTAAAAATTTAATAAGAATTAGTAATAACAAAAATACATTAAATAAAAAGTAAACAAAATTAGTTTATTAATTATTAAAATAAAAAATAAAATACGCTACTCTAAGGTAGAACATGTTAAAATAACTTCCAAACATTAAAAAAATTGAAATATTTAAGAGATGCAAAAGGATTGAAATCGCAATCACGGGAAGCCATTTTCGGCGAATTGACAGCCGCTCATCCAAAAACGTTTAGGATTGGTTATCCAGTTGACCTTGGAGAAAGGAATCATACGATGCGAGTTGCAATTGCCGCGAAAACAACATTCAGGACAATTTAAAAAGGAGTGCGATCAGGAGAAAAGGAAAAAAAGGAGCATGCTTTAAAAAATAGGATTTAAACGAGGGAAAAAAGGAGCATGTTTCAAAAAAAAAAAAGGAAAAAGGAGGGCTGCGACCCCTGCATGGATTGACCCAACATTGAGTAGTATAAAATCAAATCAGGCGTCCAATACTTATTTGGCTGGAAAACTATTTGCATTTCCTGCATTTGAAATTTTTTTTAATGCATACTTATAACGTGCCAAATTTCTTTTTAAAAGTATTAGATGAATTAAAATTAAATCTTGCATTTATTTAGTGCTTAAAATTCTTAGGCAACGTGATTTTTTTAAACTTAATAATAATGAAAAAGGTCATGAGAAGGAAACATCTTGAAATTTTGAGCTTTCTAAAAACGATTACACAACAATATTTATTTGATTCTTTAAACTTCGCCAATATTCGCATTGAATCATAGAGATGAGATAGTACTATTTCACCTCTATGCATTGAATAGCTCATAGCTCAGAAACAGAGCTAACATTTTAAGGATAGTCATTATTTCAGCATACTGATTTTCAATAAATTACAACCATTCTGTACTTCTTTACAGTAAGATAATCTTAGCAGTAAAAAACGTGCTTGCTTCAGAATCTTGTGGCAAGAAGTATTTTAAATCTTGGCCTTAATGCATGATTTTCTCACATTTTAAAAATCTTAATAAACAAAATCTTTAAGAAATATCCTTCATAGCAAAGTTTATTTTTAACCTTCGATAATCTTTTTACATGCGCACTTATTACTAATGCAAAACTCGCATTTTATGAGGCAAGTCTTAATTTCAGAAATATAGATTTTTTTTAAATTCAAACGACAAAATAAATTTTTCCTTTCTTCGAGTTTTTTAATAAATTATTTCACTGCAATTCATTATTTTAATGCAAAGAAATTTAAAAAAAAAATAATCTTAGCACTTAATTTTTCGCTACAAATGTATTATCCTTTTTGTGATTACAATCGATAAACCAAACTCTCTACATAGGTTTACTTTACCAAGGTGCCTGGGAATTGAATTTTACTTTTTGTGGCCTGCAGCGCTTGTTATTATTATCACCTTTTTCGATAGAAACGAAGGGGGGGGGGGGGGGAAGTAGCGCACAGAAGATGTCGGGGCTCAGAGGTATACACATGAACACAGTGGACTGTATAAGTAAACACACGCTCTTCTGTAACAATCACAACACCATCTATTAAACTTGGAATCGAAAAACAAAAATCGTACTTGCGTACGTCCGCACACTTTTGATCCTACCCGAACACTAAAACTTTCACTACTGGAGGGCGCTATGCGCGCAGGCGTGAACAGAAGAATCAGAAAACCGTACGGTTGCTCTCAGGGTCCTGAAAAGTTTGGCGAACACTGGCATCGACATTCGCCGTAACGAAACGCAATCTGTCAACTTATGCCTGTAAGATCGCTTCATTGCAGCAGTAGTGCTGCTGCAAAGAAAACCGTTCTACAGTATTTGATCACTTCGTGTAATTTTAAGGGACGAATGAATGAAATGACGAGACAAATGAATTTCAAAATTTTTATGAAGATACATATGTGCATAAAATATCTTGTTGAGTTTTTCATATTCCATTTATATGAGGACTTTTGAAAAATAAACAGAACATTACTAAATCTGGTAATTTTTTTAAAAAGCCGTTTTATATATTTTTCTGCTTTGATTTTGACTTCTCAATACTGGATTTGGAATGGATTGAAAAAAAAAAAAATACTTTCCATAAAAATGATTATTTTTTTATTATTTGTTGTTTATTTAATTTTACATGAATATCATTAATTAAATATAAATGCTTGGAAAAAATCATATTTACGTTACTTATTTCAGTTATTTATTGTGAAAAAGATATGAAATCAAACATTTTCTCCATTCTAAAACTTCATTGCCAAATACATATTTTTTGTTTAATTGATTTTGTAAGGCTTGTTTAAATTTGTTTACGTGTAGGATTTTTTTTTTTTTTTGCTTTTGTTATTGATAATTGCTCAAAAAAAAAAAAAAGCAATAATGCCGAATGATACACTATCATAGGCGCACTGTAGAGAGCGTTTCATGTTCATTGGGTACTTATTTATGGGAGAACGAAACTAGTTGGCTCCACAACTTATTACTATCTTTTTTTTTTTTGCACTTGATAAATTGAAGTGAATTTGCTCGCTAATCGGTTTTTCCGGGTAGTCTCCAGCACGAACATTAGCAATATTATGTCATCTTATATATAAGCGGCTTATTCTGTCTGTCTGTCTGCTATAGAATCCCCGGTCGTTTTACCGATCGGGATCACAGTCGGCACGGTTAATGTTTATGACCCGAAAAACTCATCGCTGCAAAAATGAAAGTTGTGACTCAATTAGTTTTTTTTAATTAATCTTTTTTTAAATTTTCAATGATTTTTTTGACCCGTTTTATTTTATTTTCGCATTGTTGCCCTCATTTCCAACCATATAATTACAGTTGCCGTGTGAACAAACAAATCAATGCAGTTGCATTGTTGTGTAAAATGTAACAAATATGCTGATAATAATCGAAACGTTTATCAAGCATATTGAGGGAGGCTTCGCTGTATTTGCAATCTCCGTCAAAATTTAATGTATACGCGAATTAAATTAAATCCTTTACTTCTTTTAAATTTATTTATTAATCGTCTGCGCTTTGGTAAAATCCTAGGACAGCCCACCCCGTTTCAAAACCGCCAATTTGGTTTCCACCTCGTAGAACGATAAAACAGGGTTACGATCAAATCAGGATTACCAAGATGGTGTACTCATCGCCAACCGCGCCAAGGGCTCCTCTAATAAGATCCAGCCATAAATCTATAGTAGTGGGGGGCAGTAAGCAAAGGGGCGTCCTCGCCGCCTGACCTTTGTAATTCAGTTTGAATTAGCAGACACCTTTGCACAAATCATTTTAATTACAATTTATAATATCTAAAACAGCGGTCGTTTCGTATGAGCCCCACGCTTACCTGTTAAATAGATTGAAATTCTACCAAACCGCTATTATAAGAATGTTTATGTTTGAAATTAAGCGCCAACTCTTTTTCTCAGTAACCGATGTAGACCAAAAATTAGTTACTTGTTAATTACACTGTGCAACACGAAAAATGTCCTTTGGATGAAAATGTCTGTTTCTTATGTATTTTTGGCTGAGAATTACGAATCTGTAATTATTTTTTGCCTATCACGTACCATTTTCCCGAAATTCCACATTTTAGCTTTTTACGCATTTTCTGGGTAAATGCATATTTTCGAAATTTATCGACTTAATTTATTATAAATTATATCTTTCTCATTGACAGGGAAATCGTTGCCATTCTAGAGACCTTTTTAATGAACTTGGGTTACTTTAGCGACATGGCAAAACTAAAGTGAGGCAAAACTAGAAGAAAGGATTTTTACTGGCCCACAACTTAAGGAAGTTCTTTCATGATAAAAAATATGAAAACAAACAGTGAGAAAGAAAAATCTGCCTGGATGGCCTTTAAATCGGTGTGCTCTCGTTTCCTTGGAAATGAGAAAGCTGAAAATTACGAAAATCTTGTTAGTGACATGATAAAATGCTTTTGTATTATTAGGTTGCTATATTTCATTAAAACTACACTTTTTGGACTCCCATGTGGACTTCTTTCCTCAAAACTTAGACGTAATTAATGATAAGAATGTGAAAAGGTCTCATCAGGATATCTGTGTTTTAAAAGCGTTTCAGCGGTCGATAGAATGGAAGTATACGAATTGAATATTGCTAATCTATTATCAGGGCACACCAACAGATGCCCACAAGATAAAACGGCCAAAAAAATCTTTTTTGTGTTTGTGTTTTCAATAAGTAAGCCGCAGTTACACTCTTCTATAACCAAATTGTATAAATATGAGAAGTGGGTCTCAAGCAAAAATGGTACGTGATGGACCATTTTGGTTTGGATATTTGAATTAAGCACCTTTTGTTTATATAGAATCACATAGTTTCATCTAAAGGACAAAAAAAAAGTTCAAATTTGTTGCACAGTGTTATTAAAAAGGCTATGAAGTTAGTGATAGTTCGTCATTCCGGACAAATGTGCATGAAAAAATTGTTTTATTGGAGAGTTCCATAGTAACGAACGTTACATACATACACAAAAAGAAATGTAAAAGAGATACAAAATACACACTAATTTTTCGATCAAAATTAGTTTTTTTCCTAATAAAACTAAAGCTGAAGATAAACTACTTCTTTGAAATTTTATATTTCGTTTTTTGAGGTTGGAAAAGTAAAATTTTTTGACTAACGGGTGTTACATAAAATATAACACCATTTAAACTATATTGTCACTAGTTGTAGAAGTCTGTGAGCTTATTAAGTACATTTCTTTAAGTAATTTAAAAATAACATTACAACACATGCAGGATATTTATCAGATCCTTCGAATACAAATTCAGTCATATTTTTCCGTAATAAAAAATCAAATATGTCGTGTAATACGTTACTGGATGTAACGGATATTACGTTAAACGACAGCCATGGTATTTCTACACTGAATGTTAAATCAATAGATGAACATAAGTATCTTTATAACTTGTAAAACCATAATGGAATCACAAAAGTCACATTAAATGCGTTTTAAGGTTCAAAAATTCACCTAATAATTATAAATGATAATTGTAGTTTATAAACAAGAATCACTTTGACAGAGAACTGTAAGCACTAAACTAGGGAAAGATGTAATTTTGATTTATACAAAAAATTATACACATATTATCCCTTTACAAAAAAATAGAAATATCTGCATAAAAACTGATGTATTTCATCTAAAGGAAATGCGTCGACAGGGTGGCGTAGTGGTAAGACGCAGGTCTCGTATGCCCAAGATCGCAGGTTCAAACCTGGCCCCAGTCGGTGGATTTTCAAGATGCAGAAAATCGTCTGCGCCCATGTCGTATGATTATGCGGCATGTTAAAGATCCCTTAAATATCCGTTTGGCATGGATACTCTCGGCTAAACTAAATTGCATCAACGAGAGCTCAGGTGCTACCATCTAGAGGAAACTAGCGTCAGAAAAAATTGCGGCAATGGTACCACACTTATTGTGGTGCCGCTGAAAGTGGAGTGCTTGACAGTGAATATCTTTATTTTAAACATAATTTTTAAATTTCAATGTCTTTTAACGAGATTTTTAATTGGTATTGTTAAATACACTAACAACTACATGTGTTCAAGGTGACCCCCATTAGCAGCTAAACATCGTCGATGCCGCTCAACAGCTGATAGAACTGCGGATTTCAATGTTTCTGGCGTAATGGCTGCACACGCGGTCACGATGGTTTATCGTAGCAACTTCAGAGTAGGTGGTTTATGTCGATAAACTACGCTTTTCAAGGTCCCCCACAGGTAAAAGCCCGTAGGTGTAAGGTCTGGTGACCGCTGTGGGAACTCAGTAATTTGTAACGAACTGGCATCTGCTAATGCTTGAATGCAGGCAACACAGGCTATCTGTTGACTAACCATTGAACTGCAGTACCAAACCAGATTCATAGCTGCATGTCATTTTGTTCCGAGTAGGTCCACTGTCAGAGAGTGTATACATTTTTTTGGACTCCTCTGATAATACTTAAAGAAATGCCTAAATTCTCCTATTGATAAAATTCTTAGCAGTTTAGCTTCGTGATTTTAAGTTTTACACTTGTTAACACTGAAAATACTCTGGTTAAACCATATTAAGGAAAATATCGATATTTGGATAACTTTTATTAGAGCGTTAGAAAAAAAATAGCGTAATTTATTTGGTGTTGTCATTTAATGTGCTTTCGTGCATGCCAAGTATTCTGAAATTTCGGCTGTTAAACCACCTGTCCTTTATCTATAACGTTGAAGTAATACAAGTAATGATGTTTCAATTTCTTTTTTACAGCTTTACCGTGAAGCAGTAATACAGTGTGCAGCAGTCGATATCTCCGGGATTTTTCAAGAAAAATGTTTGAAAAGTTCAGTAAAATTTCTTCCAGATATCTATGAAACAACCTCAAAATCTCAATAAAATATATTTATTCTCTATGCGTCAAAAAAAGTTCATGAAAATTGCTCTTAATACGCCGTTTTACACGTATTTCCCCCATTAAATGAATTTGCATTGTTGAAAGCCTGGCTTAAATGTCTTAGTGTGGTAACATTTAATGAAAATCATATAGTGAATGTTCATGTTGTGGTCTTGCCAGGCCCTTATTTACCATTAGGCCCGTGAGGCACGGGCCTAGGGCCCCCACTTTGAGGGGGCCCCCTAATTTTGGTCATTATTAATTTTTTTTTTGTAATTTAAAATTTTTTAGAAAAATATTTAAAAATAACATCTTTAAAAAACAAACTGTTAGTGTTCTGTTGCTTCACAGAAAATTTGTATTATTAAATTATTTTAAAACCACAAGGAATTTTCACGTTGGGGCCCCCCAAATTTTGGTCTGACAATTTGAAATCTGAAAAACAAAATCAAATTTGCACTTTGGGAACCCCCAGATTTTATTCAAATATTTCGTAATTTAAAAACAAAATCATTTTGCACGTTCGGGGCTCCCAAATGTTAGTCTGACTCTTTGACATTTGAAAAACAAATTAGTTTCTGCGCTTTGGGGGCCTCCACATTTTGGTGTGACTGGCAAGTTTTACAAACACATAGTGAATGTTATGTTTTTTGTTGCGTGACGGGCCCCCAAACATGAGTTGTGCCTACAGTGATTCAAAATGTAAATCGGGCCCTGGGTCTTGCTACTAAAAGTAGTAAATACTGGACAAGAAGTAGAATGGAGTTACCACATTTTAACCATTTTTCTTTAAAGAAGGTTGGTCCCTGATTTCTAAAGTTGTTAATCTATACATGTATATATTTCATACTAATTCCTCTATTTTCTACGATTAACGATTTCTTAAATATATATACAGGGTGCGGAAACAGAACTTCCTTTTTTAACCTACAGTGATTCAAAATGTAAATCGGGCCCTGGGTCTTGCTACTAAAAGTAGTAAATACTGGACAAGAAGTAGAATGGAGTTACCACATTTTAACCATTTTTCTTTAAAGAAGGTTGGTCCCTGATTTCTAAAGTTGTTATCTATACATGTATATATTTCATACTAATTCCTCTATTTTCTACGATTAACGATTTCTTAAATATATATACAGGGTGCGGAAACAGAACTTCCTTTTTTAACCTACAGTGATTCAAAATGTAAATCGGGCCCTGGGTCTTGCTACTAAAAGTAGTAAATACTGGACAAGAAGTAGAATGGAGTTACCACATTTTAACCATTTTTCTTTAAAGAAGGTTAGTCCCTGATTTCTAAAGTTGTTAATCTATACATGTATATATTTCATACTAATTCCTCTATTTTCTACGATTAACGATTTCTTAAATATATATACAGGGTGCGGAAACAGAACTTCCTTTTTTAACCTACAGTGATTCAAAATGTAAATCGGGCCCTGGGTCTTGCTACTAAAAGTAGTAAATACTGGACAAGAAGTAGAATGGAGTTACCACATTTTAACCATTTTTCTTTAAAGAAGGTTGGTCCCTGATTTCTAAAGTTGTTAATCTATACATGTATATATTTCATACTAATTCCTCTATTTTCTACGATTAACGATTTCTTAAATATATATACAGGGTGCGGAAACAGAACTTCCTTTTTTAAAATGCGCGCCTATCAGGCCATAAATGTTGATGTGGGACGTGCGTGAATTCCAGAGGGATTGTTGTAAAGTTTTGTTCACAATTTCGGTCAGTCACCATCATGTCTGGAAACCGAGGAGAGTGTTTTTCATCGAAACCTACTTTTCGAACGGATGTTCAGTGATTTGGGTGACCAGCCCGATCCCCGCATTTGAAACCCTTATGATTTTTTCCTGTTGGGTATTTTGAAATCTCACTCTTATGCCAACCGTCCAAGGACCATAAAACACTTGAAATCCAACATACGGGCTGAAATTGCTAACATCCCCGCTGCTATGCTTGTAAGGATTGTGACAATTGCCAGAAATCGGCTCTCAGTGTATGGGGAATGGGGGGCGTTACCTATCTTATTTGATTTTTCACAGCTGCGTAACACAAAACTTTAGATGTATATCTACATTAGTTAACAAAAATTAAAAATTTGATTCATGAAACAGTTTTCATTGCGCTTTGAGAAAAGGAAGTTACGTTGCCGCACCCTGTAGTTTCTACATTCTGAATCGAAATAGTAAACGTTAAAGAATTCAAACTTTGAATTTTGAAGGTTGTGTCGAGCTAGTAGCGAAATTAGAAACTGTGCAATGTTGCAATCGCCGAATAAAGACGTTAGCATGAAAAGGCGATCTGAGTAGGCGATCTGAAAACTGATCCGGGGTGTGATAGGATTTGAAATTCCCAGTTATGAGAAACGTTGCACTAACTATCGCGGAAATGTTTTTGCATACATCTTTATTTGTGTAAGTGCTCTAAAATTTGTGTGTGCGGTGGTCAATCGTGTTTCCAAAAAAAAACGGGCAGCACGAGGCAAGATGGGGGGGGGGGGGGGGAGATGGACTAGAAAGGAAAGTAAATAAGGTTTCAACTGTATATTGTCTACTATTTTGTTTTTTGATGCGAATGTAGCGGACCGTCCTCTCAAAATGGCAACCCTATTTGTCTCTCTGCAAACAGAGGTTGGCACGAGCGGATAGGGGAGTTTTCATTAAAATAATTATATATATGGATTTGTGAGATGAACGAATGTTATGCCGTGCTAAGCACAAAAGTCGTTGACGAAATTGATTTTTCCTCTTCAGATGGTTCTTTGTCACTTATTTTCCCCCAAATACTATGTTTTTTGGTAATACGTAAATGGGAAATTATTTTTTAAATTTCTGAAAAAGTGGTATTTGAACC
This sequence comes from Octonoba sinensis, assembly GCA_038502835.1. Classification (NCBI taxonomy): domain Eukaryota; kingdom Metazoa; phylum Arthropoda; class Arachnida; order Araneae; family Uloboridae; genus Octonoba; species Octonoba sinensis. Next base: position 54,910,537 of record CM076600.1, read on the forward strand.
TAGTACATGGCAGGGCAAAACTTTAATCGTCAATATCTCATTTTGAGCTCTTATGCAGATGCAATATTTTTGCTTGGTAGTCTTGAGCGTAATTTTTTACAACAATATAAATTTAGGGCATTGTTATGAAATATGAAATTCATGCATTGTGACGTCACACTACAACAAGCAAAAAATGTCTTAAACTTAGCAGATGTGATTTCTTTGTTGTAACAATGGAAGCTTTACAACAGAGCGAACGCGATTCGGTATTTTCACTTTTTCAGTTGATGTCAATCCAGTAGGAACTAATCCCAACAAAACATTAATTTAAAAAAAAGGGCCAAGTTCGATAGATCAAAAAGGGCCTTCGGAGTAGTCGGTGTCAGCGATAAAAGAATTGATATCTAATGGGTGCCAAGTTCCATAGCAGATCCTTTGATCATGGCTGTAAGAGCGTACAATGTCCCTTAATTTATTTAAAAACACTTTTTTAACGGATTCCTAACTTGGAAGTGTTAATTAAGGTAAATTACATTCAAAAAATTTAACTCATTCAAAAAGCAATTTTTAATAGTTAGTACAATCATGTGGCAAGCTATTATAGTGAATTTCTAATTGTCTTCTTATCGTCTTCTTGAACGTAACTTATCTTAATTAAAACTTGCCAAGTTAGGAATCCGTTAAAAAAGTGTTTTTAAATAAATTAAGGGACATTGTACGCTCTTACAGCCATGATCAAAGGATCTGCTATGGAACTTGGCACCCATTAGAGATCAATTTTTTTATCGCTGACACCGACTACTCCGAAGGCCGTTTTTGATCTATCGAACTTGGCCCTTTTTTCACATTTATGTTTTGTTGGGATATCATTAATTTTTGAAAAGCTAAAATGTGTGTTTTTATATTGACGATAAGTTATACTAAATTAAGCCAAGCTGAATTGTCGCTATTAATTATTTAAGATTTTTTTCGTCTGTTTACATTTCTCCGTAATAAGTCCGTAAACCTATCTTTACTTAATTAATCATTTATTTAAAACGTTGAAAAGTTCTGTATAACTACGACACTGGATTCTTTGTATTCAGCTTGAGTTAAGCCTTAAGGCGAAAAATTAAAGCAGAAAGTGAATTTTAATGCATCAATTATTTACCTTCAAGCGCGAGAGAGTATCGTTTACTTTAAACGGCAGAAAAATATGGCTGCTGTTTGAAGTCGTTAGGTATGATGCTACTTATGAGTACGCTAGTAACTTCGAAGATAATGTAATTTTTTGAAGTTTCGGATTTTTTCCTTTATATATGCCAAATTATCTACCTTGATACCAAGTTTCAAGTTTCTAAGTCTCCTAGAAGTAGGTTAGGTTTTTGATGAGTGAGTGAATGAGTGAGTGAGTGAGTGAGTGATAAAAATGACACTTTTCAAAGCTTAATAATTCCATAACCATAAGAGGTACATCAATAAAATTTGATATTCTAGGGGTTAAGGGGATCGCTAGTAGACGTACAAAATTTCAAGTATGTAGGTCTAATAGTTTTTGGGTAATGGTGGGGTCAAAAGTAGCTCGAAATGGTTCGGGTAAATATACACATTGGCCGGTGTCGCAGTATTTTAATTTGGCTGACTCTCTGAACTTGGCGGACACACTGCCGTGTGTCTAGATTCGTCCGACTCCTCTAATTTATTTTAGGATAGTCATTGAAAAAAAAACCTGTATCAAAAGTAAGTAAACGTTTACTTTTACCTCTCCTCTACTAACAGAGAACTTCGGTTTCAAAATATTTTAGCATTAATTCATTTTTCTCACTTTTGGCCTTATTCAGAGTCGAGTTCTGAGAAGTCGGGGACAAAACGGGTGGAGAAAACTAGATTAAGTACAAAACGACCGAATATGAATATGATGGCAGATTTCATATTAATGCAGGATGGCCACATCCCTTTCCCACCTGGTTGTAAAAAGATTTCTTTTCCCCCGTACACCATGAAACGTATATTCGGAATTTCAGTGACATATGGCTATGAGGACGAGCTTTGCGTAGGTCTTAAATGGGTAATTCTGTTTATGAAGTTTTTTACAAACATACAAAATGGTGGCACAGCTAGAAAATTCCAAATTTGTTGAAATGTTGGGGAAGACCAGTGTGGTATGCTACGCTATTCATATAGGTTCTACCTAATAATGCATCAAGTTTACAAATTTGCAACAATTAATAACGGTGTGCAGTGGGTCGTTGGGGCAAACCGGAATTGCTGAGTTTCATACCAAACTAAACACTGAAAAAGGCAAATGTTTTTTTTTAAAAGAAGGTAAAAATTAAAAGACGTAATGTATATAGAACTAAAAAGTGAGAGACATTCTAAAGGATTGAGGACAAGGGGGCGAGACGTTCTAAAAGAAAACATTTTCACGTTAAGAAAGCACAAAAATGCTCATTTGTGCTTTCTGAACGTGATTTTTTTTTCAGCTTTACTTGTGCACCAAGTTTCTTTTTTATTTTAAAGGTACACTAAAAATTTTGGTGTTCAGTAACATCAAAGTTGAAAATAATTCATATTTGATACATTTTAAATTTTTTTATGTAAGTGTCTAAAAATAAATACAATATAGCGTTTTCAGGGCATGAAGTTTGGTAATTTATTTAAGTATAAAAATGTCATTAATTGAGCCATCGTCATGAACTCGATGAGACCTAATGAGCAGGCGAACTTCATATGCTAAAAAATATTATACTGTCTATATTTTTTGTGGACAGACACATAAAAATGTATAAGAAATGTCAAAAATGTATAATTTTCAACTCTCGTGTTACTGAACGCCAAAAATGGTGGCAACTAGACACCAAAATTTTTACAGTGTAGTTTTTTAATTTATTTTTTCCGCTGTCATGCGCATCAAATTATTTTCCTCTTATCATGTATAAACTCACCTAGAGTTGTAATGGAAAGATATACCTATACATGTGTTTCTTAAGGTACGTGCATACCTCAAAAACTACATATACTGCAAAACTTAGTTCTTTGTTTAAGACAAACCCAATTTCTTAAAATGCTCTTAAGGTATTAAAAATTTTGTTTGTATAATAAGCTTATTTTGGCGTATGTTAAGAAGCAAAAAATAACATGTAAGAATTACATGTACAGTTTTTTTTTTTTCAATTCGAAAAATGATAATTATTTCAAAAAAATCATTCTTTGTGCATTAAAACTGGAATTTGTCAGTCACCTTGAAAGGTATTGCAAATATTTACTGCATAACAAACGTATATATGTCTTACTAGTATATTGTTTAAAACAGGAACGGAAAATATTCATTAGAACTTGTTTTAGAAGATTTTGGGCAAGCATTAACTTTTGCTATAATTTTGTAAATTATCGCACTGTTTTAAAAAATGATTAAGAATTCCACTGAAATTGCGCTTTATTTCCTATGTATACATGGAACATACATAGAAACATGTATGTTCTATCAAAACTTCATGTTTCGAAAAAAAGTGTGCCAAAGGTGCATAGCAACTAAATGTTCATCAAACAACCATTCAAAATAGTTTTATTGTCTTTCAGATGTCTTTTATTATAAAAGGTGTTCGTAAAATCATGAAGATTTTTCGAAGTAAAAGATCAGAATCGACAACGGACGATCTTCGGTCAAGGACATCTGTTGATGTAAGTGAGTCTTCTACTCACTCAGTGACCAGAACCGATTCCGTGGAGGCCTAGTTAGGACCAAACGAAGTAGGGCGACTGGTCGTCTATACAGGCAATCGGGCAGTTGATGCTGAAGTTGGAACTGAGAGTCCAAGTCGGCCGGAATCTGATGCAAGGTCAACAGTCTCAGACAACAGCAATGACTTTCAGGGAAATGATTCTGTCTACGAGTCTCAGTTAGGACCAAACGAAGTAGGGCGACTGGTCGTCTATACAGGCAATCGGGCCGTTGATGCTGAAGTTAGAACTGAGAGTCCAAGTCGGCCGGAATCTGATGCAAGGTCAACAGTCTCAGACGACAGCAATGACTTTCAGGGAAATGATTCTGTCTACGAGTCTCAGTTAGGACCAAACGAAAGCAGCCAACTGGTCGTCTACACGGGCAATCCGGCAGTTGATGCTGAAGTTGGAACTGAGAGTATAAGTCGGCTGGAATCTGATGCAAGTTCGACAGTCTCTTACACCAGCGATGACTTCCTGGATATCGCTCACTACTACAAGTGGCTTTCTGCAAATATCGGGAAACAATACCAGAGTGGAGCGATCGCGGAGAGGATCCTCGATTACGTAAGTTCTGGAATTTCTTTTTGAAATTTGCATTTCGATTCTTGATTGTTCTTTTCTAGTGTTGAATTTGAGACTGAATAGGTACCTTTAACGTTGCATTTGCTTGACACGCATTCGTTTTTAAACTGTCATATAATACTATTTTTTATTCGCTTCACAGAATTATGTAAAGACAGTGAGTAGGGATAAAATCCAAATAATTATAATTCAAATTTCAGAACCAGTTTAGAATACGCAATATAACATTAAATTGCTTCTAAATACTAGCATTCAATCATGTCGTTTGTCGGGAAAAGCTTAAAAAACATTTTATTAAATAGTAATAAAAAAAATGCTGGTGTAAGTTCCGTCTACAGCTACACGAACCTACTTCCCCGTATACATCAATATCAAATTCATTAATCTAGCTGTGTCTCTCTCTCTTTTTCAGTTAGCTTTAGTTATTAATTACTTCAAATATACCTTTTTCAACAGTTAATACATATTCACTCACTTATTCATTCCTTCATTCACTCCCTCATTTATTCATTCATTCGGAAACGTCCTTACAAATACAGATAGAAAAGTTTCGTAGGAAAATAGGCTCGTTTAGTTCTGGATGAACTTCGTATCTGTGCATGTTCTACGTCATTCTGATGGTTTGTTCCAAGTAAATCCGTCTGTTGAAACATGACGCCAAGTCATTTTCTGCCCAGGAAAAATGAGTTACCGTTTTCTTCAAGCAAGTACAGTCGACTCGCATTCTAGCGACTTTCGAAAGTAAACTGTCGAATAAAATAATGTTCTTTCTCATTGCGGATATGAGGGAAAACTTACTATTTTTATAAAGACCCGAACATTTCTCCATTCTGCAAAATTGTAAAAGTGATGCTATCAATCAGATGGCGGGAAGAGAAGAAAACGTGGTTGGTCTTCGATAACATATAGATTGAAATATTTTGCTCCCCCACCCTTCCAGCCCCTATTCACCCAACGGAGGTGTGAAGAATGCTTCCGAAATCGCTTTCGTACAATTTCATTGGCTTTCTGTTCCCACTTATTATTTTTATTTATTTTTTAATTTGTTATCTGTCTCAATATCTAGAATTTAAATTGGTTTAAACTTAAACTTCCTTTCGTATAACAATCCTTATAGATTGACTGTGTTATCTGAAAGTAATATTTAAAGCTAATATAAATAAAAGAGAATTGCTCGACTAGTTAATTTGATACAGCTATCCCTTTGATCGGAAGTACGCATTGGAGCGTTAGAACGCGAGTCAATTATATTTTATTGTGTCTTTCTGTAGATTACAATGATTGCACTACTGCTCTTACTTTTTATAAACATTTCTCACGCTGCAATTTTTTTATAATTTTCTTTGGTTGTTCTGTGCACTATCATCTATCTATATAAATAAAACCGAAAGTTTATGCGTGTGTTTGTATTTGTGTGTGTGTCTGTCAATCGCCTCCTGGGGAGATGGGACGGTCCAGAAGTACGAAATTTTGGTACAGGTACCTAGGGTCAGGTCCTCGTGCACCTCGAAGCGTTTTTTCTAAAGTTCGAATTTGTTCTTTTTTTATTTCAATTTTAAGCAAAACTGTTAAATTTAGGATTATCTCATCGAAGAAACGTCCTACGTTTTAGATTTTTGCAGCATATTAATGTCCAAAAGAAACTGCACAAGTCGATTTTTTTTGCAGTTCGTGGGACAAATAGAAAACGCACAATATTCATTTAAAGTAGTTTTCGAATTATAAAACGAGGCTTAACTCTGAATTTATCTGCTTAATTTGCGTGTTTTCGCCAAAATAAATATTACTTTTGTCGCCAAATAGATGATTTCTAATTATTAATAGGTGATGTAAGATTGAAAAAATGCTATTATATCTTTATTCATTCCGTTTTATCAACGAAACAAATTCTAAAACTTCATTTTTTATGCATATTTTGAGGATTAATAACTGCAGACGATTTTCAATTACTTTATCTTGAGGTTGATTTTTCTTTCTTTTTTCTTTAATATTTGTCCTTTCGATAAAAACTAGGTTGGAAGGTTTTCGATATCGCTTAGTTTTGATGAAATTTAGAATTTCGCTAAGTGGTGATAATTGTTTTTCTCCCATATTCCAGTTAATTGTTCTCAATATATTATTTTGCGCTTCGCAACTTTTCCAAACCACGCCAATAATCCTTATTAGTAATATTGTGCTCATTTAATTCAATACGTGATTTACATGATAGGATCAGGGTGCATTTGCGTTATGCTTCCATTACTACAGTGCAATTTGGCGATCTTCTGCTTCATTTTAACTTTTAGACTTAGCGGTTTTGATTGATTCCATATTTTACAGAAGTGATTTATTTTCTAACATTTATTTAATTTTTGTATTGTCTATTTGGCCCCATTTGGACAGAATTCAGTTATTTCTTGCTATCAATTTAAATTTCACACGTCAGAATTGGTTCATCATTTTCTAATTTAAATGTGCCTTTGCCTTTGGAAATAATGCTTTCCTGTCTTTCGTTTTCATCCGAATTTTATAAAAGTGATATTTAATTAAATTTTTTAGGAAATGTTTTGACGATTTTGCGAACGAGATTTTTAGGAACTGGTGTCCTTATTTTGATGGGGAATTTAAGATGGACTGTTGGTAATTTTAGGAACAGCATCTCTTAAAAGTCTGTATTCTAATGCATAGGCGTAACTAGGGTTGGTGAAAGGGGGTGTCACCATAAAAATGTACAGACTAAACACCAATAAGAAGTGTAAAAGAGTTGAAAATTAACTAGTCATAAATACTTGTCTCTAAAGATATACTCCGTGTTTATTCCAGGCATCTCACGGGAGGGGAGCTACCCCTCGGAGCAAGTCAACCCCCCCCCCCCCCCGACAAAAAATTCAGATCACAAGTTTTAAAAAAAGAAAGAAAAGAGAAATTACTCTTTTAAGACACTTTACTTTCAGAAACACTTTCAGGGAAAGGACATTGAACACTATCACGAGCGACACCAAAAGTAACTTAAAAGATATAAGACTTTATTTTGAAAAAAATTGCTGGGGGAGAGTAACCAAACTCCTTTCTGTTTCCTCTAACATCACCAAAGTATCCCGAAATTACATTGCTAGGAAGATTTCAAAACGTTTCCTGGGGAGAGCCCTCGAACCCTTGCCTCCAGAGTTAGCCTAAGCATTATAGATGTAAGATCAGTTACAAAAATTTAAGTTGCAGAAGCCCCAAATACCCACTCCTCTAGCTTCAAGAAAGATCTAAACATGCATCTACTATATATACATCAAAAAGCTATCATATATGTAAAAAAATTCATATTAACATCATTTCTAGTCATATATATCTATATATATGTATATATAAAGGGTATGATTTTGAAGCATACACTGCCCTTCCTAATTCTTAACATGCTCCCCCTGCTCTGGAGCCAAGGCAGTATCCAGAATATTTTTTCAGGGGGTTCCCAGACTTCGACACACTTATGTTAAGCAAAGTTTCAGGGAGGAATATATGATACATTGCAAAAGATTTCGGGGGGAGGGGTCGTTCCCGTGGGTCTCTCTTCCCCTGTGGATACGGCCTTGATTCACAAAAACATTAAACATTCATTACTAGATCTATTAGTTTATTTTTTAAATCAAACGCAATAGAAAATTCAATATTTAGCGCTAAGCAATCTTCTATGTCCAAGCATTCATAATGTTAAAACTGGGAAATAGTGGAATTTTAGAGAAAAAAATCCAAATTCCCCTACAAAAATGCTCATCCCCACAATAAATTTCTAAACATTTTGTTAATTTTGTAGCAAAACATACCTCAGAAGTGGAAGCGTCTGAATCAAATTTTCTTTTCTTTTTGGATGACGAACGTGCCCATCGCTGGAGTGCAAACATTATTATGTATCGAAAATAATTGAAAATTTAGCTAAAATATAAATAATACTTGATTGTAAATTAAAATGCAGCATTAAACCGTAGCAATGAGATTGGAAACGTTGAACGGATGATTTCCAGAGTCGTAATGCAATCAGTGATGGACCATAATAAGAAAAAAAAAAACATTTAAAATATAAGAGATGAGAGAACATCTGTAAATGAGAATGCAATGCAAATACAGTTCATCAGTTTTCCAATCGGCTCATCTACAAAAAAGATTTTAACAAAATGGGTGTTTGGACCGGAAGTCATAAATAAATACAAACTGCTCTTTAAGTTTCTTGATGAGCATCCCTTCCTGGCTTGAGAGTTTAATCCATTAGGACAATTGTTGGCTAGGGGTCCTTCATTTTCAGACCCTAGCGCCTACAACACCGGTTTATCAGAAATCAAAACTCCATCACAGAGATAGATAGAGAATATTTTCCAGGAAACTTATTACTTGTGCGATTGTATTCCCAAATTGCTGCCTTTGGGTAAAAGACATCAAGAAGGAAAGAAACCCTCTGGAGTGATTGATAGGATCTCTGTTTGTCTGTGTGGTATGGTGATTGCAGCCACCTTTCGCTGTAAACCCCCCCCCCCCCCAAGGTGATAATGGGGTTGATTATAACCAGATGAAAAGTCCTCTCTATTATGAGCTGCATACTTTGGTCATGATCACAACCCTTCAGAGAAAGAGGAAATAAAATCATATGCATATGTGTTTAATTTTCTTAGGAAAAAAAATATGCGCTTTGCAAGGCCATAGCCAGAAATTTTTTTGTGTGCCTAAATAAGTAAATACCCAATGGGGGGGGGGGGGGTTGAACCCCCCTGGTTACGCCTATGTTCTAATGGGTATTTTTAGTCACTGACGTCTTCCTCGGATACACGCATTTGTAATTGAAATGTCTAGGTGTTTTAAAACCCAAAATTTGTACATGCATTTTTCAAAATCTGTTAACTACTTACATCTACCGAATTTATTTATTATTATTTTATCTTAAAGTTGAAGTCGGCAGTTCTATCAGTTTTCAGAGAGTGTTTGTTTCCTTCAACAAAAAGTGATTTGAATTTTCTTTTAATGCAGCAGATCATCCTGATAAAGGCCAAAGCTTGAGTTGTTGATACGTCGTGGCCATTTTTTAATATTTTGCGGAATATATTATAATTATTTAATAATATATTATAATATATTTTTTATTATTTTTAATACAATTTGCGGAAAATAAACTTGTTTCATAAACCTAAATCGAGTGCATTTGTATTTGGTAAATTTATAAAGTGACTACTTCTTTTTGAAAGGTAAGTGATGTTTACATAAATATTCTGATTTCGCAATTGCTTTAAATATTTATGCATATTTTTTAATGCAAATGAATTCTTAAATTTCAAAAATGAAACTACAAAGTTCATTTTCTGAAGAGATAAAAAGTGAAAAATAGAAAAAGCGAATTGTGAACCTGACTCTCCATTTAATGCATATTCGTTTGGAATGATGTAGAATATCCCCAAATTTTTTTAACTATTTAAGATTTTTTATGGAGTGGATTTTATTTTTTCCCCTACAGGGAAAATTCAGAATTCAAATTTTAAATGCTTATATGAAATAAAACAATAAAGTTGCATGAAAAACTCAAAAATTACTGGCAATAAACTACAATACTCCCTACATTAAAACTGCAATTGAAATTTTTTAAAGTGTTAACATAAAAAAAACCAGCGTTAAAGTAAAAACAATTGTAAAATTCAAAGAAACAAACCAGTGAAAACGCTACTAAAAAGTAAACAAAAGGCCGTTCCTGTTCTGATTGGTCAATTTCTTTCTTAGTGACGTCACAGTGCGATCTCTTTCGTATATTCATGTGCTAAAGATGAGAATCGTGAAAACGAAATAGTTCCTCATAATTTTGATTACTGTGAATTAATGGACAATCATATTTTAGAGAACTTTATGAATTTACATTTACTAGCCAAGATTATGCTTTGTTTTGGCAGGACTTGGAATTTACCCTCTGTGTCGGAACGAAAATTGATTTTAAGCTGTTTTTGAGACTTCGGCCCATGGACTACTAACACTCACTGTGAACTGTTTTAGTTTCCTTTAACACTGGAAAATAAACAAATTTACAGTGGGATTAGATTTGGATACGGCTAAATTCGAGTTCAGCGTTTCTTATTTGTGACCCGGACTTGCAGAAAAGTGGATATTATATGGGGTCTCGACATGAAAAAGGTTGGAAACCATTGATAATAAGCAGTGGGCAACATACTATTCGATCGCTGTTTTTGTAGCTTGTTTTGTAAATTGTATTACCATTTCAAATCCAAAATAAATAAATAAATAAAATAAATCCCAGTTTATAAGTGATAAAGAATTTAAAAAAAAATATTTTAAACTAAAAGTCTTGAAACATATTTATTCATTTGTTAACATCTCAAATCCAAAAAAACAAGTAAATCTAAGTTGTTGAGAGATAGAAGGTTAAGGCATACAGTAACATAAATATAATAATCATTTTTATAGAAAGGATTTTCATACATGTGTTACTGCGTATTAAACTCCCTGTGCAGTTAGTAGAAAAACATATATAGATTCAAATACTACTATAGAAAACCGAAATTATAATTGTAAAAAGTCCCCCCCCCCCTATTGATTATTTGGAATTAGTAATTAAAGTTAAAGGGTAAATGTATAGTCAGGTGAATATGGTTAAACTCAAACATACCAATTTAGCCAATATATAAAAAATATTTAATGAACGTTTATCATAAGAATTTACAATTAAGATACTGTTTTATAATGAGCAGAATGCAAGGACATCATCATAATGGTTTCATTGTACAAAGAGAGGTCTGAAAAGAAAGAAAAATGATTGTAATTAGTACAGTTAAATTGATATTAGTAGAAAATTGATATTTACAGAAGACATTTACCAACATGATTCATGGATTAATGAAATCATAATAAAAGTTATAATTAGGGCAGAAAAAATTGGTTGTTGTCAATATATATATACACTACAGGGAGGGGGTTGTTCCTCCGCCCTGGATGAAACACAAAAGGAGGTTAAAGAGTATTTGAAAATACATATGCTTGAATTAAATATTTTACTGGTGCTATTTCAACATATCAACTGAAAATAAATATAATTTACTGAAAGTTACACCAAATAAAATACTTTTTTTGCTTCCCCCCCCCCTTTCTTCTTTCTTTCTCCCTCTCTGTTTCCTTCATTACTGAAAATATAAACTACGAGACACAAAAGTTGTTTTTTTTTTTTTTTTGGGGGGGGGGGGGGAGTTATAACAATGCTAGGAATGCCACTGATATATAAATAATCTTATATATATATAAAGTCACTGATAAACGCCATGTAGAATTAAATGGAAAAAGGGAATCACAGAATAATGCGACTCACTACGTCCCTTACAAAATATTCTCACTCTGAAGGTATTCCAAGATTTAAACATCACTAAGTTTCAATTTAATTTTTTTTTTCATTAGTCTACATTTACCTTATTATTTAACACAGAAATCTTCTATAATCTTGACAAATTCAAAGTCAAAAGAATTTAGTTCTTTCCCAAGTGTAATTTGCAATTAGTTATTTAGATTTATGTACAGACAAAAAAACACACAACGATAGTATCATTTCCATCGTTGATTGCATATCCAGTTCTCAAACTTTCTTCCTTCATACTTGCAGAATAGATTAATGCCTTTAATGCAGGGTGGTTGAGGCATTGCATGGAAAAAATTGAATGTATAAATTAATGTGAGTGTGCATGCAAATAATAATTTAATCACAGCACTTGACTAAAGGTAGTCCGTTCACCTCGCAAAATGATCACATGGTTGTCGTAGGAACCCACATTTTTCTAATTCCAATCTGTAAGCAGGGTTGGAAAAAACCTGGGTTTTTTTGGTTTAAATAGCATTTGTAGGAAAAGCAATTTGACTTTTAGAAAATCATGGAGATTTTAGATCCTTATTTATAAATAAATGTTATTGATAATTAATTAAGTAACTATAAGTTAAAACCTTAAATTTTAATTACTTTATATAGGTGCAGCACTTTAGTCGTCAACTTATAGAGGGTGGAGATTTTTTTTTTTATCATTTCTTACGCTATGCATTTATTCATTTGTGACTAATTAAAATATAACATCATGTATTAATGTAGTAATTAGCTATTTTTAACAATTATCTAAAATACCATTAGATAATTTTAATCTGAATGACTTACAATGCATCCTATACAACTTTAAAATTAAAGCACTTAGTTAAAGATAAATGTGTTAGTTTACTTATTTGACTGTAAAGATTTCCTAAAAATACATAATTTTTCGAAATGACTAGATCAATTAGAAGAAAAAGAAGAAACTTATTTAAAGAACAAAAGAGTGAGGCTCATAGTAGTTTTCTAGAATAGTTAACTTACACAGAGGTTTAGGCAAACTTTACATTGATGTTTCATCCATCCAGACAAATACTGGTCTAACATTATAGCATAAAAAATATTATCCTGGAGAACTTATATAAGTTTTTTTTTTAATCTTTGCAAAAATAGATAAATAAATAAATAAATATAGTAATAATTAGGCAGCCAACTTACAAAGGGTTTTTTATAAGCCTCCCACCCAAATTTGGTACTTAAGTGGTCATATAGACAAGTGGTCAAATTACAAAGGGGTTCCTACATTAAATAATATACGGCTAATTCTGTTCCTGACCAAATGTGGTCAACATAGACAGGTGGCCACCTTACAACGGTGGTCAACTTTACAGGTTTTACTGTATTAACACGTTATAATACTCTACTTATACAGGACTTTCAGCAAATTATTAAAGAAATAATTATACGGGTTGAGTTTTAACAAAAGCACATTTTACTAAATCAATAAAAAATAAGCAAAAATGAAAGATACATTAAAAATAATGTGTGTTGATTTACAGTATCAGTAATATCAACAAATGATTACACCATAACACTTATACAAATCAGCATCATTGGCTTAGAAATTATCACCATTATTTATATATATTTTTTAATACAATTTTTCCGGATTAAAGAATAAATGTATTTTTAAAAAGAAGAGAATAATTTAGGAAAAAAAAGAAAAATTTGCACTGATTAAAAAAAAAAGTTTGTTACTTTACAAATTCAGTAATTCATGATTTATCTAATGCTGTACTTGCAATTTTTGCACAAATTGGATTTTGCAATTTTTTATGATACGAAAAATAAATGAAAAAAGATTTGGTTTCTTAAAAATTGTTATCTGTAACATACATTTGCAAATTGGTTATTATGAAGCTATTTTATTATTTCTAATATAGATTCTTAAACTCCAGGAATTACAATTGCAATATCATTTTAATTTTTATAATGACTGAAAACAGTTTTTCTCAAAATAGTTTTTTCAGAGCTAATTTTAGAAAAACCCAAGTAGTCTGACATAGGTAGTCTGTAGATAGGAGATTAGAAAAATTTGTACTGATTAAAAAAAAAAAGTTTGTTAATTTTCAAATTCATTAATTATCAAGTGCTGTGCTTGTAATTTCTGCATAAGTTGGATTTTGCAATTTTTAATGATGTGCAAAATTAACGAAAAGAGATTTGGTTTAAACCTTGGTTTAAACCAAACAACCCTGTCTGTAAGTATAGAAGGTGTTTTTGAAATATGCCTGGGAAGCGCAAAAGTGTACTATTATCTTCAGATAAAAAAAAAAAAAAAATAGAAATTGTTAAAAGATTCAAAAAGGAGAAAATGGAAACAACATAGCCCTTTAATATGGCAATGGCACATCAACCGTGTTGGATATTTAAAAAAATAGTTTTAAGCATCAGTTTTTTAAAAACAAGAAGGCAGTGCGGAAAGCAAAATGATGAAAAGATAACATCCTCTTTGTAGCAGAAGACTATTAATAATTACTTTACTTTTACACTAAGTAGTGTATAAATCATTTTTTTTTTGTGTAGTGCAACTTCTGTGTCACATTTTCAGTGCTCCCACTGGCCTCACAGAGTTTGTATCAAATTTTGGAGCAGATAAAAATGGGCTTTTGTATCAGTTTGGAGTAGAAAAAATGGGCTTTTGTATCAGTTTGGAGCAGAAGAAATCGACTTTTGTCTCAGTCTAGGAGCCAAATATATCAACTTTGTACCATTTTTGGAGGATTTTTTTTCCTTTATTTTCTAAATATTAAATGGCTGTTTTAAAGAAATGTTATTTTCATACATCAAGGGTAAGAGCAGTTTCAAGTCTTCAAAATGATAGGAAATGTAAACGTCAGCCATCTTTCAAAACTGGATTATTTTAATATTTTTTAAGAAATTATTCATAACCTATTCAAAAAGTAAGACTAATTAAACCTATAACCCTTATAAAGGTGTTTTTCAATACTTTTCTCAAAAAACAGATTATATTAAAAAAAAGTTTTCTTGTTTTTTTCCTCTGCTAATAGTTAAGAATAGCTGGAAGAAAGCTTAAAATTTTCTTTTAAAAAATTATTGCATTCCTTCCTTTTTTGTTTAGTAGCTAAAACACTATTCTTTCAAGAAAATAAGCAAAAACAAACTAATATGAGAGGTCCAGTTCAACTATTTTAAACCATTTATCAATGCAAATTTGTTTTTTAAGTGGTACTTATTTAGGTTTAACAATTGTGACTATAGTAACAGTAAAATTTTGCATGAATTAAATATGCTTTCAAATTTTATCGAATAATGTTTGAAGTCTAACCGATTTTCCACCTGCAGTAATATTTATTATTTTTCTGATTAGGAAACATTCCTTTAAATTTCAATCCTAAATAGTCCCTTAAATGCTCTGGAAGTAAATGGCACCAAAAGTAAATTGCCGAGTTTCATAATTTTGCCGCAAGAAAATTCAAAAACCAAATTGTATTTTTCAGTTCCACAATAGAAAGGCAAAATATTATTTTTTATTATATGTTGATAATTTAATGCCTAATAATTTATTTATTTTTTTCTAACAATTTATTTTTACATCTTTCAAAAAATTGTGTAATAGTTACAATTAAATTTTAAGAGCCCTAGGGCTACAGTTGTTGAATTCTAAAAGCAACTAAACTGAATTAAAAGAAAAAGGAAATGCAGGATAATTTCATAACTTTCAAATCCAATTGAAAAATTGAAACTTTAAGCAAGAGTACTTTTATGATGTCGTTCATCCACACCAAAAGTTCCATTTCTTCTTATAATATTGCTTAACATGTTTTCTAAAGATCATCAATCCATTAAGATATATGTTTGGATTCGCCCATCACACTTCATTTCGCACAATTTCATTTGCGCATGTGCGTTTTTTCAGTTATATATAGCTCGCCGCCAGGTGCGGTTCAATTCCAATTTCAATTCAATTCATTCAATTGTATGCTTAGACTTTCGCCACACGGACGTGCAAAAAATAAAGACCTTATTTTGAAAACTGAGTTGTGTTTGATTCAAGAAGTTAAAACTACCCCGTTCCTGACAAAAGTCGATCCCTTAAGCTGGGAAAACAATATACATGCTTTTTTTTAATGATCTTTCTAACTTAACAGTAATTTTCATACTTATTTTGTTCTTTATAGTTATGTTTCATGTTTTTTAATTGCTTGTGGTTATATGATATTGATTACAGAGCTTAAAGAGTAATGAGAAAAGAAACAAAAGCTGCAACTCAATGTTTAATTTTACAGCATTTGAAAGCCTACCTCTAAACACTTTCGGGAACAAAGATATATTTCAAAACAATGTTTTTATTTAAACTAAAAATAAATTTTATTTATTTACTTTGAGAAAGACATTAATAAAAGGTTGAAATGAAAAAAATCCGATTTTTGTAGCGGATGCAAAAAGATTGCAGAACGTATGTGCTCCTTTGCTTGCACGTGGAAAGTAGGCTTAAGGAATTTAAAAGAATTGTTATGATGGATCAGCAATATTTTTAACATCTATTCTGTTATTGATTTTTCAGATTGATTAGTATTTCCTAAACAATAGAAAACACGAATTGCACTGAGGAAAAACGCTAAGTTTTTTTTGCCACGTTCCATGAAATTGTAAACTTTTTTATCTATTTCAAGAAAAAGTAACGAAATAAGGACAAGATGAATGATTTTTCTCTACATAACAATACAAAATATTAGAAATCCTCTCACAGTTTCTTCTACAAGCGTCGGATACCATCACTCATTTTGCTCAATTTTCTCATCCATATTTGAGGTTCTTAAGAGAGGGTAGAACAAATATTCTTTAAAAAAGTACTTCCAAGGGGAAAAATTAGTCAACTAAAGGAAAAATGTAACAACCGATGTCAATTTTAAGGTAAAAAAAAATGTATTTAAAATTTTTTTGATTTTTTCTCCCGAAAGTCGCGATTTGGCGCAAATTTTCCGAAAAAACGCATTTTGCAGCAGCATGTAGCAGAGAAATCGCTTTGGCCCAGTTTTGCGCTATTGGCGCAGCCGTGGGAGGCCTGCATTTTGTAAATATTAAAAAAAAAAAACTAAATGAAAAAAGAAGAAAAAAAAAATCTAAACGCACCATTTGGAATCTGATAAAATATGCACTAATAAAAAGGCCAGTGCTAAGCTTGGAAAACGTGTGAAGGGAATCTGCCTAAAAAACCTAGCCCTATTTGTACTTAGTTGTCAATCCAGTTATCTGGATTTTTCTTTAACCAGATCTACCTTGGTCCCGACCAGTCTGGATAATCAGCGCCCTACTGTAATTAGAAATTGTTTGTAGTACAGTTTAATGCTTTTTTTTAAAGAATTCCGTAACCACATTATAAAAAAGATAATGTTACCATTGTATAAAAATTGTATTTATAGCTGATATTTGCGGTTTAATGTTACCATTCTGTGTAACTTATTTTCATCTTGCTTTATGTGTTCAAACATTAATTGCATTTTTTAAATTGTACACAAATGCATGGAAAGTATAAACACTTTTCATCATGTCTGTATGACTTCAATCAATGTGTCATTTGAATGTTACAAGAAAATAACATTCTCGTTTTACGTTACACAGATTCTATGTCTATTGTTTATTGCTTATGGGATATACTCGTATATCGCTCATTTGCTTCAACATCATAACTAGAAAATTTATGATTTTTGAGCTAATGTTACGATTTTTGTGCAAAATCAAGTTATGGACTCCATCTTTTTTTCAGTATAATAAATTCATTGAATATTAAAAATATATTTCAAACCACTAATTCTTATAGTGTTTTTTTTTCTGTATGATAAGATTCAAAAAGAAATGCCATAACATACGCGAAAACAAACGGAGAACATTGCTTTAACTTTCGAAAAAAGTAAGCAGAAGAAAGTGAAACAAATCCTTTCTTCTGATTGGTTAAGATTGTCAATTCCCAAAGTTATCCGAATCACTTTTGGTAGAAATCGCCTAACAGCGGCGAGCTCAACCTCATATTTACCAGCGAGTGCAAGGGTTTCACCGGAATTCCATTTGAGCAAAGAGGGAAAGTTTTCAGAGTTGTGTGGAGGGAAAAATTGTGGAAACATTGTGTCAGCAAAATCCCTAGCTTTGTCATTATATTTTAGTTAGTCTATAAATGTAGAAAACAAAATAAAATGTAATAGTTCTTACTTTTATCACAACTACCAAATGTACAGCCCGTGACATAATATATGACACTAAAATACTTAACTTTGAGAGGAAACAACTAATATGTACACTAAAATTTGGAAATGGTAATGAAACATCATTGAAATCCGAGATCAATCATACAAATGTTTTCAAACAAGAAATTGACTCAAAACCATACCCTTTTTGACATTATTTTGTTTCATTTTACTCTTTCAAAGGTTGTGAGAGAATAACAAACGTAAAAGAATGTTACCTAGTTTGATGCAGTTAAATGATTTTCTGCAGCAATGCTTGAATGAGTAGAAGATGAAAATGTGATGAAATTATATTGTGTTTGGTTCAAATTTATCAATCTTTGTTAAAACTTTTTTACACCATTATGACTGTGAGGGGCATATGTAATGTAGTGAAGGAATAAACGTAAATTTTAAAATAGTTCTGTAACCCCATTTTGGAAAGAAATTAAAATTTAAAATTTTTTTCTGCAACTTATGTTTCAATATTCAACATATAAGAATACAAATTCATAAACTCAATGCTTATTTCCACTGTAATATATTTGCTTATTTTTAGAGAGCTATGAAGACATGTGAGGGAATGACATTTGATAAATTTAAACTATTTAAAATACATAAGAAATACAAATTATAAATTTTATTTCAATTTACTGTTTAGATCATATTCTAAAAAACACCTTCCCTCTCAAACAATGTGCGTTAGTAATAAAGGACAGAGGGAACACGGAAATGACCGTTTTCATGAGAATGACCCAGCTATGAACAACACTGATGAAGATGAATCTTGTCCTAGTGCCAAGAGGTTGAACTGCTATCATGATCTGCCAAACTATTACAAGCGATAGGGAAGTACAATCATGTGGTTCCAATTCCAGAGCCGGCAGTAAGCATTCGCCACTGAACCAAATTGTGAATTTGGAGAAATAAATTTGGACTTGGTGAACCGAAAATTATCCAAAATTTTCCTCGGTAAAAAAATATAAGTAAGCAATTGCATTTTGTTTAAAAAATTATACTATTTCTTTTGATTGCAGTTTTCTATCTAGAAAAAAAAGATATTAAAATTTACTGAAGTTAGCCAAGTTTCAAAAGTTTTCGCCAAAGACTAACACTTTTAGAATGTGGCGAATTTATTGGCTAACAGTTTGAAATTCCTAGTGCAAGGCTTGAATTCAAACAGTATCTATTTTAATAAGGCAAAATAATGCTATATTTATAAACAAATATATTTACCAAATTTTTCAGTAATTTCTTTGGGAAATGAAACGTAGGAATGACATTGCACTGTATTGTTCGGAGCAGCAATTCCTTGCACTTCTATAATTCCATCCATGTAGTCTTGTATCTGAAGATGAAAGAAATTAAAATCAATAAGTCTTTTAATAAAGTTCTTTAAAGCATACTCATAATTATTATACATTATGTACATAATAGATCATTTTACCTACAAAAAGTTATGCTAAAGTAATTATATAATTTTTATTATACTATATTCATAGGCATATGCAAGATTGATATTTTGCCCTTCGTATTTCCAGGTTTTAGGTTTTTTTACAAAATTACTTTTACAGGGTTTTTAAAGGAAAATGTTATATGATTTACATCTGAATTGTAGAAATGATCGTAGAAACGATGAGATAAGTTCAGAAATATGGTACAATATGCAAGGAAAATGATTTAAATATGTTACTTACTGGCTCTTGGAGTTGCACAGTAGCCACTTGATTATCACTGGTTTTCAATTTAAAATGTTTTCCAGAGGAATCCATCTATTAAAAACATTTAAGCCTGTTAAATAAGTGATAAGTTTCTCAATCACATTTTAAGTATTTTGCATAATTTTTTCATTCATTTTCCCCCATTGTTCACAATTAATATAAAATTCTTTAAACAAGTCCCATGTACAAAAGAATCTCTAGTGTAACAGTCATAGAAAAAAACAAAGGGTAAACTGCAACTAAATTTTAAAATATGAGAATGTATGCTTAACTACAGCTAAAGCTTTGAAGGGAACATGATGCATAACTTAGATTAAAATGTAGGAAATAGATACTAAGAATTTTTATTCTATAACTGAAAATACACCCAATCTCACACTGCTTTTGATTGTGCATTAGTTGCTGAATGGTGATTTATCAATTAAGATCTTATACATTGTTTGGTTGAAATAGATCAAATAATGGTACATTAACACTAATAAGCATTGCACAAAGCAAAGAAAAAAATGGTAAACACCAAGTTATTAATGTCCAAGAAGTAGAATCACCTCATAAACAAAAACAAGTCAATTTTTCAGAAGTAGATGCAATCAGATTTTGAAATGCATAAAAAATGGGATTGATGTGCATCCCGTGGGTCAGGGACGGCTGATTCCATGGAGCACAGCCATTGGAGGGGGCTTACTTCAGCATTGGAATAGTGCAGAGTATGATACTACATGCACTGTGACTTTCCCAAGTTATTCCTAAGTTAATTACTATGAAATAAGTTTCTACTCATTAGGGGTCGATCCAGCATTTTTAAAGAGTGAATTTTTTTCTGTGAATTTTAAAGAAATTTTTGTGAAAAATCAAATACTTCTGTGAAAAAAATCAAATAATTTTATGAAAATTGAAAATTTAAACATATAGTGATGAAAACTTTATTATTATTTGCCGCTTTTGTAATATATAATGGTGTAAAAACACGACTACCTCAGTAAGTCGTCATTTCCCTCCCCTTATGGTTGCACCATGCTAATTTCAATGGGCGAAAAATTCTCTAACGTGCTATGCAATTTCCAGGAACCCTTGTAATTCAATCTCCATTTTGTATTCTTGTAAATGTTTTCGTCCCATATTTTTTCAAGGTATACAATTCTGAGATTTTTACAGTGATGTTTCTTCGTCAATAAATCAATTCTTTTCTGGAAAGTGTTCCTGGAAGATTCCCCTTGTACCCTTTGTGAGGAATATGTGAATATTGACTTTGAACTGATCATTTCAGGACCTCTAGAAGATAAAAAGTATCTTAGAAGCTATAAATCAAACTGCAAATGCATTAAATGCTGAAAATGGATCAAGTTCGAATGAAGATGACCACAGTTCCGTCTAGGCGCGAGGCATTGAAAGTTGTAGATGCCATCTGGTGCTTTCTACTTTTGTTTTCTGTTCAGAGGGAAAAACAAACACAAATTATAGATTTGTTTCTCATGAGGTATTTTGATTTGATGTACTGTGTTTATATAGATACATATATATATATTTTAAATGAATAACTTTTAAAAATAATAATAACAATAGATAAATAATGAATGGGGATAATCTCATTCACTGAAATTGGCTTTAATAACTTGAATAGTAAGTAAATAAAACTACAAACCAATATTACCAATTGAAATTAGGGAACCTCAGTAACTTGGCTTCCTCTTATCTTGACATGTTTTTGTGTTTCCTTGGGGTGTTGAGTTATTGAGGTTTCACTGTACTATTGTTTATTGTAGTTTTATCTTTGAAAGTTTTATCAAGATACTTTGGAAGTTATAAAGATTAATATGTTAAGGATTTTTTGAAAAAAACATTCATATATATTTAAACATGAGAAGAGTTAACTGATCTACAGTTGCATCCGTTTATAACAAAATTTAAGCGACAAAATAAAGGGGGAATTGAAATTTACTATGCTATAATCGTAAATTCTCTATATACAACTTTGCTATAAACGGCAACTGTATTATCAAAATTTAATCCCAAAATAAAACTTATGGTAGCTGATATTCATAATATGTTCTAGGCCTCTCATTGTCATTCCTCTCTTACCTAATATTCACAACAAATCAGTCTATCCCCAAAATTTTCTCTCCTCTTTATGAAGCATAACAAAATTAAAATTTTCTTATTGTCCATCCTAATGAGCGTTTATGCCTTAAAAGTATGCAACTGACAACAAAAATAAAAATAAACAAATGAATTTTGAAAATATAAAATTCAATCAACTCTCGCACGGACGATACGGCCAGGAAGCTTTTAAGTCAATAAGATGGTTACGTAGTATAGAATAAAACAAAAATTACACATTATAAAATATCTGAACATCATGTTATAATGATATTTCCACTAATAAAGTAAAGACAATATCTACTTTTTTCGTTCTTAATCGCGTTTACCTGTAAAAATTCTCCCAGCAAACAGACTGGATTTCCAACATTTTCAGATAGCATGGCACCATTCACCCTTTTCCTCGCCTTTTCACTAATCATAGAGACCATAGTTAGTTTTTAGTTGTTAATAATACATATGCAAAAATTCCAAGAGGAGATTCATATAAATTACAAATTAATCTGCAGTACAATTCAAAAATGACACTTTTAAAAAGAAAAGAGCCCGGGAAATTTGGAACAAGACAAACAAGAACTCCTTGCAGTCAAAGTGAAAGTAATTAACGGTAACAATATGATTGGTAATCTACCAAAAATTGAAATAGGAAAGGAAACATTTTGTTTATCTGTTAGCAAAGAATATGAAATTTTATGATTTCTTTATAAATATCTACATAGCTGAAGACAATGAATTTTTACTAATAAGTTGATTACTCCGAAGCCATTCTGAAGCGAAACATTTTTATCCCCAAATATTTTGTTCAGTGGCAACGAATCTGACGTAGTTTGTTTATATTTTGGTTAGGATTTCTCCTTTTTTATGTTTCTTCGCTGTTTACACACACACACACAACACACATACAATCATGTTTTCGTTTCTTCTTATGAACTGTTGTGCAACATGGAAAATATTGTTCTGGGAAATTTTGTTGTTTTTTTATCGTTACTAACGACTATAGAAGGGGTCCGTAATTTTTTTTGGGATTTTAGAGGGCGTTCGCCAGGAGAAAAAGGTTGGGAGCGACTGCCTTACACCATTTATGTTTGGTATTTATATGTACTTCCCCATAGAAAAGAATTGCTGTAAATGGAACAATATGCAACTTTTCTTGCTCTTTACTTTCTCCTTTATGCAATGTATAGAACAAGTTTCGCACAGTCTTAAGACACGCCACATTTTGTAAGGGCTTTTCTCCCAGTAATCACATAAAACTATCTACTTAAAGAATTGCGAAAAAGTTAATAAAGAAAAAACTTTTTCTTTTATACTGGTGGTAAAGTCCTTCCAAAATGGGTCGTGTCTCGAGAGCATGCGAACCCTATTGAAGGAAGTATTGGATTCGTGGAAATTTTCGAATTTTGACTGATTTACGCATTTTGAGGTGTGCTGAACACTTTTTGAAAAATCTGTATGTGGTCTTTTTCTCTTTCCTCTTTTTTTTTTTTTTTGTGGCCTGTGTAACTCAAAATGTAATACATGAAATTGAACGAAATTCGGCGCACACATAGAGCTTGATAGGAAATGGTGCTGATTGGTTTTAGCGCAAATCCATTCGAGGGGTGTAGAGCAACGGAACGTTTTTTTTTTTTTTTAAAGCGTGGCTGCTATATCTCAAGAAGTAATGGAAGAATTCAATTAGACCTCAATAGGGACAGCTGCTAATGAAAGAGCCATTCGCTTTAAGGAAAGGTGGAGCAGTCGAAATTAAGAAAAAAATATGGGTGCTGTAATTCAAGAAGTAATGCACAGAATTAAATGAAGTTCGATACACATACATATTCTGATGGGAAGAGGTGCTGATTAAATTTTTGCGCCATTCGCTCTAAGGGGTGTTGGAGCAATCGAATGTTCCTTCTAGGTAAACTTGACGCTATATTTCAAGAAATAACGGAAGAATTCAAATACAAAGGCATATAGTTGGACCTGAACAAATGCTGATTAACTTTTTGCGCCATATTCTTTAAGAGAGATGGAGCAATAATGCAAATCGAACTTTTTCTGGCTATGCCTTTATCTCAAGTAATAATTCAAAGATTACTACAAAAATTGGTACACAGGTATATTTTAATCGAAACGGATGCTGATTCGCATGTAGCACCAATCTCTCCTGCGGGAGGCGGGGTGCCAAAAACGCAATTGAATGTTGTTTTCACCATAGAATGTCTTTCTAAGCTAATATCGCAAGAATTCTAAAAAAAATTTTCAATCGTATTTCAATGGGAAGGGGTGTGGAATATATTTTAGTGCCAGGGAGCAGAGTCTTTGATTACTTTAAGAAGACGTATATTAATAGGAAAGATATAGAAGAAAGTTTTGTGATGGCCGCAATAGGACTAGTTATCAATGGTTTTTAATTGTAGGTAATCTGATGCAGGGACTTTGACTTTCGTTAGGATTTGGAAGGGGAAAGAATAAGTTACATGTGCAACAAAATTGATTTAACTTTGGTAATTTTTCGGATTTTTGAGCCCATTTATTTTTTATCTTTTATTGTACCACGAGGGAGGAAAAACTGGGCAATGTTATTTGAAAAATTTTTGTTTTCTGTTTTCCGGCAACTGTCGGCAGTGAAACTATAAATGAAGATAATCCATACTTTCTGCAAATTTCAACCTGTTTTACGCCGATATCCAATTTTGTTCAAAATTTCAATCTTTTTCATAAAAATTTCAATGGAAATCGCGAAATGTTTTCCGAAAGGGAAGAAAAGCTCGCTAAATCCGAGTTGTGCATGCAATAAACGTGTTTTATAAAGGGTTTCTAACATTGAATTAACCATTTATTTTAATTCCTCTTATTAAATCTGGGTTCTTGGACACTCCAATTGGATCCTGGGTTAGTCGGACTTGGCAATAACAGAGTCCGACTACTAAGTTTTGGAAAATGTAATGCAATTGGGGATCTGGTGTGGAACGGTGGAGGAACAAGATTTGGTTCAAAACTGGTGTGGAACCGGAGTAAAGAAATTTTTTGTGCTCCACTGCTCCGATTTTTTTTCTACTGTTAAATTTTTTATCATGTAAATAATTTAAAAATAACTTTAAAAAAAAACAGAAAATAATAAAATATATTAAAATTTTTTTGAGCATGGAGCGGAGCTGGAGTAAATATTTTGAAGTCGGAACGAAGCTGAAGCAAGTATTTAGAAGTCAGAGCGGAGCTGAAGCAAGTATTTAAAAGTTGGAGCGCAGCTAAAGCAAGTATTTAAAACTTGAAGCGGTGATAAAGCAAGTATTTAAAAGTTGGAACTGAGATAAAGCAAGCATTTAGAAGTAAAGGCACGGAGCTGGAACACGTATTCAGAAGTTAGAGTGTAAGGGGAGCAAGTATTTAGAAGTTGGAGTTTAAGTGGAGGAAGTATTTAGAAGTCGGAGCGGAGCTGAAGCAAGTATTTATAAGTAAGCACATAGGTGGAGCAAATATTTATAAATAAGCACAGAGGTGGAGCAAGTATTTATAAGTAAGCACGGAGGTGGAGCAAGTATTTAGAAGTAGACATCAAACTGGAGCACGTATTTAGAAGTAGGAGCGGAGCCGAAGCAAATATTTAAAAGTTGGAGCGGAGCTTAAGCAAGCATTTAGAAGTAAAGGCATGGAGCTTGAACAAATATTTAGAAGGCAGGGTGTACGTGGAGCAAGTATTTAGAAGTTCGAGTTTAAATGGTGCAAGTATTTAGAAGTCGGAGCGGAGCTGAAGCAAGTATTTAGAAGTAAGCACGGAGGTGGAGCAAGTATTTAGAAGTAGACACCAAACTGGAGCAAGTATTTAGAAGTAGTAGCGGAGCTGAAGGAAATATTTAAAAGTTGGAGCGGAGCTGGAGCAACTATTCAGAAGTAGGAACGGAGCTGGAGCAAGTATTTAGAAATAGGATCGGGAGCAGCGCTCAAAAAAGCGGCTGCTCCAGGTCCATGTTTAAAGTGTCTCGAATCTCGAATAAACTATAATTTATTAGAACGCATTCTGCGTGATTTTCAAATGATCACCAATCATAAAAAAAACTCATCAATCTTATGTTGAAAGAAACTGAAAAATGGCGGTCTCCAATGACCCATAGCTTTTGGCTACTTTCAATTTGAATCTTTTTAATTTAATTTTCCTCCCATCAGGACTTACTTGAAAATTATGGGAAAAGTATTTCTCTATCAACGAACCAAGGCTACGATGAAGTTAATATTTTCCTTTGCAGTGATAATGCTTTCAGATGATTTAGGAGTATAAACACGATGTATTGCACTGATTTTACTTAATTACGCAAATTTGAAACCGAAAAGTTTATCTAGAGGTTATTGATTTCCATTTTGTAATGAATGAAACATTATGCATTATGTAAATTAAATATTGATTTCAGAAAGATTAAATTTATGTGTGAAATATTTAACAAAGAATGGATATTATTTTATTTTTTCAATGAAAAATCCTTCTATTTGGCTGGGGGGGGGGGGGGGTGACATTAACGCATATTGTATCACTGAGATAAAAACTGGAAAGTAAAAGGTTACCCGCAGAATAACGCGATCTAGATGTATATTGCCTTTGAAAAAAAGAAGCAAAACTTCAAATTTTGAAAAATATATTTCAGTTTCCTTTTGAAGAAGAAGCAATTTCTATCTTGAAAAACAATTATTCACGTAAAGAAAGCACAAATGAGTATTAAGATGCAGACAATATGTTTCGGAATTGCTTGGAATCCCTTTTCAATGCAGTATTGGAGCTTCTAGATGCAAAAACATCCAAATGAAGCAAGCAAAACAACAAAAACACGGCTTATATAGCCTAAGATTTACCAACAAACCAATGAGAATAAAAACAGCGCGGAGATAGAAGCTGTTGTAAGAAATGATCTCAACCTAGATGTGTGAATTAGTGGTATCAGAATAAAGTTCAAGGACATGAACAATAATAAATTTAGGCTTGATACCATATGTGTCAAATATAAAACTGTAAATAGTGTCATAAATAAGATGGTAAAGGCCCTGGACAGTTCAAAAAGAAACCAAGAAAGAAAGAACAACAAATTAAGGAAACTTCTGCCAGACATGTGAAAAATATGGAGTTGAGTTCATTTATTTTCCAATTTCTATCTTGTTGGCAAAAGTCTTGCTTCAGTTTTTAAGTGTATTTTTAATTGCTGAAATTTTTTTTAAATTCTAAGTTTATTGAAAGGTGAAGTAATTTCAGAATTTTAAATTCATAGCGATTTTCGTTATAAAAAAAGTGGTTATAGATTTTTTTCCTGATTTTGCAGTATTTGCAGAAATTTTTTAGATAAAGCTTTTGTATAAGAATTAAGGAAAAAAAATGAGTTGAAAAAATAATTCAAGAAAAATCTTCACTGTTTTCAAAATTTGGGAAGGAAATTTTTTTACTTTTCATGGCAATTCGGATTTTAAAGGAGGAAAAATCTTTCTTTCAAAGATGAAGATATTCTTTTGATTTGTTGCCTTATGCGAAGCATTGCCCAAAATCAAGAGATATTGGAATGCATCGTCCAACATGAAAATGTTCCGCAACATATTTTTACCGGTCTGGTTATCTTTTTCCTTTTCCGGAATATGTACTTTTTCTGATAGTACACTAAAAGTTTGCCACCATGGAGTACGTATATTTCTGAATGGTGTCAATATTTGTTTAATCATTTTGCACTTCAATATTACACTATCATCATTATACTACTGTTATTATGTTCATCACAAAATTTTCATCGCCTATGCTTGCCGTCAAATAATTTTCTTCTGCAACAGAATTGTTATTTCCAAGAACATGGAAAAAGTGGTGAAATTTATCAAAGAATTGACAAAAATTCGAATTGATTTTCTTTCCACAAAGCACATAAAGTACTTAACTTGTTACAGTTGGTGCTCCAGTGTTTTTGTTTTCATTGTCACATTATTTTGCTTAGTTTATCGTATTAGCATTTTCGACGAGCAAACAGAAAACATCAGGAAATTTTATTCCTTCGGATCGAAAACGAACAACACTTTTTTAACCACTCTGATGTTATTTGCCTGGAGCATTCCCTTTTATGTGAGTGGGATCTTGCTCAGCGGAACTGTAGTGCTTATATATAGCCTACTGTGTTTCATCATACGAATACAAAGCTTGAAAATTGTGGACAAACTAAGATTCCGTAAACGATCCAATGAGAGCTTCAGTACCATTCACTCTTACTTGAAAAATATGGAGAAATTTCGCGACATGGAAGAGGTCTTTAACTTCCCAATCTTTCCCGTTATGGTGTCCAGCATGATATCGCTATTTGAGTTCGGATACAACAACTTGTTCACTTCTCCAGATCGGTCCGTCGACCCTTTGCACCCAGTTGCCACAGCTGGAGTGTTCATATCCATGGTGTATTTTCTCATGATCTGCATGTCGGCCACCTGTGCCACGGAAAGCGCCGAGAAAGCAAGGAATGACATCCGTCGGTTCACTTCGGGTCTGTCGCACGACATGCTGGAATCTGAAATCTATCGAAACGGGATAGAGGATCGGTTTGTTCTAACTGCTGCGAAGTCTTGCAAATTGAAAAGGAGTTTCATCTTTAGTACTCTTGGTGGTTTAGCAACTTATGGAGTTTTGTTTGCTACATTGAATAAATAAAGCTCTCGACGACTTATAAACTGAAACAGGATTGTATTTCAACCCAATCCCATTTCAAAGATAAAGACATAGATTTTTTTAAAGAAAAACTTTTATGATTACAATTTTTACACATATATGGATATATAATGGGCTACTGTTGGTTTCTGCCAATTGCAGACCTAGTGTGCTCCCCAAGAATTAGTGCCATCTGTTTCAGGAGCTCCATCCACAATGAGTGTGGTACCATCACCGCATAAGAACTTCAACGTCCAGTTACTTCACCTGAAAGCTGAGCACAGGGACTCTGCTAAATAAAATTATATTTGGTAACTTTAATTACGAAACAGCTGTTGAATAGTCTGGCAATGCTAAGTCAGTGGTTCTGAATTCATAGTCCGCGGAACACTGGTGTTCCGTGAAGCAACTTGAAGTGATCCATGAGAAAATTAAGTACACGAAAAGAGAAAAGAAATTGTTAGGGGGAAAAATACAATGCACCACTTTTTATAAAACGAAAATGGTGCAATATTTATAAAATTATTCTATTACTGACTTAAAAAGTATTCAAACGTGGCATGGCGATTCCTGTTTTCCGATGTATTGGAGGTATTCCAATAAAATATCAAATTTTGCTGTTCCCTGACTAAAATGATTAAGGAACATTAAAGGGCAAAATGTTACCTCTTCTTGTTTATTAAGGTGATAGTGGATGAATGCCTCCTATCAGCTATACAGTTAACAGAATAATGCTGTAACAACAGCTAGTAAGGTAAATGACCCGGCAGGGGACACTTTTCTCCATCGGACACCCTTGCACCTTTTAGCCGAAGCCTTAGGTGGCAGGGGACACTTTTTCTCCACCAGACCCCTACCTGTTAGCCGAGGCCTTAGGATTGCTTACGCATGGGGAGAGGTATTGGGGTCTACGGATTTTACATGCACATATCCCCAAGTATACATGGTGGTCTTCAGTGGGTATCGAACGCGCGACCTTCCAGCTGGAAGTCCGGCGTGCTAACCACTAGGCTACCACGGCCCATTGGCAGGGGACACTTTTCTCCACCAGACCCCTACTTGTTAGCCGAAGCCTTAGGATTGCTTACGCACGGGGAGAGGTAGTAGGGTCTACGGATTTTACATGCACATATCCCCAGTATACATGGTGGTCTTCAGTGGGTATCGAACGCGCGACCTTCCAGATGGAAGTCCGACGTGCTAACCACTAGGCTACCACGGCCCCTGGCAGGGGACACTGCTCTAGTAGTGGACACTTAGATCTTTAAGTTCCTAAAATAGGCGAATGTAACTTGAATGAAATTATCAGAACCTATAGCGAACGATTCCTAGTGCTGGTTAATAGAACTAAAGTTGGCGTGGAGCATTTATGCAAGTATATGGATCATAATATTTAATAGCTGCCTCCACAGCGGTTACTTTTGCTGCACAAAAATTAAAGCTGATCAATAAGAAGGTTGGAGATTTGGGGAAAATATATGGGAAAAAAGGTTGGCTTCATTTATGAATGGTCCCTTAGTCATTTTTAAAGTTATTTCTCCAAGTTAACAGCATAAAATAGATGATATTAATTTCTGTCCACTACTAATGCAAATACGTCTTATAAATGCCCACTATAGATACAAATTAAGTGTTTAGTAAATTTGACGTAAAAATCCTAATTTTTCATCAAATGACATTTTATAGATAAGGGGCCGGTCATAAATGACGTCACGCTTTTTTCCCATATATTTGACCCCCCTCCCCCCTTTGTCACAATATGTCACACTTCCAGCGGACCCCCCTCTCCACTTTGTCACGCGTCACGCTATGTTGCATAATGCATGATGTCACACTTCTTGTTACCCCCTCCCCTTGTCACACTTTGTCACAATTTCACGAACCCCCCTCCCCCCTCGAAGCGTGACATCATTTATGAATGATCCCTAATTAATTTTTAGAGAAATAGTTGTTGATTAAGCTAAATATGCAAATATTGATGTAAGTCCCTTGAAAAAATTTTGCCACGTAAAAGAGTACGAAAATTTTCTTAACTATGTCCACTACCGGGTCATTTACCTTATATAGTGTTTATTTATAATTTTCACTCTCAAAAAGTTCGCTTTTAGTTTAATAAAGTTACTTGCTATAAACAAATATGTGCACATTTTTCCTTCGCTTTTTTACAATATTTTAGTTGCATAGTGCACACACATATTAAAATATTTTGTTGAAAAAAAAAAAAAAAAAAAAAAAAAAAAAAAAAAAAAAAAAAAAAAAAAAAAAAAAAAAAAAAAAAAAAAAAAAAAAAAAAAAAAAAAAAAAAAAAAAAAAAAAAAAAAAAAAAAAAAAAAAAAAAAAAAAAAAAAAAAAAAAAAAAAAAAAAAAAAAAAAAAAAAAAAAAAAAAAAAAAAAAAAAAAAAAAAAAAAAAAAAAAAAAAAAAAAAAAAAAAAAAAAAAAAAAAAAAAAAAAAAAAAAAAAAAAAAAAAAAAAAAAAAAAAAAAAAAAAAAAAAAAAAAAAAAAAAAAAAAAAAAAAAAAAAAAAAAAAAAAAAAAAAAAAAAAAAAAAAAAAAAAAAAAAAAAAAAAAAAAAAAAAAAAAAAAAAAAAAAAAAAAAAAAAAAAAAAAAAAAAAAAAAAAAAAAAAAAAAAAAAAAAAAAAAAAAAAAAAAAAAAAAAAAAAATTTTTCTCGTAAGCCCGACTGCTGTACGAATCTCAAAAAGTAATGCAAAGCTGCAAACAAACAATGGGGCTTCTTAGGCTTGGACAATCGCACCAAAGGATAGGCGCAAATCGAACATTTTTGTAGCTTAGCCTTACTGCTTGCTGTATCTAAAGAAGTAATCCAAGGATTCAAATAAAAATTGGTGTCCCGAAGGGGGTCGATGTGAACAAGTGCTGATTGGTTTTTGTCAAAATTATATCGGTAAATTTCAATAGGAACAGGTGCTGATTCGGGTTTAGCTCTAATTGCTTCATGCCTTTGATAATTTCAAATGGTAGAACATTCGTGCGAAAGATACAGAAGAAAATTTCGTGATGATCAAGAACACACCATAAATTTCCCAATTTATCGCGGTCAAAACAAACTCTGCTTCTTTTTAAATATTTTCATCTTCGTTTTGAGCTGAAACAAATCCATCCTTGACTAATTTGCATTCTTCTAAATTAGTTTACTGTTTATGCTAAAATTCCTGCAATGTCTTATTTTACGTACTGTCGGCCCCGCTTCAAGGAATACCGTCGGTTCCAGCATATTTTATTCGATAATGCGGGGAGATATTCTTTACCTTACAGAACTGGTAATATTGCCTCGAAACGTAATAATGATTAGTATATCTATTTAAAAGAAGTTATTAATGTTAGTGTTTAAAAGTTTTTAAAATAAGATAAATAAAAACAAAATAATGAAATACGTTATTATATATTTTTAAGTACAAATTAAAATGATGAAAAGTAAAACTTACAACTTGAATTACAAACTCTTTATGACAACTTTTCAATATAGTACTTCTTTAAAAAGTCCATAATTGTGGTTTGCTTGCTCAAAGTGTTTTGGGAGCATTTTGTATTTCCTTCTCCAATCTATAAAGCAAGTCATAATCTCCACCTCTATTCTCAAAATGGTTTCATATCATAGCTAACAATTTATGAACTTTACTTAAAGCTGAGGGCGGATCTACTACATCGTCTTCTTCTATGAATGCATTTGAATCCAGAGAGGGTAAAACAAGCTCATTAGATTCTGT
Organism: Octonoba sinensis; assembly: GCA_038502835.1. Lineage (NCBI taxonomy): Eukaryota > Metazoa > Arthropoda > Arachnida > Araneae > Uloboridae > Octonoba > Octonoba sinensis. Next base: position 54,942,535 of record CM076600.1, read on the forward strand.
GTCTTCATTTTCTTCGAGTTCCATGAAATCATGAAAGAGAACGAGTGACTCTCAAATTTAGTGGGCAAGGGGAGGTGTTGCTGAGAGATCAACTTGAAAATTCAAAAATTGTTCTTATTTACTTATTTATTTTTGAAATTTAATCAATATTTTTATCAAAAATATTTCAGAAGCAGACCAGTATCCGGGGAAATTATTCGATTAAACGGGGATCTTTAACATTGCGTCTATAGGGAAATATTCGGCTCCGGAAGGTTTTATTCTTATAAGCGGGGTATTCCTTTATCCGTTACCCGATTAAGCGGGGATGACAGTATTTTTAAGACGATGTATGCTTAACAAAGAATCATTTATTCAACCTTTTCCAATATATACTGGGCACCTCCTACACTCCTTTATAGGGCCCGAAAGCATCTCTGCCTTGGGCCCTGAATGATGTAAGTCTGGCATTTGGGATGAAGACGTTGAAAATTTGTGGCGAAGTTCGTCTTGTTCATTTCAGATGCCACAAAAATATTTAATTTCTTTATATTTGTTGGAAGCGTGATTCTTTATACCTATTACACTATACTTTTAAATTCTAGAATTTAGGCCCTCAAATTGTCCTTATCAGCATTGAACATTCTGGAGTACTGTTTTAGTAAAATTTAGTAATTTAGTTCTGTTTTAATGAGGCATTTTCTTACAAGAAGTACCGAGAATGATTTTATGTTTAATTAATAAACATAAACTCAAAGAGGCAAAAAACCTCACTACAATCCTGAATTGCTGAAACTTTAGTTTGTCAGAAACAATACATTGTCCCCCCCTCCCCAAGGCCATAGCCAGAAGTTTTTTTCGGGGGGGGGGGCAGACTTTGAAACACTTATGTTGAGGAAACTTTCAGGGGGGCTGTTCCCGTGGCCCCCTCTTGATACGGCCTTGCCCCCCTCCACGGCACGGTGGCGCAGAAACATTCCAATTCTCATTCCCTCAAGCCTTTATGTACAAGCATACATAGTATTTTTCATTGTAATAAATGGCAGTTACAAACAAAAAGTAATGTACCTTTTGGCTATTAACACTAGATTTACCCGGCCAGTCATTTTGACTGTTTCAAAGCTTCCATTTTGCAAAATTTGTTATTAATTATGGTGCAACTTTCAATTGCATTGGCTTTTCCTATAATACACGGTAAAGTAGGAAACGTTAACTCGACTGAAGGTTTTATTATAATTTGTAGCAATTTGGTGTAAAATGAAGGTTTAGAAATGGGTGAAAATGGCCTGGAACTCTCGTGTTAACAGCTTACACTTATGACTTCACTGGACTGAAAAACACTTCACTTGTATATTGAGATTTCTCTCCCATCGCGGAAAAAGAAGTAGTATAATTTATGGAAAATAATCTGAACGACAAAAATTTAAAATCGAGCATTGGAACATTATTAACTTTAAGACAAATTGTGTCAATGAAGTGGATGCATTTTCGATTAACGTTAGGGATTTTTTATCATATGGTATTTTCACACTTTTAAAAAACTTTTTAAAAAATATAATCATTTTAGATTTTTCATAAAAAAGAATTAACGAAAACTACGTGTTTCTCTCTTCGGGGGAAAAGAAATCATTTAAAAAATGACAAAAATGTAAAATTATAAAAAATATGGAAAAAATATTTCGTGCCCAAAAAAGTTTTTTTAGAGTCAATTTCTTTTGGGAATCGAATTCTAATACTGCAAAGATTAACTCATTATACCCAGATATTTGTACCACCTTTTGGAAATTTAATTTCCCTTTCTGACGACAGCGAAACATTCTTAATAATCCGGTAGAATTTTACAAGAAAGGCTTGAGGGAAAAAGCAAACGAGTTTTCCAGAATTTTTATAGCCTAAATAACAGGCAAAAGGGGGAAGTAAAGTTATTGCTTTCTAGGTCGCAGAAAAAAAAAAGAAAGAAAGAAAAAGCAAAGTTGACTCGTCAAGCTGGATAATTCGCCTCTTTTTAAAGGTGGACATTCAAGAAATAGTTTTCTTTTGCGAATCCACCTCTAAAGCATCGAAGCATTTTCCACTTCTCAAACATTTTAAATTACGAAAAGAGTTATGGTTAATTCTGGTTTACAGATTACGTACAAATAATTTGCGACGGTAAAAATAGAATTACATTATATATATATATATATATACATAAAATATTTTTGGTATTTGTTCGAGAAATTAATTAATTTTTAAAAGAAATTAAAATATTTTTTATGTGTTACAATGCCAGAATTAATAAGTTATAGTCAGGCTAAAAAGATTCTTTTTACTTCCTCGTACGAAGCACAGGAACTATTGTATTCGCGAAATAGCTCACTCATTGCCATAAAAATATGTGCACCAAGAAACAGTTGTCGGAAGGAAGCGAAATTTTGTATACTTAAGTACAATGTAAATAAAATATAAGTATGTGATTACAAAATTAAAGCAAAATGATCATTTATTGTAGGAAAAATTACTAATGAATGGAGGTTGCAGTACTTTGTTCGGCCACTTCTAGTGTGAATAATCCCACAATTATTTCTAGGTGCGTCAATTTTTATGGCAATGAGTGTCTTTCTCACTCAAATTTAAACCTAATTTCTACTTTAATCACTCATTAATCATTTTCAACTACTTTTTCTTGACATATCTGCGTAATTTACGTGTGGCCCCTGAGAGATCCATTTTGGCTATCTACGATTCCGTTTTGACAAGTTTCGTCGTGGCGTACGTTACTCAAAAATGTTTAGTTTTCATTTGTGTATGTTTCATATTTGAGTAGGCGAAAACCAAGAAAACTCCTGCCTGTCAACTTTTCAATAAAAAAGAACAAAAGTTATGAAAATTATTGAAGTTTCTTAGAAAAAAAGGTCATTGAGAATATCTGTGTTAAAGTAATGATGGATGACTGCTTTAGAAGTATCTTTAAGGGCTTAATAAAATGCGAGGAAAGGGTTTTTCATAAGGTCGATAATACATGCCCCGTAAGGAAGGTTATACGTGGAATTTATGGGACCGTTATACGAGGAATAATAGTTTTAATCTTGCATCCATTTCATCCTCTTTTTTTTTCTTTGGAGGGGGGGGGGGGGATTGGAAAATAAAATCTGCTTTGTAATGGAAGCATTTTTTGAAGATTAATGTTTTTCGACAATTAACAATGCTTCTTACAGGATTTAAGACTAGGAAATTTATTAATAAAATTTAAATTCATTCTTGAAGATCTTACATTTCATCTTCATTCATAGTAATGCTAAATTTTTGGTTGGAAACTTAATATTTCACCAGGCTTGTGCTCAAAATTTCAAAAAGTGAGAGGTGCTCAATTTTTGTTTCCATTCTGGGTCGCCTTAACAAAGGAAAAAAAGAAAATCTGTGCGACCAAGCAAGTAATTAAATAAAGATTGAAAAATAAAAAATAAACAGTAGGGGAGAGGTGGGTAAAATGGTGTGTCTGTTGGTCTGCCTGTCCCGCCACCACCCTATTTGAGGGAAATGTCCGATTCGAAGGATTTTTTTTCCTTTTAATCATTCGAACGATCTCGGCTAAAATATTTCATTTCCATATTTTATTTTTTGATTTGAATAATAAATTTTTCGTTCAATCTGGAACAGTTCAAAACATCTTAATATTAGCGCTATGGGGGAAATATTAACCCTGTACATTCGAAGGAATTGTCGACGTGAAATATTTTTTCATGTGAACAATTTTTGTTCAATTTTGAACAGTTCAAAAATAAATAAATAAATAAAAAATTAACATTAGCCGCCTACGGGGAAATTTCAATCCTATATAAATCCAAATCTAACAGACAGATTTGCTCGAAACAAAATTTATTGTGAAGACATTATGATGTAGAACATGTACAGATAACAAGCTCATCCAGAAAAAACGAGCCTATTTTCGCATTAAATTTATTTTACATGGATTTGTAAGTATATTTCTGAATAAATAAATGAATGAGTGAAAGAATGAATAACTGAATGAGTGTTGGAATGAATGAATATTGAATAAATGAGTAAATGAAAGAATAAATAAGTGAATGAATAAATACATGAATGCGTGAATGAATAAATAAATGAATGATTGAATGAATGTGTTTTAACCATTGAAAAAGGTATATTTGAAGTAATTAAGAACTAGGCTAAATGAGAAAGAGAGAGAGAGAGAGAAAGCTAGGTTATAAATTTGATGTTGATGCATAAGGGAAAGTAGGCTCGTTTATTTGAACGGACTTTGTTCGTTTACTTATCGATATTTCGAAAGTAATATAATGAAGGATAGCTGATGATGTAGGAAACAAATGCATGCATAAGATTCACGTTAAATTTGTTTTGAAAATTAAAAATTAGCAAATAAAAATATTTATTTTGATGAATAGAAATTATTATATTAGGTTTTTAATTTTTCTTTGAGGTTTTTTTTTCTCGAATTTTTATTTTATCTCGTACTTCTTGTTTGTCTATATTAGATGTATAGTACCAGAAAAAACTCTAATTTCAAATGATGTAGCTGGTTTCAAGTGTATTATTAGATATTTAATGTCTTTATAGCATCACAAGTTTAACCCGTTTTATTTAGCTACAATAAAACGGGGCAGCTTTGTGCCACTTTTTGAGTTTTTTTCAGGATATTCATCATAATTTATTATGTTATACTCCTCTGAAATTTTTACCCAACATACCTACGGATTCTCGGGTATCCAATGATGGGTAGAATGATTTACTTTTCTTAATAGAAAGGGAGGGGAGGGGGGATTTTTCCGTTAACCGTGGTTAACGGAAAAATTATATTAACGGAAGTTATAACCGGTAGGATACAACTTCGTACCACTCTCTTTTCTGATTCTAAAACACATGGAAACTTATAATGCGGCATAATCTTGACTATGCTGCTTTGCATACCCAGCTCATCTACTATGCTATGAACAGAGAAATAAATTTGCTCTCATTATTTGAAAGTTTTTTTTTTGTGTGTGTGGATGGAAGAAGGCAAGTTTTTTTTAAAACTTTTAATAATAAACGGTTTCAAAAACGTAAAATTATATTACATATCAGTTTTAATTCTAAAAAGAGGAGTCAACGAATGAGTACACCTCATTACCCATGTGTCTTGGTGAACTAATGTCCCTCACAATTTGTTCTTGGCGGTTCCACACTCAGGAGTCAATCCAGCATTTTTGACAAGGTCCTATTTTTGTGAAGTTTGAAAAGATTTTTGTGAAAATTCGAAATTTAAACGCATAGTTATGAGCAAAATTTGTTGTTATTTGCCGTTTATTTATTAAAGATTTCTGTGAAAATTACGATTTTGTAGCACGTAATTGTGTGAAGGGTCTGTTTTGATTGATTGGAATTTTGTGAAGGGTCATGACCAAAATTGCGTTTCTTCGTCATGGCAGATACTAGCTTTTCTCCTAATGTATGGAAATGTCAAGTGCTTCATTTTGGTTATGAAAATACACGTGCAAGCTATTATTTACATTGATCCGTTATTTAGTAAAGCAAAAGCATTTATTGATGAGAATTTATTACGATAAGCGAGAACAGTGACGCATCTCGGTGGGGAGGGAGAAAGGAGTCTATGAATTAGTCATGACTTCAAGTTCATTCAGCAGTGCAATATAGTAAGCAAGAAAGCTAACAGAATGCTTGGGATTATCAATAGAACAACTCAAATGAAGTTATATTGCCTTTATCCTCCTGAGACCTGGCATCCAATAAAATGGATGTTTTGCTTTTTTTCCTTATTGTGACGGATTTTATTAGGTTGTTTCAAAAGCTTTGTCCGTTTTAATGTCATGTGTTTTTGTAGCTCCGTATCTCAATAAATATTTATTCTACGACTGTGTCATGGTATATACTGATAGATGGAGAATTTTGTACTCTATACATTAATGCTGATCTTTTTTTTTTCTAATTTGATTTTTTAAAATCTTTTTCAGCCTATTACTATATGATGACATTAAGCGATTTTCGGCCAATTTTTCTCTACGAATTCAAATTGAGCCAAAGCGCTGCCGAAACAGCCCGAAAAATTAACCAGGCATTTGGCAATGATAGTGTTAATGAACACACTGTTCGACGTTGGTTTGCGAAATTTCGTTCCTGAAATTTTAACCTCGAAGATGAGCCCCGAAATGGTTAATCTAGAGCAATCCGGGACGAGGATTTGAGGACCCTTGTGGAGACTGAACCCATCACAAACAATACCCAATAACCCATCACAAAAATGCGTTGGATGGCGGAAGAACTGGGTGCCAGAGCCCATGCGGGTTTTAATGGTTTAAAACGTATTGGAATGGTCAAAAAGCTCGAAAAGTGGGTGCCCCACGATTTAAACGATCGGCAGAAATTGTCACGTTTTGAGGTTTGTTCTTCATTGCCTTTGCGCGATCCTTTTCTGGATCGGATCGTCACGTGTGGTGAAAAATGGATTCTCTGTGACAATAGGAAACGTTCAGGACAGTGGTTGGACACCAATGAGCCACCCAGGCCATTCACAAAGGCAAAAACCAAACAAAACCCCACCAAAAAAAAAAAAAATCATGGTTAATGATGGTCAACGGCTGGTGTGATTCACTATAACTTTCTGCAACCAGGCCATATCATCACAGCAGAGTCCTATTGTTAGGAAATCCACGAAATGTACCGAAAATTGTGTCAGCAGCAGTCAACAGAAGAGGTCCGATCCTGCTCCAAGACAACGCAAAGCCTCTCGTCTCACAAATCACCGTTCGAAAATTAAAGGAATTGAGCGTGGAAGTTCTGCCGAAGTTCTGCCATGAGGCCTCACCCACTGAGTGAGGCCTCATGGTGGGTGAGGCCCTCACCCACCATACTCCTTAGACTTTTCGCCAACCGACTACCATCTTCTCAAGCACTTCAATAACTTTCTCACTGGTAGGACCTTTGCCAATCAGGAGCTAGCAAAAACGGCCTTCGTCGACTTCATCGAATCCCGTTACTTTGGCAAAAGTCCACTGATTCAAATGGCGCTTATTTCGATTAAATTGAATAAATATTCACTGATATATATTACGGTTTAAAAAAGACTCATAAAAACGGACAAAACTTTTGATACAACCTAATCTTTTAGCATGCAAGACCTGGACTGGAATTATAAAGGAGGAACAGGAAATCACTTTTTAACTTTGAGAATTCGGAAACGGTAGTTTATTTCTTTACAATATGGCAAAGAACCCGAGTCAAGTTGGAATTCGGCGCTCTCGGGGTTGTTTTGATTTTCACATTATTTTTTTCTTTTTTAATATTGTTCTAGGATTTTTATACATGATTGATCTTTTTTCTTATGTTATAACTAATGAATAAAATTTTTTGTTTAGCTACTTTTGTGTAAGTATCGCATAATTCTGCTGCAGTTATGACCTCAACATACATTCAAATGAATGTGCCCCCCAGAAAAATTTAAAAATGCAAGTTTATTAATCTTTTGAAAAACATCAATGACCAAAATTGTTCATAATAACTAATAGTTGGGAGAATATTTGTATTTTATTTTGCTCGGGTCTCAAGTAGGGATGTAACGAATATTCGGCCACTATTCGGTATTCGGCCTATACGGCCCTTTGGCCGAATATTCGGCCTGGCCGAATAATCATTTCATCACCTAGCCGAATATTCGGCCTGACCGAATACTGGGTAAGGTCAAATTCGGCCTGGCCGAATATTGATGGACTATTCGCCCGAATAGTTCTGCTGCAGTAGAAATGTAAAAAAATAAAGAAATTAGTAGATTTTAAAGATTTAAAATTGTAATATAGTTATTGCAAAAAAATGCGTTAGTATATAGTTTTAATAAATAAAAGTAATTTAGAAAAAATTTACTTTTTTAAAACTTAGTTTTAGGCTTGACGGAGCAAAAACAGATTTTAAAGTTGTAATACTGTATTTATATTTAGCATTTGCTCCCAAAAGCTGACAATAGTTGATTATGATGGAGAATATGAGAAATCTATTTTCTTATTATTAACAAAGTGGAAGTCAGATTTTGTTTGCGTAGACTGATTTATTGTGAATATTGGGCGAAAGAGAATATACTATGAGTATTTAGTAGCATACGTTATTGGGGTTTTGAAAATAAAAACATATTCCAGTTAAGTGTATTAAATTTTAATAGAGCTCTTAAGAATAGGTATGTAAAAAACCCCATAAAATAAAATATTAACTTTTATAACTTTTAAAATATGCTCATAAAACAGTTTTGAGCAAAGTTCACTAAGCAATAGCAGTTCTTTTATTTGAATTAAACAATTAGTAAAATAATGCTAATGCTTACAACCATAAAACCTGTCATTTCTATTGCACTTGTGGGTGAAACCCTTAGTTTTATTACATTCGAAACAATAGAGAAAATATATTAATTTTAAATCGTACTTTTAAATTCTTAACAAGCATAATTAACTCAGCCATCATAGATTGTGTGTAATTGGTGTTTGACTTTGTGAATAATTTTAAATTTGACAAATACTGTCTATTACTACGATTTTCTAGAAATTTTAATATTCGGCCGCCGAATTATTCGGTATTGGGCCTAAGACATTGGCCGAATACCAGACATCGGCCTATTGGGCCTAGACGAAATGGCCGAATATTCGGCTTCGGCCTGGAAGGAATGGCCGAATATTCGGTATTCGGCTATTCGGCCAAATCACTATTCGTTACATCCCTATAGTCTCAAGAGGTTATGCAAAAGTTTGGTAAGACCTCTTTTGGAGTATAATGTTCAGTTTTCGTCTCCGTAACTAAAAAGAAGGATTTTCCCTTATTAGAAAAGCTTCAAAGTAGGACTACTAGGTTGGTAAAGGAATTTCCCGGACCTTGTTTATGACGTTTGGCTTAGAAAGCTCAATTTGAATAGTCTAGTGCAAAAGAGAGATAGAGGGAACGTGATTTAGTTATTTAAATTCATTAAAATGGAAACTTTTGATGGATTGCTTCGCTGCACAGAATGTGTAGAACCATAGGGGTCATTGTTTTAAAGCTTTTCAAATATCAGGTTAGCCTTGAAATTAGAAAAATTACTACTTCAACCAGTGGTGTAGTCCTGAAAAAAAAAGCTGGGGGGGGACGCTTATGTATACGAAGATAAGTAATTGAAATCAAAAGGGAGGGGACGCTTATGTTAAAATTTAAAAAATGTGGGGGTATCAAATAAAAAGGTAGGGGGACACCGTCCCCCTGCGTCCCCCCTCGACTACCCCACTGACTTCAACAGGGTTGTAGGCAGTTGATGTAATTAACCGGAAGTGACTCTGTTACTTGCAGTGGAGTAAGAAGTTTCAAGACTGCTCTTGATTTTCATTGGGGACTAGTATATTATATTGAGTAGGATTAGCCTAGCTGGCTCCAGAGCCAGTTGCTGGCTGTCATTCTTGTATTTGTTTTTTTAGAAGTCTAAAAAAACTAGCCGTGCTTCTTTGGGAAAACCCTTTTTACAGGTTGTCAGCTGAGGGTGCAACAAGTAACCCAAACACAACAAATTTTATAAGCGCTAAGGTAACCAAACGTCTCCTTTGGGGGAGAGCTTTTAGTTTATCCCCATATTAAAAAATATATTGTGGGGACCACATTTTACAAAATTTGAGCCTATTTGTTCCCACTTTTTAATATTCTTTCAAAAATTTTCTTGTAACTTGCTCTAAAAATGAAAGTGAAAAAAAAAAAAAAAAAAAAAAAGTGAATAAACTATTATTTTTATGCAGTAGGGGGGGGGGGGGGAATAATATTAAAATTTATGCATAAAATTCGCAAAGTTGCTGCTCTTTGTCAATACAGACAAAAGGGATTCTTTGGTGTAACTCCAAATTTAAATTTATTATTATTTTCTATAAAAATATAAATTTTTAAAGTAACTAAAATTAAAAAAAGAAATGTTTCGATTTCATTACTTAGTTTTGTTTTCAAAGGGATCATTCACAAATTATGTCACGCTCCGATGGAGCAGGAGGGGAGTGAAATTGTGAGAAAGTGTAACAAGGGGAGGGGAGGGGTAAGAAGAAGTGTGACATCATGCATTATGCAACATAGCGTGACGCGTGACAAAGGGGGGGGGGGAGGGGATCCGCTGAAGTGTGACATATTGTGACAAGGGGGGGGGGGTCAAATATACGGCAAAAAAGCGTGACGTCATTTATGAACGGCCCCAAACAAGGATATATAATTTAAAAAAAAGTGATACGAAACGTAAATATCTATGTGCGTATATGTTATGTAAGGAATTTTTTTTATTAACCGACTTCACAAAGGAAGGAGGTTATACATTCATATTGTATGTGTGTCGTTTTTTTTTTGTTTGTTTCTTTGTCCACTCATAACTTCTTACTGGATAAACTGATTTTCATGAATTTTTTTTTTATCGATCGAGGGTGGTTTCCCATATAGGTATCATACTTTGGTTTGACCGTATTCGATAATTAGAAAAAAACGCTATGGGCTGAAATGTGGTATTTTCTTTGCTCTTTCATCCATAACTTTTGACTAAATCAACCGATTTTGATTATTTTTTCTTTGAACGATAGAGGGTCGTCTAACTCAAATATCGCACATCAGTTTGACTACATCTGTTTTTTAGAAAAAACGTTACTGGTGAAAAATAAGTATTTTTTCATTTTAATTGAAAAGGCTAGGCTCGATTTTTCTTTGTTGGGAAAGTTGTTAATAAAAATGAAACTCATTGTTAAAAAAGAGTTTGTTGCCATTAAGATGTAAAACTAAAAGCAATTATAACACGAAATTGACTGAAGGCTTCTCTGAAGAAGAAATTAAATCCAATCAGTTTGTCTAGTGACCCTTTAAAATCGATTTTAAAACGAAATTTATCTTACAAACTGTTAGGTTTTAGTGTCATTCCCTCAAAGGTTTCCCCTTTGATATATATGTTTCAAAAACAGAGTATTTATATAAAAATGTATTTACACTAAAAAGAATAAAATAAAATAATTTTTGGAAAAAAATAGTACCGACTTCAAACTATAAATTGCGCTAAAAAGTAAAAAATAATATTATTCTTTAAACAACTTCTATACGACTTTTAAACATAATTTTTGAAGTCGGTGCAAAATTATGATGGATTTTGATGCATGATTACTTTTGTAACTATGAACCAATTACAAATATAAATAGCGTAGAGTTTGTAACAGTTTCAGTGTAAAATAACGCATGGTGTAATTATAATTAGACTGTTTTAATTTTGCATCGACTTCAAAAACTATGTTTAAAAGTCTTATCGAAGTTGTTTAAAGAATAATATTATTTTTTACTTTTTAGCGCAATTTATAGTTTGAAGTCGGTTCTATTTTTTTACGAAAATTATTTTATTTTTAAGTTGCCGGTTGTCGGCTTTCTTACAGATTTTGTACTCACTTTTGAGTTTGGGACATTCAAATTGGCTATTAGCTCCATGAATCCAGCCTCATATTTATAGGGGAGGCAGCCTTAACTTTTAACTGTAACCGAACTTTAGTATTGTTCGACCAATCAGCGTGAAGTTATGTGGATGCGATGATTTGTTATTGCTATTGCTTACTTTTACTTTTCAATCTGTCACTTCAGTAGAATCTCCTTTCGCAGGCAGTCGTCTCTATAGTTACTAAATTACCTTGTGGAACTCATATTTTTAAAGGGAAATATGTGTGGTAGGTGAAGAATGTTTCAAGCCATGCCGCTTTGTTGAACTTAAAAAAAATTTATTAAAAAATTGCTGCGTCAAAAATGATTAATTTTTAACATAAAACATCATTTATAAAATATAGAGATATAATTCGATTGTTGGAAAAAACTGACGTGGTCGCAAAATTTTGACAGCAGGCACATTCCGGTCACTCTGATTTCTGGGCATTCCGTTTTGAGCATTCTATTTCTTTATTTTTCTCTTCATTCAATTGAGATACAGCTTTTTTTTTGTTGCTTTTATTTGAAGCACCAAGGCGGAAAAACGTCAAATTTCCCCAACTATCGAAATCTACTAGAAATCATCATTAATTTGTTTGAAAAAAAAAAGTTTGTAGAAGTTGAATATTGATTTCAGTCCCTAAAAATTAAACGTTTAAAACTGAGAGGTTTGAATTTTAATGCATGAGTTATTACATTTTATCTTTTTGTTTTTCTGCAAAAAATTATGCAACATATTAAATTTCTGTTAATTTTCAGAAATTATTATAATAAACCTAATGTTATTTGATTCCATGTGTACTAGCTGAATCAAACTTTATATATGTATATTGTTTTGTTATTTGAAGGTATTTTTCAACTGACCTGAAAGATTTAAATCTGAGGGAACTTTTAAATTGTGAATTGTTGAAATGAAAATGTTCATATGATGAATCGGAAATATACATGTCAATAAATTTCTGGTTATACAGTATGCTTCTGGTACAAATGAGGCCAAGATTCAGTAGGTTAAGAGTAATTACATTTACACTTTGCTTGTAACTCTTGAGCACTGATGAATTTAAGTAGAATAGGAGAGAGTATTTTGTTTTTATACTTTGAGTGGGTGATGATGTATTTGTGCAATTCATAAATCGTCATTACCAACAAATTCATTGGTAAAATGATTTATATATTTTTTCAAATGCTGTTATTTGGAGAGAAATTTAAATTCACTTTAGAAGAAAGTTCTTAAAAATATCAGTTGTTGTAAATCATATTTGCAAAAATATCTTATTTTTAAAGAAAATAGTTCATGTTCTACTAGTTTATCACTTATTGAAATAAAAATCTGTTTCATTGAGATCACATGTGGCAGTAGATTTCTTACTTGTTTTCAAAATAAGTTCCATCTTTATTTTTTTAAATCACACATCACTATTATTATAATTGTATTTTTATCGACTCTTCAAAGTGTCTTTGCAATGTTTACTTGAAAAATATATTTTTCATTTTCAGGTATATTTGCATATCTGAATTATTTGGAGCCTCGATCAAGAAGAGAAATTTTAGAGTTTCTTATCAAAGGTTTGCAACGACTTGAGTACAGGGGGTATGACTCTGCAGGTTTGTTCAAATTATGATTCAATAATTTATTTTAGTTAAGGTTAATTTTTGACTTTATCATTATTACAAAATCAGTTCAAATTATTTATGCATCATTAAGGAACTTGTTTGCTGACATTTGAACTTGTTTGCTGCATTTTACAAGTAAAACAATTTGTTGGTAACTTGAATGTTAAATGATGTATCAGTCACAATTTCTCTCAGTAATTGTATTTTACTGTTGTGTATTTTCTTGATGTTAAAGGCATTGTATGGTCAGGTGGGGTAAAGTGGTCATAAAATTCATATTTTTAAACTTTGGCTCATAATAGAATTAGTTCAACAACTTCAGATTAAGTTGACTCAGAAAAAGTTGAGTAAAATAATGTTGTGACACCTTCTTTTTGGGATGCATTTATGACCACTTTACCCCATGTGGTGGGGTAAAGTGATCATAAATAAAAAATAGTCGAATAAACTTATTATAAATAACTTCTAAAAATACTCAACAAGAGTTCCTCTGTGAAAGAAGACAACTTTATTTATTCAAATCGAATTTATGAAAGCCCTCTATGGTCAAAGGTTGTCGGTTGTCCCCCACCTTTGTGGCATCTTGTAAGGTATTTCGTTGTCTTGAGCTGTTGCGTAGATGGTCTTAAAGACATGTACAAATACATGCTAAGATAGAAAAAGGCATTCTTAACTTTTAATTCCCAAATATCAACTAGTAAGACTGTCCTTTATTTTAATATAGACATAAAAATGAAATTCAAAATATTTCCCATGAAAAAAATTACTGTTTAATGTTAGTTTTTGATGAATGGCTAATATATGTGAATAGCATATTAAGAAATTATTTTTAATTGGAGAATTCTGAGATAATTATAGCTTATTGAAAAACAAAATGGAAAGGAAGTACTATCTTAACATAACTATTTTTCATTCCATCTTTCATGTATTGTTCTTATTCAAAGTACTTCTAATTTTAAACAATTACTGTTTAATAATCATTATTATGAGTCGTAGAAATGAATTATTCTATTGGGATAACTTCAAAATTGTTTTGCAACAAAAGTGTTTGTAAGAATTCATCAATACTTAGGTTAACATTATAAAGAGACAGCCTTAAAGTAATTTCAATTGGAATTGCATTTGCGCTTATTTGTTTTGATCCTGGGCCCAGTAGCAAAATTTTCTGTATCAATCTGCAGCACAATTTTCAGAAGTCAAAATCTATCTGCAGAACCAAATGGTGTGGAACAAAATTTACAATCACAAAAAATAGCAAACTATGCATTTTAAAATAGTTAAAAGAAAAAATAATACATGCAGACCAGAAGGAAATATTATTATCCAATTTATAAATGGGGGTGACTATTTATTCTGGGGGGGGGGGGGATATAATCATTTAAAAAACAGATAACTTTTTTTCCTGGTCACAAAATTTGTAAGGTGGCTAATTAATGTGCAAGCTTCAAGATAAATCTGTAGTGCTCGCTGCCGTGTTCTGATACTGGGATCCTGTGTACTTTTAAAAATATTACAGCATAATACTTTTCTCTTCCATCCTCCTTCTCTGTTTGTGGAAGGCCTTAGGAATGATTATAGCATAATGCTGTCTCACATAATACGGTATGCAGTTTAGGGAAATAAATATTTAAAAAACTTCTATCTAGAGGCTCAATTTCAAACAAAAGATATGTAGAATCCTATAGTTTTCAAAATTTATTTTTATGCTGTGGTCACATGAAAGCAAATTCTTAAACAGCATTTTGATCCTTTCCAGACCCTTCACAAAATTTCAATTAATCAAAACAGACCCTTCACAAAATTTCAATTAATCAAAACAGACCCTTCACAAAATTTCAATTAATCAAAACAGACCCTATTAAAATTTCAATTAATCAAAACAGATCCTTCACAAAATTCCAAGCTTCCAAATCATACATTTTACACCATTATGTATTATAAAAGAGGCAAATAATAATGAAATTTTTTTAAAACAAAATCTCAGAGAGAAGTTAAAAGAGATCCCAATTTCAAAATGCTGTATAAACAAACAACTCGATTGTTTCTTCCCTTAAATTAGTTGCCCTTCAAATAATTTTGAATGTAAAATTTAGTTCTTAACTAGTGAAAACTAAAATAAAATAATTAAATTCCATTATGAATTTCAAAGCTGTAGCTGTTTATTTGCTCTATGACAACTTTACTGCCATCTGACCCTAATAAACTCTTTTAAATTAAAAAAAAAAAGACATTTTGTGTCTTTAAGGGAGTTGAAATACTAGTGTTATAATTCCAATTTATTCCATTAGGTGTTGCTTTTGACGACAATTCTAAAGGAACTGCAATTCAAATAATCCGCCGGAGTGGCAAAGTAAAAATGTTGGAATCAGAAATATTTGGTAATGATTTTGGCTTCGAATTATGGTAAAAATTTTGGTTCATGAATTTTTTAAATAAATTCAAAATGAACTACCTTTCGGTATTTAATATTTTTTGGAAAATTTTTCTGTGACAAAAAAAGAAAGAAAATAGCTATACTATTGAAGTATTGCAGATTTAGATCATGATACTTAAATGTCCTGGTCAATTATCTTTAGGCTGTTATTGGAGTTATTAATATGACTGCAATGTTAAATGCTTAACATTTATCATACACATATTTTTTAATTCTTGAATTCTTTAAATTAAACTATGGAAGTTATTTTAAAATATTTAATATCAAAGTGAAAAAAAGTTCAGTTATATATAATTGAAATTTTTCTGTTATAATCTGATTTTCATGTTGTTACATACAATTTAAGAACTGATTTTATTACTTTTTACTTATAAAATTTCAGATTCCAAGGAGATCGATTTTGATCAACAGTTTGATGTTCATGTTGGTATTGCTCATACTCGTTGGGCTACTCATGGAGCTCCCAGTGCTAGTAACAGTCATCCTCAAAGATCTGGCTCAACAAATGGTTATTATTATAATTTCTATTTTAACTCGTATTGCCATTGTAAATTATTCTCATGATTATGAATGACACAAGTACTTTTAAGACACATAATTAGTGTGGTTCGTTTTTCAGCATAAGTGAAAATTTTTTTGTTGAAATTTTAATGTTAATCATTTTATTTCTTTTGAAAATTAATAATTCAGCTCTCATAGGTATATTTCTTTGTACTGAAGTGCTTCTTGTAGTTCCAAAAGTATGTAATGCAAGTTTCATTGCAAATTTGTATCTATAACTAGATTCATTTTGTATCATGTACTTTTCCGTATTATAATGTTTGGTTGGTCACGCTTATAAAATCATAACATCTATTACATTTGTTTTATACCTGTATGAGCATCACTCATATTTGTCTAAAGATATAATCATTTATCATTTTCACTCATATTATACTTGTATTGGGGCTTTATGAATATCACTCATACCAGTCTAAATTTATAATCATTCGTAGTGTCTGTTGCCTTTAATTTAAATTGTATTCTTGTCTGTTACATTCTTTTTGATGGTAAATACAACATGAATGTTTTTGACTTCTAAAAGCTTTCACTTATTTTTATTTTAGTGCCTTATTTGTTTGTACAACCAAATATGTTTCCCATTTCCCACATTAGTATAAAAATAGAGAACAAATACAAATATAAAAGTGACAACCAGCAACAGTCTCTGGGCCCAGCTAGGCTACTCCTATGCAACTTACCAATCCCCAATGAACATCAAGAGCCCTCTTAAAACTTTTTATCCCGCTTCAAGTAACAATCACTTTTGGTAAACTATTCCAACTGCCTAGGACCCTATTGAAGTAGTCATTTTCCCCAATTTCATGTTTAGCTTGAGATTTGAAAAACTTAATACAATGACCTCTGGCTCTACCTTCTGTTTAAATTATGAAAACATGATTGGAAATTTTATTTGTCTGAAATAGTCGATTTTGTAATAGAAATAAAATTTCACGTTAAATTAAAGCACGCTCATTTGTGCTTTAATTTAACGTGAAAGTTTATTTCTATTACTTTTCACAAAGTTTAATCATTACTAGTCGATTTTGGTTGAATGCAAATGATTTGTCAATTGATTCATAACAAACTGTTATCTGATTTAGCAATTAATATAAAAATATTCATATGTTTCTTCCAGAATTTGTTGTTGTTCATAATGGCATTGTAACTAATTATGAAGATATTAAAAAATTTTTGGTAAGTTAATATTTTTAATGTTTTGAAATTTTTCAACATTAACATTTTTTTCTGAAAAGCTGCTTAACATTGTAAATAATTAACTAACCACCTCTTTTTTGACTTACATTTTAGTTTTGTATCATTAAATGTAAGAAAAGTGTAAATTACGCTTAAGTCAGCTTAAGAGTTATTTATATCTCTTTTTTGTTTCCCATTTTTTTTGTAAAAAAAATATTTGAAATTATACATGACAAATGTGCTTTTTGTGTTAGAAAGAAATTTTTACATTTGCTAGACTAAAGCATATTTACTTTTCCAAATTTTTTATGTTTTTTTTTTAAATTTATTTTTTTAAAGCCAATATAGTTATAATAATTCCAGTTAATGAATATTATTTTTATCATAGACAGGAATTAAATTCAAGCATTTTAGTTTTTTATATGATAAAAAATTGGGCTAGTTTGTTTTCTTCTTTTCTTTTTGTAGTGAAGATACTTGTAGTGAAAAACTTCAGACTTAATTCAAAAGAAAAAAATAAAATGATTCGAATAGAGTTCTCTGCTCCATCCCCTCCCCTGTTAGCATGTGGGTTTATGGTTGACCTCCGTGGGGAAGTCAAGCCGATGAACGCTCATTACCGCTCTGACATAGGTTTGCTGGGCTCCAGCTCAGCCTAACTAACTCTTGTTGTGTGAACCTGGTCCTCCTTGATACCCCTATGCTTAAAGAATATTATTTAGAGGGCTATGGTTCCCTGGAAAAAATGGGGTTAGTATACATTAGGGTGGGTCGAACAAAAGTAATGCTTTTTTTTCAAAACGCTATACCGCGGAAAACTTGCCTCTGGGGTAGGTAAGTAACATGCAAATTAAGAAACCGATTTTTATTGACTCCCTAACTAGCGCATTGTACTTAAAATTTCGATTTTTTTCGAAAATCAAGTCATTTTACAAGTTTCTTTCGCAGAAGTCGGCCATTAATATTTTAAACTGCTATAGCGAAAATCATTTATTAAAAGGGTTGAAAAGCAAACAAAAAAATTCAAACAGTCGAAATCTTCCGATTTGCGGTAGCGCAAAAGACTCAAAAATCGGTAATTTATTGTATTTAAGGTACATACTAGCACCTTATGTGAAAGGCATAGCCCAGCATGCTGAGTTATGTGTTAATAGCCCATTTCTTTTTTTTTTTTACTTCACACTCCAATTCATTGTAATAGAATAGCATTTCGGTGGTTCACGAGGTGTCGGAAGGGAGTTCGCGAAAATAATATTGCAATGACGGAATTTTTAATTGCTAACGTACCAGAAAAAATTAAAAAGTACCTTTACATACGTATTAGGATGGAGTGTAAAAATGATTTTTTTAAAATAAATTGTCTTTGCATAAAAGTTGTGGACTGGCATAGGAAGCATTCGTACAAAATTTGAAATGCCCTTATTTCTACTATTATCTGATTTCGAAAACTTGAATCACAAAGTGGTATCGGAAGAAATTCCTTGATTAAAATTTTGAACGTATGTTTCTCCTATATTTTCCACTTTTTCCTCACCAACGTGAAGAAAAAGTCGGAAAAATGAAAATTTTCCTAAATGTAAAATTTTGCATTATTTTCGACTAATTTCTCCTATATAGACCTTTTGTTTCAGCGAAGATATTTAATCATTTATTTTTTTAAATTTTGTATTCGCATTTGTCACAACTTTTTCTAACTGTTCTGCGTGTTCGCAATGAAAAGTATGAAAACAAATGAATTTTAATATTGTAATTTTCCACAACTTTTGCGAATTTTGAGCATAAAGATATTTATTGATTGACTCAAAATTGTGTACGTATGGTTAGTTCTTATGATACTTATTGTTAGTTCTCATGACACTCTACTAACATTTTTTTCACATTAACGGTAAAATAATTTTTAAAGATTTTTTACTGCTCTATTAATAATTCAAAAAGAACATCTAATAAAAAGGAATAATTAAAAAAACATATGCATATTTTTGTAGCTGTATTTTTGCTTTGGTTGAAACGTAGATATTTTGCAATTCCATTTTCTTTTTTTGTGATGAACTATTGTACAAAAAGGAAAATAAATGTGCCAGCAAATTTTAGTTTTGTTACCCGTTACTAAGGACTACTGAAAAGGGTTCGCCATTTTCTTTCGGATCTTAGAAGGGGTTCGCACGAAAAAACAGGTTGGGAACCACTCCTTCATATTGTCATTCTATTACAGAGGTTCTCAACCTGTTTTGTAAAACATCTTTTTCTTCGCGTTGGTGAGGAAAAAGTGGGAAATATAGGAGAAACATACGTTCAAAATTTTAAATTAATCAAGGAATTTCTTCCGATACCACTTTGTGATTCAAGTTTTCGAAATCAGATAATAGTAGAAATAAGGGCATTTCAAATTTTGTACGAATGCTTCCTATGCCAGTCCACAACTTTTATGCAAAGACAATTTATTTTTAAAAAAATCATTTTTACACTCCATCCTAATACGTATGTAAAGGTACTTTTTAATTTTTTCTGGTACGTTAGCAATTAAAAATTCCGTCATTGCAATATTATTTTCGCGAACTCCCTTCCGACACCTCGTGAACCACCGAAACGCTATTCTATTACAATGAATTGGAGTGTGAAGTAAAAAAAAAAAAGAAATGGGCTATTAACACATAACTCAGCATGCTGGGTTATGCCTTTCACATAAGGTGTTAGTATGTACCTTAAATGTAATAATTTACCGATTTTTGAGTCTTTTGCGCTACCGCAAATTGGAAGATTTTGACTGTTTGAATTTTTTTAGGTGCTTTTCAACCCTTTTAAGAAATGATTTTCGCTATAGCAGTTTAAAATACTAATGGCTGATTTCTGCGAAAAAACTTGTAAAATTACTTGATTTTCGAAAAAAATCGAAATTTTAGGTACAATGCGCTAGCTAGGGGTTCAATAAAAAGCTGTTTTTTAATTTGCACGTTACTTACCTACCCCAGAGGCAAGTTTTCCGCGGTATAGCGTTTCGAAAAAAAACATTACTTTTTTCAACCCACCCTAGTATACATACATTAATTTAAACTACTGCATATATGAACTACGGCATGAAAAATGAACTGCGGCATAAATTTAACTTCTGCATAAACATAAACTAGGCTTCCATATTGGGTGTGCAGGTATTAGACTTATCCCAATAAATTGGGATAAGTCTAATACCTGTACACCCAATATGGAAAGATTAAGTTTGCTGCCGTCTTGGATGGCAATTACTGGTGCCTTATGGGTTATGGTTCAAAATGATTTCTCACCCTGTTACCTGTAATAAAAAGAGATTGTCATGGGTTAGTTCAATAAAAAAAAATAAATAAGTAAAAATATTTACCAGTTAGAATAATAAATCCACAAATTATCTAATTTTGCCTAAAATAACTTGGTTGAAGCCCTTTAAATATTGTCTTAAAAAATAAAAAGCTATTTAATCATTTATTTGACCCCCTCTCCCCCAAATACTATCTAGAAACATTAGTTAGCTGGCTAAAAATGTAAAAGAAAGGGATAAAAGAAAAACAAAATAAAAGGAAAAATATGTGTTAACTTTTACTTACAATTTTCTTAAAATTTAACTCAATGACTGGAAGGAAGAAAAAGAGGGAGGATAGATCCCTGGGTGAATGTTTTGGAGAGGGGGGGGGGGGGGGAGGACATCCCCAGATTGGGACTTCCCTTCTTAGCAACTCCACCCGTGCGAAGCCTGGGATCTGGGAGAAAAAGGCATTTTTTAAATGTATATATATTTTTTTTCTTTCGTCTTGCTCCGCAGGGTGGAGGGTGATTTGAATCGAGTTATATAAATCAATTAATATCAATCCCTCCTTTCTCCAATGTTTGTGTCATATTTAAGAAAATATATTTGCTTTTTTTCTCAAACATGGCTGTTTGTCTTTTTTCAATAATAATAACGGTAATAAATGAAGCTCTGAACATTAGTCTGTATCTCTATTCTGTTCTAGCGGTTAGAAAGCTCTTTTAATAAAAAATATTCAAAACTTTAACAGTAGTTTTTATCACCGACTTAGTTGAAATATTTGCTTTTTATTTTCCTAACCCACATATTATGTATATATTTTGCATTCAAAAGTTATATTCTTGGCTAGAGATGAGAAACTTGTGGTAGTTATCTTTAGAGACTTTTCTCTCAAGAGAATATTTAAGAATGTTCTTCTAAATATTAGTTACTACTACTCTCAAGAGAATATTTAAAAATATTCTTCTAAATATTAGTTACTACTACTCTCAAGAGAATATTTAAGAATGTTCTTCTAAATATTAGTTACTACTACTTGCATATCAACATTGTAGTTTGGAATGAACAATTTAAAAATGGATAAACTTCTTAAATTATGCGTGTGAAAAAGAGAAACAACTAAATAAGAATAACCATTGAAGAATAAGTAATTAGTTGTAATATGTATAATGCTTACAAAAAAGGTTGTTTTAAAATTTTCTAGAAGCAATCTTAGCTATGCATTTATATTGTTTGTTAGTTTTTATAAAACCATTTTAATTTTTTTACAAGAACAAGCTTAAGTGCCAGTCATTTGCACATTGCTTGGTGCTTGAAAGTACTGTGACATTAAAATACTAAACTATCAATTTGTAATAAGAATGAAAATACGCTTGTTTTTAATCTAGAAGGTTGATGTTTTAAATAGGCATGGAATTGGTTGTTGAACAAAATAAATCTGAAATTGGCATTTTTTAGTACATTAAGTCGAAAAATTTAGACTCACAAAAAATGTGTGGTAGACATTGTACAGAATCTCGTCATATGTCCTCTGATGATGTAAAAGTATTGAAAATAGTGAAGATCATTTTGAACTTATATATATACATTGTTAAATATGATTTAAAGAAATGAACTGTGGTTTATTTGTTAATCACTTTTGAATCTATATTTGGGATATTTTTAAAAGATTTTTTCCAACATTTTGATCACAAAGCATTTTACTCAGATGAAAAAATTCATTTGCAAACACAGTTGAGTGAAATCTTACTTAAATGAAAATTATTATTATAAAGTATGTAAAGTTAAAAAAAGAAAAAAAAAATCATCCATCTTTTTTTTATAATGAACGTTTATTACTTAAAAATAATAATTATGATATTTTTCATTCACTTTTAAGAAAGTGGATATTCTGAATTGTTCTCTAAAATTCATTTGCAGGAGAATATTCTATGAATTTTCTTGACTTAAATCTGTGTTACAACAATATAAATGAACAAAGAGCAAGTGAAAGAAAATATTAAATAATTTATAAACTTTGTTGTAAAGTGAAATTATGTTGATGTATCTTTTAGATTAATCATGGTTTCAAGTTTGAATCTGACACTGATACTGAAGTCATACCTAAGTTAATTCAACACATTCATAATATGAATCCTGATCTTTCATTTAGAGAACTTGTTGAGCAAGTAATACAGCAACTGGTAAATATTTTTATAAAGACAATGCGTGAAAT
The DNA here is from genome assembly GCA_038502835.1 of Octonoba sinensis. Taxonomy (NCBI): domain Eukaryota; kingdom Metazoa; phylum Arthropoda; class Arachnida; order Araneae; family Uloboridae; genus Octonoba; species Octonoba sinensis. Next base: position 54,965,224 of record CM076600.1, read on the forward strand.
TACAAAAAATCTGCTTGAAATATGAAGGAATAAATACATTTTGCACTGCTTTCAGGAAGGGGCATTTGCTTTGGTGTTCAAGAGCTCAAAGTATCCTAGTGAATGTGTAGCAACTCGGTAAATATATCACGTTCTGTTTTAATGAATAAAATAGCTGACATTTATTGAACGCATAGTTTATGTATAGTTTTTGTTTTAATTAATGTTTTCTTATATTTTGTAAACTTATTTTATTTTAGGAGAGGAAGTCCTCTACTTGTCGGCTTCAAAAGTCAAACTACGCTGACAACTGATTATATTCCAGTTTTGTACAGTAAAGGTAGTAATTAAATACTTTAGTTATGTTGAACGGCTGTAACATAAGTATTGATTTGAAGTTTCTAATATTGAAGGAATTAATTTGAAATGTCTAATATGAAATACATATTTATAGTTTTGTGTTTGGTTTTGAATGTCGCTTGTAATATATTTTAACAAAAACTGCTGTAAGTATGAGTTTTTGCGATTCCCTCAAATCATGAGTCTTGTCCTTAATTCACTTAAGCTATGTATGTTTGTAAAACATTTGTATTGCCCTTATTCATCTTTTAAAATAATTCTTTGCATTTCTAATTGTGTATGTGATCTTTATTTCCATGCATGCCTTTTTCTACATCTATGCTCGCAACTTCAGATTTGGAAAATCAGAACAAACAAGGTATATGTTTTGAAATACACATTTGTTCTTAAACTTAGATGCAAACTCAATGTAGTACAACTGTATATTGCAATGTATTACTTTTTTTTACTAAAATTTAGTTCTAAAGTACTAATTAAAGAGTGTATCAAAAGTTCTCAAATTGATATGCTACCATCTTATACTTCATTACTTATTACTTCTTTTCTATTAAAGTATATTAAAATGTGTCATACTCTTTAACTGATTTCAGATTTAATATAATCTCATTATGTTCATGGCTTTCTGTCTGTTTTTTATTTTCAAATTTTTTACAAGTTTTGTGTTTCTTGTTTCTGACTGTGATCCCTTGCTTTTCCCTACCTGTGCATGTTGACTTCCTTCGTTGCATCCCTATCTAGATGAAAATCAGGGATCAGGTACTAAATTTTACTTAATTTTCACTCTATGAAATACTACAAAACAATTTATGTATTTTTGCTATTTTTTTTAAAAATGTTTGCTACCTGTTTCTAATTTTGAGTATTCATTTTTATTTCATTGCATTATGATGTCAATTATCAATGTGGTGTAGTATATAATTGTATTTATTGATAATAATCATCATAATTTATTGTATGTATCAATATTTCATTTAATATCTCATTTTTCTGTGTAATGCTAAATTTTGTTTGTTTCATCTAACCTCTTATGTGTTTCATAGTACTGGAGTTTTCTTTTTTCCACTAAATTTGTTTCAGAACTTAGTTTTGCATGCTTAATATTTGTTGGAAAGCAATCTTATTTCTAAATTTGTCTTACTTTTGCCAATTTTAAAAGCTATTTGTAGAAAATATTTTATTACATTTTATTGCAATAAATACACAAAATATTTCAGATAAAAAAATTGACCACATAATATGTTTGGCATTAACATACAAGTTTAACATATTGTAAGCTGTATTAAATTTCAGATTAAAATATTTTCAATTTGCTTGTAAACATTTCTACACAACTATTGTTGCTCTTGAATATAAATTCAGTCGATGTAGCAAAAGGAAAAAGTATTAATTTAATTTGAATTTAATTTATTTTTCACTTTTGTGTACGCAGAAGGTAGTTCAATTTTTTAAAAATGAATGTTGGTTCTTGCAAATATTTTTTTGTTATGCTTCTTGATACAAGCTTGTACTTTATTTTGTCCTCTGAAAATTAAAACAACTTGTGTATAAAACTTCAATTGTCCACATATAACAAAAAAAAAAAAAAAAACAACATACTACTATGAAAGGTATTTTCTGCACTTTTTGTATACATGAATTATGTCTTAAGATGGGTGATGCGGTTAAGTCATAATTTAAATTTTTACCTCCTGATCCTCTAAAGAATGGGCCTTGAGAGACAATTTAAAATTAATTTAGTAACATTTAACTTTTGCTCTGTGCATGCATTTTATTTGGTTTTAAAAAAAATTTCATTTATTTCTTCCCAAGATTTACGAGCTCCTCAGTCACGTCCATTACCTATCAGTACAGTGCAAGCTCAAGGAATCCACAGATCTGATTCAACCACAGAATTTCATCCTGTTGGCGATACAAAAGAAGTGGAATATTTTTTTGCATCTGATGCAAGGTATAATTTTTAAAGGAGAAATTCTTATTTTTGCTATATTTATGTAAAGGTTTTGTAATTTTTTGTTTTCATAGTGCTATTGTGGAACATACAAATCGTGTAATATATTTAGAAGATGATGATGTAGCAGCTGTGAAAGATGGATGTAAGAATTTTATTTGAATTTGTATTTTTCTTACAATATGTTATGCATTTTTTATTGCATGTTTTTTCTTTACGTTTTAGATCTGACCATTCACCGTCTGAAACGCTCTCTTGATGAGTCTACTGCCAGAGAAATAATAACTATTAAAATGGCAATTCAAGAAATCATGAAAGGAAATTTTTCAACTTTTATGCAAAAAGAAATATTTGAACAACCTCAATCGATCATTAATACTATGAGAGGAAGAGTCAATTTAGATGCTGAAGTTGTTGTCCTCGGTGGTATTAAGGATTACATCCCTGAAATAAAACGCTGTCGTCGAATAATAATGATTGGATGTGGGACTAGCTATCACAGTGCAGTTGCTGTAAGTTTTTTATGCATATTTCAAAGATCATTCAATCTTTTTGTTATAATGTGACATTGTCTCTTTTGTCTAGATTTTTTCTTTCTTTTGTTTTTTTGTATGCTATCTTGAAAGTTTTGATGTTATTGTTATTTTAAATGACTTCAATTTTATGTCTACCTAATTATATTAAACTATAGTCATTTTTGTGGAATGTTTTAAATGAAATAATGCCCACTCTCTCTTAAGTGGAAAAAAAGAGAAAAGAAAATATCTTATCTGAGTAGTCATATAATTTTGAAACATTTCTTCTCTGGCTGTTATATTTTAAGTTATAAAGTTGATTAATATAACTTAAAGATATTGGTGCTATTATGTGAATTATAATTAAGACAAATCATGGTTGAATACTTTAAAATACAACAAAAATTATTAAATACACTGATGTTGAGTATTTACCTAATGCAGATGTAAATATCTGAATAAATACTCATCTGAGAATACTCTACCCCCTGGGTATTTATCCAACCCACCTCAAATGCAGGAAAATATATAAAAGTTTATAGATATTTTAAAATTTCATTGTTTTCACAAATGTGACTTTTGATGAATTTTCTGAATGATGCTTTAAGAAGTAGATGTTTACACTTTTATAAATATGCGTAAAATCATTCAACAAATTCTATTCTTAGACTCGACAAATTGTTGAAGAGCTTACGGAATTGCCTGTGATGGTTGAGCTGGCAAGTGATTTTCTTGATAGAAATACTCCAATCTTTCGAGATGATGTTTGCTTCTTCATTTCTCAGTCTGGTGAGGAAGTTTCTTTTTTTAATGCTCATATTTATTAGTTCACCTTCATTAAAATTGTTAGCCATGATAATACAAAATCACAACTGATGTTTGAAGATTTTTTTTTTTTTGGCCTTTAGGTGAAACTGCAGATACATTAATAGCCTTAAGGTATTGTAAACAACGTGGTGCATTGATTGTAGGGGTAACAAATACAGTTGGATCTAGTATTTGCAGAGAAAGTCATTGTGGTATTCACATTAATTGTGGGCCTGAAATAGGTGTTGCTTCAAGTAAGGTAATTTGTTTCGAGTTCTTTTCTCTGTACATTGATTCCCATATTATTTTGCACTTGGATATATTGGGTTATAAGATATAGCTTTTTATGTATGCATACATAAAAAGTGTATTTATGCATACATTCAGTTAAACTAAAAAATATTTTGCTGTTTCTTTAGTGAATTTAAATTTTCTTTTGCATTTATATTAGCATGAAACTGCATTATGCAACTGGTTATGTTTTTAACAAACAAGGGGGAAAAAGTCTGAAACTCTAAATTGCTAAACTTTTCTGTAAAGATAAAATGCAAAAAAAAAAAGAAAAAAAAAGAATCCAAAAATTTTTTTTCAAATTTTTTTTGGCAAATTTTTAATAAAATTTCATTAAAAAAATATCACTTGTGTAGTTTGATAAGAAAAGGAGGTGAAAAAAAGAAGGAGAATATTGTTATACTACTTATAGTTGGTATACTTAAGTTTGAAATTGCCAGGTTATTTATTCATGAGTTGCAAAGATCCAGCACAAATGTACAAGCAGGGGAGACCCATCGAAGAAGTTTTTATTGAAGAAGTTTTCCCACTTTTCTAAGATCTTTTCTTTAACCTAAAATTGCTCATATTTCCATCATAAGTTAGCTCCTTCCCCCTCGCTCCCGTGGAAATGACGGGCTGAGGTTTCGCCTCCTATTAATCGCTCCCGTGATATTTGCGGGCTGGAGTGTTCAAAATTTCAAAATGAAAACGAATTAAAAATTAATATATATATATATATTGTTCATACACATATTTTAATATAGTTTTCAGGGTTAAAAAAATAAGCACTTTTATGACTGTTTTCTTGAAAATTACCCGACCATTAATTGGCTAAGATTTAAGTATACCAGTTTTTCCCTGCAAATGTTTTCAACTTGTCTAAAACGTGAAAAATATTTTATTGCCTACTTTTTATTTAATTAGTTTTTGGTTTTTCACTTATTTAACCTTCCCCATGGATGTCTGTAATAAAGAAAGGGAGACAAAGCAGAAGTGTACCAGCAAGTGAAAATGATTGACACTCCTATTTTCAATTTGACCAATTTATAATGAATGATTTTTAGACTTTTACATTTGCTTCTTCCCATTTTTATAACATAAAGCTCTTTTTACTGGAAATAAAGTACACAGGGATTGAACTGATTACAATTGCATACCTTGAAAAATCCAATGTTATTTGGTGCAGATTTGCTATGAAAATTGTCAATACCCGTGTTCAAGTTACAAAGACTACCCTCTTCAATGCGAGCAAGTAAACAGTGCTATGTAAGAGAGCTCTGCTGCTAATTCAAAATATTAAAATTCGGGGAAAACAACATTATTGTAGCTACTACCATACTCAACAGTTGGAAGCTCAAAATATTTTTGCATTAAAAAAGGGGTGTAACCCCAAAATACGTGCATGAAGTATTTTTCCAGTTTGGACTTTAATGACATTTATTTATAACTTTTTATTTATCAATGTATTAAATATACATGTGTGCCCTCAATAATTCAATCTTTATTTTTCTGTGTCTGTGTGAGTGGTGTAATTTGAGATTTTCTTATTGAAAGTACAAATTTAACTCTTTCTTGGAAAAGGATTTTTTAAAAAAAGGCTATATATACTGAAGAAAACTATTTCATTTTGCATTTTGAAAGAAGGAGGAAAACAATCCTATTTAAATTCAGTATTGACATTTTCAAAAAAGCTTATTTCCCTGACATATTTTCAAAACCTGAAAAGATTTTGAATGCTTCTTTGAAATATTAGAAAGTTGATATTATAAAATCATGACGCAGAATATATATATATTTGGTATTTATAAAAAATATATTATACTAAAATCATTATTTCAAAGACACTATGTTTACAGGATGATATCTATATCATTAAAATGCTGATGGACTACAGCTATGTGCTGAAAGTAGAACCAGAGGTCATTGTTTTAAGCTTTTCAAAGCTCAGGCTAATCTTGAAATTAGGAAAAATTACTACTTCAATAGGGTTGTAGGCAGTTGGAATAGTTGACTGGAAGCGACTATTAATTGCAGTGGGGTAAAAACTTTTAAGAAAGCTCTTGATATTCATTGGGGGACTGCTAAATTGACTAGGACCAGTCTAGCTGGTCCCTGAGTCTGTTGCTGGTCGTCACTTTTGTATTTGTATTTATAACTACCTTTAGAAAGTTACTTTAAATACTTTTTTATTTCAGCATTTGAAATAACTGCCTGCCGTTTTAAAATGATATGTATTTTTGTACTATGAGCATCTGTTCATGAAGTAACATTTTGAAAATGAACATTGCAATTAATTTGTAAAAGTGATTACATTTTTCTTACAGGCTTATACAAGTCAGTTCTTGTCACTTGTAATGTTTGCACTGGTAATGTCAGAAGATAGAATATCCATGCAGTCAAGACGAAGTGAAATAATCAGAGCACTACGCAATCTTCCAAAACAAATTGATGAGGTTTTGAAGCTAGATGATGAAGTTCTTAAGTTATCTAAAGAGCTATATCAACAAAAATCGGTATTAATAATGGGTCGAGGTTATAACCATGCTACATGCATGGAAGGAGCTCTGGTAAGCATTAAATTTGTGACATTATGCACATTTCATTTTCAAGATTTGTCAGAAATTTCCACAAGTTATAAATTTGTAAATAGTATTTATTATTTTATTTAGTAAAAATAATCTTAGTTATTAAGAATATTTTTTTTTAGAAATATTACTTCACATAAAGTTTTCAATTTGACAACTTTTTTTGTTGCGCCTAAAAATGTGATCTTTGAGTTAAATGTATAAAGTTTTGAGATTAAAGTTTATGTTGAATTTTGGGAAAGAAGAAAGATTGCTTAAATGAATGAGTAATTATATGAGTATGCACTGTAGGTTCTCAGGGGCGATCCATCTTTTCTTGACACATTTTTTGTGAATTTTAAAACATTTTTGTGAAAAATCGGATATTTTGGTGAAACTTCAAAATTTAACTATACAATGATAAAATAATTTATTTTTTGCTTTGATTAATTGGAATATTGCGAAGGGTCTGTTTTGATTGATTGGAATTTTGTGAAGGGTCTGTTTTGATTGGAATTTTGTGAAGGTTCCGTTTAGATTAATTAAAATTTTGTGAAGGCTCCAAAAACACACCCGAATTTCCCCTGGATCGACCCTTGGTTCTGGCATGAAAGGCAGTTTTGCTTAAAAAAATAAGATTGAAGTTTATAGGTGTGCATTATAGAGCGGATATGAAACTAATTTAAAAAATGGAAAATATCCATATAAAAAATAACAATTCAACTTATCCCGAAATGTTTATTTAACTTTGTTTTCTAATTTTGAACATTCTGAATATTCAACTATTTCGATAATGTCTTTTGGTGTCTAGTAAATTATAAATAAGCTTTCTTGGAAAGATTAAGTGGAACAGAAATTACTCATGTGTGGCAAATGCACTTCCCTCTAATATAGACTATATTTTTACATAAAAACCCCCACAGCTTTTATACTGTCTTACATCTGCCGCTAGAATTCCACATTTATACCATTCAAGTAGTGTACTTTCTGACTACACATACCATGTTCAGATCCCCGATTGTTGGGAGAGAACATTTACTTGTTAGACAATGTACTATTTAATGCCAAAAGAAAAAAAAAGTGATGCATTTGTGAAAAGAATGAACCCTAATAGCATATTTTTATTTTTCATGCAAGGAAATATGTTGCTTTTTTTCTCTCCTTATTCTACAAACATTTGCTATGAAATATTGAACTGATTTCAATATAAAATATTGCCTTTTCTACACATAAATTTTGGATTTCAAATCAAGTAATAGATTTATTCATTTTGTGTTCAATGTTTTTTTCATTCTTGAAACATAAATATAAACTAAAATATACTAAATATAAACTAAAATATACTTATATTCCTATTTTCTGTATTTAATTTTATTTCTTATAATGATAAAGAGTTAGGGAAATTGGTTTCAAAAAGTCTAGGAAATCTATTCTCCATGATGTGTAGGAATCCTGATAAAAATCTAAAAACATTGCAAATGATGAATTTTGTGTTAAAATATTTAAAAGGCGAAGGAAACGTTTAGGCAGGGTGAAGTGTCAATTTTTTATTGCATTTTATGTAAACTTATGTTTTAGCAATCAAGTAAAAGTGTCAAAATCATTCACACGTGAATTGCCCATGGCATTCATTAATGTGTCATGCTGCTTAATTTTCATTTTTTTTGAGTTGATTCATTTTATTGGGTGGTCATAGTGTCTTTAACTGATTACAAGAATTTATTGTGCAAAAACTAACATGATTAGTCATATTCTTTTGATCTCTACTTATATAAAAGAAAATGTCTGTGTATGTGTGATGTCCAGATGAATCTATAATACTTACAGACTTAAAATTTTGTATGCAGGTGGTTGAAATCTGGGATGATGCATGCACCTTGAAGCATTTTTATATATGGCTAGAAAATTTTAAATGAGTTTTTAAACATCACTGCTTTAAATTTTCGTAAGCTCTCAAGATGTCCATTTTGTGCAGTACACATGTGCAAAAGGCCTGAAAACGGAATTCTAACTTTAAAGCAGAATATCAAGTGAATGGCGTAGAAAATTCAAACCAACTCGCAAATAATTTTCTGATTATAGATAGAATTATATTCTGAAATTCTCACCAAGTATTGTTGTTCAACTTTTGGGTTTACTAGAGGCAGCATCCAAACGTGAAGTATTTCAGTACCTTTAAATGGTGCTGCAAACTCTCTCTTTTATGTATACACAAAAATGGAAAAAATGGTAGAGTAGTGGGAAGGAGTAATACATTGAATAATACATGGTGAGAATTGGAATATTGCCTTTATGTTCCTTTCGCAACCAATGGCACTCATATTGAAATTTACCGAAGTAATTAATGTAATTGAAAGTTTTTAAATATTTTTACAGTATATTGAAGAAAGAGTATGCCTAATTATATTGGATTTTGTACAATAAATTCTTGTAATCAGTTAAAGACTTAATGTCCTTCCTGATCTGCTAAATCAAGTTTTTTGTGTGCTTGATTTTCAATGTGAATTTTTCTTTCATTTCTACTTTTTTTTCAGAAAATTAAAGAGCTTACATATTTGCATTCAGAAGGAATCCTTGCAGGTGAATTGAAGCATGGACCTTTAGCCTTGATTGATGATGCTATGCCAGTGATAATGATCATCACAAAAGATCCAGTTTATACAAAATGCATGAATGCACTGCAACAGGTAGCTGCTAAATTCAAAAATATGCTTTTATGAAAACAATCATGTCAGCATCATAAATTTTTGATTGATTTCATAGGTATTGGCACGAGGAGGAAAGCCCATTATAATTGGCGAAAAAGGAGACACTGAAACTCAAAAACATGCTTTCAGTTTCTTGGAGGTTCCACATACAGTTGATTGCCTGCAAGGAATATTAACAGTGATTCCACTGCAACTTCTTTCATACCATATTGCTGTGCTAAGAGGATGTAATGTAAGTCTCCCATCCAGTCTGTAACTTCCTTTAATTGCTTTTTATCTCTTACTCAGTGTTTATCTTTTTTAAATGGAGTAAAACCCTGTGCAGCAAAGTATCTTTGATCAGCCATATTTGAAATTTCATATAATATTGATATTATGACTTACACATATAAATGCTTAATATTTAGACAATTTTTAATGTTACAAAAGATATTAATTTTTAGTTTATGTAGAAGATAATTAAGCACTAAATTAATAAATTAAAAACTAAAATTCTAACTTTACATATAGCAACAAAAATTCAATATCTAGACACACGGCAGAGTGTCAGCCAAGTTCAGAATTGGCAACACTGGCCAATGTGTATATTTACCAGAACCATTTCGAGCTACTTCCTACCTCGTTATTACTCAAAAACTATTAGACCTACATGCTCGACATTTTGTACGTCTAATAGCAATCCCTAGACCCCATGAAATCTCAAATTTCATTGATGTATCTGTTATAGTTATGGAATTATTATCAGCATAGTGTCTGTTTTATCACTGACTGACTCACTCACTCACTCATCTAACCTACTTCTAAGTGACTTAGAAACTTGAAATTTGGCACATCAAGGTAGACAAACATCAGTGTTGGATCTGGGGGGAGGGCAAGCCAGGGCCCTTGCGCCGTGCGGCACTTCTAGGGACTGACAAATTCAACTGTGATGCACAAAAAAAAAAAAAAAAAAAAGAAAGAAAATTTAACTTTTTGGAAAGTAAATTAAAATCCTAGTTCAGCGCTCTGATTTGATCATTGATCGAATATTTTGCTAGTGATTAAAACCGATTAATAAAATTATCTATTTGTATAAATTATCGGAAACTAAAATTGAGGTATACTGAATTTGCTGCATTCGGATGGCTCCTCTGCTAGGCAAGTTCTCCTAGGAAGGCACTTTTTAGGGTTGTTGTGTTGATTTGATGCCGAATGACCCTTCTTCAAAAGTATTTATATATTTGATATCGAATTTCTTATGAGATCTATGATCAATTTAGAAGACGTAGTTGTTTCCAAATGCATCATAAAAAATAGGCAGTAATGAATAGCAGAAAACAGGCCCACCCAGTTTTTTTATTAGGGAAGAGTTCAAAAGTACTTTTTGCCCTAAGGATATATATATTAATTAATCAGATGTTGCTTTTTATCACAAAGAGAAGGGAAAGTTACAGAAACACATGGAAATGCAGGAAATATGAAAAAATTTTAACTCTAAAGTTGACTTTATCTATATGTATTTTTTATTTTTTTCCCAGTGGGAATAACTCCTAAAACTTTCCCCTTGGGTACTTGGTTTGCAGAATATTAAAAATGCTTTTGTACATTCTCTGCTGCTATTATAAAGAAACCAAAATTAAAATGGGTCGATGGGTGAAGGTTGGGAGATCAGTAAATAGTGAAAAATTAATCAAAATCTTCATGAATGAGTATTCTATTTGATAGCATACAATAATAAAAATAACAAGAAAATATATTGTCTTCTAATTGTTTGCAATATAAATTTCTGCTTGTACGTTTTTTGATTTTATGCATAATGTAAAGATTTTTTGTCAGAAAAATGTGTTATTTTAATTTTATTCAATAATGCATAAATCAAATCATAAAGTTTATTTAGAACATAACAGATAGCTTCTGTAAAAGTTGAGATTAAAATTCTATTGCTTCCTTATTGATTTATTTTAATGTTCCTGATCAATGATGTAGCTTGCAATTTTTTGAAGGGGAATGGGATCCAGTGTGCAACAGTGGCATAACTTGACTTGTTTGTGCTCCCCCCCAGTTCCTTGCAGCATGAAAGTGTCCCGACAGTCGAAAAATGCATTCACACTCCCAGAATAATATATCATTCTTGAAATTTGACCAAGCACCAGGAATGGGGGAGGGGGGGGGGGGCAAGGGGATGGCCCTTGTCCAACCTTTTAATTTTAATATAAGCGTAGCCCCTTTTTTGATGTTTGTATATGTAAGCGCCCCTTCACCTTTTTTTCCAGGGCTATACCACTGTTGAGCACCCCTTATAAACCTCCTGCTAAAAGGAGGGGACCTGAGGACCCCCCTTTTCTGCACCACTGTTTCTGATAAAAACTTACCTCAACCTTAATTTTCATGTCTTTAGTTTCCAATCATGAATTTGACAGATATCAATATTTATGATGAATTCAGTATGATGAATAAAGGATAGTTATTGCATTATTTCATGGACTGGAATAGGTGGGATGAAACCAATTTTGAATTGTCAAAAAACAATTCAGCAATTCTGGTGTAGAATGGGTTGATTGATTCAACTATTATCACTTAAATGGGCCTGTTCCTAGCACACGTTCACTTCTTGTGTTAAGAAACAATTATAGTCAAGTATAGCAAGCACTCTTAAAAATCCTGCTTGATTTAGTCTCTTAATCAGTTATAATAATAATAATAATCATAATAATTGATGCTTGTAAGTAAATAAGACCAAGAACGAAATGCAAGTCGCTTCAAGATAAATGCTGTGGCAAAACTGCCGTATTCTTTTCAGCAAGCTATTGTTTCAGAATGATTTTTCTGATGATGAGTATTGATCAAGTCTCTTTGTGTTTTTTAAAAGCATTATTTGTATTTAAATAGTGTATAATCAAACATGAGAATATGTTTTGTGTATTTTGTATCATAATTTGCTGAACAATTTTTTTGTTTCGAATTTTTTTCTTCAGATAAAAGCATATGATTCCTAATAATCACGAAAGCTTCCCTGTCGTCCAAAAGGGGCATAAATATTTTTTGTAAAGCAGGTGGAAATAAGAGCATTAAATACAGTAGTGTACTTTTGCATTCATTGCAAAGTTTTAATAAAAAACACCATTAACATAATAGTTTTTGAGTAAATTGTAAACAACCTCTTCAAAATTTTAGCAATTTTTTTTATGTACAGTTCTTAATCACACTAGATATGCTTCTTTTTTTGCTGTTTGGCTCATTTTGAACTTTTAGTTTTTTAACACATCTCCCCCTCAAGAGGCCACACATACACTATTCCCTTTCACTTTTGCACTCTGTTGAAGTTTGTAAAAATAACTTCCAGCATCAACAAAGTAAGCATGAAAGTACCACTTAAAACTGCTATAGGTTATTAAATTGGGTTATTTTTAAAGATATGCTTAGAGCTTAACTATAATTAATGATTGTAAGTAGAAAATTGAATTTATGAAATGTAAACATCTCCAATCTCTCTCTCAACATCAGCTGCAAAGTGTAAGAGGAGAAGAAGATAAGTTATTTTTAACTTATTTAAATTTAGTTTTATTTTATATGTTGAATTTTGTCCATATATTTCTCCCCAAATGATCTCTGACTTTTTGTTGAAATTTTTTTATTGCATCAAATTTGCTTAGATTGTGACATAACTTTATTTGTAAACTAATGATCTATTTGCTACCTTGTGCATTTATATTTCTTTATACTGTGGCATGACATTTCTCTTCAGCGCTGAGAAAAAGTTGTGTAAACCAATAATTTTTCACACTTTCTCTTATTTCTGCCATGGAAAGAGACTTGACGAGTTCTCAAAGTGGATATGTATTTAGTAGCTTTACTTTGTACTTTTTCTTGTGACTTGAAGCGAAGTTAAATTTTTAATAACTAGGACACTCAGTCACCTGCCTGTCCATCCCCTCCATGGAGGAAGTTCATTTGTTTTCTAATATTTCTTTTCAATTATGCTATCCAGGGGCATATGTGATACAGTACTGAGTTCTAGTCCCAGTGGCTCAAGTTTGAATTCTGGCCAAGGCAGGGGCATTATTGATCAGTATGGCACTACTATTGATCTCCACCCTACCTGTTAGTCGAGGCCTTAGAATTTCTTGCTCACGGGTGAGGTAGTGGGGTCCACTGATTTTACATGCGCGTATCCCCAAGTGTACATGGGTGGTCTTCAGCGCGTATCAAACGAGCGACCTTCCAGGTGGAAATCTGACGCTCCAACTGCTAGGCTTTCACGGCCCTTATGGCACTTTGAGTTGTATGTATTCCCCAATCCATTCAGGCATTTCATGTCTGCCCTGTTCCCCAAAATACAAATGCACAAAATGGTCACTCCTTGAGGTACAACAAAGCACCCAAAGTGTTCTCAAAGGTAGTTTGAAGTTGATTGTAATTTAAACATCGTTTAGCATTTTTGTTGCTAGTAGTTTTAATTTTCTAATAAAGTTTTTGATACAAAATATAAGATGGTGTACAGCTATTAGAAAGTATCATAATTTATCTCTTCCGGTTTAGTTAAACTTAGAAATTATTTAAAAGAATAAACAAACTAATAAAAACTAGAAACTTTACTTATTTTAAAGATAGCGTTTGCTCTCAGTTCTTGATTTTTCATTTTAGTGCTTCATTTTTTTCCCCTTTGAATTTCAGGGTTTTTATTGTATATTTCCTTTTCTAGGTTGATTGTCCAAGGAATCTGGCCAAATCTGTTACTGTTGAATGAAGCTCCATTACAACATATAAAATATGCATTCCACACTTTTTTGTTGCTAACTTAAGCTCTAAGTACCCTAAACACTTCTGTCATTGATATGATTTTATTAATAATTTCCAAATTCGATTTGAAAACAATTGACTCTATTTTCTGAAATATTAACTTTAGCAAAATATTAAACAGTTTATTTTAATGTTACATTTTGGAAATATATTTTAAAATTGTTATTATGTCATTGTTATATTTTTAAGTTTGAATTCATCAATTATGTGAAACAAATGCAAGCAGCATATTAAAACATATTTTTACAAATGTGATCTGTATTTTTGAGGCATGCCAAATTTTAAAAGTATTAAAGTATTTGTAAATTAAAAATTGTATTTTATTTGTGTTTGAGTTATCTATTTCAATCTTTCTTTCTTTCACTCTTTCTTCAAATATTTTTCGAACATTGCAGCAACAACTTATGAAATTCAAAAGCATCAAATTTTATCGTTTTTAGCTCTAAGGTCTACAGTGATGGATGTCTTTTGTATGCCTTATATAAAATCCAAACTTTATTTTTATAAAAATTTCGATCGAATTTCTAAAAATTTAAAAGGTGTAGCTAGGAAGCTAGCTGCTGCTGTCTATACCAATAGACAGCAGAATCAGCCTGTAGTTATATGCCCAGGAGCAGAATTATATTCAGTGTTCTGCAACATGACTTCAAACAGTTCCAAATGTTCTGCAGGCATGTCGCCCAAATTTGATGGACCACAGTACAACACAAAATAGATATAAGAATATTAATTAACTAGTAGAATATTTATTACTCATTTTTGACAAAACATATTAAATTATTTATTTAAAACCAAGGCATACATTCAGAATTTGCAATTCTGTCAATGACTTTTGAAGTCGGATACTGCGACATTAATGCAGATGTACTGTTTACAAAATGTTTATAAAAATTTGGCCCATACATTGACAATGGCTGCTTTTAACAACTTTCTAACGGATTTATGGCCAGGTGGTGCACCATTGGAATATATAAACATTCTTTTGTCAGTTGTTCTGCAGTAAAGGTCAAGACTCAGAAATTTTGCAAGTGGCCACTAAACTTGATTAACTTGGTGGCCACCTATGCATCATAAAGCAAAAGTGCACAGCGGGGGGGGGGGGGGGGGGGGATGAATGGAGCATCAGTGCACTACAATTCCTTGTGTGTCTTATTTTCAGTGAAGAAAATATAATATTTTGTTAAAACTATCAAGTCTTCAAAAAAAAAAAAAAAATGTATATGACTTTCAAATTGGAAAAAGAAAAAACTTGCGTCCTTGGCGATGGTAAATTAAGGGAATATGAATTTTTTCAATACAGTTTTTCATGTTTAATGTTATAGAGCACAAAAGATGTAAATGAAAAATTTTACTTGTTTCATCATAGAAGCAACAGATAACAAAAATCCCCCTCACAGAAACGAACCTTTTACAAAAACCGCGATCGCCAATACGAACCATTTTCGAACACAAGTATAAAAAAATGTATATTTCCAGTTCTAGTTTTGTTCAGAACATTTATTTTTCATTCTTTTCAAAACTCTTTTTTAAAGCTTTCACGCTATTTTCAAAATGGCGCGACACTTGAGCCCGATTTTATAAAGCGAAAATGGCCGATCTGAAATGTAAGTTTGAAATGAAAGTTATGAAAAAAAAAATCAAGATTAATATTGTTTCCTACTACATTTAAAAGATTTATATGGCAGAGAGAAGGAATTCAAAGAAAAAAAAAAATAGCATAATCGGGAAAAATTTTCGCCATTTTTTTCTTGTGAAAGGGGAAATGAAGACTATCGGCCAAAATTCGGTAACTTGAATGCCGAATTGATGCGCTTTTATTGTGCTTGAATACATGAAAGAAGCAAGAGTTGAAAATTCCATAGAAGGTATTTGAAAAGGAGGGATTATTTACTTTAGAAAATTTAAAAAAAAAGGAAAGGTGGCGATCGCTTCTAATTTTTTGAATCGCCACTTTTTCAAACAAGGTCTCCACGTGGCGAGTGGCGACCGCGAATCTTGACCTTTATTCTGCAGAACATATCGTTTTTTTTTTTTTTCGTTTTTTTTGTTTTTATTCTTTTGCTTTTGTGCTCGTGTTTTTTTCCCTCTTCTTTTTAAGGATGAAATGTTCTGCAGAGATCGCGTTTGTTCTGCGACGTACGTCGCACTTTTAAGCACTTTCTGCTCCCGAGGTTATATCATTGAATAAATTAATTATTGTAAATGCCATGAAATGGCTTTTATCACTTCTAAGACTTCAGGTCTGAAAAGGTTCTGTTGAATGGCAATGCTCTGGTTTACCATTTGCTACTAATAATAGCCAAATCAAGGCTGTGATCAAATAATTAACAAATTACCATTTTTGACGGGGGAGGGGGATGGGGGAATGAGAAACGAGCGTTGAATTTCCCAATTTATGAGCTTTGTATACCACTCGGTTTCATTATTCATCTTGTCTTGGCACTTTACGAATCAACTTCGAGAAACTCAAGAACCTAATTTCTCTGTAGTGTTGAATGCTGAAACACAATGAAAACTCCATTTTAAGAGCAAATGAAAACAAAAAAACTCAAGAACCTAATTTCTCTGTAGTGTTGAATGCTGAAACACAATGAAAACTCCATTTTAAGAGCAAATGAAAACAAAAGATTGTTTGAGAAATCAATTGTCTACTTAAGTGTTGAGTGAAAATGAAGTTATTCAAGTAAACTGACACTAGACGTCTGAAATAGCAGTATTTCATAAATTGAAAGGGATGCTCTTTAACTGGTCAGGTGGGTTTCTAAGGACATTGTCTGTAACAACAGTGATCTTTGAAACTGACGTGTTGTTTTGGTACATGTTTCCACTTAATCAAACAATTAACTTGATAAAATATTTTAATCAGCTGAACATCTTAAAGCAAGCCATTACCAAGAAATACAGTGGAACCCCGCCAATTGTCCACCTCTGTATTCGTACTACTCGTTACTTGTCCAACTTGTTCAAGTAGAATTCAACTTGTCATTCGTACGCTTGCCCCGCGATTCGGACGGTGCCAGGGGCCAGGTTGCCAGTTTGGCATTTTTAAGGAAAAAATTATGAAATTATGCTCTTTTTGAACTCATCTGGAAATAATTGGTTTGGCATTTTGGATTTTTTTAAATTTTAATACTTTTTGAGATTTTACTGACAATTCAACTTTCTAAAGAGAGCAGCAAGAGGAAGTGGTTGAAGAACTTCCTTCTTCAGACGAGAAAAGTAGTAAGGAAAGTGTTTCCTTTAAAGAAATTAAAGAGCTGTGTTACCACTGGTAGAAAACACAGAGTGTGGTGGAAAAATGGTATCCTAACACTGCTGTGCTCAACAGGAACATGAACTTGTTCAACGACAATATTATTGACCATTTTTGAAAAATTGTCAAAGGCAGACAACATTGAACAGGATTTTAGAGAAAGAAACTAAAGATTCTTCTAGTTCAAAAAGACAGTAAAAAGAAGGAACAGCAGGAAGGAAGAAAAGACGTGAAGGGATGTTACCTGATGTTTTTATGGAAGGTGACTCCTCATCCAGACAGTAACATCAACATTTCCCTTCCTTCTCTCAACATTCCACTTATGCCATCAGCCCCCCTCTGTGCCAGTAAAGTGCAGTTGACTTTTTATTTATGCTTAATTTCATGTACAGTATTGTGCATTTCTTTTTCAAAGGTTTAAAGAAGCAACCATCTGTGGGTCTAGAACGAATATATCCAATTTACATTGCATCTTATGTGAAGAAATAATTCGCCATTCGAAATGCCTCCTGGAACGAATTGTGAACGAATATCGAGGTTCCGCTGTATTTGTAATGAAGCAACTCCAAAGGGCAGTCGTTCTTCAAGGTAATTTGTCACCCTGCGAAAAGTATTGGAGCTTTGCTAGGATATCTTGCTGCTCTCTGCATTTACGTCCTGATTTTGCATCTTTTCACCTGTTGCGCGATTGAAAAAATGACAATTTTCTGGATAACTGCAACTGCAAATATTGATTCGAACAGCTTTTTTTTTATCAATGTTGAGAACCATTAGAAGAGTGATATGACAAAACTTCCGCAAAATTTATCAAACAAGCATCATGTCAAATCTGTTATAGGGAAAATTTTATTGTAGTTATTTATGTTCTCATTCCTTTTTACCCTAAAAACCAGAGGAATTTTTCTGGATAGCCCATTACACACGATTTTTAATTTAAACTTTTATTTGGTGAATGTATATATAAAGAAAGTAAAATGATCGTAGTTGCAATTAATCTCTTTTTTGATGCATTTCTTTTGCATTGAAAAATGGGTTCTTTTTAGCATGAAACACGTGATGTAATTCTTATTGCTATTTGCACCGTTTTTAAATAAGGTACTAGTACCCAATATGGACAGTGCTCTCAATATGGACACCCCTAATATCTTTAAAAGTAACAAATTTGATCAAGAAACTACATGTCCGTGAAGATCACTACATGTGCGTGAAGAAAAGCAGTTGAAAAGATAATTTAACCAGAAAAGTGAAAAAAAAAAAAAAAAAAAAAAAAGCGCGTTGATCGCTATTTTGAAGGAAACTTGTTTTTTCGCGGTGTGCTGATCGTAATTACTGGTAAGTTTAAATTCGTATTAGATATGGTAAAATTACTTTAAATATTGAAAAGTGGAGTGTTTTAGAAAGCTGATAAAACATAGTTTCGATTTCTATTGCATATATTGCTTAAAAATGTTTTCCTTGTTTATTTATTACAAGATTTAGTAAAACTACGCCCGATTCCCAATATGAACACCTTATGTACAAATAAAAACTTCATCATGGGCGCTAAGTCCCACACAGTTCTCATAGACATCTCTGCCGCAGTTGATGCAAGGCCGCATGTCTGCAACAGCATCAATACTTCATAAGAAGCAGTGCCAGCTCTCCTTTGTTGATAAAATACAGCAAGTGAATCTTCAGATTCACAAATTTGTGAAATATCTGTTTAATGTTATTTTGTTTTGCTAATTCCTAATAAATTAATGTTTATATGTATTTGATGTAATATTTATTGATGTTATATGTAATTGATGCTTTTGCGGACGTGCGGCCGTGCATCAAATGCGGCAGATATGTCCATGAGGACTGCGTGGGACTTAAGCGCCCATGATGAAGTTTTTATTTGTCCATCGTGTGAGGACTGAGGAATAGCAGATGTTAAGTCTGCAGGCAGATGCAGTAAAGCTAAGCAAAAGCAACTATATAGAAGAGCCACAACTGAAAGTGCCCCCTTCTCTTCTAAAGTGCATGTTCTGAAGATATTTACTGTGCCCCACTCCTGCCCCGCAAAACTTTAAGCTATATTTTTTTATCCCTTCTCCTCTAAAATCCCTTGGAAGAGTGTCTCTTCCATACACCCTGTGTAGTAGGTCAATAAAAAGCCACCTGTCCTTAATATGGACATGCATGTCCATAATAAGGACAGGTGGTTCCTTATATGGACACTTGTAATTTTTTTTCGTTTTTATCATTTAAAATAAACCAGGATAATTACAAGGTCGCTAATTTTAATAATAATAGTCAATAGTCCAGGGATAGTGGTCATACATTTTTGGAGTCCTATGACGTGTACACGGGGGTGAAAAAAATACATTTTCCTTAAGGTGTCCATATTGGATACAGGTACCCTATTATTTGCTTGGTATATATGAAATTCATTTTCAATACATTGCTGTTTAGTTTATTAAGCACTTTTTTGTAAATTAAACTGTTATATCAGATGTTTTTAACCCTACACTGTAAATTTTTTTTTTTTTTTGGCTGCTTCTTTAAAACAACAAGTAAAAAAGGCACACTAATATATTCACGAAATTTTTCGGTCAACTTATATTCATTTTATTTTAAAACTAGGTAAGCAATTAAAATATATTTTTTAACATAAAATTGTTGCCTAAAATTTAAAAAGAAAAGAAGAAATTATTGTTTTTTTACAAAATTAACATGTCTTGCAATTTTGTGAAAAAAGTTGAACTTTGAGCCCAGTTTACAAGATCTAGGGGGAATTATATTAACTAATATGATCTTACATATAAAATAAAACGAAAAAATGCCCCACTTTCTTAAAATGATTCAAAACAAGAGCTTAGGGAACGAAAAATACAGGTGTTGTTTAAAAACAACACTGCGCAGTGTAGGGTTAAAAGAATATTTACTTCTCCACTTTTCGGGAAACGTTCAATTGTATGAACAAAAGAGGCTCTTTATTTAAATAAAAATCAATAAAGTGTTTATTCGAATATATAATTTTTGTGACTGATATCCTTACTTTAATAGGGATTTGTACCTTTTATATAGTGCGGATTTTTAGACGATGTTTTCTTTATTCAAGTAGGGGTTTTTAAGGAGTGTTGTTTATAACCTGTTGGGGACTCTTGAGGTTTGTTGATGTTCTTTTTTAACTGCTGGGGGGGGGGGGGGGATCCTGATTCTAAAAAACATTTCAAGCTATTTTTGTACTTTGTTATTTTTATTCTAACGAACAGTTTTAGGTTCTTTTGGTGTGATGCGATATTCAAGGTAGCCCGCTCAACGCCGGGCACGTCGGCTAATGTAATGAAAATAATAAGGAATTGTTATTCCTCATTCTTATTAATCGGAGCTTCAGTTTGACTGTCCATATAATAATAACCTAATTAGCTCATTGTTTTAATGCACCAGAGATCTAGACAAGATGCGTCTGCGCTCTCAGCTGAGTTATTCGCTCGAAATTTAGTTGTAATTAGCAGATCTTAATTAGCATATTGTTTGACTATATTCCATTATATATCGCTAGTATATTCCATTATGCATCGAAATCTCATGGCAAATTTCAATACAATGTGTTCAGTCGATTATGCATATGTGTAAGTGCAGGGCTTCAATTACCACTTATGTTTACTGAAATGCGAACATCATCTTGATTTCCAGTAGTCTTTTTGCCTTTGACTTTAGTCATGCAATGGTTAAATATCCAAAATTTCAATTAGCGAACTTTTTTCATGTTGAGTTTTATTCATTGTTTTGGTCTCATCGCCACGTTCTTTGACTCTGATCATTGTTTCTTTCAAAATTATCTTTGCATGTTAACGTTAAACTGCATCCAGTCTTATTTCACTTGGCATGCGCTCTTTAGAATGTACAGTCACTGAATATTACTTTCCATTCACTGCAAATAGAACTATCATTGAAGTAATAGAATGTACTAAAAGAACTTCGTTCAGAACTAAACGAGCCTACTTCCCCGTGTACCGATGCATAATATGTAACAACGGCTCTCAATTACATTAAGCTCTAAATTATTTCAAAGATACCTTTTTAACGTTTAAAACGATTGTCTTCAAACAAAAAAAAAAAAAAATTCTTTTACATTATAAAAGTTTTAATTCCCTCAAACCATAAGCGTGACTGCCTGGGAAAATGGCACGGTGTGGCGGAGGGGGGGGGGGGGGGGAGCAAGGTAAAATGTTTGGAAGGAAATGGAATTTAATTTTCTTCTATGCAATTATCAATAATAACAACAATAATGACTAAAAATATAGAAAAATTAAAAAATGACTAATAATATTTTGGGCTCTACTTGTTATTATATCATATTATCAGGGGTGTTGTCTGAGCTTTTGTAGTAATTCGAATTAAATGCAGTAAAAATGAACAAGAAATCATGGATTTATAAGAGTGCTTCTTCGGTCCACGTAGAAAATTAAAAATTGACATACCCATAAATTGCTTTCGATTATTTTAACAAAAATGCTTAGCTGGCTGCCAAAACCACTACATTGAGTTTTTTCAACGGAAAGATGCACGGAAAATGAATTAATTCATCACGATGTGCTAGCTATTTCAAGGTGTTTACAAGTCACGAAAGATCCGAAAAACTCACGAATTTGGAATCGAAAGTAACGAAAAAGGTCACGATAATTACGAATAGGTCACGAAAATTTTCCGTCCAATGAGATCGTCCTCCCAGAAGACGTCCTCCTTCCCACACCAGAAGACATCTAATATCCGGTATCCGACAAGTTTTTAAATATCCGGAATATAATTCGGTCACCTTATGAGATATCCGGGTATCCGGCATGACAAATTTGATTTTTAAAATTTAATTAATTATAATATTTTGAAAATTATATGAATTACAAACAATAACTACGTATTTAGAAGTTGTGGGAAGTTTAAAAATACGCATAGAATTCACAAGTTTAAAGCGTCAGAGCCGGATATCCGGTAAATGTACGTCATACAGGAGACACCGGATATCCGATATCCGGGAAACCAATGTCCGATGTATCACAGAATGGTCCCGAAAACGTCAGGAAAAAGTTACGGAATTTCACTTTTGAAAATTTGTAGACACTCTATTGTATAAGTATATATGTACATTATATTTTACACTAATTTGTTTAAATTGTCGGTTTTAAATATATAGAAAGGATGAAAAATAAACTTCAACAAAGTAATTTCAAACAAAAGTGATAAAAAAAGAGTATCTTAATAACTTTTATTTGTAATTTGAATTACGTTGTCATATTTTACTTCTCATCAGGCTTATTATTTCAAAAGTTTTAGAAGGGATGGGGATAGGCAACCTCCTTCATAAAAAACAATAAAAAATGCATACACAGTCATAAAAATGCGTGATATTTCTTCTCAAAGCCAAGGGGCATTTGCCCGTCCTGATCCCCTTAAATGAAGAGCCTGTTTCTCATGTTTTACTAAATTTTTAGACTGCTTTTACACAAATATAAAAAAAAGTATTTCTCAAACGTAAAAGTAATTTATTCTAACTTGAACTGTATATGAAATATTAGGACACTTAACTTTTAATCTTAGTTCGCTTTCGGTAACTCGCTGAATGCACTATTAACATTTACAAATATTTCTGAACAAAATTCTTCTGCAAATAACGATGACTTTTTTTTTTTTCATTTGCAAGAAAGTCCGTTTGCATTTATATATTCTGAGATGTCTTTGGGCGTTATGTTTGAAAGGATATTACTGACTGGCTGTTCCGATTTGATTACACATTTATCAGAAGGGCTCTTTTTACCAGTAATCATCATCATTAATGCCCAGCAATTCTCTTCCGGGAAGAAGAACAGCGTTATTGTTATAACGCCTGTCATTTCTTGCATTACCTGTAATTAATAGAAAATAACTTTTTTAAAAGCATGGAATAACCATAAAATTTTTGCATAAATCATTTGCTGTTTTAAATGTGAGATATAAATAGAACGCATAATAATTCTACAGGTTAGGGTCGAGCAAAAAATCAAAATATGTATAATAGAATCGACGTGGGTGCAAAAGTTTTTTTTTTCTTTCTTTCTAATGGGGCTGCAACATTGGTCCTCAACCATTGCAGACCTAGTGCGTCTCCAGAGATTGGTACCAACTCTTTCAGCGGCACCATAATGAGTGTGGTACCATTGCCGCAATTTTTTGACGCTCAGTTCCCTCCTAGAATGGCGGCACCTGAGCTCTCGTTGATGTAAACGGCATAGGAATTTTATTCGGCCGAGTGTATTCATGCCAAGTGGATACTCAAGGGATCTTTAACGTATAATCATACGACGCATAATCATACGACATGGGCACTTGAAAATCCGCCGACTTGGGCCAGGTTTGAACCTGCGATCTTGGGCGTACGAAGTGGGTGCAAAAATTGTCCTTCAAATATTAGCATGTATGCAATATGTTGTCGATTTCAATTCATTTCTTCCTGTGACGCACTAAATATGTGCTTAAATCCGATTTTTACGCATATTTTGAATAAAATTATAATTATTTTTAAAATTTAAGAACTTATTTACAATTTTAACACATATTTAATATGTGAACTTTTTGCTGTTTTGAAGAGTTTGAGTCACCGGAAGATATAAATGGATTTCAATTTGAAAAAAAAAGTTAACTGGTATGTCTAACACCCGTTTCCACTATTCTCCGAAAAAAATTTAAAAAAAAAAAAAAAAAAAAAAAAAAAAAACACCACTACTACCGTCTTTTTTAGGTTTCAACACTGGGATATTTCTGGCGGAAATTTTTAGAAAGACTGGACGATGTTTTAAGAATCTACGTCCATGTGCGGTGCATTCCACGGTAACTGACGCAACAATTGCAATCAAAAAGTTAACTTTAAATGATTAGAATAAGTAAAGTATTGAATATAAAATATTTTATTTTACTGTCTTATACAGCTACGTTAAAACATTAGTATACGTCTTTATTTGAAATCCAGTTATTCTACTCGTTATGAAAAGAAAAATATAAAACCATTACAGTAACTGACGCAACATGAAATAGACATATGTACTGGAAAATACAATACAGATTCAAAAATTTGTGAATTATGAACTTTTGACGGGGAAATTTTTTATTTAAATGAAAAAGTAGTGCATCGTTAAAAGGATGTACACTTTTTATTCTTATATTATAGGCTAATTATTTATGCATATAAAAAATGTAACTGACGCAACCACAAAAGAAAAATGGGCTTCTAATATTCCTCTAGTGACAGCCAAATTGCTTATTGTGAAGAAGTTTTTTCTCACAAGGGGGTAGGAAGAGTGCTTGTAAATAACTTTTGTATCCCAAAAAAACATAAGAAAGTAATACTGGTTGAAATTTGCCATTTTAATATTTCTTTAAGATGTCCACTTTTACATGGAATTCAGGAAGCTAAAACGGATTTTGAAGGACAGTTGTCGGCATTCTATTAAGGACTTTAAGAGGGATTGTTGATGTTGTCCGAGATCAGATACCTTTTTTATATTAGGGACTATTGTCTTTATTATGATGAAGATTTTTAGCGGAACCGTTACGTTATTTAAGAACTTTTTTCCCTTATTTTTGTCATTCTTTTTTTTTT
This sequence comes from Octonoba sinensis, assembly GCA_038502835.1. NCBI lineage: Eukaryota > Metazoa > Arthropoda > Arachnida > Araneae > Uloboridae > Octonoba > Octonoba sinensis. The sequence goes on from CM076600.1 coordinate 54,990,010, forward strand.
CCATTCTCTAAACGGCAATTTCAAAAGATAGTTGTCCTAATGTGATTTTTTAAGTAACTTTCTCCTTATTTATATGGAACGTGTGTCACGTAACAGTCTTCCTACTCAGGGAATGGCCCAAGATAGGTCGTGTAAAGCCGGGCAACGCAGCTAGTATGAAACAAATCCGAGTTTATGAGTGATTAGATAGTTAAAAAAAGTAATATGAATGCATATATATATATTTTATTTTTTAAATTAAACATCCTAAAATGCGTGCTTTTTTTGTTATTATCTCGAGTCTAAAAAACCAAATGAACCCAAGTTGTTAAGTGATAGAGAGTAAAGTTTGACTTTTTTTTAAGCAGAAGTATGTCATTGCATACAAACCATTACGTTGCGGGAATCTGTTGGCATTTCTGATTGGCACTTCGGGGGTTGGAATTGTGAGGTTGTGTCTCAGTTTTCTTACTACAGCTGAACTGCGTCGTCTGCGCGTCCATCTTGGCATCGGTGGCACAGGTTGAGGAGCAGGAACTAACCAGGTCGCTTCTCGTGTTGCAAGCTTTAGTCCGCATCTTTCCTGGAAAATATTACTTTAAAAGTTTCAAGCTTTTATTAATGTTTTTACATTTTGAGTGAGTTTTCGATTTATTTAAAGTGTTGTGTGTCTTGTTTCTAATGCGCCTGCGTATTGGCTCCTCTTCAAAAATTTGTTGTTCGTAACAAAATATATATAGCTCGTTTTATTATGTTCCATTTTAATTTTCCCGTTCTCGTTCATTTAAATATTTTAATGTTTAATCTATATATATATATATATATATATATATATTGAGAGTTTCAAGGGTTCGTTTTTAATTGTTGGGATATTTATAAAGCATCTCATAACAATTACTATTTGCAGCCTATCAAAAATTATTCATTTGTTCGCGGATTTGTTGCTATTATTTATTTATCTACTTATTTATTTATTTGTTTTTCAAATTTATTTAATTGATCATTTATTTTTATAGCCGTTTAGAGTAAGACCCGCCCCCCCCCCTTTCGAGCATGTTTTACACTATGAATTGTTTTTAGGCTGAGTAAATAAATGTTTAAGAATTTGTTATGTTTTAAAAATAACTATGATTTCTGTAATCATAGAGCTACACTAATCGTTTGATTATCGAATGTTGGATATTATACAATTACAGGAGAAAAAATGAATGAAGCATCATACATGTTTCGCAGTTAGAAATATTAATTCTTTTAAACAAATATCTGTTTTTTTTCTAACCCATTCAATTCGCTTAGAAATAACGATGTTCTGTATTTTTACAGTGCATCTTATAAATATATGTATTTTATGAACAGTGAACTTAAGTTCGCTGTGCTGTTTGCTCTGGATGTTCTCATAAGTGTTTCTCACGAAAAAAGCAAAGAATGCTTGTTCGTTCGTAAGAAGGCCTAATTTATGAACGGAAGTTCTTATGAACGAATGATGGCTTGAACTAAAATTCGCTTTGGGACCGCCCATAAACGATGTCACCCTTTTCCCCCATATATTTGACCTCCTCCCCCCTTTGTCACAGATTGTCACACTTCGACATACCCCCATCCCCCTTTGTCACATGCCACGCTATGTTGCACAAGCATGATGTCACACTCCTTTTTACCCCTCCCTCCCCCTGTCACAATTTTAGGAACCCTCTCCCCTCGAAGCGTGTCATCATTTATGAATGATCCCCTTTCTGTCTTTTATGAATATTCTCAATAAAACTATCTGGTCTTTTATGAATATTTTTAACTATCTGTTTTTTTATGAATATTTTCAGTATAACTATCTGGTCTTTTATGAATACTCTCAATAATTTTTCTCATGAAAGAAGCAGTGGATGTTTATTCAGACTTAAGAAGAAATTATGTTAAGAACGAAAGTTGTTATGAAGGAATGAGGTCTTGTGATGTGCATTTTCAGATAGTGAAACTCAATTCCGTTGTTCTGTCTTTTACGGATGTTCTCAAGAATCTTTCTTAAGAAAAAGTGAATCGACATTCCTCCGTTGATAAGAAATAGGAATTTGAGCATGATGTTCTTATAAAATAAGGACTTTTTCTTAGCTCTGCAATTACACCCTGATTTATTATCCATGCGTATATCGTGGATGTTCTTACCTCTGAAATAAATCTTCCACTATAGTCCAATCTATACTTTCTGTAGCGAAATCCAATCGGAGTATCTGTATCGTATATAAGGACTTTTCGACTTGCTCCTATATTAACTTGGATCTTTATGTAGCTCGCAAGTACAACGTCCGTAATCACATAAAGGGTCTCAATTCCAGACAGTTCTGCAGAGAAAAAAAATTTCAGTACTGTAAAAACCTCTGGTTGAACACAAGTTAAACATTTTTTATTTGCATTTTATTTAATATTTTCAGCCCTAGTGACGACGTAATCACATCATTTACAATATTTTTTTTCTACAATTAAAACTGTCTCTGATTCCCCCCCCCTTTTAATAAGGCTGTGTATGGTCACTGACATTTGCAGACCTAGTGCAATCCCTAGAAACCGGCATCCATTGTTGCAAGTAGCACCACTAACGGCGGATGCCATTACCGGTCTGAGAATTTTGAAGCTCAGTCAGACCCTAGATGGCGGCATCTGAGCTCTAAATGATGCGAAACTACAGTAGGAATTCAATTTAGCCGAGAGTATCCAAGCCAAGCAGAGACTCAAGGGATCTTTAACATGCCGCATAATCATACCACATGGTCGATGACGATTTTCTGCATCTCGAAAATCCACCGACTTGGGCCAGGTTTGATCCTGCGAACTTGGGCTTACGAGGCCAGTGCCTTACCACTACGGCAACTGTTTCTGATTTGAAACCTCTTTTTAACTGTATTTTATAAATGGCTGAATTATCGATGTATCTATTGAAAAACTGCTTTGCAATAAAATTTCTAATTAATGCTTTAAAGTATTGCCAAAAAATAAAACTAGACTTTAAAATATCCTGGGAAATACTCCCAGTCAGTCACAACTGATTACAATAAACATCTCTTACAAAAAAGTCTCTGATTTAGATTGAGGTGCTAGAACATTATAGTTACCTTTGAGTAAATTTCTCCGTATTGTCACACACCCTGGTGCGGGTGGCTGGACTCTCCGAGCATGCGCTTCGAACACTTCCAACTCTACTGATTTGTTTGGTACTCTGTGAGGATTATTAGTCGTCAAACGGAGGTTGAATTCTCTGAACATCTGTTTAAATAGGAGGTAAATGATAACTCATGTTGCATAAACACTGCAGCAGCGGTTCCCAAACTGTTGTACGCATACCACTAGTAGTACACGAACCCTCTCCAGGTGGTACGCGTGCAGGCAGGATAGAAAATCGAATTTGCCCGATTAGAGTTGGGATAACGTTGGCTCAAAAGGTTAAAAATGAACTCCCGTTATTGTCAAAAAAAGCATTGCTGTTCTTAATTCAGTTCACAACCACTCATCTTTATGAAACTGATTTTTCCAATACAATATTTATTAAAAATAAATATGGAAGCAAATTAAATGTCGATTCAAGTTTGAGGTTAAAACTAACTTCTACGGGAACGCGATATCACCTCGCTTGTATCTGCCATACAGAACCTTCTCATCAATTTTGTTTTTTCATTTTTTTACGTGATAGGTATTTTGTACTTAAAGACATATTTCTAATGCTGTTATGGAAGTACGTATTAAATTATATTTTATATATTTCATATATTTTATTTTATACATACAGCTTTATTTTAGAAAATGCTTTTCATTGCTTTAACTATAAAAAATGGTGTGATTGAAGTAACCTAGTCGTCGTAGTATTTTCTACAATCTATAAGTGCTCTATTCTATATAATAAAGTTACATTAGCAAATGGTTTTCAAGAAAAATGGTGGTATGCGAAAAAAAAAAAAAAAAAAAGATTGGGAATCGCTGCATTACAGCATAAATGTGTACACAATTATACATTACATTTGGTGCAATTGGACAATCACAGTGATAATTGAATACCCTAGACACTCATATTTTTGGATGCGTCATTTATACTTTAAACCAGTTCCTTCCAGTTTTTTGAGGACAAAGAACAACTATACGGCTTTGAAATTCTCCTGCGATCTACCCCCCCCCCGAAAAAAATCCCTCAAGACAAAAGTAGTAAGAAACTCAATTCTCAGTTATTAATCAACTCTCAGTTGTTACATGATACGAGGCACCAGCAAGTTTTTCACTGCTAAGATTGTCGTGTTGTACAGAAAACATATGTACAGAGTTTAGTTCAATAGTTTGTAATTGCAAAAATGTGATGATACAATTGTAGCGTAATGTTTAGCATTCAGTGCTAAGCAGTCTTTTAAAAACTTGTACTAAAATAATGAATTTCAATGAAATTTATTGAAAAAATCTAGGAAAGTTAAAACGAATTAATTGTTTCGTTTGGATTAAAAAAAAAAATGCATTTCTGAAATTAAAACGTGCCCCATAAAATGCAGGTTTTTAATTAGTAATTCAAATTATTTATTATTTAAAAAAAGTGTTAAAATCTTGCATTAACGCCAATAACTTAAAATATTTCATTGCCGCATCCTTCTGTACCAAGCACATTTTTCACTGCTAAGATTATCGCATTTCAAGGAAAACATATGTACAGAATTTATATTTTGGTGTCAATTTATAAAAATCTTTATACTGAAATCATAACTTGAAAATTTAATGACTGTTTCTGAGCGACGTACTATTCAACGCTAATATTGGCGAAATTTTAAAAAACAACTAAGAATCGTTGTGCAATAATGCGCAGGATAACCACCTCAACGCGGCTGATAGCAACCAAAAATTATTCCGAGAGCTACTAGTAACTCGGGATCGGCAGTTTGGCAACTACTGTTCTAAACACATTAGAATTTTTTCCTTTTTTTATCATTAGTTCATTTGACATGAGTGGAGCAAAATTCTTCTATAGCTTGGCTCTGTAAGTTGAATTCCGATGGACGAAGGATTAAACGATTCCATTTGTTAAAATAGAGGTCAGGCGGATTGTTTTGACTCGTATTCAGAGGCGCTGAATAGCGAAATATCATACTTTGGCTATCAAAATATCAACCTATCACACCGATAAGCTGATTAAAACATCATACCTTGATAACAAATTTTGGTACTGTTCCTTTATTCCGGCGCCAATACTAAATATAAAGCCGCCAATAATGATGCAACCAATATCGCCTCTGGAATCTTTTGCGTGTGCTGTCGCCAAAATGTCTGTTTGGCAAGATTTGCGCCGGGATAATGGAAAAGTATCCACATTTTCATTGCTCTACTCATTTCTTCTGGGAAAGGGTTTTTTGAGGTATCACGCCATTTAATGAAGTGAAAATTTCAGGATCTTTTCTCCTTTTCTTTAAAACTGAAACGGCTATTTTATGCAGAAACTCAAACCTCAATGCAAAAAGCTGCATGCGGCTCTGGAGCCGCATCTTTGCCGACTTCCGCTTTAGTAGAATAATTTCCAGCTTTGTTTTAACTTAATAACTAACTTACATAGGAACAAAATCCATCCGATTTTTGCTTCATTTTATAATGTCTGATAGTCCCTAACGGCCTCAACTTTCCGTGCTCTGGAAGGAGCAGTTAAGGCCTATTGCTAATAGACAGGGGATGGAGTAAAAATGTACAAGAGCATGAACATTATAAGAAACACATTTGTTTAAATATATTAGCATTTGTAAAACTGATTAATTGTTCGAATGGCAAATAAAAGAAAATGATACATGAAGCTTAGAATAATACACTTTAAATACATCGTCTGCATTAAATAAAAAGTGACTATGTCCAAAACTTTACTCTTTCAATATTGTTCCATTTTAAAACTTTTAAATATTTATTAAAAATACCAGGAGAAATTATTTTGCAAATCCTTAACACGTATAGTAAGTTTTTTTTTATTTAACTTTTACACTGCATAATTGGTTTGTATCGCATGAAATAACTAATAGGAAATTCTAATTGACTGCAAAAGTCCGTGAAATGTGTTCGTCGCTTAAGTTATTTTCGCTTGCACGCCTATGACATATATAAATTAGTTTTTTCCTCAATATTTTCAACTTTCCATTTCTTTAATTTTTTTTTTTCATGAAACAAAGTAAATGTTCTTACGTTGAACGCGTCCGCAATGTCCCATGGGGAGTAATCAAACTCTGGTATCGATGTTGACACATCTCTGTTTACAATGTAGTCCAGGTTGGCAATGATCTTATAAGCTGGTGGTTTGATGCGGAGGGAAGATAACACCTTTAAAAAAGAAAGAAAAAAATAAATAAACCAATAAATAAATGAAATTTAAAAAATATTTTCTAACCTTTCTTTATAGGTTACACAAATTTTATAACACGATTTATTAAATACTTGTGTGTGACTTTTTCTTTGTCAGTCGTATCTGTAATCCATATACAATTAAAGACGTTTCATGCATACTACGCCTCCACCCCTCGTGTACAGAAAAAATAAGCAATCCGCTCATTGACTGCTTAATATTATTATTTATTTAGACTTTAAAACATTTTGTTATACTGCTCAAAAGACGATTTACGCAAGCAAATGTGTGCTACATTTTGTTAAAAAATCTAAGAAAATAGCAAAATATATTAATTAGCCACTCAAATAATCATACCCATTGCAGCTTTTATGCCACACTCTAACAACTATACCATTGGTACAGAAAATTTTTATTAGTTGAATGGAAAAGCACGATAATATTTTCTGGCAAGGCAAATAAAATCATAAGCTAGGCTTTGGAAAAAAAAGTTAAAATTATTTCAAAATGCTTTTTTTTTGTCCTTCCACTAAAAGTATATAAAGTACATAGATAAATATATTACTTCATTTATGTACGTATATATATATATATTTCTAACTAAAATAACGTTTTTAAGATTCATATAATGGAAATTTCGCCCTCTCTACAATTGCAGATCCCCATTTTTTATTTTAGGATTGAAATATTTCTATTCAAAATCCATTATAAAGAGAATAAATAAATGTAGAGTACAAACCCATTTATCCGGTCCTCGTTGATCCGGATCTATAGAAAGTCCGGATCAAAGTTGCGGATTTGTAAAAAAATTTAATGTTGAAGAAAGGTGTTTCGTCGACTATGATTTTTTAATTAAAATACATTAAGTGTTGATTTTGTTATATAACGTTTAAGAGGTTTTTTTTTTACAAGAAGAGTTAAATGTGCTGTTTCACGATAAACTGGACTACAAATTAAAAATGCAAACTGTTAAAAATAAACGTACACAGCGGCGCTTTTTTTTGTGAATAAACTTTTATTGTTTCTATGTGTCTTATTGAAATTCTAGTGTTTTTCGAAGGGATTTTATTTAGAATAGCGTTTCCCAACCGGTGGCTCGCGAACCCCCAGGGGTTCAGGTAGAGAAGGAAGGGGGCTCGCGGAAATACTACTGTAATGGCGGAATTTTTAATTGCTAACGTAAAAGAAATAACGAAATGACAAATTGACCTACATATGGTCAAGTGCTTGGCCAAAGCATTTTTTCGGTCAAGCGTTTGGTCGAAGCGACCTATGGTCAAAGCGTTTTTTTCTAAATTGATTTTCAGATACTTGAACTCAGAAAAGTTGTGGATCAGCATTGGAAGCATACGTACAAAAGCTAAAATGCACTTATTTCTACTTTTCTTTGGTTTCAAAAATTGCGAGCGCTGTGCGTTACCGGAAGTATTCATTGATTTACTTTAAATTTTGAACGTATGTTTATCCTATCATTTCCGGTGAACGAGTCGGAATCATGAAAACTTACTAAAATGTCAAATTGTGCATCATTTTCGAGTAATTTGTCATACATAGACCCCAAAACGGAACTAACATTTGAAAAGCAGGCAAGTTCACCTCGGATGTGGCAAAGTAACCTGGTCAACGTTATTTAAATAAAAATGAATATTTAAATTAAATCAAAGTCAGGATTCTCAAGAAAAAGGAAACTTACACTGGGTTTTTTCGTGAAAACGAAAAGTTCGTTGAAATAAACAGCATGCGTCAAGAAGGGAACGGTCATGTAGAGCCTCCGAAATAGTTGTTTACTAATGTCCTTTCTTAGCAATGTCCATGCAGTATTGACGTCAGGATTTTCTCCCAGTCTGTGATAGAAATCGTCATCCATGGGGCTTTCTATTATTCTTCTGAGTGATGTTTCCATAGCTGTATTAATTGAATTATGAACTACTAAAACAATTTTTGGAATTTAAAGCTCCTTCTAATCAAACCCTGAAAAATTTGGAAACATCAGACTGAAATTTAATAATGAAAAGCAACAATTCAAACTGCTTGTCAAGGTATTGTTACACCTTTACAATGTCTTGTAAAAGGTATTGTTAGGCGGAAAAATATTTGTTTATTGAAAGAATTAGATTTTTACATACATTTGATTGTTGCAGAAACATTACTTTATGAGCTACTTTTCCGTATACACCCAAATCAAATTTGTAATCTCGCTATCTCTCCCTCTCTTTTTCATTTAGCTTTAGTTCTTAATTACTTTAACTATACCCTTTTTCAAGGATTAATACATATTAATTCACTCAATCCTTCATTCATTCATTTACTCATTCATTCCTTCAGTCATGTTTTTATTAATTCATTTATTCATCCATTCATTCACTCATTTATTCATTCATTCCTTTGCTCATTCATTCAGAAATATCCTTTAAATTCCAGATATGCACTTTTGAACTGTACACAGTTGAACAAAAAATGGTCACATAAAAGAATCTTTCACGTCGAGAGCTCCTTCGAATAAGCTTATTCACCGGTACTTGATTCTTATGTACAGGGTTGACTTAATTTGCTTCACGTTCCCCAATAGCGCAAATGTTATGATCTTTTGAACTGTTCAAAACTGAACGAAAAATTGTTCAAATTAAAAAATGAAGTATGGAATGGAGTTGTTCTTGCCGAGATCCTTTGAATGCAAAAACAGAAAAAAAAAAAAAAAAATCTTTCAAATTGGACAATTCCCTCAAAGGTTGTTAGGGAGGGGGACAAACAGACAGACCTGCAGACACCATTTTCCCATCTAAAAACTCTACTTTTAAATTTGCTTATTTTACATTCTTTATTTAATTAATTCATCCATTCATAATTAATTCCTCCTTTCATAGATTAGTTAAGCGGGTTGGCAACACCAACTATGCTTAAAGCAATATGCTATATATCTTCTACTGGTGAAACGGATTTGTACTGCAATTTTCTCTTAGGCAAAATATCCTCATTAAAACAAGGACTTTAGGTGATTTTAATAAGGTCATTAATGGTTATGATGAGTATACAATGTTTATTTACTGCTATTCTTGTAGTAAAACATTTGTTTGTATAAGTGTATTTTGTCCCTCTTAGATTCAGAAGTGGCAGGAAAAACTAGTGATATTTCATCTGTAAAATTTTCTACTAAGTTCTAATTTGTTAAAGATCATTACTTGACGAAAAAAAGCATTTATTACGAGAACTATATCAAGACTTCAACTTTTATAGACATTTGAGAGACATCACACCTTATTTTTGTTGAAAAACCTAGTTGTCTAATATTAATTTTCAGACCTCTGAATGTTTCAATATATAAGAATAAAAATGAGTTTTCCTTTGCGAATTACTTGAATTTGAAGAATTGGCTCTATTGGTTTTACACTATATAGTATAATTCTCATTGCACTACTATTAATATTACGAGACTTAGGCAGTTACGTCATTTCCTCTTTGAAGTACATGTAAACAGCATGTCCCGTTTGATTGATAGTAAATTTGCTTCCATTTGTATCATAACCTCGTAATTCATCCAACCATCAGTGCCAAAATAGACGTTTGCGGCTACAAATTATTTCCATTATCTAAAATATGAAAACTGTATTTTTGTCAATTAATACGGAAAAATGAGCATTTACATCATTCTTAAAGATTCATCTCAAAATATCTTAAAAAGTAAAAGTTTTATTTAAATTATCTAAAAATTTTAAAGTTTATGATTAATTAGGAAGGAAAATATTTCGAGAAATCAATAACGGAATTAACATCATTCTACAAAATAAAATTTTTTTTTTGTTGTATGGTAATGTTTTTTGTAATTGCCATCACGAATTGTGAATCCACAGCTAAATGAAGGTTTTATTCAACATTTCCAAATCGATAAGACCTGTTGTTATTTGTATCCAATCTGCTCATGAAAGTTTTCAATTCATCACACTTATTTGAATTGTGGACCTTTCTGGGAGATATAATAGTACCACAAAGGCGCCAACATTTCAAGATATAAGGTAAAATAACGAAAAAATAAACGATTTTTGACGCCGCTAATTTTTATACGTAATGTGGCACTTAAAAACCAAGTGATTTTGTAAACTTGATTGAAAACTTTGGAGATAATTGATATACTGTAAGGAAGAATCTGATAGGCAATAGAGAAATGGTTGTACTCTACAGAATATCTATGAATGGGGGAATCTCAACAGCAAATTGCAAGAATGCATGCGTTCAGGAAGATGCCACCAGAAGGACGTAATTTTCAGACACTGATAATTTATATTAAAGTGTTTTAAATGACAAATAAAGTTATTTTGTAGGAGTTTTTTTTGTTTGGTTTTTCAAAATGCCTTGCTTTTCTGTGCCCCCTGTATCAAGTGATCATCAGAAAAATAAACGTTAAAAATCTACTTATTCATATTAAATATTTCTCTTAAAAAATTTTTTTTCAACATATATGATTTTATTGAAATATAACTTCAATAACTAAGTAGTGAACATCTTTTTCTGGAGAAATTTTGTCGTACAATGGTCTTTTACCTTGATACTAAAATACGATACAAAACAAAAAAGTAAAACTTAATAATTTGTTCAACTTTTCGAATATGAACAATTTTTCTCTCATCTATGTCGACATTAGCAAACATTATTCTAGAGGTGGAAGACGAGGGAAAAAATTTCAGCCAGTGGAAAAAATATACGAATGTGTAAGTATTTACTTTTATCTTTTTAGTGTTGAAAACACTCTTTAGAAGCATTTGACTTTCTCAAGCAATGGAACAGATTTCTTTAGTTCGCTACTGTTCATTAAACGAAAGCAAAAATGTTTTTTTGAATTTTTTGTAGGATATCCTTTTGTTCTCTGATTTTTTAGATAGAACGTCTGAGGAATTTTCTTTTAGCCATTTCTTTATCGAAGGAAAATGCTATTCTTTTTTTTACCTTCCACATTTTTTTCAGGCCTGACGACTAGCCATTGTTGGTCATTTATTATAAGGCTCTTCCTTACATTAGTTTCCCTGTACAATAAGTAAAAGATAGTACTTTTTCATTGCAGAGATGCTTATTATTCCTCAAGTTGCTGATACAGAGCAATTATACAACTAATCCTGCATTATAGATTTAGTTGGTCTAAGGTGCTAAAAACAGCCTAAACTTCTTTTTTTTTTGTGAATTTCAAAATTTATTTGTTGCACTAATTTTTATGACGTGCGTCATGTCCTTCAGAAATCACTCGTACGTAAAATGTTTTCAATTTTATGCAAAGTGTCGAAGTGTTTTTGGACACTCAAACCCTGCTTCACTCTTTTTTTATGTATTCCCTAAGGTATAACTGTCTGGCAGTGGACCAGTCGGTAGAAACTCGGTTCCCGGAGAACATCGAAAGTGAAGCAACATCGACTTAGGTCAGTGTTTGGGAGGGGGACAGCCTCTTGCGGCTGGTTCCTGTGGGCTGTGTACGCTAAAGGGAGCTGGTGCACGTTAAGCAGGTCGGTGCTCCAAAATCCTCCAAGTGAAACGATACCTCTGGGGGGTGCCAATCACAGGTGTCGGTATCTCATCCGGAATCTAGTTCAAAATTAAGAGACCACAAAATTTGAAGTCAAGTCAGTCTTCAGCCGTCGTGGTTCCTCGCTCTAAAATGAAGCTGCACATCACCCCATGCTAGGGGATTATTGATCTTCTGGACCTGGTAGTAGGCTTTCCTATATACCAGGGGGGGGGGTATTAGTAACAACAACAACAATGGTATAACTTCCATAATATTGAAAAAAAAATTCCTAGCGTTTTGAACAATAACCAAAGTTTTTTAGTCGGAGATTATAGTTTATTCATTTCCATATAAAGGGTGAAACAAAACATTAATCTTTTGGGGTGTGAGTGTAAAACGTTTTCCTGACTTAAGCAAAGCAGAGGAGCATAAAGTCGTGATCAAACATGGCGAATTGTGTGCGGTTCTTCTTCCTTGAAGCAGCATGAATTTTTCCGTTATGCGTAAGATGATATCACAATGCGGTAAAAGCTTAGACTATAAAGTTCAGGGAAAGTATATAAGAGTGAAAGTAGGAAGAAAGGGATAGAACATCTACTGTGTTTTCAGTGACGAGGAAGCCCTTGAATTGTGTCCTGCGAAACAGCTGGAAAAATAATAGCAAGAGAAGAGCATCAACCTGTCCAGGCTCTTTGCAGTAGGTTTGGTCCCCTAGTCTCCTCCTTAATCCTTAAGAACATGCTTCAGAAATACAAAAATTTAAGATGTTTCGCGAGATATTGACGTATCTTCACATTTGGAGTTTTCCAGAAAATCTGAGTGCCAATAGAGAGAAGATTGTTGGGAGATTTCATCAGGATATAAAAAAAAATATAAAAGCATAAAGGAACTACTACGATGATGGTTGCTGAATGTTACACAGATGTGAGAATAATAGGAATAACCACTGCAAAAATACAAAAAGGAAACTGAGTGTTCCTGCAATTTATGAAGAACTTTTATTAAATCCAATGATTAATTTTCGTGATAACAACTTCTCAATAAAAACCTTATTTTCTCGCCCTCTGTAAAATTACTTAAAAGCAAGATCCGTTAAGTTACGCAAGTACACGTTAAAAAGCCACGATTCATGCTTCTCGGTAGTAATAGCTCTGCGGAAAACTGAACATTTGAAATATGTGACTACCAGTTTCAAAATTGTGAACAAAAACACTATATATTGTTGGCGCATGGTATATTTTCAGCTCTAGTGAGCGGCCTAGCTCTCGGAAGCCACTCATCTCAACTCCGGAGGCCCCTTTGGCCGAGCGTCTAAGGCACAGGAATCACAACAGCGCGAGTTCATTTCTGAATTCACTTACGACTTTGTGTATAAGAAATAGTAATTGTCGCCGCTATTGGGCATAGTATCTGTTGCTGTCAATTCACAGTGCTCTGTTTCTTTTTTTAATATTCTCCATAAATTCCTTTTTTAAAAACTTTGTAGGTTCCTGTTTTTAATTCTCTGTATTTTTACGTCAGACCTTAGATAAATGATTTTCAGGAGATTCTTATAAATTTTCGGACAAAATTTTGTTTCAGTGCATAAAAGGAAAAGCGCGAAGAAGACCATGAGTGATCCAAAGAAGCTTCGGAACAAGGAATAAATGTGTAAATAAATATTTTGCAGACTTTGTCATTGAAAGTTTTGCAGACTGGAGAAAAAGTTCCAGAAGGCATGATATACCACATAAAAATAAATTGAACAAATTTATGTAAAGTGCAATCAAAAATAAGTTTTAGCAATTTTTATTAGAAGTTAAAGAGTTATTAACCCGTCACTATCTTCTGCACACCTCTAAACTGTTCAGATATATTAATGCATTCTATAAGGCAAAAAAAAAAAAAAAAATCAACAATTTTACGAAAAAATATTTTAAGTCTATTCTAAAACTATAATTTTCTGATCTTTTTTTTTTTTGTAAATTTTGAAAATTGAGAATTGCAAAAAATTCTGACGTGATGGGAAAAAAAAGCAATTTCAGAATCACCTAAGCAAAACACATTTGACTCAATCATCAAATATACATTACACAACCCAAATTTATCAGCTACGTGTTTATCAATTACTCAGTATTCTATTTATTTTAAAGCGTTTATATAAGAAGGAAGTGATAAGAGAATCAACAGGGCAAATACAGCAAATTTTAAAGGTGGTTCTTTTTTAATTCAGTTTTTTCCCTTAGAAGTAAAAATCAATAATTTGGAATAAAGAATTACTGAAACCTTACAAATACTGTTTTGTTCCCTTACTTTGAAAAATATAGTTCGTATGGAGAATTTTATTGGACTACCAATTCATGAGAATGCTCTGGATTCCATTTCATTGCAAGCGATTGACAGAGATAATTAATGTTTTCGTGCCTTTTATAAGTACTTATCTATGAGAAACAGGATTCAATGCATTACTGAGCACGACAGATGATGAAGGAAATCGATTTGATGGAACAGTTGCATTCACAAAAGTAGACGCCTATTTCGAGAAATGATTGAAATGGGAAATTATGCTAAATTTCCTATTTAGTAAGTACGCATATTCTTTCATTAATGTATCACTTCATTCATCCGTTTCTCTAAGTTGTGCTTCGATTTTCAAAAATTCCGATAAAAGCATGCGAAAATTAATGTACTTCAACTTTCATTTATGCGTCACTAATTCGGAAGTATCTCACAGTTATTACGTTGTAAAAATTTTTTACGTTATGATTTTTTTCATTCTACTCTTTTCCAAATTTTTAAAAATTAATCTTATTTAAAATGCTGCTGCACAGTCGGAAAAAGAGAAATAAATTAAATAAAATAAAAAAGAAACACTGTTGCGAATTTTTCGACATTTTATTTATCTATATCTAAATATAATATTTATTCAAAATTGATATTTCGGCTATTTTGATGAATGCTGAATTCAATTCCGTTGTCAAAAATAGGGCATTCCGATCAGATTTTCAAAATTAGCGTTTGTTTTAGTATATATGCGAGCCCTTATCGAAATTTATTTCAATAAAATGCTGAAGTCATTTGCTGAATTTAATTCCGTTGTCAAAAATAGGGCATTCGGATCATATTTTCAAAATTAGCGTTCATTTTAGTGTGTGTAACGACCCTTATCAAAATTTTATTTCAATGAAATTCTGAAGTCATTTGCTGAATTCAATTCCGTTGTCAAAAATAGGGCATTCCGATCAGGTTTTCAAAGTAAGCGCTCATTTTAATATGTGTACGACCCCTTATGAAAATTTTAATTCAATAATCTATGTAAATAAAACCAAAAGTTTGTGTGTGTGTGTGTGTGTCTGTCGATCGCCTCCTGCCGAGATGGAACGGTCTAGCAGTACGAAATTTTGGTTACAGGTACCTTGGCTCAGGTCCTCGTGCACCTCGAAGCGTTTTTCCGAAAATTCGAATTTGTTCTCCTTTTATTCCAATTTAAGCAAAACTGTTAATTTTAGGAATATCTCATCGAAGAAACGTCACACCTTTTCGATTTTTGCAGCATATTGATGCCCGTAAAAAACCGCACAAGGTGATCTCTTTCTGAAGTTCGTAAAACAAATAGAACACGCGCAATATTCATTAAAAGTAGTTTTCGAACTTTAAAGCGAGGCTTACCTCTGAATTTCTCTGCTCAATTTGCGTGTTTTCGCCAAAATTCATAGTACTTTTGTCGCCAACTAGATGATTTTTGTTAACGTAAGATTGAAAAAATGCTGTTTTATCGTTATTCATGCCGTTTTATGAGCGAAACGAAATCTAAAAATTCATTTCATTTTTTAGCGTACTGCAGACGATTTGTAATTACTCCTTGAGGTTGATCCTTCTTTGATTTTTGGCGATTTAGTATAATGTTACCAGTTCAACAATTTTATGAAACATATTATTTCTCATGGTAGAGTGTCCGTTTTATCAACGAAACAAATTCTAAGAATTTATTTAATTTTTATGCATATTTTGTGGATTATAAAGTGCAGACGCGATTTTCAATTACTTTATCTTGAGGTTGATTTTTCTTTCCATATTTTACTCAAGTGATTTATTTTATAAAACATTTACTTAATTTTTTTACTGTCTATTTTGCACTATTTGGACATAATTTAGTTATTTTTTTTCTATCAACTTAAATTTCACACGTCAGGATTGGTTCAGTACGAAACATTTTCTAACCTATATAAGCATTTGCCTTTGGAAAAATGCTTCCCTTTCTTTCGTTTTTATCCGAATTTTATGAATGTGCTATTCAATTGAATTTTCAGGAAATATTACGACGATTTTGCAATCGGGATTTATAGGAACTGTCCTTATTTTGGTGGTTAATTTAAGATGGACTGTTGGTAATTTTAGGAACAGTAGCTCTTGAAGGTCAGTATTCTAATGGGTATTTTTAGTCACTGACGTCTTTATTCTAATGGAGTTTTTTTGAGACTAATGTCCTTATTCTATTAGGAATGTTTAGGAATAGTTGTCTTTATTCAAATGTGGGGATTTAAGGATTTTTTCTTTATTGTAGCAGACATATTCAGGGACAGTTGTTCTTCATCTGATGGACATTTTAAAACAGAATACAGATCTTACTTTGATGAGAATTTTTAGATGTATTGTGGTAGATATTGTAATTACGATTTTTATGGACTCTCGATATCATTTTGGGCCAATTATCTCGCTGCATCTGCGCATTTTAGTTACTGTTGCAATTACTATAATGGCAATTTTTATGAACTGTTGTTGGCATTTTAATGTGGATTTTTATGGATTGTTATTTTTGGTCTAAAAGGAATTTTTCTAGGCTGTTCCTTTTAATGCAATCGTGTTTTTTTAAGGATTTTTACTGTTTAAGATTTTTAAGGCCTGTTGCCCATCTCCTACATGGATTTTTCAAGAAAGCTATTCCTTACATATTTACAACAAAATTTTGGACATGCGTCACTTAGCCTGCGAATGATGCAATATTATCCCGCGCAAAGCCGGGCATGTCAGCTAGTTTAAAATAAGACTGCGATTGATGTCGATTGACACCTGACTTATTTTTCTAGAACTCATGATGGCTGAGTAATTAAGAGTGTTTCGTTTTTTTCCCAGGACTGGTACTTGCTTTAACCCATAAACATTTGAATGAAATTGAAGTGGTTATTTTAAGTGGTGGAGAAGAAGAAAAGAATGAAAAAAAAGTAAATAAATAAAAGCCTAAAACAATTTTCACTTTTTTATTACTTCAAGAAATTGTACATTGCGTAAGTTCTATAAATTTTATTTCCTTTTAAATGTTTTTTTCCCTGTTTTCGACTGGAACATTAATTAATTCAAATGAAATTGCTGTTCTTTCTACATTTTCTGATAGTTCTTTACTTTTAAGCTTAATAAAGTCCAAACTTAAAGAATTTATACATCTCTCGTACATATGCGCGTGCTTTTATGTAAGTCCCTTGCACTGAAGCATAAGTGAGAGATTATTATATTTCATTTTTCAGTTTTGGTTATTTCACTTTTATAAAATAAAATTTCAAATTTTTATTTCAAATTATATCGCTTATAGAAATGAACAGTGTCATATCTGCAAAAAATCGTTTTTTTTGGTTTTTATATCAAAATTTTCAGATTTTTGCGCTTTTTATATTGGGAATACTGCCATAAGTGAATGGCCAAAAATTAAGGCTAGAGGCCAACTTAGTTGTTTTGGTGCTATACTGTAATAACTAAATTTTATAGCTATTTCTAATTTTTTTGGCATTATTAACGTCCATCATATGAGAGAAATCTAGAGCAATAACTTTTTCTCTGAACAGAATTGATTATAATAATCATTGAAACAAATAAGTTAATTAAATAAAACAAATTTGTAAAACGTTCAAACTTCAATTTGTCAAACGTTCCTCTCCTGAAAAATGTCCATTTTGCAGATATAACACTGTTCATTTCTATAAGCGATATATAAAAAACACCTTTTGTATTTTTTCTACGTAATATATATGACAGAAAACAATATGATAGATATGAAAATCTCTAAAATACTCATTTGGTAAAAGGCTTGGTATAAAATTTCTCATTAAACACAATAAACTTTTTCCTTTTCTTTCTTTATTTCTCTTTTCTTTGAATTTTTGTAAACTTTCCTTGTTGTAGCCTTTTAGTTTTCTGCAATATTATGAATGATTAAATAAAATAGTAAAACACTTGAACTATGTTTTTTTAATTCATTTATAAAACATAATAACATTTACAATAAAATAAATGAAGAAAAAAAGTTTTTTTGAGTGTATATTTCATAAAAATTACTTATTACGCATGTTTCAAATTTGCTAAAAATATTATTGCTCCCTATTTTACACTAAACAGGATCCCTTTTGAATCTTTTTCAAACTTCAAATCAAATTCTCAGTTGAAATATTACGTTTAAGTGAATTGTAAATCAAAAAGTTAAAACAAAAGCAATATCTCAATATAACCTTAAGCTACTTTAATTTTTTATGCTGTAACTTCAAAATGAATCAGTAACTTAATTTGCTTTGCTTCCTGTATTTAGGGGTATTTTTATAGTAAATTAAGACTGCTTGTACGTTTGCATTTTTTAAACCGCTATAACTTATTTAATTCGCTATTGTTTTATAGTTAATTTTCGAAACGCAATCGGAAAACCTACTGAGACATCAGTTTAAAAATATTACAAAATTTCATACCTTAACGTCTCTGTAAAAAAGTTGCTAAACCATATGTATTTTGAGCAATGAAAGTAGTTTTAAAATGGAATGATAAAAGCCGAAACAATATATTTATTATGCACATAAATAGAACATATCTCTTACAAAGAATTTTATTTCAAAGCGAATGTTCTAATTAAACTTTCATAATGCTGTAAAAATGGTTTCGGAGGAATTATTTATGGATTTTAACCTTTGGCGAGTAAACCTGTGCGAGTAAAACTTAGCAAAGCTAAATTATTTATTAACAAGTATACTATATTAGTCTTTTCATATTACTAACTATACAAAGGCAAGAATGCTTTAGGAACAGGATTCATTAAAATTCACCGTCAAACTCGACTCAAACCTCTAACCGCGAGTTCAATAGCTCCTAACTTGGGAAGTTCAACCAGCGGTTAAAAATAACATTCACCATGAAAATCATAACTCAAGTTCCTCGACTGCCTTATCAAATGTAGAGCATAAGCTCAAGAAGAAGAAGTTCCTGAACCAAGAGCGAAGTCAAGTCAAGAATGGCCATTGGTTCATCAGAGTCACGTGGTTTTGTTTGTAGGTTTGCGAATTAAAATGGACGGCGTTTGAGTGTTGCACAGCTGGGGCCTCGGTGGCCGAGCGGTGTTAGTACCAGTTTCCGCCCGCTGCTTGCGCGCAGTAACGAGGTCGTGGGTTCGATTCCCACCTTGCCCTGGGTGTATTTCTGTTATTTCCTCTCTTTGTGATGTAATAAAATCTTTCATGTATTGTCTTGTGCTATCTGTCATATTGGACGACAGTTCATAAGCGAGTCCCGAGACTAAGCACACGAACTGGAAAATAAATGTAATTCAATTCAATTCAGTTGCACAGCTGTTGAAAAGGACTTTCTCAATGAATTAATTAAAAAAAAAAAGAATCGAAGTAATTGGAAATGACGAAACAAATAAAGTGTCCGCCTCAAGGAAAACAGATGAGTATATACAAATAGAGTTTCAGTGATAATTGTGGGGCTGCATATTTATAGGGTAATAGGGCAGGTTGGGGTTGCGCCTTAACATCGTTAAACCGTTAACTCGCATCAAAACAATATTTAAGATACTAATATATTATTTCTTTCGTAAGGGACCATTCATAAAAGATGTCACGCTTTTTCCCACATTTGACCCCCCTCCCCCCCTTTGTCACATGTCACGCTATGTTGCATAAGCAGAATGTCACACTTCTTGTTACCCCCTCCCCTTCCCTTGTCACACTTTGTCACAATTTCCCGAACCCCCCCATCCCTCCTCGAAGGGTGACATCATTTATGAATGATCCCTAAATATATTATTTCGTGAATGGTCTGAAAAATTAATAAACATTTTTTGAAAGAAAAAAAATTAATAAATAGGTTTGCCTTCAAATTCAAAAGTTATTTGATTTTTTTGTCTTCAAAACTAAACTGTCTAAAATACTGCCGCGATCGACCGAAAATGGGCTCGCGATCGACCGGTCGATCCCGATCGACGGGTTGCCGACCACTGGCCTAGAGCATCCAAGCATCTACTCAAGGGATCTTTTACATGCCGCATAATCATACGACATGGGCGCAGTCGATTTTCTGCCTCTTGAAAATCCACCGACTTGGGCCATGTTTGAACCTGCGATCTTGGGCGTACGAGACCTGCGCCTTACCACTACGCTACCCCGTCGACTCATGCATAAAAATTAAAAAAACGGTTTCATTTTTGATGAGTAGTTACTTTTAAATTACTTAATGTTTAGAAAAGGGGGAGGGGGGTAAGCAAAACAAGGGGAAAAACATCTTTGAGAGAATCCCCATTTTAAAAAGACGCATTGACATAGTTTAATTATTATATTCTTGTATAAAAATCAATTAGATCTTCAACATTTAGAGTTTCCTCACATGCTATATTTCAAAAAACAAAAAGTTAGTTTTATAAATCTTGATTAAATTCTAAATTTACAATCCTAGCGGTTACATTTTCTCAGAAGTGAAAAGAAAACATAGATTCGGAATAATTTGTTTAATATACTCAACGTAAGAATATTTTTGCAATAAAAATTCATTACTTGCACCATTACATCATAGAATCGCATTTCTTTCCTGTTGCAGTTTGGATTGCTCTTTCTAAGAACACGGAAAGTGCTTCATCTTCACTTCAGTTTCCCGTTGCAAATCTTTTACCATGAAAAATCATAGCAGTACAAACATCTTTGCTTAAAGAAATGAGTTAGAAGCATTAAGGAATTGCATGTGTAAACATCATTTGGTATAACTCGATTTTGCTTCAGTTAAAGTAACAGAATTGCTTTGAAATTTCTCCAGGGTTTGACGCGTCAGTGTATTGTGAGAGAAAACGCGTTAATATATTACGAGAGAGAATGCATTTTGATAATGATAGTATGAAATTTTTAATTTTGAAAGCCCTTTTATGGGAGAGACCGGGGCTAGTTGCTACATTCGAATATAAAATGCTCTATGTGGCGTAACTCGCTTTTCTTTCGTTATATACAGGGTGGGGAAGAAGTAATGACCCGATTTTGAGGAGGTATTAAAAAATAACCAATACGATTTGAGACTTAAAACTTTTTTATATTTTGATCTGTATATATAATGCCATTTTTTTTAACATTAAGTTTTGAATACCACTTCAGCAAGATGGCGGTCTTCCGCAGCAATACACTGATGCAGTCTATTTTTCCACGCAGAGAGAATATACTGCATCTTTGTGTACATTTCAATATACCGCGTAATGTTACGGTCCCTAAGCATTTTTTTGTGGGGTATTTGAAGGAGAAAGTTTGGAAATATCACCCCCATACTTTAGAAGAGCTGAAGGGCCGAATTATCGAGAAAATGTCCGCTATACCCCCTTGAAATGGGCAGAAAAGTTTCCCAAAACTTCAGAAATGGACTACATCAGTGTATTGGTGCTGATGGCCGCCATTTTGCTGAAGTGATATTCAAAACTTAAGGCAAAAAAATGGGATTATATACAGACCAAAAGAAAAAAGTTTCAAGTCACAAATTGTATTAGTTTTTTTTACACCCCGTCAAAACCAAGTCATTACTTTTTTCCCTTCCTGTAGTTGTTTCTTTCTTGTGATTTTTTCACCGGTCCCGGAAGAGTTTGCAGTCAATATCAGAGATACATTTTGACCATGAAGTTCTGACCTTTGGATGATTCTGCGCATGACAGAAAAGGACGAGTCCATTCCAGTTTTAGGGGAGTTCGGCCTGCAGGTGCGTTTATTAGTATGCGAAACAAAAAGTTTGATTCTCTATTTGTTGAAAGCAGATAAATTTATAAACTCTCATATGGCATCAGCTCAAAAGAAATCAAGTATGCTAAACGAAATAAAACGAGATCAGAAACGGCACTTTCCGTATACCAACAGTTCCTCCCTTGAACATGAATGGATTCTTCTTGGCACTCTGCATGAGAGATTGCTTTGGTTGGTGGAGGAACTGTACTGCGTATGAAAGCGTTGATTTGGCTTCAAAAGTAATTTTTCAGATAAATTGTATTTTTTCCTTATGGCTGAACCTTTGGACAAATCTCAATACTTTGTGTACCACGTGAAAGCGTAGGTTTCAGGTTAGAGATTACATATTTAAAACTTCTCCACAACTTTATTATATATCATATACACGAATTAAAATGTAAAATGGCGCCGTTTAGGCAAGTTGTTACATTTGCGGTGGGGCCAGTTGTAATAGTGTAATAGTTGTTTTAGTGCATGAAAATTTGCATTTCTATTTTTTTTTTTTTTGCAGAAAAACTAAAAAGTCTGAAAGTTGTTTAAACGTTTGAGGCCGAACTTGAAAATGTTAATGAATTATAGTCAAATTTCGAACAGTGGGTGAACTCTAGTAATACTAAATGCATTTAAATATAGCAGTTCGAGTAACTATAGGTTTAATTATCTTGATTAAAAAAATACAGGGAAAGTCAAATATTTTAATAAATCATGCTAAAAAATATTTGCCGATACATTGAAAAAAAAGTCACCTACTTAAAATTCACTCAAGAAAATAACAATATTACATCTGCTTTGAGACGTTCCTGCGCCTTGGCGAGTTAGCATCATGAGACCTATGACTGATAAAGTACTCAACTAACTTATTGGTTATACCAGTGCCACTTATTTTTCCCTCCTAATTTCTACTTATCAAGAATAATCATTATTATAACATATTTTTATATTTCAGAATATACAAGTTTTACGTTTCAAACATTTCTTTTCCATGATTTTTCAATGATCGTAGTAGCATAGCATGATCTGATAAAGGGGCCGTAATAAATTGAGGCGAGGAGGGGAATCATGGATGTAAATTATGAAAAAAAAATTACGTTTTTACTAGAAAAATTATGTACGATTCTTTGAAGTTATGCTTCTTTTTCTATAGATATGTACGACTTTTCCATCGAAGAAGACGATGGCTTAATAAACTTTTTTATATTTATAATTGATTAATGACTACAAAAGACTTTATCTTTCATAATTCTGTACCGACTAAAAAATTTATGTTTAAAAGTCGTATCGATGTTTTTTAAAGAAGGATTTTTTTTTTCACTTTTTACAGCAGTTCTTAAATTGGTTTTACATTTTCCCCGGGAATTATTTTATTCTTTTTAGCGTAAACATATTTTTCATATGTATACTGTATTCCAAAAAAAAAAAAAAAAAACAACATATCAAAGGGCTTTGAATGGTACGAAAAACTAATCAACTGTTTGGTAAATTTTGTTTTAAAGCTGATTTTAAAAAGTCGCTAGGAGGATAACATACTGAAAAAATTTAATTTTAGTTTCGGAGAAGCGTTCACTCAAACTCTTATTATAATTGCTTTTAATATTACTACTCAATGGCAACAAACTATTTTTAACGATGAGTTTTGTATTTAATAATAATAATTTACTCAGTAAAGAAATATCGATCCAAGCCTTTGTAATTAAAAGAAATTTTTTTTTACCCATAACGTTCTTTTTAAAGAGCAATTGTGTTCAATTCGAGGTATGATAGTTAAATTAGACGATCCTGTATCGATAAAAAAAGTATCATTAAAATCGGTTTGTAAATAAACCGATTTTAATAAAAAGTTAAAAGTTATGTAAGAAAAAACAAAAACATGACAAATTTTCCACCCATAACTTTTTTCTAATTATCGAATATGGTAAAACAGAGATACGGGACCTATGGGAGACCTCCCTCGATACCCTCGATACATTAAAAAAAAAGGATTAGTCAAAATTGGTTCATCCTGTAAGAAAATATTGATAGACAAAAAAAAAAAAAAAAAAAAACGCACATACGCTATGAATTGATAACCGCCCTTCTTTAGGAGGTCGGTTAAAAGGGTAAAACATTATAAAGAAAATTAGAGTCGGCAGGTGCAGTCGGGGAAAAAAACGAAACACTCAGAATTACTCGGCCATCGTATGCCCTAGATTCTAGGGCATACGATGATTTTCTAGGGCCTAGAAAATCAATCGAATGTTCAGCTATGAAACGAATCAATATCGCACGCCCAAGTGAGAAAACTTGACCCAAGACCACCACCACCTGATTTTGATTAATCTTCGATCATGCTGCTTACATATTACTATTATTATGTTACTAAAACAAACCATAAATGTGGTGTTTCGGCTTAAAATAAAGAAAAATGAAATAAGTTGATCAAATAGTACCGTCTTTGAGCCTCCAAAACTTATGTTTGTCAACTGATGATATTATTACAGAGAATGGAAGAAACCTTCAATAATTTTCTACCTTCAGCGATATGCAATGACAGTTACAGCAGTCCTTAGTATTTAAAACTATGTAGATAGATGCCCGATTAACAAAATCAGGTAACTGTAATTGCAAAAGTGTTTTCCTACGGAAACATTTATAAAATGCGGTAGGATAGCCGCGTTCAGTAACTCTTTGCCATATAAGTGTGTCCTATCCTCATTCACTTAGTTAGTTTTGAAGAAGAATTCGAAGCAGAATTCTGCTCCTTATAGTGTAAATAAATTTGCATAAAAAGTGCGCGTAGCCGGTTTCGGAGGGGAAACTACAAAATGAAATGTTTAAGAATAAAATACTGCGATTAAATTTTAGATAATTTTAGTCGTTTTCTTAAAATACTACTACTAATAATAATGATTATACGAGTATAACTAAGGAGTAACATAAGGTGAAATATATTTTACATGCTGTTGCCTTAAAATAAATGTATTAAAAAGTAAATAAAGAAATATTTCAGAGGCAATAAAAGGGCAAAAAGAACTAAGGAAAGTGTTTTACCAAACGCCTCCGCTATGCACTCGGAAATCATCAATAATTCTACTTTTTCTGGAAAACACTTGAAACTCGGAGAGCTGTTTCTTAAAAACGGCATAGGATATTTAGCTTTAATGACCTCACGTATAATATTAAAGACCAACACAGAAATGTAAGGTACATTAGTACAATAAAATTGGATATATAAGAGAAAATCGTCTTTAAATTCTACTTCGGATGGGTCAAGGAATTTGTAGGAGTGACTGTACGAAATCAAACCACATCATTTAAACATTGTCTATTACATAATTCACAGGGAAGAAGCAGCTCAGCTGCCTTAATCTTCAAACTGAGGTCTCCCCAAAGAGTCGTGTGGGTTACGGTCGTAGAAGAATTTCTGGAGTGTATGGTAAAGATTTTTATCGAAAACTTGAAAGTGAAAAGTATACCAATAAAAGAGCAGTATAACTGACAAAGGCCATTGAAACATATTGTATAAATGAAATACATTAAATTATTATTATTAATTTTTCAATGAATATATATTATTTGATACAGAAAAGAGGAACAGCTTTCGATAATTAGAAAAATTCAAAATTTATGTGTTTCGCTATAAGCTGGGTCATCACAAGTTAATGAATAAACAAGAAGTTCCGCCTAGAACTATACGAACTTGCTTTCCCGTATATGCCAATATCAAATTGATAATCTAGCCATTTTTCTCTCTCTCTTTCTCATTTAGCTTTAGTTCTTAATTACTTCAAATTATACATATTCATTTTCTCACTCATTCAATACTTCATTTATTCAGTTATTTATTAACTTTATCACTTATTCATTAATTAATTCAGAAATATACTTGAAAATCCATATCGAAAAGTTTCGTGGAAAAATAGGCTCGTTTAGTTCTGGATGAACTTCGTATTTGTGCATGTTCTACGTCATAAGATCTTTCCGATAAAGTTTGTTCCAAGCAAATCCGTCTGTTAGAACAGGATTTATATAGGATTCAAATTTCCCCGTAGGCGCTAATGTTAAATATTTTTTGGACTGTTCAAAATTGAACAAAAATTGTTCAAATCAAAAAATGTTTCCCATCGAAAGCATCTTCCAATATGCTTGTTCAAAGGAACTTGGATCTTAGGCCCAAAGTTTATATAATTTGCTTCATTTTTGCTCATAGGCGCTAATGATAAGATTTTTTGAACTGTTCAAAATTAAACGAAATGTTGTTCAAATCAAAAAGTAAAGTATGGAAATGAGATGTCCTCTACGAGATTTTAAGAACGCAAAAAAAAAAAAAAAAAAAAAAACTTTCGAATCGGACAATTTCTTCAAAAGTTTTTAGGGGGGGGGGGGGCAGACAGGCCGACAGACAGACACACATTTTCCCCATCTCAAAACCCTTTCAAATTTTTTATTTTTCAATATTTATATAATTACTTAACTTATTTTTGAATTTTTCTTATTTTCAATGATATTTTTACGATACACCCCGTTGACCTTCTTTCATTCCTTTTTTCTCTTCTTTTCTAATTTTACGGAAAAGTAGGCTAAAAAGGATGTGGAAAAATGTATATAATCTGTTTTGTGAAAGGTCTTTTCAAATACATACTACAATTTGAGCAAAGTCAATAATCGTCGCAAGTTATTAAACATATCTCAGGAGATCTTCCAATACCTCCTATCTACAAATTTTTAGATTTTCAGATTTTGCTTTTTATTAGCTTTACTTAGGTAAACACGCTCTCAACGGGAAACATTTTTCTTCAGTTTTGAAAAGTTCCGAAAGAAAAAGAAGTTTAGCATTAGCTCTTACGGGGAAATTTCAATCCTATATAAATCCTGCTCTAACAGACGGATTTGCTTGGAACAAACTTTATCGGAAACATCTTATGACATAGAACATGCACAAATATGAAGTTCATCTAGAACTAAACTAGCCTATTTTCTCACAAAACGTTTTGATGTAGATTTTTAAGAATATTTCTGATTTAATGAATGAATAAATGAATGAGTGAAAGAATGAATGAATAAATGAATGAATGAATGAACGAGTGAATGAATATGTACTATTAACCGTTGAAAAATGTGTATTTGAAGCAATTAAGTTTAAAGTTAAATGAAAAAGAGAGAGAAAGAGATATCTAGATTATGAATTTGATGTTGGTGAACAAGGGAAAGTAGGCTCATATAGTTCTAGACCTAACTTCTTGTTTGTCTGACCCAATTAGTTTTAAAAATTCTAACCCAATAAATCACAGTGCGCTTTATGAGGCGGAAAATACGGTAAGAAATTATAATTGAAGTGAATTGGTAAATCATCTAGTCGCTAAAAAAAACCTAGTAGTACTTAAGCGTTAAAAATAAGTAATAAATAAATCAATAAAACTATATGGAATAAAATAAAATAAATAAATAAAACCAAGTTAGTTCAAAGTTTTAAATACTTTTGGAAAATAAAGCTTTGACAAACTAAAAAATCACTTATTTAAATAATACTTTTATTTTTATTTACAACCCTTTGAAGATGTTAGTGAAAATTCCTTTGACACATTTTGATGAATTTTCTTACATTCAAAATACACATAGTCGTTTCCAGTATTACAGACATAGCAATCTAATCTCTAAAATATTAAAAAAATAGAGATTCATTTTGTTAAGAACTCGAGGTTAAAGTTAAGACTTAATCAAAGATACGCAAAAAAAAAAAAAAAAAAAAAAAAAGTTCTAGAAGATGTTTCCGAAAATTATCATGCAATATCTAGATCGTAATTCAGTTGGTTTAAAAGTATTTTCTTTTATGAAGTAAAGTGACAATGATTTTGATTATCTGGTTTTATTCAGTTAACTAGACCGATTATCATGTTTCTTGATTTTTTTAATTTCTTGAATTCATTGAAGCTTCATTTCACTGTATATGTTGGACTTCGGCAACGATCTCTACTGAAGTACTGACTGTTTTAGTTTCCCATCGCTGCACGTGCGTCTGTTTCGGCGATATACAAATTTCTTGGGTTGATAGCGTCGGCGATATATCGTGCAGCTCGGTTCTGGAGTGCAAGAAACTGCCCGTGGTACCATTTTCTTCATTGTCTACGTTTTCTTCCTCACTATTAACTTCCAATATGGGAGATATAGTTTCTGTATGAGATCTCTTGCGGTCGCCCTTGATGGCTCGGATATTTGGGAAAGCGCTGGATGTGATCGAAGAAGCTCGCCTACTGCTTCGTTCTGCAGTACTTGAAAACGGAAATCCAGACGATGATATCGTACTTTTGCAACGTTTCCTGTGTCGTTCGTCGACTGACTTGCAGGCCACTATTCCCAGCGTCACTCCTACCACTACGAGGAGAGATCCCGTGAGAAGGAGAATGATGCCAACCACCTGCATTGGATCTAGCTGGTTTTGAAGGTCTAATTTATTGTTTTGGAACAGCTTCTGGAGAAATATCATTCCTTTTGGAGATATTTTTGGCTTGCATGACATTATAGTGAGCACTGTTCCGCCTACGAGATTGAAAATTCCAAACAGGGAAAAGCACAGAACGAATGGAATGGCCATGACGAATCCTGCAAAGCGCCCATGCAGAAGCAGCTGACATCGAGCTGGGTCTCGTATGTACCCTCTGAAGTAACGGTCCTCCATTACCTGAAATTATATAATATTATCATTTAGTTTGTCCACATGCATGTGGTGATAACACACAAACAAGAAAAATGACACAGGTTAAAAAAGTATGAGCTTTAGTTAATTCCCTATTCAAAATAATATTTTTTATCGCTACGAGTCTAGAATAGGGATATTTTTGTAGTTGTAAAACTGACCGGGGGGGGGGGGGGTTCCGCAACGGAAGTAACGCTCTGCCAGTACATTGATTTCAATGAGTAATGGTGCATTCTTACCCATGCAAACACCAGCGAAAAGTTCGTAGTAGTCATTCCGCGACCGTCATTGGTTCTACATAATTTAACAACCACGCCCACGTTTGACTCATGGGCCTTTTTCATTATGTCATTAAAAGTTAGTTTCACCAAGAGGATCGTAATTTGTTGATTGTACTATGACGTCAGCTGGAACAGATAAATCGTAGCAGTTGTTTGATAAATCATAGCAAACAGTCTATTACGAGAGACGCTATTGACATTTGTAAGGTAAATGTTACCATTTGTCGCTATGGTAACAGTTAGTATCTGTCGTAATAAATTGTTGCTATGGTTATCAAACTAACAACCAGAAATAAGAGACATCACAGCGCAATAATAATAATGAAAATAAAATCAGTCGTTTAAAAAGTGAAAGTTGCTCTTAAAGTTACAATAAAAATGCCAACCAGTCAACACGAGGGTGTGGTTATAAAATATGCATAAAAAAGAAGTGTACCGAGATTTTTTGCTGTTGTCGTCTGTTGCTGTCGCTCTGGGAGGAAGGTACCATAAGTAAATTTTATCTATACTGAAAAAAGAGTTTTTTTTGACTTGTGTTTCTTTTCTTCTCTGGGGCGAGATACAACACAAGTGTTCATAATTATATCATTTCTCATGCTGCTGGTTTATGTTAGAACCCTCTTTAA
This sequence comes from Octonoba sinensis, assembly GCA_038502835.1. Lineage (NCBI taxonomy): Eukaryota > Metazoa > Arthropoda > Arachnida > Araneae > Uloboridae > Octonoba > Octonoba sinensis. The sequence continues at coordinate 55,019,365 of CM076600.1, forward strand.
ATATTTACTTATTTATCAATAGATCTTCAATGTACAATATTTTCTGTTATCATTGTTAAAATATCACTATTAATAAGCCAATAAATTATGCAATTTTCATAACTGAATTTCTTGATCTTTTCTTCCTTTTTTTAGATGCATATATACACACTTGAAAAGTTAATTACAATTTTTACGCATAAATATTATGCAATCCTTTAATATAGCAATCATTATTTCAGCATAATTTTCGGCCATTTTGCGTAAATAAATAATATGAAAAAGAAACTGTTAGCAATTAAAACTGAAGAAGTTTGAAAAAAAAAATTTTCTTTATGTATTTTGAGTAAATTAGAACATATAAATCAGAATCTTTTACAGATCATTATTTTGGAAATCAAATAAGAGGTGATTCACATTCCTCCGCAATACAGCGTCTTTAAAAATACTAACGAATAGCTCATTACACGTAGAAATAACTATTCAATCATGAATAACGAAATTGAAATCTGCATTTGTAATTCTTCGTTCATTTATGCCAGCAGTATGTAAGTGACTAGTTTCATAATCACGCCTTAATTTTTTCTGGTTTTTTACTTTTTTCTTGCAGCAGAGTTTTTCCGAAAGGGAATACTACCGTATGTTCAAAACAAAAAATCAGTCTCTCATTAGTTTTCTAACTAACTTCGCGTTTTATGAAAGCCAGTACAGCTTTAACAAAAATTATCCGAGAATTTATCTAGAACAATGAACTCCTTATGTGAAATGTCAAAGGTAAAGATAAAAATTTTACAACTTAGTTCACAAAATAAAGGAGAGTTTCAACTTTAATTACATTTAAAAACAAAAGAATTATTTCATTGCATGCAGGAATAAAACAAACAATTTCATTTTTAATTATTTGCTTCAAGGCAATCGCCGAAATCGTTCGCTTAAATTTAATTACAACGAAAAATAAGCGATGAGAATATTAACGGGTATAATGTCAAGTTTAACCTTCTAGAGAGATTAGTATTTATACGCTACCTTGATTGCTTTAATTGCTCCAGACTCAATTTTGTATTTTAGCGGTAATTCCTGCTTTCATGATTTTTTCTCTCTCACATACTTTACTGTTGCAAAATATAACAGAGCGCCACAGGCAGGTTTCAATCATTTTTAACCTGCAATTAAAATACAAGCATAAAATATAATCAATTGAAAATAAGTCATCAATTTCAATCATCATTTAACACAAGTAATCGTGAGAAATAAACATTTCTTTTGCAAAAATTGAAACTATGTATTTAGGGCACTGCATTACTAATTAAATATTAATTTACTATATGAAAAATTAACAAAACAATACAATATTAAAAAAAGTGATGATTCTTTACTATATTTACGAAAATAAGTTCAAATTTTTTAAATGTTTTTTAAATGTAAACCTTTCTTATATATTTTATTATTACGGTACGTTAATAGTTAAGTACAAGAGCTGTGTGTAACAATGAGGTAGCAGTATTTAACACGATTATATTACTGCTCGTAAATTGTTATAGCCATTTTTGTTAATTCAGAAAAAAAAACTTCATATAAAGGCTCTTTTCCGAAAATATGCGTTGTAAATTATTAAAGTATTTGTAGGAAGCAAAAATATTCTGAAAGGTTTTTCTTTTATGTCCTTAATTTCCCAATGCATTTGTATAATGAACAGAAAGCAATGAATTGAAAATGTTAACATTCCATTGCCACAATTACTTTCAATTTTTACAATTCAAGTTCTGAAAGAAATAAAGAAAAACAAGAAGTTCCGTCTGGAACTATACGAGCCTACAATAATAATAAAATTACACGTTAATTTAAAGCACAAATGAGCAAAAAAATGCAGACCTATGTTTCGGGATTGCTTGGAATCCCTTTTTCAATGCGACAGGGAGCTTCTAGATGCAAAACATCCAAATGAAGCAGACAGAACAAGAAAAACAAAGCTTATATAGCCTAAGAATTATCTGTAAACCAATGAGAATAAAGGCAGCGTGAAGTGGAAGTAGAAGTAGCAGGAAAACAACAATAAGGGAGCAACAAACGAATCCAGTTGAAAGTACAGGAAGTAAAAAGGAATAACAATAAAAATAAAGCAAAAAAGACGACAGCATGCATAAAAATTGCAAGAATAATAAAATAAAATACAAAGAATAAAATTGAAATAAAAATAAGTACAGAAACTACCAAAACAAAATGCAAAACAAAGTACACATGTAAAGGAGGGGGAGGGGAGGAGGGGGGAAGGAGAAAAATAGACACAAAAAAGGAAAACAACAAGAAAACCTAGAAAGAACAACAAATTAAAGAAATTTATGCCAGACCTGTGAGAAATAAGGAGTTGAGGAAGAATCATTAACCAAATTAGAACTATTCCTGTTAATATGATAAGCTTCCCAAAAGTCAAGCTCTAAAGGGGAAGAACATTTTTGAATAATTTTACCAGAATTGAAGTCAAAAGAGTGGTTGGAATTCCAACAATGTTGAGCAATGCTAGACTTATTTAACTCTTGCTTTCGTACATAACCTTTATGCTCATTTAAGCGAATTTTCAGAGCACGTTTTGTCTGCCCAATGTAAGAAAGGCCGCAACGGCAACTAATTTGGTAAATACCCCAAGTGTTAAGTTGATCGAGCCTACTTTCCCGTATACACTGAGTTCAAATTTATAATCTAGCTATCTCTCTCTGTCTTTCTCGTTTAGCTTTAGTTCTTAATTGCTTCAAATATACCTTTTTCAACGGTTAATACATATTCATTCAATCATTATTTATTAAGTCATTCATGTATCTATTCACTCATTTATTCATCCATTCTTTTGTTTATTCATTTAATCATTCATTAATTCAAAAATATTCTTGAAAATCCCGATGAAAAAATTTCATAGGAAAATAGGCTCGTTAGTTCTGGATGAACTTTCTATTTTTACATGTTCTACGTCATAAGAGCTTTCCGATAAAGTTTGTTCCAAGCAAATCGGTCCGTTAGATCAGAAATTATATAGGATTGAAATTTCCCTGTAGGCGGTATGTTAATTTTTTTTGAACTGTTCAAAAATGAACAAAAATTTTTCAAATCAATATTTCACGCCAAGAACTTCTTCCAGTGAGCTTGTTCATGGGAACTTATATCTTGTACCCAGAGTTTACATAATTTGCTTCATTTTCACCCATAGGCGCTAATGTTAAAAATTTTTGAACTGTTCAAAATTGAACAAAAAATTGCTCAAATCAAAAAATAAAATATGGAAATTAGATGTCCTCGCCGAGATATTTCGAATGCAAAAAGAATTTTTTTCAATCGGACAATTCGTTTAAAAGTTATTAGGGGGGGACAGACCGACAGACAGACAGACTGACAGACCGACAGACAGACTGACCGACAGACCGACCGACACACTTTTTCCCCATCTCAATACCCTACTTTCAAATTTTTTATTTTTCAATCTTTATTTAATTACTTAACTTATTTTTGACTTTTCTTGATTTCTAACGATATTTTCACGATACATTAAGCCTTCTTTCAGGCTTTATTATTATTATTTTTTACTTTTACGGGAAAGTAGGCTAAAAACAGTAACATTAAGTATTTTCTCGAAATTAAGCTTTTTCACTAGAATTTTAATTTATTTCGAAAGTACGCGAAACAAAATTTCCCATTAATAATGCAACGTTTTGAAAAATACACATTAATCATGGCTTGAAAAATAGCGAACTTTAAAGGTTAGAAATTAAAAATATTATTATATATCAACTCGAAATGAAAATCTAAATTCAAATACAAGAGAACTTTTAATATTTTATGTTCTCTTAAGTACATAAGAAATTTTCTCGCATATTTTTTAGTATAAAAGGCTTAATTCTACCTGAATAAAAGTGAAAAGGATAGCTAACAACAGTAGTAGCTACTTGAGTACATATAAACTAATTTTACTGCATTATTTATTACTTAAAATATTGAAGAATGTTTAAGACAGTAGTTTTATCAAAATTAAAAATGAACGAAGACTCCAGAATCTTAGAAAAATATTAAAAATGATTGCCACTTTATAAATAAAAAGGGAATAATTCTTGTTGCCTGAAATTTAATATTCGGTTGAATCTACTGAAAATGAAAAACAAGTCTGTTTTAAGAAAAAATACTCTCAAAGAATATGATTAATTGGATTTATATTTATTGAGCCGAAAAATAGTATTTTATTTTATGCATTATTTTAGTAATTAATAAAAGAAAAGTATTTGTTTACGCAGCGAAGTAAAATGTGTAAAATATGTAATAGATAAACAAGAAGTTCCGTCTAGAACTATACGAGCCTACTTTCCCGTATACACCGAATTCAAATTTATAATCTAGCTATCTCTCTCGCTGTCTTTCAGGTTTAGCTTTGGTTCTTAATTGCTTCAAATATACCTTTTTTAACGGTTAATACATATTCATTCAATCATTCATTTATTAAGTCATTCATGTATTTATTCACTCATTTATTCATTCATTATTTTGCTTATTCATTTAATCATTCATTAATTCAAAAATATTCTTGAAAATCCCGAACAAAAAATTTCATAGGAAAATAGGCTCGTTAGTTCTGGATGAACTTTCTATTTGTACATGTTCTTCGTCATAAGAGCTTTCCGATAAAGTTTGTTCCAAGCAAATCGGTCCGTTAGATCAGGAATTATATAGGATTTAAATTTCCCCGTAGGCGGTATGTTAATTTTTTTTGAACTGTTCAAAAATGAACAAAAATTGTTCAAATCAATATTTCACGCCAAGAACTTCTTCCAGTGAGCTTGTTCATGGGAACTTGGGTCTTGTACCTAAAGTTTACATAATTTGCTTCATTTTCACCCATAGGCGATAATGTTAAAAATTTTTGAACTGTTCAAAATTGAACAAAAAATTGTTCAAATCAAAGGGAAAGTAGGCTAAAAAGAGAGCATTGTATTTAATACATACCTACCTATGTAAACGACAATAACTACATTATTCCGATAAATCTGCGTGGTTTAAAAGTCACAATTTTATTTTTGAATTTCTGCGGAAGTTTAAAAACTACAAAATGAAAATCACAATTATATGAGGTGATGAGAAACATAGTTGTTTATATTTTGGGAAAACTGTAGTTTGCATTACCGTTTTAACGCAAGGGTATTAAAGTAATTTATTAACGGTAAGAAAAAACTAATGGTGCCATATGTTGATAAATTTTTGAAGTATTCTTTAGTTTACAGTAAACAAAAGTAGATGACTTCCCATATTGCAGAAAATTGAATTAACTGCATTAAAAAAAATTGACCAGTATGTTTCTCCACCACCTCAAATTTACTTTAATTTTGCTTCAAAGCTTAATTTATCTAATTACAAAACCTTTTTATCCGAAAAACATATCATTAGCGAAGCACAAGATTAAAAACGTAGGCGAATGAATGTTTATTATTGAAAATAATGAAAAGTAATCATAATTAATAGGAATAAAAAATGCTGAAGGTATTTGTTATTTTGAGGCAAAGAATAAACATAATTGGATAATGAAGTTTTACGTTGATGTGAGAAATGGGCATGGAAGGGAGTCTTTAATATTTACTTTAATTAAGAAACCTAAAAGCACCAGCAAGGTAATGGTTCTAAATTTTCCTTATAATGACTTTTTAAAAAAGCGTTTTCGAAAGAAAGCAAAACAGGTTTATGTTTCAGATCGTATATTAACTCTTTAAAAAAGAAAGAAAATTTTGTCGGAACTCCTAAACGAATATCAAATTGATATAAATGGTTGTACTTAAGTTGTAATCAATAGTCGTTCGTGAAAAATAAGTATATTTAATTGTAAAAGGTACCTTTTTTAAAAACCTAATTGAATAAATAACAAAATAAAATGTGAAAAAATAAGTAAATCAAATATTGTTAGACTTTTTTTTAATAAGTACTACTATAAGTCAGTACTACTTATATTACAAAATTACTAATTCACTACTACTTATATTACAAAATTACTAATTCACTATTCACATTACAAAATCAATGTTTTGCTTTTGACTTTTAAAACATTATTTCTAAAAAGTCCATCGTAGTGGATCGCTTATTCATGAAAAGAATATATATAAATATTATATCAATAGAACAAATGATTGTATTTGACTATGAAAACAATTTTCTTTCCAATGCATCACCGAAACTACAGTTTGTTGTTTACTTCACGTACTCTTAGACTCCCTTCAGAGGTCATGTCAAAGGTGCTACAAAAATCAACAAAACAAACTAAATTCACCTTTTTACTCAATAGTCAAAATCATTGAACATAATTGTCAACCTTTTACCATCAAATGGCCGAATGGCGTATATCCGTTGACAAGCCCCATCAGAGTTTCAGAGTGGTTTTAAGAGGAGCAAAGAATCCTTAATTAACGAAATTTACATTAATTAACTAACTTACAAGATTCTCTGAAGAGTTTTTGCTTCTTATTTTGCTTCCTTCAAATGTATTTTTATTTTCGAAGAGTGCATGACTGCCACTTTCATATAAATTTCTAATACGGCTCTCATCGCGTCACTTCGGTTTTTCTGAACATGACCTTACTGAAGATAATTTTATGTAATAACAACTTACCAAAGGAACCCCTGAGATCCTTCTGCGGAATCCACTTTGAGAACCACTGATCTAGATAATTTTCTCAATATTTGTTTCATCTTCACAGAACTTTTTCTTTACCCACAGGGCCAAAATTTCCACTATCGGCAATTTTCGGCATTAATTATTTCTCTTGGGAAATCAAAACTGCGTACTCTATTGTACAGCTGAAAGCAAATTTTGTTACTTCCGTCCAGTACAGTACGCTGAACAACTGAACTAAGAAAATATAGAACAAAGTATCTATATTTTCTTAATTTTAATAACATCTTTTTAATTTTTATTAAATAATATGAAAGATGTATAATTACAGTGCGTATCGAAATGATAGGTCCACCCGCATTTTTCAATGTTTCGACTGTTAATTGATAATAATTCCTTTTTTTTTGGTACAGATAATTCAGCAATAATCGTTATAATTATCTAGAAAGCATTTTGTTAAAAATAAATAATTCTTTTTTATTTTATGAAAATTTTTATTTTGAAGCCGTTTCAAAAAGATAGGTCCGCCTTTATAAATCCTTGTACCAAAACGTTTTTTTTCATTAAATTTTGCATAATCATCATAATTAAGTCTTACTGCGGGACTACGCGGGCTGCCGTGGAAGTATTTAAATGGAGTTGAACACCACATTGTAATCAAACGAAATGGGTCGTCGTTGCAGTCTTTCGCTGGTTGAACAGGGGAAAATTGCCGCATTTAAGAAGTGTGGAAAATCGAATAGAGAAATAGCTAAACTTTTAAACAGATCTCATAATGTCGTAAACAATTTTTTGAGACTTAGAAGTGCTTATGGTAAGAAAAAATCATCTGGCTGGCTGTCAAAAGTGACACCCCGACAAAGAAAGACTATTGTAAAGGAGTTAAAATCAGGAAATACGAGCTTATCCACTTTGGTCAGAAAACAAATTTCTCAAAATCAAAAACAACGGCCCATAGAATGATAAAGAAGTTCGGCAGTTTAGTTTACAGGAAGAGGAAAGCGGCTCCGAAATTGTCTAAAAATCACAAAGAAAAGCGATTGAAATTCGCACAGGAAGTGATGTGCTGGAAAGAAAACTGGCATCGAGTGATATTCAGTGATGAAAAAAAAAAAATCAATCTGGAAGGTCCAGATGGCTGGCAATATTACTGGCATGATCTGCGTAGCGATAGAGAGATATTCTCGAAGAGGCAAGTTGGTGGTGGTTCCGTTAGGGTGTGGGCCGGCTTCGGACGCGCAGGAAAAACTGATGTAACATTTGTATACAATCGCTTGAATGCTGCAGGCTATCAACAGCTGCTCGAACAAAATTTTCTTCCACAAGCAGAGCACATTGGAGATCCGTTCTACATGTTCCAACAGGACAATGCTCCTGTGCATATTGCAAAGTCCACTTTTGAGTGGTTCCTGGATAATGGTGTGTATATTATCGATTGGCCACCTTGCAACCCGGACCTGAATCCGGTAGAAAACATGTGGGCGTACTCGCAAGAGCAGTATATGCAGGTGGAAAGCAGTACAACTGTACTACAGACTTAAAAAGATCTATTCCCTCCGAATGGGCAAAAATCGAGAGCATCTGTTTGCAAAAATTTGTAGAAACCATGCCGAATAGGATTTATGAGCTCATTTTGAAAAAAGGTGGAAAAATTTCTTATTAGTTGATTATTAATTTAATGTTTGGTTCAGTGGACCTATCTTTTTGAAACAGCAATTTCAAATTTTTTGTTTCGTTTATCATTCCTATGATTTGTATATCATTTAAGCATTATTTTTTCATTGGTTGAACTAGAGTATATTATAAAATAGTACTTAATGCATAATAAAAAAAAATTTCCTAACATGAATTTCGTTTTTACTGATGGACCTATCATTTCGATACGCACTGTATTTTCATTTTTGGTCCTATATACATCTGGGGAATAATTTTACGCGTCGTTTACAAGAATGTATACTGAGCTGTATTACTCAGTGTAAGACCTCAAATCGACATTCCAGGAAGACTGGTACAAACTCGGTCCTGAAAACTTCCATGATCTCGGTATTTTCAGTGGAAAATCACATGTTCGAAGGTAACATTTCCTTTGAGATTTTAATTGGAGTTTCAAAGTCAAGACACACTTCAAAATTTCCGTAAAAAAAATAGTAAAATAACAATTTATTTGATTGTTATTTTACCATTTTTAATTACAACAGTGGAATAACCATTAAAAAGATGGTGCGCAAACCGCTGATTGTGAAAAAAATCGTTTATTATCTGTTTCTCCTAAAGAACGTTAAATTAACCGTAATTTACGAGCGCCACCTAGGTTTCATAGTCAATAAGAATCGGGAGTCCATGTTGGTTGTGAATCGAAGAAAGGTGAAGATTAGCATTCCAACGCGCATAATATTGTATAGTTCCTTTTTTTCTGAAGGGGGGAAATGAAGAGAAAATGAAGTTAGTAATAGTCTTAAAACTGGTTGTGGAAACATATCCCATTTAATTATTTTTTGATATTGCATTTTTATCTTTCTCAGAAAAAAAAAAAAAACTTCGCAAAATCTTGGACATCCGGTAGGTACCTCTTGGCAAAGCATGGATGTGCTGACTTTCCACCGTGGAGGTCCGTGGTTCTATCCCCGTCTCCGGCAGACCTACTACTCCAGTGGCACCTTGTGAAAACTTACATTTACAGTTTCGAAACCATGCTAGTTTTATAAATGGTTTATGAAGCCGTAAACTTTTGTATTAACGGCTTTTTAACCAAGCTGATTGGAAATGGTTTAAAACCCGTAAAGATACAAAAATATTCCAAACCGTAAATTTAACGGTTAATTAGATGGACAGACTGCTGCCGGCTATTTAACCCTAATTTCATGATGAAATTTCTAATAGTGCACGCTTGTTTCTTCTTTTGATAGGAAAGGGGGCGACATATTTTAGGTCAGCCTATTCGTAGCATAGAGCCAACTTCATCCTTGGAGCTATCTGTGATAGTTTGTGCTCATTTTGCATACTTTGCTTTGGAGCATTCTTTGAAATCTGGTTTAACTTTCAACAACAATTTTAGAAGCTGTAAATGGTCATTAGAGGAAAGGTTATTAACTTACCTTAACAAAATTTCCATGTTTCTCATAACGCTACTAAGGGGACACAGGACTTTTGATATAAGAATTTGCTTTTTTAATTTTTCCCTGTAGTTCTGCTTCTTGTAGCATTAATTCTGCATATTGCATCTGAATTTTTGAGTAATTTACGAACAACTTTTATACAGTTTCGTATGGGTGTTACAAATATTTTTTGGCATTACTTTTTATGAAGCCATATTTAAAACCTTTATTACTGGTTTAATTGTACAGAAAAAAAAATGAAAAAATATGCTGGAAGTAAAAAAAGAATGTAATTTTTATTTTCAGAAACTTATACGATTAAACAGCAACTGTTTGCTAGAAAATGTTTACATTATTAATACGTATCTACGCGCAATTTTTTATGCAATTTGGATGAAATTTCAGACGCAAGACTCATTTTTTGTGCTTTTCATATTTTTTAATAATGTTCAATTTTTTTAGCCCAAAATATTTTTTGTTGGTTTAATATTTAAAATTTAGCCAAAATATTTATAACCAATGCTAAAATAAGTCCAACTGAAGTAAAAAACTGAAAAAAGAAAACTTTTAATTCAAAGGTCCTGTGTCCCCTTAAATAGTTTATCAAATATCATATTTATTTTAAAAAACAATGCAATTTCTTTTGTTGTAGAAATCCTTTAATCCCCTTAGCTTAAGAGCCTAATGAGTAAATATATTGCCTTGACCTAATTATTTGTTTCGTATTAAGCGGAAATACCTGAGTTTGCGTATAAAATTCAAACAGATAATTAGATAGTTAGTGAACTTGTTTTTCACTAGTAGGAAAATAGTTAGGTTAAACCGCTTTTTAGGCAACTTTCTTTTTTATAAAAAGTGGCTCAATGTATCGTAGAAATATTGTTTAAAAAAAGGCGAAGTCAAAAATATATACATGAAATAATTTTAAAAATATAGAAAAATAAAATTAGTAAATTAGTGTTATGAGATGGGGAATTGTGTCTTAACTGTATTATAATAATTCTGTATTGAGAGAAAGAGAGAGAGAGAGAGAGAGAGAGAGAGAGAAGGGAGGGGGGGGGGAAGTTTTTGAAATTCGTGGGGCGAGAAAGTTGGCTCATTTTGGTTGCTCAACTTTTTAATGTCTATGTCATGCATGAAAAAAAAAAAAAGAAAGATGAAAAATCAGGGAAATTTATAATTTTTCATTTATTTGATTATGTGCTTGATGGTACAGATAAATAATAATTCGTTAGCAGTTTTCACTAGCACACGAGTACTTATAAGATCACTTAAATGCACTCTAATTGTTTTGTAGCAGTACGATACAAGATAACAAAAAGGTACGTAACAAGTACGAACACCTACACATCAAATACGCACTACACTGGATATCGAGCTTCGGATCGGAGGATCTCGTGTTCTATACCCGAGCCGCTGAAGACCCACCATGTAACTTAGGGATACGGACATGTAAAATCCGTGGACCCAGAAATCCCGAGGCAGTTTCAAGGGTACTGGTGGGTGGAGATTTTCCCTTCCCTTCACGCTTAGGTCTAAAAATTAAGGTGGCGCCATCTGGTGTCATCCAAGTACATTATTAGCCAAGTTATAATTCTACCGTTGGTGCTCATATTGAAACGGAAGGCGTATCATTCTTCCTTAATTCCAGGTTGCTCTACGATGGGAGCTTGGATATTCAAGTGGCATAAGCAACAACAATAACAACAACAAGACTCCATCAAATGTAAAGTTAAACAGATTTCTCTTCACAGGAGCATCGCTCGCAGCGCTACCGATCGTTTGCCGCATTCGAAGCGTGAGTGCGGAAACATAAAAATGTTCGCATTCGCTTGATTGTGGCTTTTCTGTTAGTTTTATTGGCTGTCTGCATGTTTATTCTTCGTCTGCGCCTAACATCGCAATTTTTCATGATAAAAATAGTCTACTAACTCGTTTTTGAATCTTTTATTCTGCTGATAGTCTTTAAATTTAAAAAAAAGAGAAAGAAATTGCTTCATTTGAAAATTTCGAGATTTTGTCACTGCAGCCGTATCTGTTATAGCTGGACATTTTTATACATAAATATTCAGTGTATGCCTAATAATTGCAGCTTTTAAATTGTGTTCGTATTCTTCGATACAATTTCAAAGGCTCATTTCAAAATGATGTGTCAGTAAGAAATTTATTCTCCCTAAACGAAATTTTTAATCTAGTTGTGAAGCTGTGACCAGACGTTCATAAAAGGCTAATTATATCGCCTTTCTCATATCATGCATGAATAATTCCTTGCACATTCTTCGCCATCATTATTAAATTCATGCAGCAGAATATGCTTATTATTCTCTTGGGTAGCTGCCATTGTTAGAACAAAGTGAAACGTAAAAAAATCGAATTCAGAATGCCACTGAATTGAAGTGAGATCGCATCAAACCAGTAAGCGTGAAAACGCAAACATTTGTATTTTATTGTTTGAGGTAAATTTTTACCTGTATAAAGACAAAATTTTAAGTGGGAACAAAGGTTTCATTTGAAATGAATGTTTTCTACAAAATAATTTTTTAAGAGTATCATATAAAATTCATAAATATCAATTTAACAATATTCTACAAAATGTATCGCACTAAATAAATTATGTCTAGATAAAGAGATTTAATTTATATTGTAGGCGCTACTGTTTTGATTGTTCAAGAAATATTAAAATTTCATGCATTTGCAAAGCCATAAAAGTTTGGCACAAAATGAAGGTTTTTATAATAAAATGATACCGGCACATCAAAAGTAGCTACTTTAAAAATTGATAAATTGAGTTCGCCAAACGTAAAAGCCTGTTTACTGCAAATGTTCAGCGTTGTTTACAGAGAATTCAGAAAATATAAATATGCAGCTCTAATAATATAACTCAAAGACGAGTGATTTTTTCTACGTAAAATGATTTTCTCTCGGTTTTCTTTTCAATTTCACGTGTCAATAGATATAAGCTCGTGCGCAGTTACTTATGTCCTCTAAGGTACTTTTATTTGGGCGGGATTAAAGTAGAGTTTTTATTTACCAGTGTGCTTGAAAAATTCTGCAAATCCTAATTATACCATATGAAAGTCTTGGAAAGTAAGGTGTCTCTTAGTTCCGAGTAAAAAGAATTCAATAGCTGATTTATCAGTTCGCATTTTCAGGCAAAAAAATTTTCAACACATTTACACAGAGTAAAAACAAAATGTTGAAAGAGTTTTTCTGACTACGACGAGAATCTGACAGTTATATAGTGTTGTAGTGCTTGGTTTAATAAAAGGTTAAGGTTTCTGATTAAAACATATCTAGTTAAATACTCTAAATATTTAACGCTATGTAACTGCAACGTAACCCATGCGTCATATTTAGAGGGAGATAGAAATCGACTGTAAAATACGAAATAGAAGAATGTCTCAAAAAATGATAAGGAAAATGCAGACGACAATTAAAAATAAGAAATATATCAATATAAATGACAAGAAGTGCCGTCCAGAAATATAAGAGCCTACTTTCCCGAATACACCAACTTCAAATGTATAATCTAACTATGTCTCTCTTTTTCTCATTTAGCATTAGTTCCTAATTACTTCAAATATACCTTTATGACGGTTAATACATATTCATTCGCTTACCCACTTATTCAATATTTATTTATTCATTAGTTCATTTAATCATTCATATATTTATTCACTAATTTATTTATTTTATTATCCATTCACTCATTTATTCATTCATTCCTTTCACTCATTCATTCAGAAATATCCTTCAAAAATTTCCCAGGAAAATAGGCTCGTTCAGTTCTGGTTGAACTTGTATCTGTATATGTTCTATGACATAAGGTACTTCCGATAAAGTCTGTTTCAAGCAAATCCGTCGATTAGATCATTATTTATAAAGGATCGAAATTTCTCCGTAAGAGCTAAAGTTAAATTTTTTGAACTGTTCAAAATTGAGCAAAAATTGTTCAAATCAAAAAATATTTCAGATCGAGAGCTCCTTCGAATAAGCTTGCTCAAGGGAGCTTGGATTTTATGTACAGGGCTTATAAAATTTGCTTCGTATTTCCCCAATACCGCTAATGCTAAGATTTCTTGAACTGTTCAAAATTGAACGAAAAAATTTAAATCAAAATGTCCTCGCCGAAATCTTCTGAACGAATTTTTTTTATTTGGACAATTCCCGAAAAAGTTATTAGAGTGTGTGTGTGGGCGGGGAAGGGGGGGGGGGGGCAGACGGATCGATGAACCGACAGACACATTTTTTTCCATCTCAAAACCCTAGAGGGCTGTTGCAACTCTGCACAGAGGCTCGAGAGTACCACCATCTTTGGTACCACTGAGTAATCAGAAATTGAGAAGATAACAAGAAGCTTCTCCCCAGCTGGAATTGTCTACAGACGACAGAGGAGAGGAAATTGTAGTAACCTTCCGTTAGTCGCGTGCACCTGTGAGGTGCACGCGACTAACGGAAGGTTGAACGACTTAACCCTCTCATGCATGCATTTATTTATTTGTGTTATATAAAGAAAATTCATATGCTACAAACCAATTTATTATCTCAGGCTTGTAGTGTACTAATTTATTTTGGAATTTTTTGTCCTGCATAGTCAAAAATTTGAGTCTTTGTATGAAGACATTTTATGCTTTTTTGTCATCTTTATTCAATATAATAATAAACATGGCAAAACTGAATGTTCAAACTTAATTTATAAGGAATAAGAAGCTATAATATAATGTCTAACTTCCCAGTAATGTAATACGCGCTTCAAAATAAATAAACAGAATTTGATTGAAAACAAAGATTTTGACATGATCCTTGAATCCTCCATGAACTTCTAAAGAGATCTGAATCTGTTGACTATCTTGAATACCCTATGAGACTTTTTGTGATGTCCAAGAACTGTTTGGAGTCTCCAGATGAGGACGACATGAAAATTGCAGCACAAAAGCGAATCTGCATAAAAATTTGAAGCAAAAATGTATGTCACCTCGTATGAGGTTTACATGCATGAGAGGGTTAGGTTATGAAAATATCCTCTATCACAGTACAAAAATGGATAACACTTAAAATCTGCAACAAATATTTGATGATAAAAAAAATAAGATCATGCTGTAAGAGCAAAACATGTTTCTATAAAATAAATAAATGAATAAATAAAAATAAAGACTTTTTTTCCGTGATAGAGCGAAATGAAAATACCTAGGTCTTTTTGCAAGAAAATTTCTTTCATAATTTCTTTTCAAACTTTTCATAGCTTCTCAAAAGCAGTACGCTGTTTATTCATATAGAAATCGAAAAAAATCACTATTGTTTATGTTTATCGGAACGTGCAGTTCTTTCAGAAAGATGTGTTTTGTTCTTGTAAAGAAATAAGGGAAATGTATTGTTAATCGTTCGCAAAAGAAATCTTTCAAATGGTATTTCTCGACCCATCATAATGAATCAATCCTTTATCACATACCGATTTATTTATTTGGACTTGAAGTTTTTCTTATTTATGAGCTCAGGATAAATGGACTTGTGAAAAGAAAGTGGAATATAAAATCAGTTGCTTTGA
This sequence comes from Octonoba sinensis, assembly GCA_038502835.1. NCBI lineage: Eukaryota > Metazoa > Arthropoda > Arachnida > Araneae > Uloboridae > Octonoba > Octonoba sinensis. Next base: position 55,034,615 of record CM076600.1, read on the forward strand.
CTCTCAAATGTTAAAACCTACCGGTTTAAACTTCTTTATATTTTAGTGTTTTACTTCAAAATATATCAGTTAAAGAAGTTATATTGCTTATATTATTCGCTCTTACATTATTTGAAAGCGTTTTACCCCAAAATATGCTATGATTCAATGAAATTATAATGCCCATATTATATTTTCTTATATTATTTACTTGTTAGTTTTTATTTTAATGGGTGGAAGAGCATACATTACCATAAAGATTTGATAAAATTAAGACTCTTTCTATTCATATCTGCAATGGAATCCCATATGGCTGCTGCTATTTTGAAGTTGAATATTAGACATAAAGCAACTTATCAGCTGTTCAATTCACACACCAATTAACTCTATAAAACAAAAATTTGAGAAACACGATGAAATAATGTATACATTAACTTTTAAAATTCCCCCTATAATATAAATTCAAATAAACATTAGAGAATGCATAAATACACATGTAGCTTTCATCTATCTAATGGCATAAAAAATAATAAATATCCAGAAACAAATCATCCATTATATCACAAGTTTTTTATGACTCAAAGAGTTACGCAATTTGCCAACTGAGAAAAATAAAGTCAATTCAGTCCAGTAAATTTTAAGTAGTTCAGTGTTTACATTTTTAACATTGTTACTTCTGAAAAAGTTAAATATTGCGCATTTTTATTAAAGATTTTCCGTGAAACCGAATGTTAACAGATCTGTAATAATATATTACTTGTGATTAATTCACCAGAAATATAAATAATGTCTTCTTTATCAGTGGTACGTGTTACGTGAGGACGTCATTCCGATTTTTCGTCAAGTTTTTATAATAATCATGTTTACCGGAAGGAATGAATTTTAGCAGGTCCATCAAGTTTCCTTCTTACTTTTGTCACCAGGGTTGCCAAACGTCCCGCATTTTGAGCAATTATCTTGTCTCCCGGGGAACTTTAAAAGTCCTGTATGACTCTGGGATATTGATTTTGTCGGATATCCGGTAACCCTTGTGTGAGAGGGAATCACAACCCTCCAAATGATACTCTTCTAGCATAGGGGTATCAAGGAGGGCCAGGTTCACACAGCAAGAGTTAGTTAGGCTGGGCTGGCCCCCAGCAAACCTATCTCGAAGCGGTAATGAGCGTTAGTCGGACCTCCCTTCTCCGTGACCGGGGGAGGACATCCCTAAGGCCACGTGCTAATAGGGGAGGGAGATGGAGTAGAGAAACCCATTGTGGGAGAGGTTCGCACCGGAAATCCGGTTGAAAATTTGTAAATTATATGCATTTTTCAACATCTCACAGTTCTAGATCCGTAATAAATCTTTAATTTACATACGCTTTCAAAATATCAATTCATTAAATTAAAAAAAAAAAAAGAAGTCTAACCTTGCATTTGGAAATGAAAAAAGCGACAACATCTTTTGTTTTGACATATGTAACAACAATAACTTTTATGAGCATGGCTCTATTTTACGGTAGGAATTTTCTTTGCCAAATGATACAAAATATTTTTAATAATATTTTGAAAGTTTCTATCTGCAGCTTAATGTTCATAAAAATAACATTTTAAAAAGAACAAATGCTTTTAATCACTGCGAGTTTTACTCCACACATTCAGTGTTGAATGAATATTCAACATCTCATCGTCTAGTTTCCTCTTATAATTAACTCCATTAGTATATTTTTAGAATTAAAAATAAACCTCTTGATATAAAAAAAATGCAACGCTTGAAGTGAAATGAGAAATGTATGTTTACTTATGAAAATCAATACGCATTCAAATCATTTTGAATCTTTAAGACACGTTGTTACCAGTTGCTTAAGCTTGTTTGTCTCATGAGACTACAAGGATTTGTCTCTATTTCTCCATTAAATCTGAAAGAATGAGTTAGTAGAAATCTTTGTGAGTTCAGAATGCATTTATTCCCGCCCATTCTAAAGCAGTCTGAAGAATGAGAAAGCAGGCTTTTAGTCAGAGTGTTTGGTTTATTTGGAATTCTTAAAATCTACAAATGAAGTTTTACATTTTACAAGCCAATATTTTATGTCTTCTGAAAGCGATGCATGTTTGGGAGAGATTGCATTGTACTACAAAAGAATCTTATTCTTTGCTTCGTAATTTTATCGGCTAAAGTCATAAACTTTATGCAACAAAATGCCGTAGATTCCATGGTTTTTATTCGCTTAGTTATGATCATATTTTAAACAAGAAGTTCCGTCTAGAACTATAAGAGCCTACTTTCCCGTATACACCACCTTCAAATTTACAATCTAGCTATCTTTCTCGTTTAGTTTTAGTTCTTAAGTTCTTCAAATATACCTTTTTCAACGGTTAATACATATTCATTCACTCATTCATTCATTAATTCATTTATTCAGGCACTAATGTTAAAATTTTTTGAACTGTTCAAAATTGAACGGAAAATTGTTCAAATGAAAAAGTAAAATATGGAAATGAGATGTCCTCGCCGAGATCTTTCGAATGCAAAAAGAATTCTTCGAGTCGGACAATTCGTTCAAAAGTTATTAGGGGGGGGGGGGAGGCAGACAGACAGACCGACAGACACACTTTTTCCCCATCTCAAAACCCTACTTTCAAATTTTTTATTTTTAAATCTTTATTTAATTACCTAACTAATTTTTGACTTTTCTTGATTTCTAACGATATTTTCACTATACATTAAGCCACTAGTTGCTTAAGCCTGTTTGTCTCATGAGACTACAAGGATTTGTGTCTACTTCTCCATTAAATCTGAAAGAATGAGTTAGTAGAAATCTTTGTGAGTTCCTGGCCATTCTAAAGCAGTCTGACGGAGGAAAGTAGGCTTTTAGTCAGAGTGTTTGGTTTATTTGGAATTCGTAAAATCTACAAATGAAGTTTTACATTTTACAAGCCAATATTTTATGTAAAATAATGGCAATGCAATGGTTTGTAATATGTCCCGCTTTATTATTTTTGTTTTTACTTTTACGGGAAAGTAGGCTAAAAATGGACTTTTTATTCGTAAGAAAATATAATTGTATTTTCTTTCATTTGATCTTCAATTAACTTTCTATTCAAAGGTTTTAAATTAATTGTTTAGATTAAATACACTTAGCGCCAATAAAATTCAAGTTTCTTGAGCTAACTTTTACAAGTTTCTATGGAATATTAATTTTTCTTGCAAACATTTTACAGGTAGTACTGAGGTCTTTTTCGATTTCAGTCCAAGTCGGTAAGAAAAGATAAATTAAACGAATGTGTAGAACGTGCACTTTTGCTGCTGATTTTAATATGATAGTTTTTTAAAATTTCTAATGGGCTGCGTTGTATTGGTTTTTAACAATTGCAGACCTAGTTCGTTTTCCAAGATTGGTGCCAACTCTTACAGTGGCACCACAATGAGTGTGGCACCATTGCCGTAATTTTTGACGATCAGTTTAACCCTAGATGGCGGCACCTGAGCTATAATTGATGCAAACTGCACTAGGAATTTAATTAATATGTTAATTAAATTGCAGATTATAATCAGAAGATTTCCTCAGCTTTAAATATTGCGATTCTTCGATTAAGAAAAGTGTGTTATTGCCCTACTTTAAAAGGATAAATAAATGTAGATTATAATCAATACCATAAATACTCGTGTATAAACCCATTTTTTTTCGGACGAAAATTCTACTCGAAAGTGGGGAATAGGCTTATACACGGGTCAAAAAGTTTCAAAATTTGACCCGGGGAGTAAAGATCTTTTTTCTTTCTAATGGCGCCGCGTATGGTCACTAACCTTTGCAGACCTAGTGCGTCTCTCGGAAGTCGGCATCCATTTTGTCAAGTAGCACCACTGTCGGTGGATGCATTGCCGCTGAGAATTTGAACGCTCAGTTTCCCATAGATGGTGGCACCTGAGCTCTCATTTGATGCGGATTGCACAAGGAATTTAATTTAGCCGAAAGTATATAAGCCAAACGGATACTCAAGGGATCTTTAACATGCCGCACAATCATGCGACATGCGCAAACGATTTTCTGCATCTTGAAAATCCACCGACTTGGGGGGCCTACGAAACTTGCACCTTACCACTACGCCACCCTGTCGACAAAGGAGTAAAGATCTCACATGTAGCAAAGTAAAGACTTAAAATTTTAATTTTTTGTATTTTAAAGGCAAAATATTATAAAGAAGATGAAAATATTATTCCAATATTATTCGTCGTCAGATCATTATAAAAGCTCTTCAGTTTCTCTTAACGACTTGATGACTTCTCGTTATAGATCTCAGCAAAATCACGATCGACATGTTCTTCCCCAGAAACGGATTCTTCAGAATGCTCAATTACGTAACGCGTCAATTCTCAAAGTAAGGAGATGAACTTACTCATGGATCAATCATTTTTGAAGGAATTTTTGTAGGAAGTTGAGGGGAGGGAGATACACACATATATATAAGTGTGTATAAGACACCGCTCATTGTATCAAAATAGTCTCTCATTTGAAATGTTGAATTTCTTTAATTTAAGCCTAAAATACAGCATAATATTGCTGCATTTCAAAATCATAAAAAATAGCAGATAGTAATCAAAAGTTATTCTTTATTTTAAATTTTGTATTTTTTAATTAACAATTTTGTAACTATAGTAACAAAAAATAAAAATGTTCTGTTTTAAAAAATGAGAAATACCATTTTATAGCCTTTCTTTTAAGATACTTCAAATGACGACAAAAATGCTTATTCCTCGACAAATGCTCTATGGCCCTTTTATTGCGAAATCTTACAACATAAAACGGCAGATTTGAAATCCATATTTTTATCAAATAAAGCAGATAGGCGTCAATTTTCAGTTTTTGATCTTACGCAGACGTAATTTCAAGAACAATGTAAACGATTAGAATTTTCAATAAGTGGGCTTCCGAAAGTTGAAAAAAGTGCTATATTTATGCAAAAATAGGGCTTTATAGCAAAGCTTGGCCATTTTTTCTAACACAATTCCATTCTTTTCATATTTTTAAGCACTTTATGATGCAATTTAAGTTGCAATTTGAAACTTATTGCGTTATTTCAGTTCTTGATAGAAACGAAATTTTTTGCCTTTGCATATTGTTTTACAAAAAATAAAACAAAATAAAAAAATAAAATAAAGCATAATAATAATAAGAATAAGCACCATTTTGGATACTTGCACCTTGCTTGTGTACAACATTTTAGTCTATACAGAGTATGAACACTAAAATCAATAAAAACGAGAAGTTCCGTCTAGAACTATACGAGCCTACTTTCCCGTATACAACAAATTCGAATTTATAATCTAGCTATCTCTTTCTCTCTCATTCTCATTTAGCTTTAGTTCTTAATTACTTCCAAATGCACCTTTTTCAACGGATAATATGTATTCATCCACTCACTCATTCATTCTTTCATTTATTCAGTTCTTCATTCATTAATTCGTTTATTCAGCCATTCATGTATTCCTTCATTCACTCATTCATGTATTTATTCACTAAATTACTTAATTTTTCATTCATTAGCTCATTTATTCACTCATTTATTTCTTTTTTATCATTTATTCACTCATTTGTACATCCATTCTTTTACTTCTTCTCTAATCATTCATTAATTCAAAAATATTCTTGAAAATCCCGATCAAAAAATTTCATAGGAAAATAGGCTCGTTAGTTCTGGATGAACTTTCTATTTGTACATGTTTTGCGTTATAAGAGCTCTCCGATAAAGTTTGTTCGATACTAATCGGTCCGTTAGATCGGGATTTATATAGGATTGAAATTTACCCCTAAGCGCTATGCCAATTTTTTTGAACTGTACAAAAATGAACAAAAACTGCTCAAATTAATATTCCACGTCAAGAGCTTTTTCCAGTAAGCTTGTTCATTGGAACTTGGATCTTGTACCCAGAGTTTACATCATTTGGTTCATTTTCGCCCATAGGCGCTAATGTCAAATTTTTTTGAACTGTTCAAAACTGAACGAAAAATTGTTCCAATCAAGGAGTAAAATATGGAAATGAGATGTCCTTGCCGAGATCTTTCGAATGCAAAAAGAATTTTTTGAATCGGACAAAAGTTATTAGGGGGGGGGGGGGGGGCAGACAGACCGACACACTTTTTCCCGGTCTCAAAACCCTACTTTCAATTTTTTTATTTTTCAATCTTTATTTAATTAATTAATCTATTTTTGATTTTTATTGATTTTTAACGATATTTTCACGATACATTAAGCCTTCTTTCATGCTTTATTATTATTTTTTTTACTTTTACGGGAAAGTAGGCTAATAAAAAAGAGTTAACTGTTTACAACTGCAGTGATCAATTTATCTGAAGAAGTTTTCCTTAACTAAAAGTTAATTTTGAAAATTTTGATGGGAAAAAAGAGACTTTTAAATTATAATTATATTTTTTGTCAGGAAAAATTACCCTTGGGCACAGAGAGTTTCCAATTGGATAAGCAATAAAAGTTACTTTTTGAAACTATTATTTTACTTATAAAAATTTAAAGTATCATATTATTTTTTCTTTCGCTTTTTTTGAATGAACCACCAATCAAAAAGTTAAAAAAAGAAACACAACCAAATCTCCAAGAAGTTATTTTTGAACTTTTTTTCTAGTAGTAATGAACCAATATCCTGTTTCTTAGTTTTCCTATTTCAGATGTTACAAAATACTAACAGGTCTTTGCAAAGTACGGAGAAAAATAAATTAACCTTAAATTGGATTCATTTCAATTTTCGTTCTCTTTGCTGAGTTTTGTTTCCATTGATAAGCCTCTTACTTTTATATTCAATTAGAAATAAATTGAATGCACGCTTAAAGGTGAAGAATGCTCTTAATGAATGTCTCTTGCTCGTAATTTTTACTAAAAGGATGAAGTTTTAGAAGCATTTTTCCCCTAAGAACTCACAGTTTCCTAATTGAAAAGAGATATTCAAATGTATCAATGAATTTTTATTTCCAGTTGAAAAATAAAAACATTGTCAGGAAATAAATAAAAAATAGATATCCGAGTCAAAAACAAAAGAAGTTTCAGGAAATTGATGGATTGATTGGGCAGACTGGCTCAATTTAAGACAGTTAATGTTTCACGCAAAGGAAAAAATCGCACAAACATACTTAAATTAATGTTTACGATTGCAAAGTTGTAGAATTTTACCTTTTTTCTTAAATTGAAATTAATGCATATTATTTGTTCTGTTTTGCAACTAATAAGAAGAGAAACAATTTGTTTCTCATAAAAAAAAAAAAAAAAAAAAAAAACTGCAAGCTCTACATATTTTGTCTAGAATTAAGTGCCTTACTGAAGTATTGTAATTGTTATTATTTTTGCTTTTTATAGCTATTCAGCTTTGAAACTTTACATTGGGTGGAATTTTTTCCGTAATTCAGTTGTGCATTACGTTTTTCGTACGCTGTACGCTTACATATTGATCAAATGGGCTTTTAAATACATTAATAGTTGGAAATTATTTCTAACAGTTTGAGACAATGAATTTGAGAGAAAGCGAGAATAGGTTTTTAAAATTGATTTCGGTAAACAGGAAATAAGGCTCAAAAAAAAACTTTTTGGCATAAATATGATGTTTTGTTCTTAAAATGCGTAAAAAATTATGCTTTTGACCAGATAATAATAATTATAATAATAATAGCAAATAGCAGCTTTATTAATCGCCCATTTGTTGATCGATTATGTAAGTACGATCCGTTATATGTTTCTCAAAAAAAAAAAAAGCTTCTTGCACGTTCGCAGGAAAAGTAAATGATTTCTGTAAATGTTGTTTTATTGTCAGTGCACTGTCAATGCAGGGAAAACGAATTGTACTTGCTACTCTGCCTAATAAAAATACATACACAAAAAGTAAAGAAATAAATAACAAAATAAAATAAAATGAAGTAAAATGAATTCAAATACAGCAAAAAATTAAAATTAAGAAATAAACTCATGTTTGTGAAAATTGCAACACCATGAAGTTAATCGTCATAATTGAATGAAATTTAATAGATTTTCAAATTTTCAAAGCAAACAAACAATAACAAGAGATTGGAATCAGTATTTTGTGTAGCCACCACGAGCCGCAATAAGTGCTGCTACACGACGTGGCATGGAGACAAACAAATTTTGAATGTCTGCCTGAGGAAGAGCATTCCATATTGTTTGTATGCGTACCCAAAGTTCGTCTACAGAAGCAACAGGACGAGGATCACGAGCGAGACGCCGACCAACAAAATCACACACATGTTCAATTGGCGACATATCCGGGGAATACGCAGGTCAAGGAAGAAGCCGTACCTGCTGCGTTGCAAAGAAGGATTGAACAGTCCTAGCAATATGAGGGCGGGCATTGTCCTGTTGAAATACAGCGACTGGCAAGCTTTGAAGGAAGGGAACAGCTTGGAGCTGTAGAACTTCACTGATGTACCGGTTGCTGTTCAGATTGCCCACAATTCGTACCAATTGAGATCGTCCATGATAGGCTATGGCGCCCGAGACCATAACTCCGGGTGTTCGTCCACCATGGCGTTCGATGATGCACTCGGAAGGTGGCGTTCACCGGCATGGCGTCTGACACGAATGCGGCCATCATGGTACCACAAATTAAAGCGGGATTCGTCAGAAAACACTACATGCTGCCAGTCTCTATGCTGATTGGCCCATTGTAGCCGCAGGCGGCGATGGTTTAGCGTGAGGGGGATCCTGTATCAAGGAGTCCTTGCGCGCAGTCCACGCTGCAGCAGACGTCTACGAATTGATGAAGCACACAATGAAACACCTGTAGTTATTGATCACTGTGCTGCCAATTGTCTAGAGGAAGCTGTACGGTCCGTCTGCGCCATGCGAACCTTGTGTCTATCATCACGAGTTGACGTCCCATTTCGGGGTCCACTCCCGGATTTCCGAGTTGTCCTACCCTCGTCCGTCCACTGCTTCCAAACACGCATCACTGTGCTGCTGTTACGCTGCACACGAGCGGCTACTGCACGATACGACAATCCAGCTTCACGAAGGCCGATGATTCTCCCCCGTTCAAACTCTGTAAGTTGTTCAAATCTCGCTCTCTTTCGTCGAAGAGGCATAAGTAAAGATTGAGCTAACGTTTACCACTAGCAGATAACCACCGATAACCATACACGCCTCGCTACAGCCGTCTATTTATTTGGATCCATCCGCCGTTCAGAGGGCGCTGCTCAGCATACGCACGCGCTACGGATTTGAAATTCTAATCATTTGCATATCATGCGAAACTTTGCATTTTCTGAAAATTTCGGCTCACTCGCGTAAGTCCTTCATGGTGTTGCAATTTTCACAAACATGAGTTTAAATAAGAATTAAAGGACTTTCATGTTTTGGGCAGTTCTTACCATTTAATTGGCTTAAAATAGTAACTGCAGACGACGTTAATTTCTCATGGGAGATTTGGTTTCATAGTTGATTATCCAATTTCTAATACCTGCGTTCAAATTGAAATTTCTGGTCGCATCAATGGATTGGAAATGCTGTCATTCAAAGAGGCATGAAAGATTATCTCTGTTTCAGGTAATAAGGGTATTTATGACCCAAACTTGAATGAAAGCAAGTTTAGAGCACTGAGACAATAGCTATCAATTAAATAATATTTTTAGGTTTATGCTATCTAAAGAAAAATAAAATAAAAAAACGAAATAAAATATATATTCTAAATGCAAATTTGTTCCTCAGCAAAGAAATTCTTCCCAAAATTCATTAAAAGTCCAAACTCACTTTTCGCAAAGCAGCTTAATTAAAGCTATAGTTCGTCCAACAGTCCACATTCGACGATAAAAATTAAATTTAGCATTGAAAGCATTATGCTATTTATATAATTGAAGAGTCCACTGGAAAAACGACCTATGCCGCATACTACTTGATGAACTTTGCTTTATGTTTTATTCATTCATTTTATAACACAAATGTTAATTTTAACTATACTATAAATTAGATTATAGATTTGAATTTGGGTGTTACGGGAAAGTAGGCTCGTATAGTTAAAATTAACATTTCTATCTATATAAAAATGAATGAATGTGTGTCTGTCTGTGCTTTATGCATTACTACACCATTCATCCGGTCACCTTGAAACTTTGGGAAGTTGAGTACACTCCTGCGAAGGTTTCTGAAAAAAATATCCTACAGGAAGTTCTTTTTTTATTCCAATTTTAAGCAATTGTCCACATCAATTCCCAAATATGGGGGTGAAAAAACCTTGCCCATATTAATGTAATATATCGATCGAAAGCGGTAATTTTTCTGCACAAGATAATATTTGTTCTAAGTTTCTAAGTCAATAAGAACGCCAGTTATAAGCGTTTTAGTGCGTTTTCTTAAGGTTTACCTTGATCCAAAAATAATAATTAGCAGTTTCCTCAACTCCGGATGAATAGCATTAGCTTAATTCCAACATAAAATTTATTTTTCAAAATAGAGAGACATCAGTTTAGTTATCAACGGAAAAACAATAATAAAGCATACCTTCGATTTAACGCTTTTCTCAAATTATCAATAGGTTTTAAATTCGAGATTAAACTTGATAAAAGTATTGTCTCCCGGATTTAACGATTTCCTTGATTTAGAAATAGCATTTAAATAAATATCGCCGGAAAAGGAATACGTATGGTTTACACTAGATTTCAAATAACGTGGCGAATATGACACGCTACAATTTGACCTTGTAATTAGTCATTGGCGATAAATCGGAACACACGAATGAAATTGTGCTTACGTTTTTTAGGTACGGTTAAAATTCAACACGATCAGCGCCGTGCGGGTACCGCTAGTATGTTATAAAATGAAGGAATAAAACATAAAGCAAAGTTCATCAAGTAGTATGCGACTTAGGTCGTTTTTCCAGTGGACTCATCAATTAATTAGTATTATTCATCAAGTTTGGCGATTATAACGTCGAGTTTGTTTTGATCATCCTCACTTAAAGTAAACGTATTGTAAATCATTGTCGCCGCAGGGCCAATTGCACTTGTTTTAAAAAGTCACATAGCAGAAAACTGAATGAATTTAATTTTTGTTTCAGAGAAGCCTTCACTCAAACTCTTATTATAATTTCTTTTAATATTCTGCTTAATGGCAACGAACTCTCTTTAACAATGAGTTTTATATCTATTACCTCAGAGTTCCCTATACTAAATGCCTTCCGATATGAAAAAAAAAAAAAAAAACGGCCGTGAAATGTTCTCCGCTGGGTAGCGCAAATGAGCCGCTCTATCAACTTTAAATTTCTTTTAAGAACTAGTTAGGTTTTAATTTTGGTCAAAATTTTTGCTTTCTGGAAGATTTTGTTTGCTGATATGTTTAAGAATAAATAGTTTACGTAATTTAAACACTCAGTTTGCCATATGTATCTACTTATAAAAGCAGTATTATAAGCAAAGAAGCGCCCTCTATCTAAAAAAACTGCGGCTAAAATGTGTATGGATTTAAAGCGCTATCGGAGGGCATTTAGTATAGGGGGCTCTGATTACTTAATAATTTACTCAATGAAGACACGTTGCCATCTGCTATCTATAACAATATAACATTATAATTCTAAATGAGGCTTGCCTTACAAGAGAAACAGGGATGTAACTAACTAAAAATAAACTGTTTCCAAACTTTTTAAATTGATATCATTAAAGCTCGTCAATAGCTATTAAATAAAAAAAAAAGGTAAGAAAATCAATTGAAAAGCAGAGGAGAAAATGATTCTGTAACAAAAGTTCAATTTATTGTTCTTTTGCTACATTTAACTACTTAAATAATAAATTATTGATTATTCAAAATTCCCTCAGTCAAGCCTTGAATAATATTAATTTCATTTTAAACGCTTAACTGTGGCTTGACTGCTTCTCCGTGACTGAACTTGTCACTCACTTTTAATGTAGATTTGCGCGTCATGCCATTTTTTTTCAAGGGAGCTTATAGTTATAATTTTCATTAAATTACGGGATTAATTTTTGCACTACAAATATTTCAAAACACCTACAATTTTAATTAACAATTTATTTTAAATCTTTTGGTCAGAAGAATTCAAATGACAGCAATTTGTTTACACGTACTTTATTCTGCGGCGTAAACTTCCTGTCGTGGAATGCCTTGCTGTGTGCATTTTTTTCGTCAGTTGGAAGTTTGAAACCAGTAGTGAAGGACTCGCGGTTCCCCAGCGAGGGATATATTTTTATGTCTCCTTGTCTGGGGAAACCATTATAGTTAGATGATCAGTCTGGAATAATATTGCAATGATCTAATTCCTGGATTTTTATAATGATTTATATCGTGCTGCAATCATCAATTTGACATCATATCGGATTCATCAATTTGACGGACTTGATCAAAAAGACTGAAGGTAAACAAAAAATATTCGTATACACGTTTGAAAGTGGTAATACTATAACGATCGGACATTCAAAATCTGAAGGAAGATGCTTACTCCACGTTATAAATGTGGTATTACTTCAACGATCTGCAATAACATTTAAAATAGTTCCTAATTCTGGACTTGCTTCAATTCAATGATGAAAGACGTGGTGATATAAATGAAAGTTAAACCTATGAATCATCGATGAACACTTCCGTTAACAAAATCATCTGCTTCATTCTCGTGAGCTCACAGGTTGTATTTTTATTTTTATTTTTAAGGATTGATCAATCTAGAACCAATTCTGTAAATCATGGCCAATTCAGTTTTTTTTTTCTTAAATTTTGTTAAGTCATAAGATGCATAAATTTTGAATATAAATTAGTTAATCAAGAAGTAAAAATAATAATAATTTTGAGAAGGTAAAAAAAAGGTTTATGAATAAATAAAATTTTTACTTCTTAAATTTGAATTATGTATTTTTTCACAAATTTAAGTATGTTTTTTTTTCTTTCAGCAATGAATTAATAAGTAATGATATGCAAGTAATCTCACAACGTAAATGTACTTATAAAAATTAAATTAACATTTTAATAGGTTCTTAACTGTTTTGTCTTTGCTTATTTATATATAGATGATAGATGTAAAGAAGTAATGATAGCTTAAATTTCTGTGTACCACTAAAATTAGCGGAAATATTTTTTGAACCTGTAGTAGTAAACAATTTATACATTTTAGGCAGATTTACGAAAACGAAATATTTGATAATCACCTCGGATATCTAAAAAGCAAAAAATAAATATGCATAAAAATGCATACTTTTTTTTGTTTAATAGCTCATCCATAGCTATTAAATAAAAAACAAGTTAGAAAATCAGTTGAAAAGCAGAGGAGAAAATGGTTCTTAACTGTTTTGTCTTTGCTTATTTATATATAGATGATAGATATAAAGAAGTAACGTGGTGGTAATAATGAAACATAGCACTAAAATTACGTCATAATTTTGTCATGCTTATGCTTGAAATGAAAGATTGAAATAAGCATACAACTAGCGCGTCCAAGATTTTACGATAGTGTGCTACCAACTATATTTCTATATATAATTTACACTTTAGAAAATATAGGGCCGTGGTAGCCTAGCGGTTAGGATGTCGAGCTTCGGATCGGAGGATCTCGGGTTCGATACCCGAGCTGATGAAGACCCACGATGTACACTTGGGGATACGTGCATGTAAAATCCGTGTACCCTGGAGTACCGGAGGGTGGAGATGTTCCCTTCCCTTCCCTTCACCTTTAGGTCAAAAAAGGAAGCTGGCGTGGTTGTGGTGGGGCCATCTGGTGTCATCCGACTACAGTGTGTTAGGGTCAATGCTGGTCACCTATCAGGTGACCCTTCACAAATGGCCACCAATTCCCGTGGAAAAGGGCAAATGCCGAGTAGGCAAGTGCCTCCACGTTGGAAACAACAACAGCTTTAGAAAATATAATGAATGTTCTATGAGCTCTGTCCTAGTGGTAAAAGTTTAATAAGTACACTAAACATTTTTTGATGCACGGCATCTTCACAAAATATTCATTCATCCCCTTAGTATTCAACATAGACTGGACCGATATCTGCTCTTGGATACTTCAGAGAATTCTGGGTCCGTGAGACATCTCCTTTATATAATTTTGGTTTTCAGGAGTAATACGAGGCAGTGAGAAGCAAAGGGATGTAAGTGACCAAAAAACGACTCTGAGAAAAGCTCGTTCAAAGTTTGTATCTTATGGGACCTTTAATGTTAATTTTTTTCTAGATCACGTTGGGGCGAAGCACCTGTTCCAATGCACCTGTCACCAATATTTCTTGTCACAATATAGAAAGGTGCTTTCTCCGTAATTTGCACCAGTTATCTCCAAATTTTCAATTTTCTCACTTACATCCCTTTGCTTCTGGGTGCCTCATATACCTCTTGTATATTTGTTATTTGCTTTTTAGATATCAGACGGGATTATCAAATATTTATTTTTCGTAAATCTGCCTAAAATGTATAAATTGTTTACTACTACAGATTCAAAAAATATTTCCGCTAATTTTAGTGGTACACAGAAATTTAAGATATCATGAAATAAATATATAATTGTTATTATCAGATCTACACGAGGTATCAAGGGAACATACACTATATTAGATGTATTACAATAGCATGAATATCTCACAGAGAAGTGGGTGTCCATATATCTATCAAGTTTATGCTGGGTATAGCCGGAATATTCAAGAGATATCTGCTTTATGCTTTGGTTAAATCATTAATTACCCAAAGGAGATAAGGAGGTTTTCCCAAAGGATGCTTTATGTATATTCTTAGAATAAATATATAGTTTACTATAATTTTCAAAAAATTAAAGCACACTTTTCTTATAATACTAAATCCCAATAGTCGCAACATAGTTGCAACGGATTATTTTAGTATCTCCAAACATTTGTCTTACAAAACACTATGTTTCATTAAGATACCTAATTACATATTCAACGTTAAAATTAGCAATTAGTGCTTAAAAAGACGCAAAATTCTTTTGTATTTTCTATAATCTCATGTGAGATAGAAATAAAGTTATTTCTGGTAAGAATTCAATATTATTAATTTGAAAGCGCTTGAATAGGTTGGCCTTTAAAAGTAATACGATTAGATGCTACTAAAAGGCTTATCGATATCTCCGCGCAACAAGAGACATTTATTTAAAAAAACATTGTAGCATGCTGTTATCTTAATTAAATTCAGTCTTGCGGTAATTTTTGAGTCAAAAATTAATTTAAAACATTTGATGATTTTCTCTTTGCTCTTTTTAGCCTACTTTTTTGTAAAAGCAAAAAATAAGAATGAAAGAAGGCTTAATGTATCGTAACAATATCGTTAAAAATAAGAAAAAGTCAAAAATAAGTAATTAAATAAATATCAAAGAATAAAAAAAAAATTGAAATTAGGGTTTTGCGTTGGGGGAAAATGAGTGGCTGTTGGTCGGTCTGTCTGTCCGACCAACTACTCTTGAAGGAATAACTCTCTCCCCCAATAACTCTTGAAGGAATTGTCCGACTCGAAAGATTTTTTTCTCATTCGAAGGATCTCGGCTAGAAATTCTCATTTCCATATTTTAATTTTTGATTTGAATAATTTTTCTTTCAAATTTGAACTGTTAAAAAAATCCTGCCATTAGCGGTTACGGGTACAAATAAAGCAAATTATGTAAACACTGGGGATAAAACCCAAGTTCTTTTGAACAAGCTTACTGGAAGAAGATTTCAACGGGAAACGATTTTTGATTTGAACAATTTTTTGTGCAATTTTGAACTGTTCAAAAAAATAATTCAATCCTATATAAATCCTGATCTAACAGACGGATTTGCTTGGAACAAATTTTATCGAAAAGATGTTATGACGTAGAACATGTACAGATATGAAATTCATCCAGCCAGCCCATTTAACCGCGAAATTTTTTGACCTGGATTTTTAAGGATATTTCGGAATGAATGAATGAGTAAATTAGTGAGTGAAGGAATAAATGAATAAATGAATGAGTATGTATAAACCGCTGAAAAAGACATAGCTAAATGAGAAAGCGAGAGAGAGAGAGAGAGAGGTGTCTAAATTAATCAATTTGGCATTGGTGTATACGGAAAAGTAGGCTCGGGTAGTTCTAAACAGAACTTCTTGTCTTAATTATTTCTTTAAAATGCTAAAGGAAATGTTGTATCTAGCTTTTTAAAAATATTTTACAGATTTAATGTTCTGATGAGTTTGTAAGTAATAATGCGAGTACTAAATTATACGGGTTACTAAGAAATAATACTCATGTAACAAATGAACAAAATATTGTAATTATTGCGAAAAAACGTGCGTTTTGATTAGGACATCTTTGAATATCGTTTAATTATGGCAAGTCTGAAAAGAAGCCTGAAGTCAAAACTATCTGAGCAGGGGGAAATAATTGCAGACTAATTTAATGCAGGGAGCGTCTTTTAATTAAAAGAACTCTTTTTTTTTTTTTTTGATATAAGACTTTCACTGATTATTTTTTCCTTGGTCTACTACGACTCATTTGTTTCAGCTACATTCTGAAGATTTAATTAATTGAATGCTTACTGAAAGATTTATACATAAAGAAAAGATCGTGATATTATTTTTCAATGGAAGAGCCGTAAAACGTGACGGGATACGTTTTTGGCTTTTACAAGTTTCATGTGAGAGAGCTTATTTAACCTCTTCATTCCAAGTGTACCCAATTGGGTACATTTTAAAATACTGTTTATTAAATATTGTTTGTGGAATTTGAAAGCTAAAACACCCACTTTTTTAAAAATTAATCAACAGATAGTTTACTTCGTTTCAAACATGGAAAACAGGGAAATTGGGCATAAATTAATTATTACTTAAACTAATTATGAATTAAAATTAAAAAAAATTTTTTTTTAGTTATTTTGTTTTGTAATCATTTTTTAAGTCAGAGAACCAAAAAATTGCTTCAAAATTGTTTGTGCTTAGTTCTGGGGTCTGAAGAGGTTAAAGAAGATATTAGCAGAAAAAGTTTTATACAAGCACATATTTGCCTGTTACAAAAGTGTACTTGAACAGGCGAGAAACAGTTGTGCAAAGACGTGTATAAAGAATTTTTCGAAATTTGTGCCTATGTAGGCACAAATTTTGCATTACAAGAAGTAAAACCTGATATTTCCTTCAACTTTGTGTTTAAAACCAAGTAGTATCAATACAATTACTTCACTTAAAGTCGAACAATTACGATTAAATTTTGCGGTATGATACGATAGTGACATCATGCACAAAACAAACAATGGTAAAAAGATATTTAAAATTTTGTTTATTGATTAGCATAGAAAAGTAACATATTTGGATCTATTATCGTAACTTACGGGGACTTTAACAAATTTATTTCTCTTTCTTAAAGCGTAATTCCATTCCTAACTCAATATTCCTTTTTCGATACTTTGGAGTGGCAACACCTTAGTTTGCTGATATCAAGCGATTATTCTCGTGTTTATATCTAGCGGTCTTTTCTCAAGCCTTTCGGATTTTAAAGCGTTTATTACGATTTTAAAATGGTTAGTCAGGGAAAGTTATATGTTGTCCGTGAAAAGTCTTTTACTGCACTCAATGCAGTAGCAGACAATACATAACTTGAAAACTGTATTCATGGAAATTTTCTGCAAAGATTGATTGTTGAACGTAGCCCGCATATGTTTTGCGGGGAATCAGCGAGTATCAATACAAAATTTAAAACGAAAGCCTAGTCACTTTCGCATTTAAAGCAAAATGACGTCATCAGTATTTTAATTAGTGATGTAGCCGTGTGAAAAGAAGTCTGAGGATTTTTACAGATGTGAATATAAGAGATATTGAAATGAAAAGGTGAGGTGACGCTTAAGTTAAAATAAGTTGGGAAAATGCGCCCCCAAGCTTGCATCCTTGAGCACACCACAGCAATTAACTGTTTAAAAACTACATTCATTTACATTTTCTGTACTGTATAGGCAACTTCCTAGAAACATTTATTTGAGAAGCCTTTGTGGCAAAAAATGTATCTTGTTAGTGCAGTCATCGACAGGGAAAAGCTTATAAATGCATGTGAAGGTAATACCATAATCTAAATCAAGGCTGAACTTGATCGTAACCGTTACTGTATGTTAAAAAAAATATATGTATTGCAAATTTTGCCTGAGGCAGCAAAAGTTATGATAGTGCTATTTATTCTATATTACAAATAGGTTGAATTTGCATATAACACTAAGCATATAGCTTATATGTTTAATGAACTATATATATTAACAGAAATAAGCAATATATTAATAAATGACTTTGAGTACTTATCTTGAATTGGTTTGAAATTAATAATAGACAACATTAGAATTTCTCAAATTTTTAATTTAACTATTATCTCATTGGAATTTCTCAAATTTTTAGCAGAACTTTTTTAGTCATAATTGCTACTGAAACAAGCGCTGACTGACGATGGTTAAATCTTTTTTCGTCAAATCAATTACGCCAAATCAATAATCTGATTCTTATCTGTTAGAAAGTAGCCTCAAAGTTGAATAGATGGCGCTAAGTGCAGACCCCTTTTTTTGTCCCTTCATTTATGTCGAAATGAAACAGCCTGAATAACAGTTAAACATTGGACTGGATCTTCAGCCGTGACTAAAGATAAGAATAGACTGCACGAGGGTTAAATTTTGGGCTAGCAACACGAAAGAGTTTTGACTATAATCAGATGATCATTTGGCAAGCTGAATGAATTTCCTTTCAACCAAGTAGTTTTTTCAATGATAGTGTTTCTCGTAAGTTTAGTTGAACAGAGGTAATTTAGTTCCATCTCAGTGAAAGTCAAAACCCAGTCCCTTTTTACTACAGGATTATCTGCTTTTCTGACAACCGGTTTCTACCTTGCGTACAAAGGAACAAGCAGTCTAGTTTTATTATTAGTCTAGGGCTATGACCACAATGCAAAGGAGAAGGTTAAAACAATCTAACTATCTCTTTTATTAATTGTTTTCAAGTTAAGATTCCTTGCCCGTTGTATCTGCTCTTTTGGATACCTTTCATAAAAATCAAAGTGTACGCAGGGAAGTGTGATACGAAAATCCCTCTTTTTCTTTAACTAACAAATATATAATTTCTATACATAAAATTTTTAATTTTAACTATTATCATGAAGCAAGATAATTTATTCTTACAATGTGAACATAGCTTCAATTTGGGGATTACATATGCTTGTGTGTGTGCTTCTACTTATTATACTGTTTTCTTAATGTTTGTATAATAAGCAAATCTTAAAATTGGCCTTAATAGCAGCAATAATTGTTCTGGTTAGACAAGATGGCTGTGCATAAACGCAAAAAACGAGTATTAATAACATTATATATCAAAATATGAATAATCATACACACACATATATATATATGTATATATATATGTTAATATATGTATATATATATGTTACAGTGAATCTCCGGAATCGGAGAATATCGACAATCACCGGTGGATGTCAACATTCACCATCTATCAGACCGGATCATTCATCATTTTCCAATTTCGGACCATACGCCGCAACATATATACAACAATAATCATCCAGTATTCTTGAAAGCTCAAGAAAAGTTCTTGTACTTGGCTTCGGAATTATATATTATTTCAAAATTGTTAGTTATATTTTATGATTGTAGCAAAAAAAGTGCTAAAATTATTTATTATTATTTTACAATGAAGAATGTAGAAAAGTGCGTCTAAAAGAATTATTAAAACATTAAAAAAAAAAAAAAAACAATTCTCCCATACGCAAAATTTAGATACCAATTTTAGTACGTGCAGAAAGTTCTGCCTAAGTATAAGAAATACCTTGTTTAACGAGAGAAAGCAGTTAAATTTTTTTAAAAATTTTGAATAATGTATGTTTTACTTAAATTGATATTTTCTACTTCAATATCTACACAGACAAACTATTCAGGAGTCCAAAAGCATGTCTATCATTTTTGTATTTCTTATGTGTTCTATGAAACTTATGACTCATTCCAAAGCAAAGGATTTTTAAATGAACAAAAGTACGTGAAATAGAATTAAGCTAAACATATGCGTATCAAAATAGGGTAAAATAAATAGTAACATAATTGACTTTTACGCGTAATTTGAGCTCACCTGTAGAACTAATGCGAATGGCGAAAGTAATGGAGGATATCCGAGATGAATGTTTTTCTTTGATGGAAACAGGCATAGCACGCAAAGCTTCCCAAAGAAGAGGGATGAAAACACTTCCGCTCTGGTCAGATCTCCAACCGCGAATGTAGCTGGGAGCAGGAGTGTTGGTGATGGAGGCGTTAGGGATCGTAGACTCCCTCGCAATCTCGCTGAAGAAATGATGGCTGGCGCTCTGATAAGAGCAAAAAGAACTTCGATTCGCTTAGAGGTATGAAGAAAAATAAAATGCTAGTAAACTTTTATTTCCGATTTTTTTTCCTGATCGGTGTTACAACGGAACATTACGCCGTGAAGGAAATAAAGTTGGCAACATGGAGAGATTTATCGCATTTTTGCTCAGATATCGATTTTAATTCTGTGACGCGAAATTGGAAACGACGTAGGAAATGTTATTTATTATTATTTTATTTAGAAAAAATCTTTTTTAATGTTAAAAGCTACGAATTATTTTTAATAAAAAATACTCCGAGTTTTTTTTTTATTTGTTCCCAAATAGAAACGTTCCTTTTCATAGCACAAGTCAGCCCTTTGCAGTTTTTTATTTGAAAATTTAAAATTTGCTTTAAAATAGGCAGTATTTATCTTCATCAAAAAGTCTTTAATACAGACACACAAAACAGATGCAAAGTAACGCTTTTTTAGCAATAAATGCCTCAAGCTGAAGATTTGAACTAAATGCCCTTATCATTATTTATTTATTTTTTTATGTAGGCTTAATTTTCGATTCATTTTTCTTCTTATTGAGTTTAAATTTACACTATTAAAAATTTCCGTTAGAAAACAGTAAAATAACCATTAATATGATTGTTATTTTACCATATTTAATTACAACAGTTAAATAGCCATTAAAAAGATGGTACTCAAACCGCTGATTGTGAAAAAAATCGTTTATTCTCTTTTTCTACTAAAGAACGTTTAACTAACCGTAATTTACAAGCGCTCAATAAGAATCGGGCGTCCATCTTGGTTGCGAAACTTTACCGGTCGTACGTTGTTGTTAAAATATGAATAAATATTTATCAGTTCAAATCTGCATGTGTATATAAAAAAGAAGGGAAAAAAAGGGGTGTAAGCAGTGGTTACTAAATAGAAAGACATACACACGTAAATCAAAAATTGGAGACATCGGATTCCCGAACTGTTTGCGAATGAGTGAACCCATCATTTGAGCTGCTAAAGCTTGCTTGTATTTTAATTTTTGCAGCAAATAAAATGATTTTCTTCAACATACAGTAAATTTAGACCGAAAATGACTTTGGATCCAATGAAAAACTGAAATCTCAATTTTAAGGCAGTTTGCCTGTTGGAAAAAAGAAGATTTATTTATAAATAAACGGCCGCTTCACGTGGTGTCGATGGCCGAATGACTAGCGCGCAAGGCTGGTATTCCTTACAGCTGGGTTCGATTCCCGCACGCTTCGTTTACAGTTTCTACGCCTCGAAGATTCTGCGCCTCGAAATGGTTCAAAAACGGTAAAATTTTTGTTTTGAAACCATTTTTAAATGGTTATAAAACCGTAAACTTTTGTATTTACGGCTTTTTAACCAAGCTGATTGGAAATGGTTTAGGTTCCGTAAAGATAGAAAAATGTTCCAAACCGTAAATTTAAAGGTGAATTAGATGGACGGACTGCTGCCGGTTATTTAACCGTAATTTCATGATGAAATTTCTAACAGTGTAGAGCAAATAATGATTTTATTCATAAGATAGCACTTGTATTTTATCTCTATAACTCCTTGATTTAAACCCTTTCCTGCTTAACTACCTTCTTTCCATTAGCCATTGTTAATTTATACAAAGAATTAAAATTAAAAACCAAAGTAATTATTTCTTTTTACAAAATTAATATTTAATACAAAAAGATTTTGCCTTTTATTTCTAAACCTAAACTCACTTTATTTATGAAATTCAACGTTTCTGAAGCATAAAATAACAATAATTGATGTTTTGTTAATTTTTTATGCTTCTATGGTTTAATATCTTTTTACTCATTTAAAAGAATGTTATGAACATAAAGAGCACGAGAAGTATGTATCAAAAAACTACAGCTTATTTTTTATCATCGAAGAATATACATGTGCATAAACGATTTTGCAATTATCAGTATTTGATTCACATTCTTTACTAACTAGCATAAGATTTTACTAATTATTTCGGATTGATATCACAACGTTGATTTAAATTTGCTTTACAAAATATAGTAATAAATGTTCATGCTTTTTTTATTTAATACCATAACCCGCGCAATGGTCAGTACATAGACGTTCCGCCACAATGGGATTAAAGAAATAAAGCTAAGTAATATATTTTTTCCTTTCAGTCCTTTGGGGATTAAAAGAAACTGTTATTTAATATATCCGATCTAAGTTTATCTATCTTCTAAAACAGTTTCCCTCTCTTTGTTGAAGTTTCAGTATTAAACAATAAAGTTCCCAAAACGGTTAATGAGTTTACTTTTAAAGAAATAATCTTAAAAACTTTTTCAGATCATAGTTAAAAATCTGCTGAAATTTTGAAAGAAATTAAAAAGCAGCCTAAAATGTCTGTTCCTTTTCAAATTTTAAATCCGTTGCTAAAGCAAAAGAACGCTAATCAATTTAAAGTTTTTTATTTATCCAAGTCCTGAATTTCGATACTTCAAACAACATTTTGTTCTAGAAGAAGAAAGCTCGCATTACGACATAGACTGTTTACGCTAAATATAAATATAGGGTATTACTAACTCAAAACTATTTAGTTTATATAACAGCTTTTCTATGGATGTGGCACCGAAAATTTCTTAGAGGAAATTCTGAAAAATACAATTGATGCCTTTTCTGTCTCCTCTTAATCGCGTTCTTTAATGATTTAAAAATATTCTACAATTCAGCTGTAAAAGAAATTTCATAAGTATTGTTTCATTGTTTTAATATCGTAAAGCTTTCCTCGACTTAATAGAAACATCTACAGCATAATTGCCCGTATTTATCTAATATATAAATTGTAAATATTTCATTACCTCGTTTTTTGTGCAATTGCAATGAAGCAAAATATAAAAAATAATACCAAGACATAGAAACATTTTAAAGAAGCTGGCTTAGTAGTAGTGGAAGTTTTTAAAATAAATATTACAGTAGCAATATATGCAGGTAGTTATTCTGTTTTTGTTGAAAAGAAAAAGGAATGCATTTCAAAAAAAAAAAAAAGAAAGAATAGAAACAGTAAATAAGACATCAAACCATTCAAACGAGTCCCATTCGAAACTATCAAATAAGTATAAAAAATAAAATAAAAAGAGTAAAAAAGATCAATATTTTGAATTTCGTTTCAAGTAAATTTTTTTCACTTTTGAACTACCAGTGAGCCTTTCGAATTTCTTTAAAAGTAAGAGTTTAAGAAGAAAGTAATTAATTTGTCTGCCCACGGTACGCCTTTGAAAACATAAGTATTCTATGGGGTATTCTTTTAAAATGTTTTGTTTCCTCTATCACGATATTGCTAATAACAACTTACACAAATCAGTTCTTTTCCTTAATACTTGAAACAAATGTTCAAAAGTGGTTACCAAAGAGGAGTCGGCCAAATCCTTTAATGCTGAAAGAAGAAAAGATGTACTTAAAAATAAGAACCAAAAAGTACTCATTTTTATAAGTGTAATTATTTCAAAGACTCATCATATGACATCAATAAGAACATCAAATGAAAGCAAAATGAGTGCATAAGGCATGAGATTTAAGTATACATGCATAATAAGGACTTCTGTTTTTAAAAATTGAGACTTCTCTACTCGGAGCAAACTGATGTTATTTAACGATATTGTAAGTTAAATCAGTAATAAATTATATTGCTGCATAATTATATAACAAAGTGGTTTCTAAGAGAATAAAAGCTGTTGTTCTTAATGAACTGAATGTGTTAACTTACATAATTTTATGCTTAATAGTTTTGTATCTAAAATAGAAGATATTTTATTTTTTTATAAATTGTTTTGAGCAATGCATTTTCTCTTGAATGAATACGATTTTTTGCTGTTGATGCTATCAATTCAATAAACTGTAAAGACAAAAAAAAATATATATCCTATGAATTTTGTTTCTACATTATATTCGGTAAACCTCAGTATTCCTTTATTATACAGCAAGTTATTCCTTGACATAGTAACTGCAAAAAATTATATAAAAAAGCAATAAAACATCGCTGTCGTAAAAATCCAAAATAACCTTTCAGTTAATTGCTCTTCTTGTTCATCCAGGAATTATATCCTAATCATTTCGAAAGAAAGAAAAAAAAAAAAAAAAGAAAAAAAAAAAACAGATGCAATCATGGTGACCACAGGACTGAAAACTGATATTGCCAGCAATGCCTTCACAAGTGTTTCTGGCGATATAATGGATATCGAAATGAGCTGGCGAGACGAGCAGTCATCAGGATTGCTTGGGGACAAATCTAAAAATAGACTCCCTATTTCCGGTACCTCATTTTCTAATTCTATAGATGGCCGCAATGAAATGAATGTAAAACATGTTCTAAGCATCTTGATTCTGTAAAAGAAATTGTTTTAATAATCTCACTCTCACATTAGAGGAATTACGTTGAACAGTTACACCAAGAAGTGTTACAAAACATTTTATTAATAATACTTTAACAGTAAACATAATTGTGTCTCAACTTTGTATGTAGTGAGATTAATAGTTCAACACACCAGCTGCTAAACCAACAATTTTTTCCCTGATATATTTTTCACTTCTTAAATATGTTCTAAGTTTTGGTGAAGGCAGATCAGTGAACAGCCATTAGTTTACGTGTACCACATTGACAAGATACGCTCCAGGCCCTACAAAGTCTTTCTTCTGAGTTTCATTGATAATTCCTCAATTACCGCCAAGCATTTTACGAAAATAACGCAAAACGAAATCCGGAATTTATACATATATCTTATATATAAGCGGCTTAAACTGTTTGTCGTCGATAGCTTATTGGTTGCTTACGTAACTGCATCGTGCTCAGTGTTTCTTTCAGGCATCTCTCCGAGGGGGCACTGCCCCCTCGGAGCAAGTCAACTGCCCCCCCCCCCCCCCGGGAGAAAAATTCAGATCACAATTTCAAAGCAAAAAGAAGAAGAAAAGAAAAGGGGAGGAGGGAAGAATGAAAAATTAAAATTTTAAAGTATAGAGGAAATAAAGTGGCCTCTGTTTTGGGTAGCCATAAAACTGATCCCTCACTGGCCAACAAAATGTGAAACGCTAAAGCTCCGCTCCTTCAGAGAAGACCTGGTTCTAAGCAGGGCTGTTGAGAGGTTGAGAGGGGTGTCAGGTATGGCTGATTCATGGGGCATGGTTCGGCATCAGAGTAGTGCAGTGGGTAACAGTTTTCTATGGCTAAGATGCAAGTATAATGGGAGGTGGAATGGGGGGGGGGGGGTGACAAAACTATCGATGGGCCCGCCTTGGCTCTCGGTGGTCCTGTTTCAGAGTACAGGAAAAACAATACAATCTCCATTTATTCGATTACATTTCATGAATATAACCCCTTCCTAAAAGGAACTGCCTTTTGTTATTTAGGGGCCGTTCATAAATAACGTCACAATTTTTTCACATATATTTGACCCCCCTCCCCTCTTTGTCATAATATGTCACACTTCAGTGGACCCCCTTCCCCCCCTTTGTCACGCGTCACGCTATGTTGCATAATGCATGATGTCACACTTCTTGTTACCCCTCCCCTCCCCTTGTCACACTTTGTCACAATATCACGAACCCCCCTCTCCCCTCGAAGCGTGACATTATTTATGAATGATCCCTTAGTATCGGTTTTTTCACATATGGTAGGAACCTTTTGATCCATACTTCTGTTATACGGATATTTCCATATCCAGTTGCAATGAGAGGACGGTTTTCACTGAAATGTTTCACACTGTTACTTTGAAATTAAATCGTTTATTTCAGGTCAACATTAAGAGTACTTTTGGAAATTTTCCAGAAACGATTACTAATATCTTTTTTAAAAAATGTACATTTTCATTTAAAAACATTTAAATCTAGATTCTGGTAATCTTCTACTTGACTCATGACGGGTCATTGACCAATGATCATCGTTTTGCAAGCAAGTAAAAACATAAATATGTACATGTGCTCCATATATTTTGAAATATTTCATTTCATGAAGAAAGCCAAAAATTGCGACTTAAGGCTTCAATTTAAAACTTTCCGGGAAGAACTTTAGACACATCCCCTTTGTCACCAAAAAAAAAAAAAAAAAAAAACCTAAAACTGCACTTTTTAAGACTTCATATTGGAAATTTTTTCAAAGTAGGGACTCACTCCTTTTTTCTTAACGTGACAAAAGATGGCCTAAAATTCTATTTTTAGAAATTCCTCATTTTTGGAAAATTTTCGAGTTAGATCCTCTGCTTTTCTCTTCCTTCTCCTACATCATCTAAGATACCATGAAATTGCGCTCAAGACTTCAGTTTCAGAAACACTTTCTGGGCTGGGGAACAACACCGAACACTGTCAGTAGCGTCACCAAAAGTAGCCTAAAATGTAAGACTTCAGTTTCGAAAAATTTGCGGGAGGAGAGTCCCCGAACTATTTTTTGCATCCTCTAACATCTCCAAACAATGTATATGAAATTTCATTGTTAGGATTTAGATCTCAAAAGGTTTCCTGAGGAGAGCCCTCGCACCGTCTCCAGTAACGTTCACAAAAATCGGGTAAAACTGCATTTTTAAGAATACTTTTGAAAGTTTTCTCTGGAGAGAACCCCTGAACCCCTTGCCCTAACGTCTCCTAAGAGCCTAAAAGTGCGTTCTCTGGACTTAAAATTTCAAAAAAATTCCGGGGGAGGGCCCCCGACCAAACCCCCCCCCCCTTCCCGGCCCAAAGCCAGTCTAGACATTACATTTTAAAGATTTTAATTAGAAAACTTTCAGATGCAGAAGCTCTAAAAACCCACTCCCTTAAACTTCATTAAGCATAGTCTAAAATTGCTTCTACTGTTTTTTATCAGGGATCTATCATATATTATATATAATAAAAAACTCCGTATTATCATTTCTATTCTATAAAAAAAGAATATGACTTTGGATCATACACCGCCCCTCCTAATTCTTCACCTGCCCTCCCGGAGCAAAAGGTCTGAAAGAAACACTGATCGTGCTGCCATCTACACAATTGTTTCTATAATGAAAACGACTAATAATCAAAACATTTCTCTAGCATTTTGAGCGAGGCATCGCTAGATTTTCAATCTCCGTTAAAAATTAATGTAAACGCGAATTTAATTTAACCCTTCTTTCTTTGTTTTAATTTATTTATCGTCTGCGATTTTTATATATATTAAAGGTGCATCGCTCTTTTTTCCAGTTTCGTTAAAACTGTTGTTTTGACGATGATTATGTTGGATATAAATAAATATTTTTCACAAACAATTTGATTATATAGTAAAAAATATTTTTATTTTACAGATTATTATAACTTAGATTTTTTTTCGGAAAGAATATTTGTTTCCGAAATTATTATATGTTTATTATTTATTCATTAAACTTTACTGTTCTACCTGATAAATATATCTTTGATTTGATGTGCATTTCCGGTTACTGGGAGAATTGTATATTTATAATATCTAGAACAGCGGTCATTTCGTATGACCGCCGGGCTTACTAGTATATATATATGCGTACATACGTATATGCACATATACATATACGTATATATTTGCAACTATTTTCGAATGCAATTTTTAAAACCTCTTCTTTTCTTAAAAAACAAAATGTATCTTTTTCTTCAATAAAAGGATAAATAATGTTCGTATATTTTAAAGTTTTAAACTATAAGCCACACGGGGAAGTTAATGATACTTTGCTTGTGAAAGTCGACTTTGTTCTTTAGAAACTTTTCGTTTCTTTAAATTTGTTTTCCCGTGCCAAAGCGCAAAAAAAAAAAAAAAAATTTTATTTCACAGGGAATAATTTGATTTTTCGTTGAAGCAATATCATTTAATATCAATGAATTTCGGTTTTAAGGCTCTAAAAACATCGGTTTAGGCTGAAACATATTGGATAGCACGGTAAACACCTATTATAGCTTCAATAAAATGTATTCAGATCAGTTAATATGAAATAAAGCAAAGAGAAAAAAATAGATCCTCAATTCCCCTTCAACTACCTATCTGATTTATTTTTAATCGTGAAATAATAATAATAATAATAATAACTTTTGGAAATCTTTTATCCAATAGTATTGTTTGCACAACTTTCTGATATGTACGATTTTTAAAAATTACGAAAGTATCGTTTCTCAATTTATAGTACAAGAGAGAATAATGTATATTCTTACGGTGATGAAACATTGTCATTAAAATTCTGAAAGTACAAACATGTTTGCATAACACAATAGCATATTTGGCTTTCCTTTCCAAGAAACGTTAATATATTCTTGTTAGAAAGCGGAAAATAACATTTTAACAAGCAAGTTTAGAAACCGTGAGCAAAACTTCTAGTGGTTAAGTATAATATTCCAGTAGAAATTTACATATTTCGAAGCGGAATTGATTCCATTTTAAGTTTTGAATAGCGAGAGCCGTTATTACTATAATAGATAATTTCCATTCTTAAATTGCGCTGTATTTCCATAACGTCCTATAATCGAAAAAAGAAACCTTTTGGACTCTTACAATGTTTTAAATATTCAGTTTTAAAATTAGGTTATCAAACTGTGACGGCGGACCAAGAAAGATAAAGTGTTGAAATACTGATGAAATCTGCACATATTACACACACACATATATATATACATATATGCATATGTACTAGCAGTACCCGCACGGCAATGCCCGTGCTAAAAGTTTAAGGAACGTCACCTGCAGCGACGTCATGGTGTTGCTTGTGGTAAAAGACTATACACGCATGAAACATATTCCCGCCACCCTCTTCTACCTCCCGAAATTTCCCATACTAAACGCTTTAAAAAATGTACTCTGTCCCCTAGAAAAAATGTGAATTTTATTGCTTAAAAAAAACATTCCTCCCTGGCGAAAAAAAGTCCTTTTTACGCCAGAAAGTGTCATTCTGCAATTTCCCCCGCCCCGAAAAGATCTTAATGTGAGATCCAGAACCCTAAAGAAATGCAATTAAAAATGTCAGAAAGTAAAAGAAAATATCTTTTTATAAATGATTGTGGGTGCTTAAGGGGGAAAATACGTGTAAAACGGCGTAATAGGAGCAATTTTCATGATTTTTTTAAATGTATAAAGAATAAATATATTTTATTGAGATTTTGAGGTTATTTTATAGATATATTGAAGAACATTTACTGAGATTTTCAAAAAATTTTCTTAAAAAATCCCGGTGATATCGGCTGCTGTACACTGTAAGTCGCCACCCGGGTCGGCAGTTTGTGTACATCTTGGAGGTCACAATATTCATCTGAAATCAATTTTTTATAAAAATCTACTTTTTTATAAGTGTCTCTTCTAGTTGAACTAAAATCATCACAAAAAATTGAAAATTTCTATTTTTATTTTAGAAAGGGAAAACGAAGTACGATTTTAACCGCTTTTTTTAATTTTTTTTACAATAAAAAAGTAAAAACAAAGACATGTTTATGATTCTAGTTCAACTAAAGTGTGTATATATAAAGAAAATGTGTGCTAAATTCGATAAGGATTGATCAAAAATTCTGCGAGCTAGAGTGTACGCAAATTCGAAAAAAGTAGTTTCAAGAAAAACGCGTTTGAAAAAAAAGAGTGATATTGAAGGTAAATTTAATGCAGTAATGAAGCAATTTTTTTAATACTTATAGATACTAATACTTATGGAAATTTCTATCCGAGGTCTCAATTGTTAAGAGAAATAAAAGGACATCTGCTAACGTTTTCTAATACCCTTCAGGCCATTCATGAGGGACTACCTGCTCAACTGCTCCAAAAGGGGCGCTCGCTCAAATGCTTATAACTTTTAAACGACTTGGAATTGTGCTTTGAAATTTTCAGGGTATATTATTGAATAGTTGTAGAATTGTTTTATGAAGAAAACTTTTTTTTAAATTTTTTGAGACCTTTACACGTATTTCCCACCTTAAAAATGCTTTGGGCAAATGCCAAGACAAATGAATATTTATAAATACCTTGCCCATCGAGCATTTTTCCGGCCCACATCACTATTTTATATCATTACTACTCTTTCTATAGCAATATTGTACTATATAAGTGGTTCTGAGGTTTTAGAAAATACCAGTAATCATTTATAAGAAATGCCTTTTTTAAGAAGAACTTTACTTTTCAGTCAATTATCGGAGGCAAAAGGTATCGTCCTAACGGTTTAAAATTATAAATTTTGCTAGACGAAACAAATTACAAGCTTTTTGCCAATTTTACGTTTAGCCAATTACTTTTCAGCCAATTGTCGGAGCTAAAAGGGCTAAGCAGTTTAATATTATACACTTTGCTAGACGATACAATTCAAACTTTTAGCTAATTTTATTTTTAGGCAATTACTTTTCAGTCATTTGTAGGAGGCAAAAGGTATCGCGCTATCTCGTCCTATCAGTTTAATATTATACACTTTGCTAGATGGTACAGGATAGGCTCACGGAACGGATAGGCGCACAAACTTTAACGCCTATCCGTTCCGGCCCATTGAACTTTACAGTTCTGAAGAAAATTAAGCAAAAAAGCATTTTCCCCTCAAATTCTTGAATTTTCATAGAGCCGCCGGAGGCAAAGGTCATTATCTGATCGTACTAAAATTTTAGAATTTCTTAGTAGCTTAAGTATACAACTTTTCTGCACCCGGCTGCTCCGGCCCTATATGAACTTCGTGTATTTCGCTCCGCCGTAACGCAGGGCCACTCTATTCTTTTATTCAATGCAAAACTTCAGCGTCAGAGATAAAGCCCACATGCAGTGCTTAAGATGAGAAAAATGCTTCTGGAATCGTATCCTTTATTTAAACATTCGCATATTTACACTTTCTTTGCATACTTGGTTGCTAAGTAACATATGGTTGCGTGAGAGCGAAACACCTGACAGCGTTTTATGCTGCTTTAGTGGCTATATCGTGAGTCCGAAAGTTGATTATATTTAGGAATCTTTTCTCATAACAACAAAATAAGCTTTTCATACTTGTTTAACTAATTTATTAACTAAACTAATAGTACATTTTCTAAAAAGAAGAAGCATTATTTGATTTTACGCATTCAAAACCTGCATGTATAACCAAACATTGTTGTATTCTGCACTCAAGCAATGATTTCCAAGTTATTTTTTCAAGTCGAGGGATAATATTTAGTCTAGCCCTTTTCTCGCGTTACTGTATACAGTTAATACTTTAAAAACGTAGCAGTTGCTTTAAGTTCTAAGTAGAAATATCACAAGGAATTAAAAAAAGTTTGTGTTGTAAACTATTGCAATTCCTTTTCCTTTAAAATCATTTGATATATATTCGAAATATAGCTCAAGAAAATTTACCTTTGACTCCTTCCGAAGTCAAAGAAAATACTACCCGAAGAATTAAACTCAATTGGTATCGCACGTTTTTGTATTGTAATAAAAAATTGGGTATTATAGCAGTGACATGCTTTTGCAGACAAATAACGGACTGCACAGGGTGGTTTTTAGAGATTTAAGATGCATGTGTTTTTTTCTAATAAAAATAAAATATTTCTCTTTATTTTATGGAGAGAATTAATTACATAAAAGTTCTGATTAATTTTGGTAGCATTTCCAAACATTTCGTTAGGGTAAAACTTCCGACATCGCTATTTACAACTAAAGCAGAATTACGACTTATTTTTGTATCGAAACGTATACAATTGGGAATTTCAAAAATAAATAAAAGTGACTTTGAATTCAAATCATTCTTGCTCTAGTCATATAGATGTTGCAGCATAGTAAGTAACAAAGCTAACAGGATGCTTGGGTTTATCAATAAGGTTATTTCGTAAAAGTCTAAGAAAGTTGTATTGCCATTATACAGAAGTTTAGTAAGACCTCATTTGGAGTATGCTGTTCAGTTCTGCTCTTCTTGTTTAAAGAAGGATAATACTTTATTGGAAAGGGTTCAAAGGAGGGATACTATAGGCATTTAAGTGATCTCTCAGACTTAGATTATGAGGTAAGGCTTAAAAGGCTCAGTATATGTGCATAAATATAGCCCATCAACATTTTCCATTTTTATGAATTTAAATAACTGAATGTTGATGGGCTATATTTATGCACAGAAGGTAGAACCAGATGTCAAGCTTTTCAAATTTCACGCTAATCTTGAAATTAGGAAAAATTACTATTTCAATAGGGTTGTGGTCAGTCGGAATAAATTACAGGAAGCGACTGTTACTTGCAGTGGGGGAAAAACTTTCATGAAGGCTCTTGATGGTCATTGGGGATTTTTAATTGACTAAGACCAGCCTAGCTGTGCCGGTTGTAACTTTTGAATTTGTATATATTGCACTGAATTTTTGAGCTATTATGCAATTTCTTAACTAAAATCCATTTTGCACTAAAAATTGAACAAACATACAGTACTCTATTCTGTTTTCTTGGAACATATTAGGAAAAAATCACGCCAACAGAAGTAGAGTTGAGGCGGTGAGAAGTAAGGGATATAAGTGACTAAAGTATCATTTTTAGTAAAACCCGTTTGAAGTTTAATTCCTATACTAAATTCTAGAGGTTCTTCATGTAAATATTTTTTTTAATTTCGAGTCCTATATGTGTGTGTTAGTTTAAGTATGAAGTGTGAAGTGTTTCTGATGATTGACGATTAGATTTGACGTAGGACTGTTTTAAAAAATAGCTTGTTTTTACTTGCACCCCTTTACTTCCAACTCGTTAACTTACACCCCTTTGCCACTAAATGAAAAGCGTGTCTTGCTCATTTTGCTAATTTACACAGTAATAAAGATAATTTGTTAGTGAAATTAACTTTATTAAAAATGCATAGGATAAATTTCGAGTAATTATATTTATCAACATACTAAAAATTATCCCCATTAGACAAATGGCCGAAAACAAAACATGACAAAAATTAAATCTGCAGGCGATTTAACCCTTGTTTTTATTATTATTATTCAACAATTTGGAATTCTTTTCCTATTTTTTTCCCTTTTCTCCGCTTTAAGTTTCGTAAATAGATCGTCTGCATTGCGTATTTAAACTGACTGAAAAATCAAATAATTTTATTTCGAGGCAACCTTGTGTAAGTGCACTTGCATCCCTTTGCCACCAAACGGAATGCAGCTTTTATTTAGCCATTTTTTTAAACCACGCTTTTTTCAGTATCTATCAAAGCAACCACTAAACTCTTTTCCCCGCAAAACAGAAGGGTGTTTAATTTATTATTTGCACTAGCTATCTCAAAATTTTCATTTTGGTCACTTACACTCCTTTGCTTCTAAGTGCCTGAGTTTTATTTCACTTATTTCAACTGAAGTTGAAGTTTCAAGTTATTTCTCAATATAAAGATCATTTCAATTATGTCAATGGAATGCTATAGTATGAGACAAAATGGGTCAAGATATGTAAACATATCTTGTCTTTGTGATCTTCAGTATTCAAAAGATTGTTCTTTCCCCTAAATAGTGATCAATTGAGATAGCATTCAGACAATCCTTTCTTTCCAAATTCTCCCGAAAGATTGCTGTTTGTCGCTTGCCCTTTTGTGTATCGCACATTGACTTTGATCGATGTAACTTCTTTTCGATTCTAACTACTTACTTCTGATGGAGGAGAAATATTACTCGTTTCTCTTTCTCTTCCTTTTAATGCAACGTAAAGATATGACATTTAAAATTTGAAATGATAATGCTTTTTTTCGCTGATGAACGTTAGTTAGAGAGTATTAATTTATGCAAGAATAAATGCACAATGATTGCGTATCAAATGCCAACGCAGAAAAAACAAGAAGTTCCGTCTAGAACTATACGAGCTTACTTTCCCGTATACACCAAATACAAATTTATAATCTAGCCATCTCTTTCTCTCTCTTTCTCATTTAGCTTTGTTCTAACGTATTTCAAGTAAACCTTTTTCAACGGATAATACATATTCATTCACTCACTCATTCATTCTTTCATTTATTCAGCCATTCATTTATTCATTCATTCGTTTACTCATTCATCTATTTATTTACTCATTTATTTATTTTTTAATTTATTCATTCATTCATTCTTTTCCTCATTCATTTATTCATTGGTTCATTCTTTCACTCTATCATTTATTCATTCATTCATTATTTCACTCATTAACAAATATCCTTAAAAATCCCGATAAAAAAATTCATAGGAAAATAGGCTTGTTAGTTCTTCATGAACTTTCTATTTGTACATGTTCTACGTTATAAGAGCTTTTCGATTAAGTTTGTTTCAAGCAAATCCGTCCGTTAGATCAGGGTTTATATAGGATTGAAATTTCCCCGTAAGCGCTATGTTAATTTTTTGAACTGTTCAAATATGAACAAAAACTGTTCAAATTAATATTTCATGCTAAGAGCTTCCTCCAGCAAGCTTGTTCATTGGAACTTGGATCTTGTACCCAGGGTTTACATCATTTGCTTCATTATCGCCCATAAGCGCTAATGTTTTTTTTGAACTGTTCAAAATTCAACGAAAAACTGTCCTAATCAAAAAGTAAAATATGAAAATGAGATGTCCTCGCCGAGATCTTTCGAATGCAAAAAGAATTTTTCGAATCGGACAATTCGTTCAAAAGTTATTAGGGGGGACAGAGCGACAGACCGGCCGACAGACCGACAGACACACATTTTTCCCATCTCAAAACCCTACTTTCAAATTTTTTATTTTTCAATCTTTATTTAATTACTTCACTTTTTTTTACTTTTCTTTATTTTTAACGATATTTTTACGATATATTAAGCCTTCTTTCATACTTTATTATGATTATTTTTACTTTTACGGGAAAGTAGGCTAAAAACAGGAAGAGGAAAAAGGAAATGCGGCTTTCATTTACACACACACATTTTGCATCATATTGCATATGACGATAAACGGACTTTGATTAATACTAGTTATACAAAAAGTTAGCAAGTGTGTTAAAACAATATTAGGGACCGTTCATAAATGATGTCAGGCTTTTTCCCATATATTTGACCCCACTCTCCCTTTGTCACAAAATGTCACACTTCAACGGATCCCCCTTCCCCCTTTGTCACAAAATGTCAAACTTCAACGGATCCCCCTTCCCCCTTTGTCACATGTCACGTTATATTGCATAAGCAGGGATGTCACACTTCTTGTTACCCCCTCCACTCCCCTTGTCACACTTTGTCACAATTTCACGAACCCCTCTCCCCCCTCGAAGCGTGACATCATTTATGAATGATCCCTTATTAGTTAATTCTGGAAAATTTTGATTACTGAGAAAAACTTTTTGTTAATTATTGTTTCAGTGATTTCAAATAATTCATGAGTTTTTTTTTTTAAATTAGAAACATTAGCACTTTTTTTTCAATGTGCAAGAGTGCAATAGGGATGTAGGATAAATAAGTTGTAGAGCTAAATTTCAACAAAATTATATACCAATATTAAATTTCAAATCCGCCTAGGTAAAATAAATGAATAAATTAATTAATTGACAAATAAAGTAAGAAGAATTTTTATGCAATACTTTTCGAAGGCTGATACATTTTGGACATTAATAAATTGAAAATTAATTAAGTTTATAATGACAAATAAACAAATAAATATAAAAAAGCATTTAATGAAATCAATAACAAACATAAAATAGTTTGCAGTTCTCTCTTGTATGAAAAAAGAAGTGCTTTAAATTTACTGTTTTAATTAACGAATCTCTTACCTTCATCAATATTGAGTTTACAGAGAAATGCTATTTAATTTTTTGAACATCATTTTAAATCATCATCATCATCATCATCATCATCGTCATCATCATCACTATCATCATCGTCATCATCATCATTATTATCGTTTTGTTTATTAAAACATATTCTTAAAAAATAAATAAGAAATTATCTTTTATACGTTATGCGTGACACAAAAACCACGCAGAAAACTTTCACGTGCTTTTAGAAAAGAAAGAATTATTTAAAAAACTCGGGTGGCTAAATTCAAAGAACTAAGATGATAAAGAACCACTAGAGAAAGAAGAAATGCTGAAGAACCTCTAAAGAACCAACATCGTGACGTAAGGCTGCCATTCTTCTGTCACTCTTCTCCACCAGACTCCTACCTATTAGCCGAGGCCTTAGGACTGCGTGCGCAGGGGACGAGTTAGTGGGGTCCACTGATTTTACGTGCACGTATCCCCAAGTGTACTTGGCGGGTCTTTAGCGGGTATCGAACGAGCGACCTTCAAATTGGAAGTCCGACGCTCTAATCACTAGGCTATAACGGCCCCTGTCTCTTCTGTTATTGAAGAGGTTAGGCAAAAATAAGTAAAAAAACACATTTTGTAAAGAATTGCAGTTTATGGGAATATTAAAATTTTCTGGCATAACAATAAACCATTTTACCATAAGAATTTTTAAATCATACTAATTTTACTGGGAGAGAAAATATAATAGAATCTTAATTAACCTTTACATCAGCTTCGATAACACCTTAAAGTACAAAAAAAGAGCTATATATATGTATATCTATATATGACTAAGCACCTAATTTTCAGATACTATCGCGAAAAATAAATTCAAGTATCTGACAGTTACCGTCAAACGGGGTGACTATGTGCCACTTTTTGAAGCTTTCCTTTCGTTGTTCCTCTAATTTTTCCCCTATCGGGTTGATTATTTAATGCAATATAATTACACATCTTAGCTTTCAATTCACATATTAAAAATGATTCTAAGATATCCTGGAGGGGAGATATAATTTTTTCTTAGTGGCACTTACTCACCCCGCACATGGGGGCGACTATGTGCCACGCATGTTTCCTCCTCTTAAATCTTTTAGAAATGTTCGCTGTCAACTTCTAGCCCTTCAGAATTCATCTCCTTGTCATTTTAGCTATTATAAGTTAATTTTTTATGAGTAAACCTTCAAATTTTAAAATAAAAAAAGTAATAACGTATGGAAAAATGCTATTTATTAAAGAAACTTTTCAAAATGTGTTTCAAAGTAACTCAATTTATTAAACGAAACACAAACTACTAATTTAAAATAGAAATTCTCTCTTTAGTCAATCCGAATTCAGAATAACCTGAAATTTGTCGCCATTTGGTAGAGGTTCGGTAGGACAAATCTTCGTCAGAATTTGTTTACTTTGTACCACAAAACATCAAGGGTGTCAGGCCACTTCCATAATTGTCCACTTTTCTCCAGGCATTTCACACATGCCTCGTTGCTACTGTCGAAATCCGAAATCCCTTTACCCGGGTACATTTTTCCTTTGTATTTTACTGCAACAAAGTCACTTTGCACAGGGCCAGTGTTTTTTGAGTCATTGACTGACTTACTGCTTGTCAATTGTTGACCAGAGACTGTTGTAGATGGGTGGTCAACATCTAGGACATCAATGGCCTAGAAACTTAAAAATGACCAAAACACTGCAAAACAAGATGGCATCTAGTCACCCCACACTTCATCGAAAATTGAATTAAGGGTTACTACTGGTAAACAAAAAATTACTTTGAAATATCGAAGCTTGTAGAACTTCTTTGATAGTTTGGTAACAAAAAACTGAACTTACCGTTTTTCTGGCTGCTTCCGAAATATGAATACCAGACCACACGTCTTTTCCAGATCACAACACCACAAATCCACGTCGACACAAACAATGGTAAGTTACAATTTAGGTTATAATTTGATTGGTGTAGTACACCAGTTAAAATCGCCCTACTATCCTGCTACCTGGTAGTAGTTTTCCTTTTTCGATCGGTTCCTTCCTCAGGCGCCATCCGCCAATTGAATTCGAAAATCCAGGATGGCAACGAGTCACCCCGTATGGAACTTAAGTCACCCCGTTTGACGGTATTTATGGACTACGAATAGGAAATATATATGTTACGTTTAAAAAGGGCAACATAGCAATTTTCAAGTGAATTTGATATAAGATTGTTGAATTTGTTGCTCTTTCTTTTGTTCAATTTTGTCGATTCATCTAAGATTTAAATCTCAAGGTCAAATGCAAAAGTATCAGACAATTAACAAAAATTAATAGTACATTTGAATTTTTAAGCATAAAGATTTTGTTTTAAGCATTTCAATACTTATAATGTCTAAACGTTTAAAAGTCTGTTATGAGTTCGCATCAAATAATCCAATGAGTTTTCCCTGCATAATCCAATAACTATGGAAGTAAAAATCCAATAAATCGCTGGTAAATTCTGTTATGTTAAATGTATTATAAGTATATATATATATACTCTATATCTTCCTTAAACGTTATTTTTTCGAAATATTTTTTACTCATCAGCTTCTTCAAGAAGTAAATTCAATTTTTTGTTAGAATTTATCATTTAATTTTTATAAACATCGATTTTGTTTGACTCACTAACTTGTTTTAACATTGCTGCATAACTATTATTATTACTCGCATGATCATGTTATTTCAAAGCTTTGTCTAGCTGCCAAACTTCCTTTTGTTAATCAATTTAAACAAATTAAATGATTTCTTACTTTTCTTTTAACAGTCTAGAATAATTTGTTGTTAATGCACGGGCAATTTTCCACACTGTAAAATAAATTCCCGAAATTAC
This sequence comes from Octonoba sinensis, assembly GCA_038502835.1. Taxonomy (NCBI): domain Eukaryota; kingdom Metazoa; phylum Arthropoda; class Arachnida; order Araneae; family Uloboridae; genus Octonoba; species Octonoba sinensis. The sequence goes on from CM076600.1 coordinate 55,073,350, forward strand.
ACGAGATCCTACTGGAAATTATTTATCTGGAATCCGACGTAAAATTACAGAGAATTAAAAGCAACAATCAATTAAAAACGACATTACAGGGATTATAAAACATATAACGTAGAGAAAATATGGAGAGTAAAAAACAGATGACTTAATGAGATATAAATTTAGAAAAAAATACGAAGAAATAAAATGAATTTTTGTGAAAACACAGAGGAAATCGTTGTGCAATTCCTCACTTTTCCAAAGCATATTTTATGTCCTATATTGTAAAATTACCCAAAAAGCACTGCAAATTACATTTCAAAAGAACACTGCTTACTGCAGCTTGGCAAGGTTTTTAGATGTGTCTCATTTTAATAGTTGAGAAAGCTATTGCGAGAATTAAATGTTACTCGATTAAAAGAATTTTACAGCACAAACTAAAGCCCTCTACAGTATTACTTTTTGTTTTAATTCAGTAAAAACAAAATTGAATACTGAGTTATTATTTTATCCATAGCTTTCATTGTTTCCCTAATTTTAGTTGGAAAAACTTATAATTACTTTCTAGAAGTATTAATTACTGGAATAAGTTACTTATTCTGAATAACATTGTCATAAATCGAAGCGCAATTAAGTTTTAAACCGTAGCAAAATCCTATAAACTTCCATTATTTCAATTACTTAGTATTAATTTCTAGGACGGCACAATCATTTACTTATTCTGAATAAAATTGCCCTAAATCAAATTGTATTTAAGTCTTACCCCGTATTAAAATCCTTTAAAGCGAGTATTTCAATCATTATCTCACACGTTTTCTTTTATCACGGTGCAGAATGTCCACAGAAATTCCATTTGTTATTATTCAGCACTCCTTTAAATCAATTTTCATTTTCGCAAGTTCGCATTTCACAAATGTTTCATTCGACTTTGTCTTCCGCCATTCATCACGAATTCTCGTTAATGACGCTATCCTTTGTGGTAGATTTTAAACGGTTTGTTGAAAGTTTCATAAAACTATCAAACGCATTAAATAAAAACTTCAATTATTTTTTTAAGCTTATTCATAAGATCTGATGCGTTTTCGCTATTTTTAAACCTTTTAACTGCTTCAGGTTACAGGTTTTGATTATAACTTATCCTTAAAAATCTCGCTGAGAAAAATTTAAAAATATTCTTTTTATTTCACAGCTATCAGTGTTTGTCGTTTCTGAAAGTATTAATCATCAGAATTAATTAAAAAAAGAGCCAATTATGGCAATTCCACAACTATTTCACTACATCTGTTCATAAATAGCGGTTTCGCCGAGGCGTTGCCTGCGGTAAATATCTAAAGGAAGTTGCGTTCGCCAACTTACATCTATCGTACTAAAAAGAGTAGTTTTATCGTCTAAATAATACGTGAATCAAACTTTATCCGCTTTTTCTTTTATTTAATCATATTGGTTAACTTCTACAAAAGTACTCATACAAAGTTGATTTATATTTTAAATCAGTCTTATTTTGGTACCTTAAAAACTTATACATCTTCGGAACTTTAACATTGGTTATTACGCCATGTCTACAGCGCTATTCCAGCAAGGATAAACTTTCACCTATAATACCGTTGAAGCGTTTAGTAAACCGTAATTACATAATAGCGTAGAAAATTTATAAATTTTTGATCTATCATTACATTTAAATTTGAAAAATAAAATTGTTTTCGATTTATACATCTTCAACTATTTAAAAGAATTTGTGATTTTATGGGGGCACAGTACTTCATTCCATATTGATTATTTAATAAAAATCTTATAAAAAATAATGGTTCCAATTTTGATTCGCAATGAAATTTGAAAGCAGAACCTCCTTGTTATCAACCATTAATTTAAAATTAAAAAAATAACTTTTTTCAAATTTTAAAATGTTCTATAACTTTCTTAATTGTACTTTTTTTCAAAAGTTTTTTTCTGAATAATGCTTCTAGAGTAAAAGTTAGCATGGAATTAACTATCTGAAATTAGTTGAATTTTAATTATTTTTTTCAGTTGAAAAGGACAAAAAATTCATATTCAACAATTAAATAAAAACAAACTACAATTTTCAAGAGTCAAACTCATGCTAATTTTTGTCGTGCACACTCCGTGGAATGCACATAAAAAGTTTCAAAGCTGTATCTTTAGCTGAAAAAAAGCCTTAGATATTTTGCTACACATAATTTTTCAAAAATACAAAGCAAAAAAAAAAAAAAAATGCGTTTAAAGATTTTAAATGCAGAAGGAAAACAGCTATTTTCATTTACAAAAACCGGAATACTTTTTAGAATATTGCTCACATAGGTTTGAAATTTTTCATGATGCTTTAAAACAGTATTATCTATCGAAGTACGTAATAAAAGAAGTTTTTCGATATTTTGAGCCATGTTGCGGTACTGTGCCCCCAGAACACTATTAGCAGTTCAAAAATGACGTTTATAAAGGAGAAATTTAAACTTTGAACCTTAATTTTTCCTCAAAGTCACACTCAAAGTGGGAATAAATAGTTACTAGAACATTTCCCGTTTCCTCGACTATAAAGTAATTTCTCCCTTTAAGACAGAATTATAAGTAATCTTTCACTTAAGCTTCAATTATTTCATTCTGCTCTCGCAGTGGTATGTTGATTTTAAATTCAATCCAGCTGTAAGCACTAAACGATATTATTAATTGGGGATTTTTCTTGAAGACGAGATGTTTCGCCGATGTGTATCAAAACAGGGCTGAAATAACATCATGGTTCAAATTGTGAACATGATTAGTTTCAGTTAAACAATGTAAGTTTCTTTCCCTTTTTTTCATGTTACATATCTTTTGGTTTGATGGATTTGTACTAGACGCAAGCGATTAGTCAGGATGCAACGATATAGACAAGTATTTCTTTTAACCCTTTCTAAGGCGGTGGGAAGTACGCTTCTCACCAAATTCATCAAGTTATAGATGTTTATATAGTAAGCTTTTTTTACCCTTTCTGATTGGTAGAACCTTGCAAAGACTCTGGAAAGTAAGTATATTTCCCACCACATGCGTCAATATTCAAATATTTAAGCTGTCACCCCCCTTCAAAGGGGTGGTGGGAAAAATCATGTCAATATTATTTAATGTTCTATATGAATGTCCTTTTTGAAATCAATGAAAATCCGAAAAATATTTTAATATACCGGTACTACAAAAAATGTGTCCTTTAAAGGATTAATTCATAAAAATACAGAAAAACAAATTCTGAAATTGTGAAATATTGCAAAATCCAAATTAAAATAAAGATGACAGTATCTAAAAATCCCTATTACAAAAAGGAAAATAGCTCCTTCCTTACTACCGTCAATATTTTATGAATTTAATCTATTTTTTGTATTGATTATTTAATAAATAAATAAACAATATAAACCTTCTCTTCTAAATTAATTTTTCCAAAATCGAAATTTCGTGTTTTTTATTGATGTGTTTACTTTCATATATTCATTAGTATATTTTAATATTTTTAAAACTTTTATTCTCTTTTTCTCATTACCTCTGCCAATGTTGTGCTTTATCCAATATTGTGGTCTTGAAGTTGTTTTACTTTATTTACTTGATATATGTTTTAGATGCTTCTTGTTATTATATTCTAAAGTTCCTTTTTTTCAAAATTTAACTTTCCCCCCTGTTATTTTATCTGATGTAAAGTGACTACATGCTTGAATATATTTATTATTATTTTTTTAAATTTGTCTGGGGAAAAAAAGTGTACACATTTTTTCATACTGTGGATGAATATTTTTTTCCTGCTATTTCAGAAATCTCATTTATGTAAACCAATATTTGCGAGTCAAAAAATGTTTAAATGAATCTTCTGTTGTAACTTAACTTTAGGAGAAGATTTTTTTCGAATTTCTCCTTTTTCACTCAAGATAAAAAATAGAAATTAAAATTCTTTTTCCTTTTATTAACAAGCTTCAAAGTTCTTGTGCATTCATTAATAAAAAAACCAAAATAAAGATAAAAACTATTTCTAAATGTGGGGGTAAAAAAGCATACTTTTGTACGAATTTTGGGGCTTGAAACTCGATAAAAGATTTTGAAAAATGTTACGATATCGTTTTTAGAGAGTTTTTTTAATAATAAACTTTTTGACGAAAAAAAAGTTACTTTAAGCTGAAGAATCTTGCGAAGTGAGTAAAGTATAATCAAAATTATAAAAATATAATTTCACGTTAATTTAAAGCACAAATGAGCATTAAAATGCAGACATATGTTTCGGGATTGCTTGGAATCCCTTTTTCAATGCGACAGGGAGCTTCTAGATGCAAAACATATCCAAATGAAGCAGACGAAACAACGAAGTTGATTTTTTTTTTGTAAAGTCTTACAACTAACTCTAATACATATTAAGTATACTTCTTTTTGTAAAATGAAATTTAATTCTTTTTATAAAATGATTTCCAAGTAGTAGCTAGAGGGCCACCTTTGGCACACAGTTCATATTTTATGATCATGAGAAAATGATAATAATGTCAGAATTCTACAAGATATTTTGCAACAAATATCTTGCAATAGGGGTGCTATGTAGACCGACCTCCTGGTGGTTCACCCTGGAAACACATTTTTGTGGCCAACAGATCTGCGGTTTTAGGCTTTTTTAAGTAATTCACAAAAACCTGGGAAAGATAAGCTTTTTGCTGTCTCAAAGTAGTCTATTTTCTAGGCATAAAATGGTGGCCGAGTTTAGACTGGCCACTGGACATGACTGTCTTTTAAAACATTTGTCATGCTTCCAAATTGTCCCTAGCGCTATCTGCAGGTGCTGTAGTCTGGGACAGGACATGGATGGTAGACATCTTCTACACTGTAGTGCTCTGTCAAAGAGTTCCCTCGTGGACCGATACTGAGAGGCCAGGGCCCTTTTAGATACATAGACTATTTGTTGCAGCTGTTTTATTTTGTGCTTTTATTGTGATTTTGCTTTTATACATTTCTGTTGTAATGGTCTTTTATCTGCCATTGGAAATATAAAAAAAATTGTAACAAATTGGCTAATTCATAGTTACCTTAAAAAGATTAACGTTTCATTACAACAAGCTTTTTACAAAATAAAAGACTCGTTCTTTTTACTTTTTATTATATGAAGAACCTGAAAGATATGTTCCTAAGGGAAAAAAAGCCTTGGTAGTATTTTTCATGAGATTTCCTCTTCAAGTAAATATTTTAAGAATAGCTCTCATAAATATTGTAAATCTAAGAAATAAATCCTCTTAAATGATTTTTACATTGTTATTTTTCAGAATAAAATATTTAGATGAAAAGACTATGCAGATTCTTATGCATACTTTAAATATGTAAAATATAAATATTTGAGAAGGTACTTTGGATTTAGAGAATTTACTTGCATCGCTCAATAATGGAATTTCGAAAAATCTTGTCATAAACAATGTCACGAACGAAAATAAGGTTGAAAAACGTTAGTTCCAGACATGAAAGAACATGTAAAAGTTAACTCGATTGTGTCAAAAAAAAAAAAAAAACAGAACATAGATAATGTGTCAGCCTTAAAGTAGTAGTTCTAGAATCGTATAAACAATAACATAACATAAAAGATGAAAATCAAATACATTTGTCGTCATATTGCTTTCTTTCCTGTAACGCTGTACCTCTTCTGTTTTTTGTGAAATAAAATGTAACGTCATTCATTAATATTTACAGCTGCTTCACTACGGGGCGCGGAAGGGGAGGTCCCCCCCCTAGTGACTCTTTTGGGGGGTGACAACCTAAAATGAACTAAAGATTTTTTGAAAAAATATAATATACGTAATAAATTATACAATTCTACTGGTGCTATTTCATCGTATCGTAACTGAATATAAATGCAGTCAAGTGCAAGTTACACTTAATAAATAAAAGGAAATTAAGGTAAATGACCCAGTAGTGGACACAATTAAGAAAATTTTCGCACTCTTTTACTTATCAAAATTTTTTCAAATTACTTACATCAATATTTGCTTAATCGCCAACTATTTCTCTAAAAATTAATTACCTATAAAATATCATTTAATAAAAAATTAGGATTTTTACGTCAAATTTACTAAGCGCTTGATTTGTATCTATAGGGGACATTTATAAGACACGTATTTGCATTAGTAGTGGACAGAAATTAATATCATCTATTTTATGCTGTTAACTTGGAGAAATAATTTAAAAAAGGTCTAAGGGGCCATTCATAAATGATGTCACGCTGTTTTCCCATATATTTTCCCCAAATCTCTAACCTTCTTACTGATCGGCTTTAGTAAAGAGCAGCAAATGTGACCGTTGCGGAGGCAGCTATTAAATATTATGATCCATGTACTTGCATAGATGCCCCACGCCAACTTTAGTTCTATTAACCAGCGGTAGGAATCCTTCGCTATAGGTTCTGATAATTTCATTCAAGTTTAATGTTACATTCGCTTATTTTAGGAGCTTAAAGACCTAAGTGTCCACTACTAGAGCAGTGGTGGTAGCCTAGTGGTTAGCACGTCGGACTTCCACCTGGAAGGTTGCGCGTTCGATACCCACTGAAGACCACCATGTATACTTGGGGATATATGCATGTAAAATCCGTAGACCCCACTACCTCTCCCCGTGCGCAAGCAATCCTAAGGCCTCGGCTAACAGGTAGGGGTCTGGTGGAGAAAAGTGTCCACTACCGGGTCATTTACCTTAATTAATTTTTTTTTTCACTACTGAAAATAGTAGGTATAAACCATAAAACTACAAGTTTGTAGTAACAGTGATAACACACCATTTTTACCCCTTTTCGGGGAGAGGGGAGGGAGCTGTTACCATAAACTACCGCACCGGGGTGTGACGCCCATGCTAGGAGCGCTATTGATATTTATGTGCATTATTTTATATATTTTGTTCCAGTACTTTACGATAGTCGTTATTTAACTGAGGTATTATTTCTGCTAATTATACTTATTATTTTAATGTAATATGAATTTTAAAGTTTCCATGTCAAAGACTACATAAATATGTTATTACTGATCGAGTGATTTTTTTTTCCCAAGGCGTTGAAGTCGTTTGGGGAACATTTCATTCCTTTGCAAATGTTCTGTAGTATCTCGTGTGAAGCATGCCCCCAGCCCTTATATTTTTATGTAAATAAACAAATCCCGTTTTAAACTTTTGATTATTTATAAATAGCTACTTAAGCACTTTTTATAAAGCATAAAGGCTTTTTTTTTTAATTGAGCCGGGTCTGAAAAGGTTAAAGCAGCGATTCTCAACCTGTGGGGCGCGCCCCCTAGTGAGGCGTGAGCATACGTGAAGGGGGGCGCGAGAATACCCAAGAGAAAACATTACTTTAAGCACTTGATTAACTGACTGAAGGGAAAGCACACATACACGTAGAAAACAAAATACATTTCGACATATATAGTAAAGTAAAACAAATTACTAAATTAAAACTTTCTTAATCAAAACATACTAAATTAAAAACAAATTTAATAGTTATTAGTAACTTCCTTGGGTCTGTCTTTCAAAGCAAAGTTTTTCGGAGGAAGGCTTAATATTAGAAATTGCCACCTTCAGTTTTTTCTATATTTAGCCGAGATCTATAGTTTGTCTTCAAGGAAGCCACAGCAGAAAATCTAGTTTCACAAAAGTTGTTGAGGATATTGAAAATGGTTATAGAATGCGAAATGCCCTTGTTTTTAGTGCAGAAAAATCATCCTCTACTCCTGCGCAAAATTCAAATAATAATTTATTACTAAATTAATTTTATTACTAAAATTACTTGTTTCTACTCTTGTTTTGGCAGTTAGTTAAAAATAATTCAAAAACCGGATCAGTACTCATATACATTATTGTTGTATACATTTTATGGTAAGGGGGGACGCGAGGAAAATTATGATAGAAAATTGGGCCGCGAATACTGAAAGGTTGAGAAACGCTGGGTTAAAGTAATATGAAAAATATACCATCTTTCTAAAAAATGATTGCGCTGGAATACTCTTCAATCATCCATTCTTCCGTCGTATATTGTTCACGGATAATTAAATCCCAAGACGAGAACATGCACAATATGTTGTATGAGACACAAAACTGATTATGGAGCCCTAATTAGGAAGAGGCACAAAGCGGCTTATTTTAGAACGTCTAAAACGTATGATTAAGGCACTTTGAAATTCTTTAGTTTAGTTTAGCCAAATTGGCTGCAGGGCTGATTACTACCAGTGAGAAAAGTCGTTCATTGCAGTGGTGTTATGCGAGAATAAATTATTACTTAGATAAAGATAAAATCATTTTAGCTGTTAGATATTTTTCAAACTCGTATATTGATGCAGGGCTCGGCGCACTTTGGAGCCTTCAAAATAGTGAAAAAAGTGACCACAGCTTTTAAAAAAGTGACCAAAATAGTGACCATTTAAATGTAAACTTGTGTGTGTTTTTTTTCATTTAAACTAAATATAACTTGAAAAAGAGCAGTTTCGACATCTTTTGAAAACTAAATCTGAATAAATAGAGATCTGAATAAATACCCAACTTAAAAAAAAAAAAAAAAAAAAAAAAAAAAAAAAATCATGTAGCCTATTCAAAAATACGAATTTTTATACCTGTGACTATCTTCACAAATACCTTTTTCAAAACCCATAAATGGCTAAGAGTGAGAGAGACGAAAGTTATTTCATTTAATTAATTTCTTTCTCAAATTGTTACTTATTTAAAAATATAAATGAATAAATATTTATTCAAATCGGCAGAAATTTCAAATTTTAATTTATGTTCAACATTTAATAAAATTGATTTTGCAAATGCTCGTTTTTAAATATTTTTTATACTTGTTTAAAGATTAGACACTTGAAATAAATCTAAATTTGATATTTTATCAAAATTATTCAGACTGAAATTACTGTGTTAATCTTCTGTACCATTGTAGGAAACAAACCGTTTGATTATTCGATACTGTTTTTGTAATTTCATGGTAGTAACAAAATCCAAGGAAAATTCCCTGATTTTATAATTTTAGTTACACGGTATAACTCTCATATATAAATACAGTATGTATGACATACTGTCATTATGTATGACATTATGTATGTCATACATAATGACAGACTGTTGTACATAACACTGAGACTGTTATACATAATGACAGTATGAGTGGCACAATCAGAAAAATTCTTTATGGGGGGGGGGGGTGCCGTATTTTTTTTCCTAACTTTGCGCAATTCCTTTTTATGGGGGGTGGGGGTGGAAATAAAAGGAGGTCATAATGCAATTTTCTGAGCAATATATATAATCTGCATCTGCTAAGAATTTTTCAGATCTAAAGTTTTTTTTTAAGAATTTAGATTTCCCCCTCCCTTCATCATTATTTAATGATTTCTTGACAAGAAAATAACTTTATTTTCTCAAAATTGCGTATTGTCTTTTCGTTGAGAAATCCCCTCCAAAAATTTTCTTTTGTGATTGTGACAGGCGCTAGTGGGGGGGGGGGGGATGAAAGAAAAGAGAAACTAAACAAATGTTCTGAGTGATATAATCTGCAACTGCTAAAAATTTTTAGTTTCTATTCTAATTTAAATATCGCTTAATTTTCTTAGGATTTGCTCTTCTCGAGTAAAAAAAAATAAAATCAATTAAAATTATCATTCTAGATGGGGGGAGAGGTCACGGGCCCTCTAGGCCTCCCCTTCTGGTTGCACCACACTGCAATATCAAACCTTAACTTTGGCACACTCGGGGCCAGCGCCACGCCGAATTTCAAAATACGACCAAAAATGGCGGACTTACAGAACCAAAAATGGCAGACTTACAGAACCAAAAATGGCGGATACGCGGAAGCTTCAACCCTGGCACACGTATTTTTATGCAAAATTGCAATGTTTTCTTAACTCATAAACAGACAAAGTAACTTTTTTTGGTTGCTATGCCAGAGAAAGGGCAAAAACGTGAAAATAATAACCAACTTTTAAAAAAAAGTGAAAATAGTGACCAATTTTTGAAAAAGCGACTAAAAGTGACCAATGCAAAAAAAAGTGACTTTTAGTGAAAAAAGTGACTCGCGCCGACCCCTGATTGATGTTAGATTATATTTATGCTTCCTACTGTACTGCTTTAATTTTTTTTCACCTATTTTTAATTCGCCTTGTTTTTAGTTTCTACTATTCTTTAAAAAGTTATATCTCTTTCTAGTACAAATATAAAGCAAGTTGAGTATGTTTTGCAGAAATTTTGTTAAAAGGAAAAATGTTAAGATATCTGGATTAATTCTGATGTGACTTGAATTTAGTCATAAAATTTTGGAACTTTATAAAAACCTAACTACAATCACTATTTGCCACTTAGTAAGGTAAATTTAGAAAAAGTTGAAAGATGAGAAATATCTGCGTATAATTATTGATCCATGTAAAACGTTGAGATGTTTGGATTAAGTCTGATGTGACAGGAATTTATAGTTAAAAAATAATACCGCCAGTCTGCTGAAAAACTGACATTAATCTTTATTGACTTTTTTTTTTTTGAAAAAGTTAAGTTTAAAAGATGTGCGATATTGTTTGTCCATGTAAAAGAATGGATTTTCGATCCATGTGAAAGTTTCAACTGTGTCTGTTACTTCTGATGCGATTTGCAATGTTAGTTACACTGTAAAAGATTCTAGTTCAACTTTTCACCAAAAAACAAGAAGTTCCGTCTAGAACTATACGAGCCCTACTTTCCCGTATACAACAAATTCAAATTTATAAGCTAGTTATCTCTTTCTCTTTCTCATTTAGCTTTAGGTCTCAATTACTTCAAATATACCTTTTCATCGGATAATACATATTCATTCACTCACTCATTCATTATTTCATTTATTCAGTCATTCGTTTATTCATTCATTCATTAACTCATTCATGTATTTATTCATTCATTCACTCATTTATTTATTTTATCATTTATCCACTCATTTATTCATTCATTCATTCTTTAGCTGATTCATTTATTCATTCATTCATTCTTCAGCTCAATCGTTCATTCATTTATTTCTTCATTCATTCTTCAGCTCAATCATTCATTCATTTATTCCTTCATTCATTCTTCAGCTCAATCATTCATTCATTTATTCCTTCATTCATTCAGGCATCCATTCATTGAGAAATTTCCTTAACAATCCCGATCAAAAAAATTTACGGGAAAATAGGCTCGTTTAGTTCTTGTTGAACTTCGTATCTGTACATGTTATACAGCGTAATATCTTTCCGATAAAGTTTGTTGCAAGCAAATCCGTAGTTTAGAACAGGATTCATATGGGATTGAAATTTCCGGTAGGCGCTAATGTTAATTTGGTACCTTTTCATTATCACGGTGCAAATCTCGCCAAGCAGACTTTTTGGCGACAGCACACGAAAAAGGTTGCCAGCGGCGATATTCCGTTTGGCGTTGGCTGCATCATTATTGGAGAATTTATCACCTGGGTCGAGATATTGAAAAAATAACGCTATTTTTTTTTTTTTGAACTGTTCAAAAATGAACAAAAATTGTTTAAATCAATATTTCACGCCGAGAGCTTCTTCCAATAAGCTTGTCTAATTAGACCTTGTGCCCAGAGTTTACATGATTTGCTTCACTTTTGCCATAGGCAATAGTGTTAAATTTTTTGAACTGTTCAAAATTAAACACAAAATAATTCAAAGTAAAATACAGAAATGAGATGTCCTTGCCAAGATCTTTCGAATGCAAAAAGAATTTTTTGAATCGGACAATTCGTTCAAAAGTTATTAGGGGGGGGGGGGGCAGACAGACCGATACACTTTTACCCCCATCTCAAAACCCTACTTTCAAATATTTTATCTTTCAATCTTTATTTAATTACTTATTTTTGACTTTTCTTGATTTCTAACGATATTTTCACAATACATTAAGCCTTCTTTCATGTTTTATTTTATTTTTTAAAAACTTTTACGGGAAAATTGGCTAAAAAGAAAAAAATGGTGAAATTTAGCTGCAACTATCATTTGCTACTACGTTGAACAATTATAATGGTGTGGTGGTGTGGTTTCACCATGAATGTGAAACTAGGAATTTTTTCCAGTGTATAAAGTGTCTGCTCTAAACGCGAATTTAATTCGCCAATTCGAAAAGTTAAATTTATAAGCTGATGAATATAGATTTTTATATAAGTATTGATCCATGTAGATTTTTCCGAAAGAGCTATTTTATTATCGAATCCATGTAATTTATTGTAGGAAATTAAGCAACGAAGTTTCTAGAATAAGCACAAAACTAGAAGTACAAAAATATTCGGATTAATAAAAATTATGTACACGATTATAATACTGCATGGTGTACACACATACAGAGAACACACAATATATCTGCTTCATATCAACGAGATTAACCAATTGAATTATTTTTGCATCACTTCACATGAGGGCTTTGGCCTACACCAATATAAGAAGGAGATGTCTACGATGTCTGGAGATGTTTCGATGTCTGCGAAATATACATGTATCACGAAACATTATCTATTATAGTAAACACTTCAAGTAGCGTAAAATGTCAAGAAAATACTGAATGCAGACAATAGTAAATTTAGCTGTACTTCATTGCAATCAATCATAAACAAGATTGCAAAATCCTATACATATTTCACTTGACGTGAACCAGTTACGATTAAATTTTGCGGCACGATACAACTTATTTCCATTAATAACTCAATTTTTAATTTCTGATTCGTTTGAGTGGCAACACCTTAGTTTGTTTATACCAAGCGAGCATTCTCATGTTTATATCTAGCGATCTTTTCTTAAGCCTTTGGAATTTTAAAGTGTTTTTCGCTATTTTAAAATTTTACTTAACGAGGACCAGTTACGATTGAATTTTTCGGAACGATATTATAGTGACATTATGCAAAAAACAAACTATGGTAAAACGATATTTAAACTTTTTTTTTAATAATTCGGTCAGAAAAGTAACATAATATTTGTATTTATTATCGTAACTTACGGAATTTATCAAATTTATAAACTATATTTTCTTAAAAAGTATTCTATTCATAACCTCATTTTTTTAAATGTCCGATTCTTGGAGTGGCAACGCCTTAGTTTAGTTCCTTATATCGAGCGATCATTCTCAACTTTGACTGTTGAACCCGCAAATGTTCTGCCGGATATCAGCTGGTGTAATTCGAAATTGAAACATAAGAGACCGTTTCTGGAATAATGTATTGTTTACAGTTCAATGTTTAAGAATTACTTTTAATTAATTTCACCTGATCCAATGTACTTAATTTGTGCATTGTTCTTCGAAAAATATCTTTTTATGTACGTACGTTAAGTACACGAACTTAATTGTTCTGGGATAACTTCTTCGATTTTATTCAATGGCAAGCAAGAAGGTTGTAACGTCGACAACTCAGCTGGATAAAATACACTCACTCTTTCTTTAAATATAAACATCTTAATTTTATTCTCATTACATAAATTTCTCATGCTACCTCATGTAGCAGCGAACTCCACCACCGCCATTGTACACACACTTTTTCACACAGCTTGGAAAAGCTTTTTAATATCAAGTCACATGATATATAGAGGGCGCTACGCCAACACAGAACTCATTGTAAAGTAACTGAAGGAGCGCGGTATTACAACACAGAACATACCGGCCCCCATTGACATGTTTACTTAAACATTCAATAAACAAAAAATAATAAAAATAACATATAAGCAATAGCAATACAAAAAAAAAAAAAAAAAAATACTACTCAATTTATTCGTATTTACATAAGTAGATCACTCAGGTGATGGTAAAACACAAATTTTCGAAATTGCTCGTTTAAGAGTTCCATTTTGAGTTTTTAATTTTGCTACTCTTATTTTTCTATCTGTACCATAGTACACCTCAATAATTTTACCTAGAGGACATTTATTAGTAGGCAAATTTTCCTCGATCAATAAGACCATATCCCCAATTTTAATATCACTCTTTTCAAATCTCCACTTTCCGCGTTGTTGTACCTCGCTTAAATAATTAAGGCGCCATTTTTGCCAAAATAATTGAACCAATTTCGAAATTTTTTGCCACTTCTTAAGTCTATTTTCCTTTATATTTGTTAAGTTAGGTTCAATGATTGAATTTAATTATCGATTGATCATGAAGTGAGCGGGAGTTAAAACTCCAAAATCTTCTTCATTCGCTGTCAGTGGACATAAGGGTCTCGAGTTTAACACTGCCTCAATTTGCGTAATTACTGTTAACATTTCCTCATAAGTCAAATTTGAGTTTCCCACAACTCACTTAAAGTGATACTTGAAAGCCTTTACCGCAGCCTCCCAGAGACCTCCAAAATTGGGTGAATTGGGAGGTATAAACTTCCACTCTATTTCCTCATTTGCCAAATATGTGGCCAAATTTTCATCCGGATTTCTAAGTAATTGAAAAAATCCTTTGAGTAAGTTATTGGCACCAGTGAAGTTAGTTGCATTGTCGGAGTAAAGCCGAGAGCATTTACCTCTACGAGCTATGAATCTCTTTAAGGCGGCAATAAATGACTCGGATGTCAAATCCGATATTATTTCGATGTGCACAGCTTTAAATGTAAAACAAACAAAAATACAAATATAAATTTTTTGTAAGATAGGTTCAACGTGCATGCCCAACTTTAATCAAGAAGGGACCACATAAGTCCACGCCAGACACATTGAAACAGTAGTCCAATTGGACTCTGTCCCTAGGCAGATCGCCCATAAGTTGGGTTGCAATAATAGCTTTTGCTTTAAAGCAAGGGATGCACTGGTAAACTACCTTTCGACACATAGACCGACCACTTATCGGCCAAAATTTTTCTCTTACCAAACTAAGTAGTGTCGAAGCACCAACATGTAAGTATTTCAGATGATAATATGCAATTATACTTACAGTAAGTTTATTGTTTTGCGGCAAAATTGCCAGGTGCTTTTTATAATAAGTTACACTAGCATTGCCTAGTCGTCCTCCAACTCGTAGGATGCCTTTATCGTCCAAAAAAGGATTTAAACCCTTCAACTTACTCTTTGGAGGCACTGATCCCTTCAGCTGCAAACCTTTAATCTCTGCACTGAAAGCTTGGCTTTGGATCAATATTAGAAGACGATTCTCGGCAGCTCGTAGCTCTCCCGTGCTAAGGGGTCCTCTATTTCTATAGAGGGGATTTCTACAATTCTCAACAAACCTAAGAATAAAACTAAAAATTCGTAATGTTAATATATACTTATTACTATGAGAAAGAAGGTTATGAATTAGTTCATTAATAGTAACAGAAAAGTTCAAATGTTCGTAGTTTGATTGTCCATGATTTTTAAGTTCAACAATGAAGTCAAAACTGGCTTCTGGATTATTGACTGGAGGATTGGGATAGTCATTGTTCATCAAAACACGAGGTCCATTTCCACCACAAAGAACAATTCATGAGCTTATCAGGATCTATTCCCCGTGACAAGGCATCCGCGGGATTTTGCTCGGACGAGATGTGACGCCACTGATCGGGATTAGAAATTTCCTGGATCGTAGATACTCTGCTTCTAACAAATTGTTTTAAATCTATTGGATCCTTCTTGATCCACGCTAGGACGATTGTGGAATCAGACCACCAATGGACGGAATCAACTGTCACTTTCATCGCTGCTAAGACCTTTTTCACAAGTTGTGATAGTAAAACAGCAGCACATAATTCCAACCTAGAAATTGTCAAGCTCTTGATGGGCGCTACGCGTGATTTGCTAGTTAATAATCTCACCATGACGTTTCCCTTTTCATCTCTTGATTTGCAGAAAACAGCTGCACCGTAGCCATGATCTGACGCATCACCAAAACCATGAATTTCTATAATGGACGGGCGTTCAATCACGATACGTCTTTTAACTCTGATGTCCTTTATGCACTTTAACGATAATAAGAATTGATGCCATTCCTCATTTTCTTTTTCAGGAAGCGCATCATTCCAGTCTAAATTCAACCTCCACAGTTTTTGCATAAACATTTTTGCCTTGGCTGTAGAAGGACCCAAAAGACCTAATGGGTCAAAAATTCTAGCGATTGCAGATAACACTTGTCTCTTATTGTAGGAATAACTTAATTCCACTGCCACTCGAAAAATAAAACTATCTTCATTCGGATTCCAAAATACGCCTAACGTTTTAGTTTCTACCTCCTTTCTATCAAACATATATCCAGCATCAGAAATCACTGGTGAAGTAGTAAAGTTTGTAAACCATTTATGCAAAGTCATACCTGCTTCGTGCAAAATGGCTATGAGTTGCCGTTGCAACTCTTCGGCCTCTTCCTTTGTGGGTGCACCAGTTAAAACATCATCCATGTAAAAGTGTTCACGAAGAACTGGTGCTGCTTGAGGGAACTTTTTCTCTTCATCATTTGCGAGTTGAAGCAGCGTTCTCATTGCTAGATATGGGGCGCTGACTGTCCCATATGTTACTGTCAGTAGCTCATAAGTTTTGGGTTTCTCATCCGGACTATCGCTCCACACAATTCGTTGCAGTGGGTACTGAGTTGGATCTATTTTTATCATTCGGTACATCATTTTAACATCTGCCGTAAAGGCGTATGAGTGTTCTCTGAAACCAATCATAATAGAGAATGAGTCCCTTTGTATTACACCTCCGTTTAATTGTATGGAATTTAAGGATGTACCATTTGAGGTTTTAGAAGAACAGTTGAATACTACACGTAATTTGGTGGTACTCTTTTCAGGTCTGTATACTCCGTGATGCGGAGCATAATGTGTAATATTTGGTTCCTCTGTTTCTTGAACCAATCTCATGTGTCCCATTTCTTCATACTCCTTTAGAAATTTCTTATACAGTTCACAATAATTTGTATCTTTCAGTAAACGCGGCCACAGCGATTGGAGTCTTTTAAGAGCAATATCTCTACTCTGCCCTAAACATGATGTGTTTTCTTTAAATGGCATTTTCACGACACATTTACCAGAATCATCCCTGAAATGTGTATTCGCAAAATGCTCCTCGCACAGAACATGCTCTTTGTTCTTTTTTAACTCTACCTCTACACTTTCAATTTCCCAGAATCTCCTTATAATGTCTTGTTTAAATCATTTTCTCTAATTAATCCGCAATGTTGAACTTCATCCTCATTTTTTATTAATCCGCAGTGCTTCTTCACCTCATTGTCCTGTTCTATACAACCACTTGCTACGTATCCAAAAACCGTATTTTGTAGCAGTAATTTAGAATTCGGGCAAACTATCTGACCTGGTCTTAGTAACTCGTAAAATATTTCCGCACCCAGTAACATATCAATTCTGTCAGGAACATTAAATCGGTTGTCAGCTAACTCAATTAAATTAGAAATTTTCTCATCTACTCTCACCTTTATCATTCTTTGCGGAATCAAATCTATAATTTTCTTTACGACTGCTAGCATATTTAGTTCTCTCTTAAAACTCCCATCCCTATTTGCAATTGTTGTCTCTACAGAACCTTTAACTGTCATGACTGTATCATCCAAACACGAAATTAAACTATTTGTTTTATTAATTTTTAATTGAAGATTATTAGCACACTGATGTTAAAAGGCACGTTTGAGAACCTTCATCTAATAAGCAGCTAATCTCTTTATACTCTGAAAATCTATCCTTTATAAGAATGCGAGCCGTACTTAACAAAACACTTTTTGTTTTAGTTTTAATGAATCCACTGGCTACAATTGAATGGTTTGTTTCCGACAAGAAATTAGAATTGTTTGTTACATCATACGATGATGACTCACTAGATTTTTTTTCTCCCTTAATTCCACCTCGATTATTTTGATTTTCCTCTTTAGAATAGTGAATTAAAGAGTCATGTGGTAAACCACAGAAACAATTCTTTGATCGACATGTTTGTGCTGTACAATTATAATTTAAACATTTGAAACAGGCTTTGTTCCTCTTTACGACTTCAACCCTCTCCTTTACAGAGAGTCTTTTGAACTGGGGGCAAATATATAACCCATGTTTCTCATTTGAATTACACAAACTACATTTACCAATTTTAACCTCAGAAAAAAATACCTTTGTATTTCTATTATACCTGCGATTAACACTATTGTTCTCAATAATATTTTTCCCGCGAGAAGTGAAGAATAAATCTATTTCCTTTCCCAACTCACTCGGAGAAAACCACTTATCTCCTTGCCTTACGCTAATAAACGAAGCTGTTTCTTTATCTAGAGTTTGGTATATTTTATCCGAAACGATACGTTCTTTAAGAGCTTCAAAATCAGAAACCTTCCTCAACTTTAAATAATATTCCCAACTAGTTATTAGACGCGATGCGAACTGAATATGAGTTTCATGCGGTTGTTTAGAAGCTTTTCTAAAATTCTCTAGGCAAGAATATGCCGTTGGTTCAAACTCTCTCAAAACTAAAGTTTTCATTTTTTCATAATTTGTTATATCTTTATCTTGCAAATACGTTATAATATTGGACGCTTTATCACCAATTAGATTGAGCAGAATCTCTGCCTTTAATCCCTCTAATACATTTTTTGTTTCAAATGCCCTTTCTAAGGAGCTAAAAAACAAGCCCCATCCTTCTGGACGAGTTGGTACCTTTACCGTTAAGATTCTTATACTCTTTATAATTTGATCTAAAGACTCAGTTTTTATTTCATTTTCACTAACATCCTTTTTGCTCTCATTCCTAATTTTAGCTAGTTCCAACTCGTTTTGCGATCTTTGTAATTTTATTTTTTCGATTTCAACAGCTCGTTGTTCCTCGATCTTCCTATTCTCTATTATAGTATTTGCTAACTCATTGACAAAATCCGATTTTGTCTTATAAATATCACTCGCTTCAATAAGCTCATTTAATGACACAACTGTCATTTTCTTATCGACCGTCAAATTTAATTCGGTCGCAATTTGCCTTAAATCATTTTTTAAAGCACCCTTGAACATTTTTTTTTTACAGATTATCAAATTACATATAATATTTCTCACAAATAATTAAATAAATAGTAAAACACTTTAAACTCTTAGATACCTCAAATAGAAAGAAAAAGAACACTCCTCAAATATTTATTGAACGAAACTCATGTTCATATGCTTTCTCATAAATAGAACAAATCGAAACTAAAAGAACTCTAACTCAATTTCTCATGACAAAAAATCATTCGAAACAAATAATAATAACATTGCTCTTACTTCGACTCCAGACACTGTGCCGAACGAAGAATTTTATTATTATTATTATTATTAAAAAGGCAGCTGTTCACGACAACTGTTCTCTTTCGCAGGATGACCTTCGAAAACTATCGAAGAACGCTTCTCAGAACAATCCTATTTTAATACTTTAAACTGATACTTTTAAATTTCCTGCGGCTCCCAACGGACCAATGTAACGTCGACAACTCAGCTGGATAAAATACACTCACTCTTTCTTTAAATATAAACATCTTAATTTTATTCTCATCACATAAATTTCTCATGCTACCTCATGTAGCAGCGAACTCCACCACCACCATTGTACACACACTTTTTCACACAGCTTGGAAAAGCTTTTTAATATTAAGTCACATGATATATAGAGGGCGCTACGCCAACACAGAACTCATTGTAAATTAACTGAAGGAGCGCGGTATTACAACACAGAACAAAGGTTTTCTTCTTCAATCAGAATCTAGCTTCCAGCGTAATGTATTTTTTTGAAATTGCTATTTGAATCTATAATACGAGGTGTGGCTATTATGTAAAGGGACTGACGCTGTAACATTTTTTCTTTTAGTTTCATATATTTATACGAATTACAACCTTCAATATACACCCCTTCTCTAACCCTACATCGCTCCATGCGAACCTTCCATTGTTCGAAGCAGTGCTGGAAGTCTTTTTGTGTCAGGTCCTTCAGGACACGTGCCGCTTTCTCTTTCACAGCTTCAACGGACTCGAATCTTCAGCGCGATTCTCGTACACCTCGAATAGAGCTCTCCTGTCGTTTCCAACCGGTTTGGCGGTGAAATCGACGTCGGATTGAGGAGAGAGGGATTCTCGTACCGCGACATCGATTTGAGTTCGATGTTTACAGTCGGATTCAGCTCGACTGCTCCATAGGTGCCGAGAACGCGCTCGATGTGCTTTGTTCGATTCTTTTGAGCAAGTTTCTGTTGAATTTGGAGCTGTTTGGAGCTTATATGCATTCGTATTTGTATCTACTGAGAACTTGTTAATATACTGCAAGCAATGAACTCACTTTTTTTTAAATCTTCAACTCTAAATAAATTACATAACTTGAAATAAAGAGTAATTTGCACTTAAACACCTTGAAGTATTAGTGGGAAAAAATTAAAAAAAAGGTTTTTGTGAAAAAATTGACATTTATGGACATTTTAACGCAGTAATTTATGCATGAAATTTAGAAGAATGATTTGAAAGATATTTTGAATGTTTTTATGTGCAACGGAAGTGCATGTAAACAATAAAGTTTGATGTATTTTACAAAGGGGAATAAATAAATATAATGCATTTCCAATTTTTAAAAATAATTGCATTGTTTAGCATAGTTAAAAAATAATTATCAGCCCTTTATTGCTACTTTTTCTTTTTACTTGCTGAAGAAAACTGAAATGAGTGCGGCATATAATAATTAAATTATTCTTTTTTATCATCATGCTTTGTGCATCGATCGACATAGGGGTATTAGAAAACAAGATGGAATCCCCCCCCCCATAGAATACAATTGTGTAAAATAAATACTCATTAATTACTTTAAAAATAGATTCATTTAAAAAATGAGCTATTTAATGACTACTCTACTGCTAAAAAAATAAAAATAATGCAAATGTTATTTACTACAGTAATAAGTGTGCAATCTATGGTGTAGTAACATCACAGAGGACTATAGCATATGATGCTATTCATCCTTTATATTCATAAATCCTTACAGTTGCTTCAAATAAGTGGAGGAATATGGGGGAGTTAAGAAAAATTATTTTTCAAAATGAACAAATTGGAAATCCATTTTGAAAACAACAGTACATAAAAAAAAGAACTATGAATTTTTTAATAGAACTTGCATTGAAATATAATTTTTTCCCTTTATTAGCAGTAAATTTGTAAGCTAAAGTAGGAGTGAAAAATTATTGTCTTTGCACCAAGTATGGGACAAAGTGAAATATAAAAATATTTTCCTAATGAAATAGTTTTCTATGGAATAATTAACCCTTTTCATTCGCGTTGCCCTATATGGTTGTCCAAATAACATGTAATGATTCATAATTACGAGAGTTTTGAATACTCTTTATTGAACATGAATAACTAATCGAATGAATGATCGATAAAATGAGTTTATGAGCAAAGGAATTGATGAATGTAAGAAAATAAATGATTAATTAAATAAACGAATGAAAAATCTACTTAACAAATGAACAAATAAATGAATTAAAAATTGAATGAATGTATAAATGAAGGACACATTTGGTTATATGATGACTAGTGTAGGGACAAAGTGAAATAAAATGCTATCTCACTTTGCCCCATATGCACATGACAAATGGTACTAAATATTTGAAACCAAAATAAGCCAAACATAAAATAAATTAACACTGGACATTAGAAAGTCTTAATTAATTGTACAAAAATAATATAACAGTAATTTTATCATTATACGAGTACCCCCTGTTCCACTACAGCACATTAATCTCAGGATTCTATAAGAATTTCAAAAAAAAAAAGACAATCATATCTTACGAGGGTATTTGCTTTTCTTATAATCTTTCACTACGCTAGGGTACTTTACTTTACCTTTACCCTTACTTTAAGAAATACAATGTATTTATATAAGTGTTTAAGCAATTTGCTTCTTTTTACCGATAATATGCAACCCTTTGCCCTCCCCCCCCCCTGGAAAATTTTGAAATGACGCGCCTGAGTTTTCATGTTTGATCAACACTGGATTTCATAATTTAAAATAACGTTACTTATTATGTGGTGTGATGTGAAGAGATGCTGAAACTTGTGCGTTTTTAGCAAAATTCAGCTTTTAACAGTGTACAGAAAGGATTCCAATATTTTCAATACATAGTAATTCATTAAAAGAAGGAAAAAAAAAATCTCACGAGTTTTGAATTTTTAAAATTAATTACCTATTTCTTAAGCCGTGTAAATAGGAATAAAGTGTGGATTAGAGAGAAATGAAGATTTTCAACTATAAAAAATATTACTCGAAATAAAATTTCAGAACGGTCTTCAGCCTGGTGACAAACTACCGAAACGCAGTACCGGCCTCATTACACACTTGCTAATTACGAAAAAAAAGTGCAATAAAAGAATTTTAGTCTAAGCAAAGTCTTTAAACAAATATTTTAATAATAATAATAAATAGTAAAAAAAGATTAAATGAATAAATGCCAAAATAAAATAATTTAATTAAATCAAAAACATATAGCGAAACAATAGTAATACATCTGAAGGCTGCCTTATCGTAGCGAAAGTGAGTGCGAGAAGGAGAAACACGTGGAATTCTTAAAGCAATGGAGGATTCAGCCGCAGTTGTCACTGAAACGCATTCTGATTGGTCAAAAACACGTTACTTCCGCTGGAGGAGTACGAGGTCGAACGACGCCAGACGAGAATAGTGACTGCGGACTTGTGTCGGTTTGCGCCGCAAGATAGCGAGCTTTTTCTCCTCGATTTCGCTGTTCGATATCGTTCTATAGCGAGGGACGAGAATCGCGCTGAAGGTTCCTTTTAATGCATTTTTCACTTTAGGAAACATTTAAAAGTCGCAGAGCGCCAGATCTGGCGAATAAGGCAGACGGTTCAACACTGGGATGTTGAACTGGCGAGAAACCTCTTGACTGACAATGCGGAATGAGCTGGCGCATTGTCTTGGTGGAGAACCCATGACTTCTCCTTCCCCAATTCGGCTCGTTTTTTTCCTTATTTTCTCACGGAAATCAGCAAGAACTTGATGATAGTAATATTGATTACTCGTTTGACCTTCAGGAACCCAGTGAAAGTACGCAACCCCATGAATATCGAAAAAAACTATCATCATTGCTGTGAATTTTGATTAGCTCATTTGATCTTTTTTGGTTCTCGGTGAAGATGGGCCGTGCAGAAGATGGGGCCCCGTGAAGATGGGATCTTTTAGTGAATGGATTGGCGTTTCATTTCAAGATCATAATTAAAAAACCACGATTCTTCACATTTATTATCCTTTCCAATACGTTTAGGTCATTTTTAATGGTTTTCAAAGATGGTCTACGATCTGTCAGTGCAAACGTTTTTGCAAGCTTCTTGCTATTCAAATGAGAGAATTTTAGGCACCATTTTAGCACACACCTTTTGCATGTTAAAATTGTTGTTTAAAATCTGTCGTACGGATTCTTTAGAAATTCGTACAGTTTCAGTAATTGCACGGATACTTAACTGACGATCAGCTCGAATGATATTACCAATTTTTTTACATTTTCATCAGTTTTTGACGTGGTAGGGCGCCCCGGGCGTGAATCATCTTTAACGTCTTCTCTGCCATATTGGAAAGGCTTGAACCACTCGAAAACGCGTTTACGCTACAAACATTCCTCACCATACACTTCTTTTAATAAATTAAAAGTTTCAGAAATAGTTTTTCTAAGTTTCACGTGAAATTTCACAACAATTCGTTGCTCTACTACTACACTTAATGTTTGTCCGGCGAAGCAAAAAAACAACTCTAATACAAACAAAGGCTACAGTAATACTGATTTGTGTACAGGAGCGAGGTGTATTGCATTCGAAAGAGAAGGCTTCAGGATAACACCCGTGGGTCCCTGGCGTTTGGCACATGCGCACTTTTTCTGCAGCAGCCTCAGCCCCGTTATTTAATAGCAACGCCTCGTAAATGTAAGAGAGATAATCTCTTTGTCAACAATTCCGAATTCTGAATCATTTTGTTGTTCTCTAAAATCTAGACAATGGGGTGTCTGATGATACTTTATCCGTCGTTAAAATCATTTGCATTTTAAAACTGATTCGCAAGTAGCAAATTTGCGTTAGTCAAATACGTTTTGTCAAAATAAATTTTGCAAATTGTCGAAATTAAATTTCAAATTGTCAGTTTATTGTCAATATAAGTTTTAAAGAACTGCTACTAAGTTCTGCAACTATATTTGACTGCTTAACTCGCAAATACGGGTAACGTCAACAGACGACTTGGTGAAACTTTCCGGTGGTACTGGTAACGCCAATAAGCGGTTTGATGAATTATTTTGAAACGGTAACACGATTTGGCTAAACTTTCCTGTGGTAGTTAAAGGGTTAGCTCCATTGCACAAAATTATAATAAAAGTTGAAAACAGCCTGCATTTTCATTCACAGAAGATGAGTCTCCTATTTATTTCAAAACACGTCTATGCGGTTTTCATGGCATCTTCATAATTTACTATGTTTAGTTTCTGTAACTGTGATTCTATCACACCGTTTTTACGTTCATTTAGTAAGCATAATAAAATAAAAATGAAGACAATAATAATTTTCTTACATTCAGATTGTCGATGGTACATTGATAAAAATTTGCACGTCACATTGATGAAAATTTAATCCTTATTTTTATCTTTCCGTTTATGTGAGAAAAGTTGCAAAATCATTCTTGACATTCTCAGATTTAATAAAATTTTAGAAAAAAATCCTCCAAGAACCACTTTCACATCTGCCGAGAGCCAATATTTGTAGTCTAAACGCTCGCTGTCCTTTTTTGACATAGAAAAGTGCTCGTGGAATGAGAAACCTGCTTTCTTTCTGGGAAAGATTTCTGAGAAATGAAACATATTTAAAAGAAACATCCAAGGAAATCAATAAAGGGCTTTGTTTTTTCCATTGATCTACTTGACTTATTAGAGTTGTGTACTCAAGATTTGTTGTTTCATCGTTACCACTCTGAAGTATTATATTCTTTTGGGAAAGCACCGAAGGCTATTTTGCTGATTAATGTTACTTCCGCTGAATAAAAAAAAATATATGTTTCCTAAAGCTGAGATAGGATTCACATATGTCTTTGTTTCAGCATTAATAAAGAAATAAAATTCCTGAAAGCTTTTTGATAGGTTATAGAGTTATTTTCGGAACACTCGAATCAGCTGAAATTTCCTTAATAAGTTTAATTATCAAACTTACGTTTAGGTTCCATACCACTTTGGAAAGATTTACAACTATTCAATCAAGTATTTTCAAGCACATCACAGCATGAGTTTCCATAGAAACCAACTTGTAAGTTATAAGAAAGTTTGTTCAGGCAAGGCTGAACTTGATCGAAACCGCTACTCGTTACTGTATAACAGTTAAACAGTAAACAGGATCAAGTTCAGACTTGGTTCAGGGAACCCAGCAAGTAAAGAAATAGGTAACATATTGCGAGAGAGTGTAACATCATCCAAAATATACCATACAATCATCAATAATCCATTTTGATGTACTTTTTACTTTTAAAGTAGCAAGTATTTACAAGAAATGCAAATTTTAAAATTTAATAAACCTACTAACTTCGCCGCCCGGTATTGCACGGGCTATCTCAAATATTGCGTCATTTCCTTGATGGAGAATTTGTCCTCCTTCTTCATTAAAATTAATGAAAACTTCTAAACAATAATTATTTTAGTTTCAATGCAAGTCCCGCCACCACTCGACATGACACGAGTATGTCGCCTCAATCCTTCTTCACTACGTTTCCTAAAACATTTAAAAAAGAAAAAAAAACTGTTTTAAGTACCGTCAAAACACAGCAATGCCTCAAAATGACAGAAATGCTTATTAAATTTTGATTTGTTAAAATGGCAATTCGATTGATTTGAAAAAGTGGCAACTGTATTGCTGAAATGACAACAATGCAGATAAAGTAAAGCGGCGCTAAAATTTTTTTGTTCTTATTTATTATTTACGTTAATTAATGTCCCACATGTTGGCATCAGCTGAATGGCAGCACGAGAGGTATCAAAAAGCTAACGATCATCGATGTAGGAATTAAATGTACGCTGACGGAGGAGTTGAATAAAGTAATATTTTAAATACCTAACGAATTCTTATTATTTTAGAAATAAGTAGTTAATACTTCAGAAGTGGGATAAGCTTAATTTAGTTATTATCCACAATACGCCTACGGACTACGAGTCGAACGCATTACGAAAACGCAGCTTCAAAAAGCCAGCAACGGTTAAGCCTAACAGTTTTAGAACATTGCACCAACGACGGACGACGTATTTTATTTAAAGAAAATTCACTTACGATAGAATTTGATTTCAAGCAAGTGTAACGCTGTACGGAGCTTTTCCATTTGATGTATGATGGAAACCTCCACGTAACGAAATTAACAGGTACGTGTTATTGTTTTGAATAACGTATATTTGAACATAACTTCATAACTTACTTTTCTGTTACCGTGAAAAATGTCTTATTTAGCAAAAGCGAAGAAAGTCGCTTTATTTGAATTAGCAGAAGAGTTAGGTGAGATTGTTAACGATGGTATGAAAGTTATAGATTTAAAAGAGTTGATTTTAAAATCTGCGCATTATGAAGAAGAGTTTGTTAAGAGTTTGTTAGAAAGAATAGTTGCTGAACGGCTAGCAGAAAATGAACGCCTAGAAAAAGAACGGGCTATTGAAGAAAAACAACGAGAACGGGATTTTGAGTTAGAAAAATTAAAATTGGCGACAGAAAATGTACCCAACGAAACGGGTTCGGAAATTCAGTTTAACTCCGATATGATTGCTAATAAGCCAAAGCATGATTTGCAAAAGGTAATTCCTAAGTTTGGTCTTAAAGAGTCAGAATTTAGTCTTTATTTAGTTCTATTTGAACGACAAGCACGAAGAGCTGAAGTGGCAAAGGAAGATTGGGTATCTCACTTGTTGGAATTACTCCCTTACGAAATAACACAAATAATTGCAAGAGAATCCGAAGAAACAGAAAATGATTACGATTATATTAAGAAGTTGTTATTAAAACGTTTCAAACTCAGCCCAGAAAAGTTTCACCAAAAGTTTTATCAACTTCAAAATTCGAATAGTACATGGGGTGATTTTGCTTTTGAATTGCAGAATTATTTCGAAGAATGGGTTTCAGGATTAGGCATCATAGATTTTGAAGGTTTAAAAGATTTGATGATAACAGATCAAATGAAGCGTAAAGTTCCTAGGGAACTTAAAGATCATTTCATTGACGAGTGGGCAAAATTTGTGACGCCAAGAGAGCTCGCCAATAAATTGGATGAATATGAAACAGTAAGGGGAAATAGATCGTCAAATCACGCCTACGAACGCAAACAGCAAAATAACTTTAGTAAAAACTACGCCAACAATCGTTTTCAACGTCTCGGAAATGGTAATAACAATAAAACAAAGCAACGAGTTGCACAAACGGAATTTACTCCAAATCGTAATACGTCAGGCTACAGGAAACCTTTACGTAACGAGAAAGGTGAGCCGAAATGTTTCAATTGCAATGATTATGGGCATTTCTCGAAGGATTGCCCATACAAGGTTCAAACTTCTGGAAACAACGTAACCAACTTAACCACAAAAATTATGAGTAGTTCAACCTCATTTCTCTACCTTAAAAAGGTCAAGATTAACAATGAAACCTGGATAGAGGCGTTAATTGACACTGGAAGCTCTAGCTGTCTGATGAAACAATCCATCGCCAAGAAATTGAACATCAACGTTATTCCCGAAATAAATGATATTTACGGCTTTGGAAGCCAAAGTACGCCAGCAGGGAAAACCTATGGAAAGACATTGGTTGATATAGAAATTGATGATGTTTCAGGAAAGGAAATAACAGTCCTCATTGTAGGTGATGAAACGCAACCAGTAGACGTGTTAGTTGGAAGAACTTGGTTAGATATACCTCACATAGCTTATGCCAGAGTGGGAAATGAATTGCATATTGATGAAGCGCCGTTTAATAAGTTGCAACTAAAGTTAGATAAAACGCGAATAAATCTAAAAGCAGAGAAAACTACTGTGCTCGATAGGAATACGGTTAATCTAGTACAATGTAGAGCTGAAGGTCAGAACGAAGGGTATGTTATCATTAGTGAGAAAGGAAATGTAGACTGTCTACTAGAGATGGTCAATGGGAAAACAAAAATACCAATCACAAACACGCGAAATGAAAGTATTACGCTAACGGAAAACCAATGTGTAGGTAGGGGAGAAGCAGTGGAATTACTTTCAAGCAATGAATGTTTAGAAAGTAATGATTGTATACTTTCGATCCCGACCGATGTCGCTTCAAGACTTTTGTAACGCTGGATGATCAAATTCAAACTTCACATGAAATATCTGATATGAAACAGCCACTTAATTACGAAGACATAAAAACTGATGAAGATGTTATTTACGAACAGAAGCAACAATTAGTTGAGCTTTTAAACGAATATAGAGATTGTGTTGCTCTAAACTTAAGTGAGATTGGATGTACAGATTTTGTTACGATGGAAATTAAAGAAGTAGAAGGAAGCAAACCAGTTTCGATGCGACCATACAGAACAAATGCCGAAGAACGGGCAATAATAAAGCAAATAGTGAGTGGAAAGATAATGGGATCGTTACTGAAACTAGATCTCCTTACGCAAGTCCAGTGATGATTGTAAAGAAGAAAAGTGGAGAACATCGTTTAGTCGTTGATTATAGGAAGTTAAATCTTCAGACGGTTAAGGAAAAATATCCATTGCCAAGAATAGATGATTTGTTAGAGTCCTTGACTAACTGTAAAATATTTACGACTCTAGATTTGGCGCATGGATATCTACAGATTCCGTTAAGTGAAGAAGCCAAACAGAAGACTGCTTTTATAACTCCAGATGATACCGGACAGTTCGAAAGAATGATATTCGGACTTACTAACGCTGCTTCTGAATTTCAACGTATGATGCATTTAGCACTGGGACCATTGCTGAACAAAGCGGTGCTGTGTTACTTGGACGACATTCTCATACCTGCAAAAACTTGGACGGAAATGATGGATAAATTAAAGCAAGTTTTGGAATGTCTGAGATCAGCACATTTAACACTAAAATTGCCAAAATGTGAATTTGGAAAGAAAGGAATTGAGTTTCTGGGTTTTGTAATAAATGAACATGGAATTCAAACAGGTCGAGCCAAAGTGAAGGTAATTTCTGAATTTCCAACACCGAAGAATGTACACGAAGTTAGAAGGTTGCTAGGTCTTACAAGTTTCTTCAGACGCTTCATACCAAAGTACGCTACACATGCTGAACCACTGACGGGACTCACACGTAAAGATATAAAGTTTCAGTGGAATGAAGAACAACAAAAGGCATTTGAAAAATTAGGAGGTGATCTGACAGAAAAACCAATTTTGGCATTATATTGCCCTGATGCAATAACAAAGGTACATACAGATGCAAGCTCTGGCGGAATTGCTGGCATGTTACTTCAACGTGGAGAGGATGAAAAACTACACTTAGTGTATTGTGTTAGTAAGAAAACAACAGCAGCTGAATCAAAATATCATTCCAGCAAATTGGAATTGATGGCCATTGTTTGGACTTTAGACAGATTACGCCAGTTTCTTATTGGTATCGAGTTCACTGTTGTAACGGATTGCCAGGCTTTAGTTTATCTAAACACTAAGAAAACGCAAAACCCTCAAATTGCAAGATGGAGTAATTTGATACAAGAATACAACTTTGAAGTGAAATTCAAACCTTTGATGAAGATGGCTCATGTAGACGCCCTGAGTCGATGCCCTATCTTACAAGAAGATGATACCTTAATGCAGTAGTTGAAAATTACTTGGATGTTTACCAAACATTTACGGAGGATGAAAAAGTATTGATAATGCAGCACGCGGATCAAGAACTGAAAAGTTTCATAGATATTTTTGAAAAGGAACCTCACGACAGAACGGTAGAAGAGAAACAGAAAATGAAGGACTGACTACAAGCACAAGAGATTATATCGAATCATTCAAGATAAGAAAGGAATTAAGTTGTTGTCCGTGGTTCCTAAAAGTATGAGGAAAAGCTTGGTGGTGAGATTTCATGACTTGATGGGACACTTTGCTGTTGATAAAACGATAGCCAAAATCAACGAACTTTACTGGTTTCCTTCAATGAAAAGATATGTCAGAAGACACATATCAATGTGTTTTGAGTGCCTGATAAATAAAGTACCTAGTGGCAAACAGCAGGGAGTTTTACACCCTATTAAACCAGGAAAACGACCATTTGATGTGGTTCACCTTGACCATTTAGGACCGTTTGTGAAGAGTTCTAAAGGAAATTCTCATTTACTTATTTTAATTGATAATTTTACACGATTCGTGAGACTCTTTCCAACTAAGAGTACCTCAACTAAACATGCACTCAGATTTTTAGAAAAATTTGTTGAAGAATTCGGACTTCCTGAAAGGATAATTAGTGACAGAGGCTCTTGTTTCACGTCAATTGCATTCGAAGAGTTTTGTAGAATAAATGGAATAAAACATACATTAAATTCTACCCAGCGACCGCAAGGAAATGTAATGGTAGAAAGAGTTAACAGGGAACCGTACTACCAGTGATTATGGCGAGCATGACGCATCCTGAACAGAAAGATTGGGACAAAAGAATAAAAAGATGTGAACGAAATTTGAATAGTATGGTGAATAATACAACGGACAAAACACCATTCGAAATGCTGCACGGTTACTCTCCAAGATTCAATGACGGCATATTGAGAATGCTTTCTGATGAAAATGTTGATGCTTGGAAAGATCCAGAAAAGATCCAGGATGAAACGAGAAAGACAATCGAAGAAAAGCAAGCAAAGACAAAGAAGTACCATGATCAGAAGAAATTGAAGACAATGAAGATTTTATAAGGGAGAAATAGTCGTGGTTAGACGATCACCAGTAGCCACAGGAGAACCGACTAAAACCCAATCGAAGTATCGTGGACCATTAGTAGTGGCGGAGGTTCTGCCAAACGACATCTACAGAGTCTCTCAACTTGAACCTAAGGAGAAGGGACGGTTTTATACAACCACCGCTCACGTCAGTCAGTTAAAAGCATGGAGATGTGAGAGTGAACACGATGACGTCGAGGATGATGATAAAAAGTGTCTACCAACGAGAACATCCAGACGCATCATTAAGGTTCCTGCTCGGTACTTGGCCTAAAGAAAAGAGACTTGAAAAACTTGAGAACTTTGAGTAATTATCTCATCGAGGACGATTATTTGTCAGGATGGTCGAATGTTGGCATCAGCTGAATGGCAGCACAAGAGATATCAAAAAGCTAACGATCATCGATGTAGAAATTAAATGTACGCTGACGGAGGAGTTGAATAAAGTAATATTTTAAATACTTAACGAATTCTTATTATTTTAGAAATGAGTAGTTAATACACAGCAATAAGCATAGGCAAATAGCTTCCTTGGAATTTTTCAAATTTTTTTATACCTTACTCGACTTTTAACTCGCAGCCGTTGGTGAGGAGATAGCGCGACATAGAACGTATGTAACATAGCGTTACATACGTTTGTTTACTCTCGGATTTCTGCATATATATAAATTTAAGGTACTTACGTATTATCGCAACCATGCCAAATTCGGGGATAACGAGCCAAATTGGCAACTCGGATTTTGTACCTATCTAAGGTGCTTATGGTAACCATGAGTAGGTATATAAGTCGCCAATCTCGCCAACCTGGTTGCGATAATACGTAAGTACCAAATTTAATGATGCTATCGCATATTGACAACTGACACGATGGTTATGCTCTTCTTTTATTTGATTTTTTTAAACTACTTTTACACTTAAATATCTAGAGTGGCAGCACTTATGGGAAAATTTCAATAACTCAGACTATTGGTACTAATTTTTTCTCATGCATTCTTATTTTTAAAATCTTTTCGCCAAAGAAAGTATCGCAGTTCTTTAAGCCACCAAATATAAAAACGTATTTACACAAATCTTAAAATATGCACTAATATAAAGGCTTGAGTACTTAAAATTCTTCGTGTCGTCGCCAAGAATAATAAAACTTGTACGTAAAAATATACATATATTGCTGTTAGAATTTAGAACTTTGTCCTTAGGATACGATTATCTTTACTTTAAATTTCCGAGTGAGTTTATACTTCGTAACTTTATGTGCAATTTCAATTGTGGGTATTAACAGCGACATTCGGAACCTCGCCAAGCTTTCGACAGTGTGTAAAATCTAGCCACCAGCTCCGTGCTAAAGCAATTCTTAGGCTTCAGCTAACAGGTAGGGGTCTGGTGGAGATAAGTGTGTAAAATCTACGTCCATATATATTTTAAGATATATATTTTTGATTCCAAAGAGTTGTGTGCAATATGGAACGTTGTTTCTGACAGAGAAACGATTCTTTCCATAAAGCTTCTACAAAATGGTTTGTAATGAGCGAGCGAATCCAGCTCGAACTCGTGAAGCGATCCGAAGGAGCTGTTAAGCAGTTTTGAGTGTTGGCGAGCGATAGCGAGTATAGGGTGGGAGCCGTCGAGTTAATATATTAGACTGAAGTTTATTAAAATACTATAAATTGTTCCTCAGACGATTTTGTTTTTCAAAATGTAGCAAAAGTTATCCTTGTAAAAGAAAACTATTTTGTAGCTATTTTTTTACCATCATATATTGAATAAATAGGTTGTCATCTTTTGCATGAAAACTATCTAATAAAAGGCCTAAGCTATAATTGCAGCTAATTAACCTGTACATCTCTGTAAGAACTTTTAAAAGAATTCCTGTAAAATATTATCAACTTTACTATACTTACGTAGAGAACATAGTAAAAAACAAAAAATCTACCCATATCCTAGTTCTATACTTTAAAGAAATTATCTCACATGAAAACTTCTCTTCTATTTTTAAATTTCGTTCAAAGTGAAATACGTTTGAATCCTGCTAACAATTTAAAAAAGTTTAATTTAATTTTATTTTTTTGTGCATTTGTGCCGCGGACAGTCAGTTTCCGGTAGAAAGTTTTATTGAGGCTTTTTCTAGAACCTTCTCTACACGAAATAAATTTTTCAGCTCTTTTTCCTGTTCCGGAACCTACAAGGATAATCTAACTAGTTCTGAAAGTTCCCTCTTCGATTTTTAAACAGCACGTTAAAATTTTTTTTAAAAACCATCGTGTCCTCGAAATAAACTACGAAATTTAATTTTGCATAAGATTTTCTATTGTTCGGAATTCTGTACATTCTCTAAAGTTTATAAAGTTAAATCCTCAGTGGATTATTACATCAGATGTACTTTTTTTGTTATTTTGGTAATTTTATTCTTCAAGATTAAAATCAAATGCTAGAAACTTTTCTGCGAATATTTGAAAGGAAAAAGAAAGAAATGAACCATTGTCGCCTGGGCTGAAAGAGTTATTAGTTAATAAAGAAACACTGCCTGCTAAGATTTAATTATGAATTGATAAATATTTTGGAAGAAGTATTTATAGGAAAATAAGAACTTCTCATTCAATGATTAACTACTTTTGTACAATGCATGAAAACAATTTTTAACCATAATACGTTGAGCAGGATGCCCCATTTTTAGGAAGAATAACAATGATTATGAGATAAATGGACTTTCATAGGAACTAAAATTGAGCTTTACTAACAATAATAAGTCATGATTCAGCATCGTGAGTAGTACAATAGTTGACATTCGGATTTTATCTGGCTGTTTGCAGATTTTCATTGCCATCAACTGCAGGAATATATATATATATATATATTTTTGCATTTTTAAAAGTTTTTAAAGATTTATTTGTAGACTTTTTGTCTTCCCTATACTTATATTTGTACTGAAGTACAAGGACCAAGAGGGATATAATTGCCAGTAAAGCTAGTATATCAGGAAGGATGACTTAACCTACACTTTCGCTCCAAAAATTCACGTGATAAAATGTTTCGTTTATCAAAACTGCGTCTAAGAAGACATTCTTGCTATGATTTAAGATACAGTTTAGTCTTACTTCGATCGATATTTTGTCAAGGGACCATTCATGTCAAACGATAATATCCAAAAATCGATAAATGTGGGTTAGAATAAAATAAGACGATATCGTCAAACTGTAAAAAAGACGATATAAACGAGAAAACGATGCATGCGAGAACGATGCATGGAATTTGTACTACTTATATTTAGTTGATATTTGAGTATTTCAGTCTACTCGTACGATGAACAGAAGTTTTTATTAATTCAGATTTTAAACAATAAAGAAATGAAAATATAATAGCTCTTAGCATCAACTGCTCTTAAATTAGGAATTATTACGTTATTGAATGACAGACTGATAAAAGTACAAGCTCTTAGTGCACTGTTTTTCTAACTTTAGACATCTTTGTACTTCTTCCATGAATTTTGTAATTCTATGCCCCCATCGTCAAAAACATCAACACCAACAATAACAAACAAAAAAAGGTTAAAACTAGGATTCCTTCCAAAATTAATGCTGTATATTTAAACGAGAAAACCCCCTACAGTCTTTGCTTTAGGAGGGATTGAAGCGTTGATATTTTAAAGCTTTTGGGTCGTAGCATATACGTCGTATAACTCTAAAATTTGGCGGACGAGATCTCAGCCCGGTGCAGCCCCCCATCATGTATGCTTTCCAAATTCTTCTCGTACCCCAGGGGGTACGCGTACTGCACTTTGGTACGCTGTATTAAGGCATTAATGAAATGCACTGTATTGTACACTTACAGTTGAATTTTTTACAAGCAAACTATTTTTTTTTGTGGCCTTTTCCCCCTGTATTAGCAAGACTACGATAATTCAGCACATTTATTAAAAAATAAAATAAAATTTTAGCACATTTCAGTGTAGAGAAATTGGGTTAAGGTGAGAAGCTGCAGGCAAGGAACCTTTCCTGTCAGTATGATTGATTATGCAGACATGAAGATTTGTGAAGCAAAAACTGATAAAATAGTTGAAGGAAGATATTGATTATAACCATTTGCTCTTTATTTTACCTCAGATTAGCTTTTTTGAATTTTACTAAAAGTTTATTTTTTGTCATAAACCTTTTTCTGGGTATTTTTTTGATGTTGTAACATCAGACGCAATTTTTAAAGCTATTTATGAAATGTACCGGAAAAGAAATCTGGTGGGTAAATTTTTTTTTTAATGCAATAATTTTTTTAATGCAATATCTAGAAATACATTCTACATTTATCTTAGAATTTATCTCGCTGACGCTTTACTGCTGTTTTTAATGAACCCAAATGTTCAAAGCTTTTAGCTAAAAAGAGTTAGTTCTATGAAGGAAAATTATCAGTGTGAAGTGTGTTGTAATCTTTACAAGTATCTTATTTTGAGTACATTGCTCTAGATATTTAAAAATTTTAAGGAAAGTTAAACCAGTTGCTAGTGAAATGTTTTGTAGTTCATAAAAATTTTGTAAAAATAATTATTAAATTGCAGTGGATTTGTTATGAAAGTGCCATATTAACTCCAGTTTAATCTTTACTAAGTAGGATTAAGAGCCGAATACTAAGCCCTAAAATGTTCTCAAGGTGGCTTGAAATTTTTAAGTAAAAATAATTATAATAATATTTCTTTTTTTTGCACCAGATTAGTACTATTTTTAAATAATATTTTTGTTCTCTTAGTTTCCCACAATGCAAGCTCAATATTAAAAGTGCCTTGCCTCATCTGTCTAAGTGTACTTATGTCTGTAGTCCCCGTTATTTGTAATAAAACTTCTGTGTTTATGTTGAAGTTGCTGAATGTCTTCCGCACCCACCTCTCATTTATAACACGTATATTAGTGTCTATTATTTTATTTATACATAAAAATTTATATTAATTAAAATTAAGTTGAAAATAAGTGCAAATTTAACCGGAAGATAATAGAGAAGAATGTCATTTTTCTGTTGAGCTAGTTCGTCCTGTTTATACTACGAATAAGACCTGGATTTTCAAACGAATTCGTTCGCATTTGTAAGAAGAATGAATATTATTCACCAGTGTTCCCTAAAAGAGGTTTTCCTAAAAGTGTTGTTTTAAATTTCATTTCGTGTTCACTTTTTCTTTTCTTGAAAGGAAAAATAGTACTACTATATTTTCCTTTGCATCACAAAGTAACAATAACAATAACGTTTTATCGGTAATATCACATGCAGCACACATGTTATTTGGTTGTTGCACAAACGAAAGACCACCTTGTGCACTCATACTTTAACTAAACGAGTCTAGCACAAAAAGCGCTTATGAAACGCTGAGGAAATAGATCTCAAACTGAAATCCGAACCACTAAATTATTCTTCAATAAAGTGCTATACCGATTAATAACATGCATGCCTATGGCAGGATTCGAGCTTAGGTCGTCAACGCAGGAGCTATCTGCTGTACTAACTGTGCAAATAGACGGTACACTATATATAGATATACAAATACAAATGCAAAAGTGACGACCAGTAACAGGCTCAGGGCCCAGCTAGGCTGGTCCTAGTCAATTTAGCAGTCCCTAATAAAAATCAAGAGCTTTCTTAAAAGTTTTTACCCCACTGCAATTCACAGTCGCTTCTGGTAAACTATTCCAACTGCCTACAACCCTATTGAAGTTGTAGTTTTTCCTAATTCCAACATTAACCTGAGATTTGAAAAGCTTAAAACAATGACCTCTGGTTCTACTTTCAGCACATAGCTGTAGCCCATCAGCATTTCCCATTTTAATGAATTTAAACAACTGAATCATGTCCTCTCTAACTAGTATCAGATTGAATTATTGCGTCGAGTTTTTTTTCAAAATAAATATTTTGATCAATGCATACTT
Organism: Octonoba sinensis; assembly: GCA_038502835.1. Taxonomy (NCBI): domain Eukaryota; kingdom Metazoa; phylum Arthropoda; class Arachnida; order Araneae; family Uloboridae; genus Octonoba; species Octonoba sinensis. The sequence continues at coordinate 55,110,054 of CM076600.1, forward strand.
TTATTATTAAAAAGAAGAAAAAAGTTACTCAGATCATTTTAGATAGAAGCGTTAATGTATTTTTGAAACAAAAGAGAAATATATTTTTTTATTTGTCGAAGCGTTTCAGAAAAGTAAAAATAACATCAAATAAACGGTAGTGTAAAAAAAAATCTTATAGTTGATGTTCTTATTTATTTAATGAAATTAATACCTTATACATCTTCGTTTTTTAAAAGTAAAAAGAAAAATAAATAGCCTTTTTAAGAGCAAATATAATTTAAGGAAGCAACTATTTCAGATTGTTAACTGATACTAAAGTGCAAATATTTTTCAGAAGACATTAAAAAAAAGGTTTTTATTAATTATTTCTAAGTTGAAAAATGGAAGTGTTGAATTTAACACTTCAATCAAACTATATTCCTCTATATTTCTACTATCTTATTTGTTTTATTCATGGCACATGGTTTCAACCCAAGTCAAAATCACAATTAAAAGTTGTTGTCCCATTTTTATGCATCAAAATTGATTTGAAAATTTTTGTTTTACTTTATTTTATTTCTAAACTTTGTTTTCTGCTTTTTTAATACTTGTTCTTGGTATTAATTGTAAATTCCAATATTTATTAAAGTTGTACCATACATAAAAACATTAGAAAAATAAAAATTAAAAACTGTGTATTAAAAAATGTGTAGCACTAAAAGAATTAAGAAAAAAAAGGTTAAAGAAATAAATGTACAATTTATAGCTTATTATTACGTTTTTTACAGATTTTTTGACAAATAATCCAAATGGCGTGGGCTTTTATCTTACAATTTTTAATGTGTTATAACGCAATTCATAGACTTATATTTTACCGTTTAACACAGTTCGTAACGTTCGAATTCATTGTAACGCTTGATCGATAGCAAATACTGAAACGTTTTTAAAATCAAGCAACGGAAGTGCAAATACATACTTTGAAGCTTCTTGATAAAAAGGCATTATACATTTAATACGAGAAGCATAGCTTTTGACTTTCTGTTTGTTCTAAATGAAGCAAAACCAAGCAAAAATGAAAGACTACATACATTTTGTGCCTATCCAGAAATCAAGAAAGGCTGTTCAGCTACCACTGAAAGAAAACAAACGGCAAAATTTGAATATCAAAGGATTTGGAAACATTGCTTCAACTTTTGTTTGGATTGACAATTTTTTTGTTGTTGAATATACTTTTGTTCAATTTCTTTTCTTATTTACCTTCAGAGATGAAAAATCACATATATGATTTTTTGTACATAGGAGGAAAGAAAATATATGAAAAAAGTTCCTGTTCAATCAATTCTTGGTATTTACCTATGAATTTTTCTTTCCACTATAATTGAACTTGGTTATAGCGGCATCGTTTATAGCGACAACTCTGTTCTAATGTCAAGAATTTCCAGTCTCTTCATTCGTCCATCAATAGTAATGCTGCCCGCTTATAACGTCATAAATATTGCGGTCCCTTGAATGACGCTATAGCAGAGTTTCACTGTAGTTATTTCCTTTACCTACCATTTTCACTGCATAGTTAATGTATAGAAAATGCATTATGTGCATAAAAATGCATTTATAGAATTGAAATGTAAAATTTTTTTTTCAAGATTTGTCATTTGGGCATATGAATATAATCTGTATAAATAAAACAGAGAGTTTGTTTGTTAGTATGTTTGTTTGTGTATCGTTCGCCTCCTGGCGAGATGGAAGGGTCTAGAAGTACGAATTTTGGGTTACAGGTATCTTGGGTCAGGTCCTCGTGCACCTCGAAGCGTTTTCCCGAAAATTCGAATTTGTTCCTTTTTTATTCCAATTTTAAGCAAAACTATTAATTTTAGGAATATCTCATCGAAGAAACGTCATACTTTCCGATTTTTGCAACATATGAACGCCCGTAAAAAACTGCACAAGATGATCCCATTCTGAAGTTCGTGGAGCAAATAGAACATGCGCAATATTCATTTTAAGTAGTTTTCGAATTTTAAAACGAAGCTTACCTCTGAATTTATCTGCTCAATTTGCGTGTTTTCGCCAAAATAAATAGTACTTTTGTCGCCAAAAAACTAATGAAAATTCTCTTCGGATTAAATCTCAAACATATACTTTTTTCGCCAAGAAGATATAACCTTTCTCTTTCGTGTAGTTAATTGTTTTTAGTCCACTATTTTACGTTTCATAATTTTTTTGTATAAGATACATAACTGTAATTTTTCTGTGTAACTGCATAAGATGATGTCTTTTTGAAGTTCATAGAACAAATAGAACACACGCAATATTCATTTGAAGTAGTTTTTGAATTTTAAAACGATTATTAAATTACCTCTGAAAATATTCGCTCAATTTGAGTATTTTCGCTGAAATAAAGAGTACTTTTGTCGCTAAATAGATGATACCTGTTTAACCCTTATTAGTAATAGTGCTCTCATTCAATTCAATACGTGATTTACATTGTAGGATCTTGGCGTATTTGCGTTACGCTTCTATTACAGTAGTGCAATTTGGCGAACTTCTACTTTATTTCACGCAGCGGTTTTGGTTGATTCCATATTTTACTCAAGTGATTTATTTCTTTTTTTTACTGACTGTTTGCCTCCGTTTGGACTAAATTTAGTTGTTTCTTTCTATCAACTTATATTTCCCACAGTATTGGCTCAGTACTAAACATTTTCTAACTGAAATGTGAATGTTTATTTGCCTTTGGAAATAATACTTTTCTTTCTTCCGTTTTTAGCCGAATTTTATAAAATGGCTATTTTATTGAATTTTCAGGAAATATTTTGACGATTTTGCAAGCGGGATTTTTAGAAACTGCTGTCTTTATTCTGATAGGGATTTTCAGATTTACGGTTGCCCATCTTCTACTTGGAGCTTTTAAGAACATTTTTCCTTATATATTTACAACAGAATTTTGGACATGCGTCATTTATCCTGCGAATTATGCAATATTATCCCGCGCAAAGCCTCATTTATTTATTTGTTACTAGCTGACAGTAATGTCAGCTAGTAACAAATAAATAAATGAGATTTTAAAAAAAAGTTGAGTAAATGAAATATTTTTAAAGCTGTGTGTACGAAAATGCATTCATAGCATTAGTTACATGTACAAAAAGCCCATTCGTAGAATTAAAAAGATTCAAACGACTTTTTTAAAGCTGTCATTCGAACAAGGTGTAAAAAATAAATAACTACTATTTAAATACAACTTGAATAAATATGCAGAGTATGAAATGGTGTTTTCACTATTTTTGCAAATCAGTTGTTAATCTTAACAAATTGTTCCATTGGCTACGTCTATATACTTTGAAAAAACGATTTTGCAATGTACTGTTTCTTTTTTGGACATTCTTACACAATTCATCTTTTTTCTTGCTGTCTTTCTTATATTTAAGACGTATGAATTTTATACTTCCTTTATAGTCAATTATTATCCGAAACTCTTGGCATAATGGATTCTGCTTTGCGAAATACATTTCTATTGATACACTACTCCATCGGATACGTTGCTTAAGCAAGCATTAGTTTCTGGTAAGATCTTTCTTTTCACTCTTACTTAAGTAGACGTTCCTAGCAGCTTTTATCTGAAATCTTTTTCCGCATGTAATGAAACATGTATTACAGATAGCAACTAATTCTAACGATTCAGTAAATGTAGTGCATATATATTTTTTTATTTTTTCATACATCATTCTTGAAAGCTATCTTACGTTTTTTTCTTATATCTTTTATGTATTTCATAAAGCTTTTGTGAAAGAGATACGAATGAAACTAGATCCTCTCCAGAATAGTGTAGACGGTAGGCGATTGATGTTTTGTTTATAATTTTCTTTACAAATAATAATAATAAAAAAAAATCCTGAAAAACGTGTATTTCATTTTTATGTTATTTTCTCAAATCCAAAAATAAAATAAAAACGAGTTTACAAATAATAAACATGTTTTTTTAATGCTGTATATAAATAATAACTAACTAAGTACGGCAGCCCATTGGGGGCCCTGGCCTACTGTGCCCATCCCAGCTTTCGAGACCGAGGGCCCTGGGGTGCAGAAGCAGATATTCTGGTAAGTGGTCGGCCTGACGCATAATCCCCAGTGTTTGTTCCCAAGCATGCTTGGTCAAAGGCTGAGTCGGCCTGCCTAGCCCGGGAATCGAACACCGGACCTGTGACACGGTAGCACGGAAGGCTCCCACTCAAACACTGGGCCTCAGATAAATAATAATAATAATAAAATAAATCACGAAAAGCGTGTATTACATTTTTATGTTATTTTCTCAAATCCAAAAATCAAATAAATGGGAGTTTATGAGTACTAAACCTGTTTTTGTTTTATGCTGTATAATAAATAATAATAATCATTGTAATAATAATAATAATAATAATCCAATAATCCTAAAATGTTTAAATTTTTTTAATATCATCTTAAATCTAAAAAATCCTAATTAATTCGAGTTTATGAGTTCAACACCTTATTATTGTAATGCTCTTTTCAAATAATAGTAATAAATATTTAAAAAAAAGAAAAGAAACAATAAAGAAAATAAATTAAAATCTTGAAATACGAGTATTTTATTATTTTCTTATTATCTCGAATCCAAAAAAAAATTCGAATTTATGAGTTTGACATCCGGTTTTTAGCCTACTTTCCCGTAAAAATAAAAAATAAAAATAATAAAGCATGAAAGAAGGCTCAATGTATCGTGAAAATATAGTTTGAAATCAAGAATAGTCAAAAATAAGTTAAGTAATTAAGTGAAGATTGAAAAATAAAAATTTGAAAGTAGGGTATTGAGATGGGGAAAAAGTGTGTCTGCCGGTCTGTCTGTCGGTCTGTCCCCCCCCCCCCTAATAACTTTTGAACGAATTATCCGATTCGAAAAATTCTTTCTGCATGCGAAAGATCTCGGCGAGGACATCTCATTTTCATATTTTACTTTTTGATTTGAACAGTTCAAAAAAATTTTAACATTAGCGCCTATGGGCGAAAATGAAGCAAATTATGTAAACTCTGGGTACAAGATCCATGTTCCAATGAACAAGCTTACTGGAAGAAGCTCTTGGCGTGAAATATCAATTTGAACAATTTTTGTTCATTTTTGAACAGATAAAAAAACATCAACATTGCGCCTACCGGGAAATTTCAATCCTATATAAATCCTGATGTAACGGACCGATTTGCTTAGAACAAACTTTATCGGAAAGCTCTTATGATGTATAACATGTACAGATAGAAAGTTCATCTAGAACTAACGAGCCTATTTTCCTATGAAGTTCTTTGATCGAGATTTTCAAGAATATTTTTGAATTAATGAATGATTAAATCAATAAGCAAAAGAATGAATTAATAACTGAGTGAATTAATACATGAATGACTGAATAAATGAATGATTGAATGAACATGTATTAACCGTTGAAAAAGGTATATCTGAAGCTAAACGAGAAAGAGACAGAGATAGCTAGATTAGAAATTTGAAGCTGGTCTACTCGGGAAAGTAGGCTCGTATAGTTCTACACTGTAAAATATTCTGGCTCAACCTTTCACTAAAAGTTGGTGAAATGCAGCTGCAACCAACAGTTGGTACTAATTTGAACCATTATGATGGTTTACTAGTTTCACCATGAATGTGGTTCAGCACTGAACCATGATTACGGGTTTTTTTTCTAACCAGTATTACGGTTCAACTTTGAACCATGATTACGAAGTTTTTTCTAACCAGTACTGCGGTTCAAATTTGAACCATGATATCAATTTTTTTTCTAACCAGTATTATGGTTCAACCTTGAACCTTAACCATAGATTTTATTTTAACTGATATCTTGGTTCAACTCTGAATCATAACGATGGACTTCCTACTAGTCACTGTCATAGCTCAGAGTTGTAGCATGAAAGTGAAGTTTGAACTGCACCATTTTATGTTGCAATGGTGACTTTTAACATAAATAATTTAATTTTTCATGTTCAAGCTTAAGACAGGAAACATGCTTATTACCAATGTTAATTTGCAAAGCGAATTTTCAGTTTTTTAATACGTAAATTTAACTTAAGTTTTTGCTAATTATTTGATTTAATTCTAAGAACAGATTCATTGCTAGTAGGAAGTCTATCGTTTCAATAATTGATTCAATATTCCATATATATAAATGTATTTATTTATATATTTATATATAAGAACATCTCAATGCACTATATCAGAAACTAATTGTAGTTTTTAAGTAACTATGTTACTTAGTTATATTCTTCAAAATTGCAATATAAGTAACTGTAAAATTTTTAAGTCCCCTCCCATAAGGAAGGCCTTTGCAAATATATGTACACTTTTTTATGTTCGTCAACAGATAGTTTTAACAAAAATGGCGTTTGAAATTTTGCTTATAAGTTAATGATTAATTGATAGCGAACATTTTAAATTTCTGAATTATGTAACTTTTTTTCAAAAATACATTTCTACACTCTTTAGCATCAAAAATGTTAAATTTATTTATATGCATACAAAGATGACTGAAAACATAATTGAAAAACCATGAAATGCACAAATAACAATAATTAAAAATTATTCGGGGGTCCGGCACAGATGTTACTCCAAGGCTAAAACGTGCAGTAGTTCGTGGCACTTCAGGCTGAGACCACCCAGATGAGTCAAAGATTTCACCCTGTAAAGGTATAAAAGAACTGACAGTAAAGCGTATCTGATTTGTATGCCGTCTATTCAATGTTCTGTTGACATCAACCGTGTAGTGCAATGCATCGTTTTTGTTGACAAAACATCTATTTTGCATTTGGAGATCTGAAATCTCCGATTGCAACTTTTTCACTAATTTCGAAAACTCTATTATTGAAATAGGTTCATTTGTTTAATTTTGTTAGAATGATTGGGACGAAATTTTAGAAGGAATTATGGGTGAAAATTCTGTAAAATGGCAGTCGCGGTCGAAAAATGAAGGTTTAATTATTTTGAAAATACAACAGTAATCAATGTCGGATTCAGGAATAATTCTTTGAGAGAACACCAGAAAGTAAAAAGTAGTCTAAAATCCACCACTGGTAGTAGTTAATTAAAAAATATTGATGTAAAGAGCAGAAAAGAGAAAGGTAACAGCTCGGAAAAGTGGTTTGGTAGTAACGAGAGAAAAAATAATGTTGCAATAAATGTAATAAGAAAACATGCAATTTTCAGTACGTAAACAAATAAATGTTACAACTATAAGTGTAGAGCCTGAGCAAAATGTAAAATACATGGGGGGGGGGGGGGAGAGTATTAAATCACGTAAGAAGCAAAATCAAGTAAACATGCACTGCACAGGTTGTAAATTTTGGAAAAAAGTTAATTTAACGTTAAAGGCATCGAAACTGCTATTTCGAAAATCACGCAAAATTGACCCAATTTCTCAAAAAATTCCTATAGTAGACACGTTTTGAATACAGAACTGGTTTCACCTGCTCTTGGTGGAATAGTTAGTCCAAATGATTAGAAAGTAAGAATCATTACAAATCGAAGCCACAACCTGGATCGGTTTTCGAGGGGGGGGGGGGGGGGCGGGACGGGGCGGAGGTCAAGTTGATGAAAGTGTTTTTCTTTATCAGAATATTTTTGATTTTCAAATTATCCTTCAGAGCATGTAAAAATTTCAGGGCTTTCTTATCATACTATCTTTTACTCAGTAATTATCAAATTTTCATTTATAGCATGCAAAATTTTAGAAATTTTCACCCCTTCAGCTACGGGATCGGAAATAAACAGAAGAACTGAATTTTATACAAATGAGGTTTTCTTATCAGAATACTCAAATTGTCATTTGTAGCATGTGAAACTTCAAAAAATTTCGGGAGTGGAGATGGGTTCGAACCTTCGCTCCCCCCCCCCCTCCCTCCACCGGCTACGTCTTTGATAAAAACTACTGGTAAAATTGTGCAAAATGGGTCGAACAGCAAATAAGTTCAATACATTTTAAAAGACAGCAACAGGCAATTAAATAAAAATTAAGAGGTGCAGCTAGAAAGGTAACGCTGTAGAAAAGTATTCTTGGAAATAAAAATGAAAAAAATAAATGATTTAGAGTAAAAATCCCGATAATAGATGCAATTTTTAAAATGTAAACAAGGTCAACTTTACAACTTTAAATGTAGATCAGGGGAACCAAAAGCAAAATGTATGGGGGTGAATGATAAATCAGGTAAAAAAAAAATAGTTTAATATTGAAGCAAAATTAACCAAAAATACACAGGTTTAAAATTTTGAATAAAGTTAATTAGTCAATTTAACACTAAAGGTGACAGGATCGGTATATGATAATAACATTTTTTAAATAGGCTTTACAATCTATTTTTTGCGTATTAAGACATACAAACACAAAAAACAAGAAATATCAAACCAAAAATTAGATATATACATCGAAGTTTACTTACTTTTTACTGTTGTGAAAAATAAATGCTTCAAGTCACAGCTTGACAAGATGGCGGCTCTCTGTTTCCGGCCGGGTACCGGGTTCTTCTTTTTGGTTCCAGGTTGAACCGAAATTATGGTTAAAGGCGTAACTTTAGATTTCGTACTTCTGCTTGAACCATGATTTTGGTTTAATCATCAGCAGCCCTTCAGCTTTCACCATATTTATGGTGCAACGTTGAACTGTTTTTTTTTACAGTGCAGACGGAACTTCTTGTTTTATAATGTAATTTATAAATAATTTAAAAGACTTAAAATCTTGCATGACAAGTACTTTATTGTTATTGCTATTGTATTATCTCGAATCCAAAAAGTCAAATAAATCCGAGTTAGTGAGTAATAAAATGTTATTTGTACATATAGAAAAATACGCTAAAATGTTGTTGTCTAAATGAGTTGAAGAAGAGTAAACTAAATTATAAGATAGCAATTTTATTTTTAAAAGATCAATTTCAATACTGCTGTCAAATAAAGGCTTCATAGTTATAAACTAATTAAATAATTTTAATATCCGGTACATAAGCTCCTTAAGAAGCAATCATTGGCATTCGTTTCCTTGCATGAATGCACCAAAAATTTAATTATATCTTTATCAAATTGAACCATTTTGTGTTTGTTCATCGAGTTGAGCAGTATTTTCGTTTTGTTCTCGACGATATTAGAAAATGAATTTATTATAACGAAATAATACGTATTTGTTTTAGCATTCTAGATGTATATCTGTCTTTCAAAGGACATTTATTTGGACTCTTAGAGAGTTAGAGCGTTGTTTATTGGATGGCGTAGCAACGTGAAGTGCTTAGTGATCATCTTGTACTCTTGTTAGTATGGATAGCCCGAGAATCTTGCGTCGGCGAGGGACGGAATCTTGCGTTTAAATTGCGCTTCCGTTTATTGAACAGATTCGTTTTCGCGATCTCAATTCAAGTAAATTGGTATTTGCTCTTTTTCTTTTCTACAACTTTGGAGGTGTGAAGTGGCGATTTGAGAAAGTGCATCGAATTGGAATATTTAAAATGTTGGCAGAAATTAGTGATGGCGTGGAGTTTGTTGATTCGGTGGAAGTTAAGAGAGTTCAGATGTTTCTAGATAGTGGCGGAATTAAGTTAAAGCAAAGTCTTAAAAATATTTATCTTGTCTGTTTAAAATTGAATTCAGTGCTAATTTCAAAGGGAATTTCGAAGCGTAAACAAACTGAATAGGAAACGGTAAGGAAAATTTCTTATTATCAGTGCTACTGTTATTAGTGCTATTAATTTAAATACTGAAGCAAAGTATCTTTTGTATACTAGTACTTTTTAAAGGTACATTATGAAAAAAAAAATTATAAATAAAAAATAAAAATTGATAATGTTCAGAATTTTTGTTAATCTTTCGTTGTCTTACTTGTGAATTCAATTTAAATTAATAACTATGTAAGTACAAGTATGTCTTGGTGTTTTACTGCATAAAAGGAAAATTTAGAATTATTGACAATTAAACTACTTATTAAAATTCAGAGCTATTGGAGATCGGAGTTAATGGCATTTCTGTCTTAGGAAGTAGTGTGATTTTTTTTTTTTTGAGCTTTCAGTTAATGCAGAAGCTTATAGGTTAGCAGCTTGAAGTTAAATAAACTGCTGGCGTATGGGGCTGAACAATCAGTTACGCTGCACTTTGGGAACAAAAATCAATATTTTGTAATGATACATAGAGATATTCATCGTACCTCAATATCGAAAGGTACACCTGCCTCACCCTTTTGCATTGTGATATGTGTTTTCTCAGAGTACGGTAGAATATTTTCTCTATGGCATATTGTACGCATCATACACTAATATCGCAAATGTGGAAGCAACTAATAGAGAACTAGCAATAACCACTGGAGTGAGACAGAAACAAAGGTAAGATTTTTGAATTTTTTCTTTCTGTTCGTTTATTGCCCAGAATCAGTAAACGTTCTTAAACAGTAATCGTGACTGGCCCATAGACGTTTCCTCTAATTTCTTTTTTTTTCACCCTTTCTTAATGCTCGTTTCTTTTTTAATTTCCATTAACTTCTTATTTTCACATACACTCCTTTTTAGCCAACTTTCTCGTAAAAGGTTTTTAAAAAGTGCGAAAGAAAGCTCAATGTAGCATAAAAATAACATTAAAGACGGAAAAAATTAAAAATAAATTAAATCATTAAATAAAAATTGAAAAATGAAACAAAAATTGAAAATAGGGTTTTGAGATGGGAAATTGTGTGTCCCCTCCTAATAATTTTTGAAGAGATTATCTATCCCATATTTTATTTTTTGATTTGAACAACTTGTTGCTCAATATTGTACAGTTCAAAAAAATTTAACATTAGCGCCTACGGGGAAATAATTTAAATCCTATATAAGTCCTGATCTAACAGATGGATTTGCTTGAAATGAATTTTAACGGAAGGATTTTGGGAAGTAGAACCTGTACAGTCAAAAGTTCACAGACAAAGTTTTTGAACTAAAGAAGCCTGCCTTCCCAGGACACGTTTTGATCAGGATTATTTGAGGATAATTTTGAACGGATGAATGAATAAATAAGTGAGATAAAGGATGACTTAATTAATGAGTGGGTGAATAAATAAATGAGGGAATGAATGAATTAATGAGTGGGTGAAGGAATTAATGAATGGGTGAATGAATAAACGAGCGAATGAATGAATTAATGAGTGGGTGAATGAATAAACGAGCGAATGAATGAATTAATGAGTGGGTGAATGAATAAATGAGTGAATGAATGAATAACTTAGTGAATGAATGAATGAATGAATAAATGGGTGAATGAATATAGGAGGGAAAGGTTGAATAAATGAGAGAATGCATGTAGGAATAAACAAACGAATGAATTAATGAGTGAATGATGAAGAGTAGTGCATGAATAAGTTAGTGAATGAAAAAAAAAATCATAAGAAGAGTAGGACGTAGAACATGTACAGACTAGCTCGTCCAGAATTAAGCGAGACTACTTTATCATGAAATTTTTTATTTAGATTTTAAGGATATTTTTGAATAAATGAACCAATGAATGCATGAAGAATTTAACTGAATACATACGTGAATGAAGGAACAATGAATGAATGAGTAAATAAAAGAAATTAAAAAAAAAAAAAAAAACGAGGGATAAAACTGAAATTGAATTTTGCGTACTTCGTTGAAGAAAATTGCAGACTGATTGATTAAACCAAAGTTGAATGGACATCAATGAATCGATTCATTTCTCACATAAATTGAAGATCCGCATACAATTTTTGTGTAAATTATTATTAAGATGATTTTTCTTATGTTTAATTACTAATATTAACATTTCCTTTTTCTTTTTTGACAACGATTATAACTCGGGCTCCCCTCCCCCTTTTTTGTGGAATAGAACGGTTGCAAGCTATATAATAGGTTTTATTTTTCGTTTTCACAAAAATAAGTTTGTTATATTCCGATATTAGGTGTATCAACGTTTAAAAAAATTACATTTGAAAATTTGAAATAACGCAGAACGTAAGCAAAGCGAGAAAAAGAGAAGATAGCTATAGTTACAAATTATTATGATAGCACAAGGGAAAGTAGGCTCGTATAATTCTAGACAGAACTTTTTGATTTTTATTATAATGCGTTCTAAAAAAAAGTAGGAACACTCTCATAAAAGTCTTCCTGAAAATTATTTAAATATAATTTTGAGGAAGGATATTCGTAATTAAACGAAACCAGACCTCAAAATATTTATTTATGTTTCATCACAATTTGTTGAATTAAGAGTGGAATAAAAAATTTTTTAGAGGGGGGGGGGGGGAGCAGCCCTATAGAGCAATTGGCATGTATTTCGTCTCCTCCTATGCCTACTTTTAGAATTCTTTTTTTTAATTGATTTTATTAGCTTATTTTTTCATTTCTTTCATTTTTACAGATATTACGATCTCTTTTATAGAAAATTTAGCCTTTTTCTGTGCACTTTATCTGTATAGTTTTAATTTTTATTTATTTGTATTTTGGAAAGAAAAACTGCTACATAACTTGATTTCTTACAAACATTATGTTCTTCAAAAGCGAAGCATGTCGTTTTTTAAAAATTGATTTTCAAGACGTAAAGTACTTTGTCTATACAACGTCCATTTTTAATTAAATTTTACGCAGCAAAACTATTTCTTTTGTCAACACTTAAATGGGTTGTGTTTAGATTGTTGCAGCAAAAAACAAACTGAGAGGGTTTGAAATTTTCAACCAAAATTCTTTTCGTCCTTACCCCCGCCCCCCAGGGCCTTGTGCCTGTTGTTGGTCGTCACATTTGTATTTGTGTTTTGTTGATTTATTTTATGTCTGCTTTCCACGAAACGGAAAATCTCAAAGATAAGAAGAAAAAGACGGATTTATTTGTTTATCAAACAAAACGGGGATAAAAGTTTGCTTACTCTTCTTCGGATTTCAGGCAGATTGCTTTATTTTTTTTCATTTACTTTTTTATTTATCTCTTTTCTGAATAAATTTGATTGAAGGCTTTATAAAAAACCGGTAAATGTCAGTTGAATTTCTGTCCTTCCGTCGAATTTAAAAATGAGAGAAGTTTTACAAATAGGTAACTCTTTGGAACTTTAAATCTTATTCTCTGCACTGTAAAAAAATTCTGTGAACAGAAAATTGAAAGTTTCCGTAAATTTACGAAGAAATTGCTCCAAATCAAATAATCGAGTTTCTTGATAATAGTTTCTCAATAAAACTCTTGTTTTTCCGTACTCTGTACAACTACAGAGAAAGATCTATTAAGTTATGGAAAACTGAATACCTGAGATCTATGACTATCAGTTAAAAAATTGTCAAGAAATGCATTGCTGGCGTACGGTTTATTTTCAGCTCTAATGAGCAGTCTATAGTTCTCGGTGGCCAGTCTTCTCAGCTCCGAAGGTTTCTTTGGCCAGTGGCTTAAGGAAGGCACAGGAATCACAACAGCAAATAAACTCGCATTCGACTTTGTGTTCCAGAAATAGTAATTCATCGTGAATGCGGCACATTACTTGTCTGTCAATTTACAGAATGTTCTCTGTTTTTCATTCCCTGTAATTTCTTTTTAAAAGGCTATGTAATATTTCTATTTCCTTTCAACTTAACGTCAGACTCCGGATAAATGATTTTCAGGAGGTTCTCATGTATTTTCGGGCAATTTTTTTACAGTGTGATGTCATATTGAAATGCACGTGAAAATTCAGTTTTACAGAAAGAACGAAAGGCCATCAACTAGAATGAAATCATTTTCATTTCATTTCCTAGTATCAGGAAACAAGTCTTATATGCTCACCGTCATACTTAAAATTTTTCGTTTTCAGTACAACGTACTTTAAACTCATTGTACATCAATTAATCTATAGATGTAAGAATTCGATAATTGCGTTCCTTTTTTATTAAGTTAAATGACAATATTTAAGTATTAAAAAATAATTTCACGTTAAGAAAGCACAAATAAGCATTAACGGGAAATTATTTTTTATTACAGTTTACTTGCACAAAGTTAAATTATTTTTATAATATTTAAGTACTTTTGACCAAATCAACTCGAAATATTCTTCTATACAAATGTTATTTTTTATTTAAGGATCGTGTTTTCGTATTTAATTTAGTTAAAAATTAATTAATTATGTTATTTCTGAGTCTTAGTAAAAAAAAGTTATAATTTAAATATATTAATCGTAAAAAATAAAACTCATGTAATGCAATAAGAAATTATTTATAATTGAATTAACTTTTTTGTTTCTTTACAATTTGATTTTAACACTAACAAAACGAATCCCAAATTATTGCCTTATTTATGATTTAAAGCAGAGACTCAACTGTTAATCCCAAATACAAAAACGTACTTATAATTCGAAAAAAATGAAACTAGTATTAAAATCAGAAATAAGTATGCTTTACCGAGTTTTTTCTCGTGTGATAATGGCATGCCTTTACTTTCATTGCTTTTTAAGTTATTCGAGACAATTTAACCTTTCAGAACTTGCGTCAAAATGAGTGACCCGAGAACTCGAGCATGAAAATTTTCTCACACTACCTATTTCTTTCAAAAAAGGCTAGTAAATGAAGTATTTTCAACTAAAAAACCATTTTGATTTATTTTAAACACCTAATATGAAAAAAAAAGCAGTAAATAGAAAAACCGAAGAAAAAAATGCAAAAAGGATGTCAAAACCTTAGATAACTACAAAAACATAGCAAAAGTTAAAAAAATACCATAATATAATGGGTTTCAATTACATCAAAATTGTATGAAGGCATCACTTCCTATGTTGAAAGATGCTAACGATGAAAGACTTAATTTAAATCAGCCTTATTAAAGGCCGATTTTGCATTATACATCAGATTTATGTACTATGTACTTTCAATACTCTTCAAGCTCCCGGGTACTTATTTTATGTGCCATATCGAAAAGATTCAGGAAATCTCTTGTGAAGCTGAGTTTTCAAGCAGTCACCACAAAGTCTTGGATTCAAATAATTCAGCACATGACAGTTACTTCAGCTAATCAATTCACAAAACTTTTAGTTTTCACGATAATATAAAATCTTCCAATTTATGTGATATATTAGGTAAATAGTTTTTTTAAAGGAGAGGCATGGAACGAACTAGATTTAAAAATTTCAAATATCAACTGAAACATTTTAAAACAGATGCATGAGAAATATTTTCCTGACTAAATATTCAACAAAAACGAAATATATATATATATATATATATATAAATTGATAAATAAAATAAAAAGAAAAAACATTTACTTAAAACTATGAAGTAATATAAGCGTATTAATTGAATTGTCAAAAATCGTCATTGAATTAGAACTTAATGGAAGCAAAATTAATTTTTATATTTCAATAGAAAAAGAATCTTTCGCAATTTGGAAGCTTAATTTGAAATGTACAAGTGGAATTAAATAATCCAAAAGGGAATTAAACTTTGCTGTTTTTTAATACTGTTTTATTCCGCAGAACATACAACTTACCATTAAATGCATTAAAATGCTCTGTGTGATAACATGAAAAAGAAAAAAAGCTTGTGAAATGTGTTTGAACGCAGATTAAAATTAGCTTAATACTTTTTTCTGCTATTAATCGATAATGGAAGAGCAACTGAATTATCTTTTGCATTCCAATGACACACGAAAAATGTTGCCTTTTAATGCTTTAAAAATTATAATAAAAACTTTCTAGAACATTCACTAATAGAGCGTTCAGTCATCTACAGATGCGCCAATGAGCACAAGAAAAACTGTAAAATAATAAGCTTGCCAATTTCATATCCTAATTTAATATATTTTTCACGACTTCTCGTAATAAATGAGTCTTGTGATGATTTTCTATTAAATCAAAGGATTTTCTGCTGCTATCTTTTGAGCGCAAAAGAAGAAGTTACAAAGCGATTCGACGGAATAACAGAATCTGTTTTTGTCTATGCACGAATTCAAATAAGCACAATTATCCTCACAAGCAACCTAGCTTGAAATGTTGCCTGTGTCATCTATTAATTAACCGCATCGCCAGCAGCCAAAGAATAAAAGATTTTCGGTTTTTCATACTATTTCGATTCTTGTACTAACGAAAAAACAAGCTTAAGCGATCTCACAATGCCAATCGTTTTGTTCTAAGTATTTCTACGTTATAATAAAAGTTTACTACAGAAACACGTTTGCGCGTTTTTTAATGAAGGAAGAGTTTCTCGTTTTAAACTACAATGTGGACTTGATGCGTTTCATTAACTTCAAAACTATTTTTAAAGCTCTTAATTTACACTGCAAATAAGAAGGGATGATTTAAAAATCTAAATTGAATAATAATACAAATTTAAGCGGATGAAAAAAAATGCACAATTGTGATTAACAGATTTATTTATTTATTCATGATTAACTAATTATCACGAGTAATGTAAACAACATTGGAAAAAATATGTTGTAGTGTAAAACGTAGAACACTATTAAATATAAACCCCACAATACAAAAACACGAAGTTGGTATATGTTCGCAACATTGGCGTTTTGTATGGCCAATTAGCAACTTTTCTGCGTTATTTAGTTCCAATTGTACAACTTCGATTTTTTTTCGCTCCACCCAATTAAATACCTGCAATATGTAAGAGACAAAAGATCATGGCATTACATCAGGAAAAAGACTCCTAATACATATTGAAATAAACATTAATACTTCAATTTAAAATTCTCCCCAAAACTCTTAAAGTAGTAAAAATATTACTGGAATATTCTTAACACATTAAACTTTAATTAAAACTAGCATATTAAGCCCTCACCTACGTCGATAGAAATCAAACACATTCATCGAAACAAAAGAAGCTTAACTTCAAAAAGAATCTCACCCTATTTAACTAAAAACGTATTCGTGTTCATAATTTAAACCCATGTCCCACCCATAAAATATAAAAAGGAATGCACGAACTTCTGTCAAATATAAAAATGTACAACACTCATTAAAATATACTTTGTTCAGTTACATAGCAACAATTTACATTGTCAAATTATTCAATATTGCTAGATTTATGATTAAGCCTTTGTCTTAATATTTAATTAGTAGCCTTAATTGAAGCGAATGTTCAAGCTAAAAAGTAATCAAAATTAATGAGAATAAAACAAAATTGATTGAAAAATATTTTTTCCCGAGAAAATTTTTCGCGACCGAAGAAAAGAAGAGAATGTTATATTTAAAGGTCAGTTTTTCTCACAGAGAACTAACTAACCACTAAATTTTATCACAAAAGAAAATTATTTGCTAACAGGCTAACTTGTTAAATTGTTTAACTAGATGGTAGCTTTTGAATAGTAACTTTTTTAGTACTTTATATTGAAAAAAAAAGCCTACAGCAAATCTTTTTGAAGATTAGTTCTCTAAAGATTAATGAAATAGTTTATTAATCTTTAGAGAATTTAGTCCTGAATTTAGTAATTAGAAAGAAAAGGAAAAGAAGCATGAAATTTAAGGAACGCGCTTTGCATAAAGCAAGTTTAAATATTTTCATCATTATATTTAGTTTTTTATAGCTGTAAAAAATACTTAATTTATCGTATATATATATATATAATTTCAAAACATTAATCTTAGGAAACATCCCTGAAAAATTATTCATACAGCTCATATATTCATAAATTATACAGCTCATGAAAATTCGACCTAAACTACTTGTGTACATATTTCTATGGTATTTTTGTTTGCTAAAACCATTTCATTGGGAAACCATTCATTTTCTTTCTTTTTCCAGAATTTATTCAACCTTAGTATTTGTACTATTTAAAACACAATAAGACGATTTATTCACAGAGCAATCAGTGTTACGTCTCAGCTGCTTAAAAGCTCGTCTCTCTCTTTGTTAGTGTGTGTGCTTAAAGCAATAATAACCAGATGACTTCTAAAATTTTAGGAAACATTTTTTTTTTGTCGACAGGGTGGCATAGTGGTAAGGCGCAGGTCTCTTTTATTTGTATAATTCCACATAATCTATGTAAAATATTCTAAATATATTTCTAACAGCTGTCCCTTCCCAACTGGGTTCAATGTAAACAAACAACGCTAAAAACTATACTCTTTCACACTCAACGCAGAAAACGGAAAGTCCACGCGCACGCGGCTTTAACAGAGTGACGTCAGAGCTCCGCGCCCCCTGGCGTGACGTCACCAATTTACAGTGGATGTGAACTAACGTTGACCAGTGCAGTCAGCATCACTGAGAGCTCAGTTGCCGCCACCTAGGGGAAACTGAGCTTCCAAATTCAGTAATAATGGCATCCGCCGATAGTGGTGCTACGTAAAAGAATGGATGCCGATTTACGGGGAATGCACCGGGTCTGCAAAGGTTAGTGACCATACGCAGCCCCATTAGAGAAGAAAAACTTCTAAAATTTTCTACAAATTTTACTTAAATGTTCCTCTAATGTTTAAGCGACTTAAAACGATGTTTATAAGTTTTTTATGCATGGGGCAAATGGGGCTGATTTCATACGTGGGGGCTTCGGCAATATGCATTTTGTTGCAAAAGAAAAAAACACAGTAATTATTTATTTAGTACTTCAAACAAAATAAAATTTATATTTTTACATAGAAATGAGACAAATAGGATGAAATACAAAGTATAAACAGATTACGTGTACAACCGAAGAAGAAATTAAAAACTACTTATTTATAGACTGTATGTATAACAGCGATTCTGATGCTACCGTACAAATTAATTCAAAGTTTTGTAAAGCTTAAACATTAGTACATATATTTTTACTACCATTTTTATTCAAATAATAATAAATTCTCTGAAAGTAATAGAAAATTGATGTCGTAACTAAAATAAGTATATTAAAAAAAGTAACCTGCAATAATTGATTAATGGAATTTCTTCGGAAGAAAGCATCCAAAAAAAACTTGATTAGATCAGAAAAGCTAGAAAAAAAAAAAAAAAAGGGTAGATAAAGATCAGAAGTAAATAAATTACTAGTATTGCCAGGTGATAATATGGGTTGTATCTCCCTCTTGCGTTCTTCCAATACTTTTTCCTTTTAAAGTGTTCTAAATACGCTAAAAACTCTATAATAATTAAACATGGTACATAATATCACCCGAATTTCATCTTCCATTAAAGAGTTTTCCATTTACGCAAAAGCAGATTTTCAGTAATAGTTCTTAAAGAGAGTAGTAGTTCTTAAAGAGATAATTTTTATTAGATGAACTATTTAAAAATATATCAAGGGCGTTAAAAGGCAATAACTAAAAATAATGAACGTAAAACAAATATGTCAGATTCAAAACAAAAATCTAACGTGGACACCACATTACTTTCTTGTGTGCTTATTAAATAACATATATTTATCTCATTTAGATTTTTTTTCCTCATTTAGATTTTGTAAATTACTCTTTTTATCTATATCTGACATGTTATTGAAGGTAAGCTCACAAAAAGTCCTTTAACTATTTTTAATTTCACGTTTTGTAACTGTAAAAGAATATTTATCATATAAAAAGTTATACATCATTTTAAGGAAGTTACGTTTCAAAACTAAGTTCCCACATAGGGCTTAAAAATAAACAACAAAACCACGCTTAACACTTTATTTTCGATTGGGCCTACACAAATTAAATTTGCTCTGTGGAACAAAGAATCTCTTGCATTAGTTTCGAACTTTTCTCTTCACGTAGATAATTTGATAAAATGTCACTTTTAGACTCCTCACTTGGATAGCTACTCCTCTGTCTCCTCTGTGATTAGATAAATTGCTTGCATGAACATTGGATGACCAAAAACGAAGATGTATGTTCTCTACGAACTGAATTTCTATTTTCTCGTCTTTCTTTTGTAAT
The DNA here is from genome assembly GCA_038502835.1 of Octonoba sinensis. Taxonomy (NCBI): domain Eukaryota; kingdom Metazoa; phylum Arthropoda; class Arachnida; order Araneae; family Uloboridae; genus Octonoba; species Octonoba sinensis. The sequence continues at coordinate 55,129,811 of CM076600.1, forward strand.
GCCAAACGAAAATTAGTTAGCCTCCTGTTTACTCTCTTCTTATGACACTTCTCCGTAAAAGTAAATGAAAGCGAAATAAGAGACAATTTTGACAAGTGTGAAAAAATGAAATTTCTTTGCATCGCAGCGATAGGTTGAGTCAATTTGAAATTGTCAAGTTTACACGATACTCTCACGACATTCACACAATGGAAAGATTCTAAGGAAAGTGGGAAAAAAAAACAACGATATATTTTAATAAAAATATGTGTCCTTATTTCCAAGTAAACGAAACTTTTCAAAAGTTCCAAATGCTTGAACATCAACCCATTTCAAATCCACGCGACTGTTTTTTCCCTCCCTCAAATAGAAGATCAGGAAGAAAAAGGAAATTTTCAATATATCCCAGACACTGCACTACAGTTTTTCAAAGCTGCATAAATATCAAAACGCTTCGAATTGTGAAAGTACATTATCATTTTTATATTTCTACACCAGACAATATTTTTGGATTTTATTAAAAAGAATCCGTTAGAAATCCTTTTTCTTTGGAATGTGCCTGCGATAAATATCAATATTACATGAATTTTATGTGTCTACTTTTCTGCCAGCTACCGCGCTCATTTGAAGAGCAATGATGCATTAAAATGTAAACTGAAATATCCCTGACATGCATTCTTTTGTATTTACTGAAGCAGTATGCTTCAAAAATGGAAGTTTAAGAATCTGTGCCTCATTTCTGTGTTACGATACTTGGCATTCATTAATGAAGTTTGCGTCAGGAATGTTCAAATATGCTGTTGATTTAAAATGAAAATTTGCATTTACTAATGCCAAATATGTCAACAATATTCAACTTAAATAACTATGTTGTTGATGTACAGTGATTGCTGGCCTTAGGTAACTCAGTATGTGTCAGCAATATTCAACTTAAATATCTATGTTGTTGATGTACAATGATGAATGACATTAGGTAGCGCAGTATGCCTCAGAAATATTTAACTTGAGAGACTAAGGTTTAAATTATATCATAGAAGTTAAAATTTACTAATATAGAAATGCTCAACTAAATTGGATATATGTTAATTTCATATATGACACCCTTTTTGTGTAATTTGTTGTTGTCGTGTCCTCGCGTAAGCGAGGAAAAAATGGGTGCGCTGCTCCCGAGTCTAGCGGGGCCCTTATAGGCAAAGGTCCGACTTCTGCCCCTTTTATGAGGACTCTTAGTTTTTGAACCATCTCCCAGATGAGAGACCGTTACCTGGGGTGGGCACCCCCAGAGGTACTCAGTACCCAGTGAGGCTCCCATGCCCTGCTCTACCCGAAGGCTTCTCAGGGAACTAGCAAGCTAGGGAGACCTCTGTTCCAACCATCGTTTCACTTGGAGAACATTGGAGCCACGACGGATTTAACGTGCACCAGCGCTCTTTAGCGTACACGGTCCACAGCAACCAGCAGCGAGAGGTTATAACCCACTCAAACACTGACCTCGGTCGACGTTGTTTCACTTTCGGTGTTCTGCAGGAACCGAGCTTCTAACGACTGGTCCACTGCGATACTTTTGTTTCATTTCATGTACAAATATTAAAAGAGCATAATATATTTCGTGTTCTTACACATTTTTATATCCACTTTAAAAATAGCGGAAGATTTTTAAAGTAGGAATGAAGATATGTAAGCACACCATAATTTGTTCAGTTATTTTAATATTTAGTACTTGAAATTAAAAAAGAAATGTTGCGACAGACTTGATAAAAGTATGAAATTAACTTGTATTGTGGCTATGTTGTGGATGTTAGTATTATTAATTAACTAAACTCTCTTCTCGGTGCTGCTGGTGCATACAGTAATAGTTATGCTTAATATTATTTAATTTTAGTCAATTTTTTCAACATTTTTATTAACTAATTTGTTTATTTATTTTCACAGAAATTATATTTAACTTACAAAATAATGAGTGCTTCAAAAATATCTGTATGGGGGTACTCAATGTTTTTAAAGAGCAGTGCTTTTCGAATTGGTTATGTATGTCTAATTAAATATTTCTCTTTATATTGTTGCAGTTAATAAATCTTAATTTGATATTGGGCATTTTCAATTGTGCCAATTCTTATAACCAACAAGCCTCACGTTTCTCTATTTATTTATTTATTTATATTCTTGAATCTCAGCAAAATAATGGAGATCTCAGCAGAAAAGTTATCTTTAATAATAACACATGCATCATAAGGACATAAATATGTAAAGATAATTTCCTAAAAAAAGTGTTAAAAACCATGGAGCATTTTCTTGTCACATTTATCACTGTAGATTTCAATCATCAATTTAGTACCGAAAAAAATTAGTGGGTGAAAAAACTCATCACTAAAGGGAGTTCAAACACACATCAATAGTACCATTACATTTGATGAGAATGTTTTGATAGAAAAGCTGCTTTTAGTTTAATGAGAACCATTCCGTTTTTGTAATACTAGGAAGCTTGTCGATAACTTATTATAGAAACTACCATAAAAAATACACATTGCTTAATCGAGGAAGCGACGATTGTCTTTTGCAATTTTGTGCAGAATCGAGAAAGATATATTAAGGAGATTTTTAAAAAAATCAATCCTAGTTGATTGATAAAACATACAGTGGTTATAAATGTAATTTTTAAAATACTGGCCAAAGACTAAAAAAAATAGGAAATCATAAACTGCAGACGTATTTTGTAACGTTTTAAACCGTTACGAAATACGCACTTTATAAATCTGTTGCGTAATATTGTCTGCATTAATTGAACTCAATAGAACTAAAAATTTACTTTAATTAGTTGAAATCAATTATAAGGAGATATTTATACTTTTAAAATAAACTTCTTTCACTAAGGTGACGTAGACAGAAATAATAACCTGAGCTTTGTAGTCTCTGTGTTTCCTTTTAAATTTACACTGTAAAAAAATTCTTTACTTTTAAAAATTATTATACTTTTATTATACTTTTAAAATAAACTTCTTTCACTAAGGTGACGTAGACAGAAATAATAACCTGAGCTTTGTAGTCTCTGTGTTTCCTTTTAAATTTACACTAAAAAAAATTCTAAGTCAACCTTTTCCAAAAAAAAAAAAAAAAAAGGAAAAATGGTGAATTTTAGCTGCAACTAACATTTAGTACTCAAGATGAACCGTTATAATGGCTCCTAGTTTCACATTCATGGTGAAACTACATCATTATAATGGTTCAACTTAGTACCAAATGTTGGTTGCAGCTCAGTTTCACCATTTTTTTTTGGTGAAATGTTGAACTACAATTTTTTACAGTGTAGTAGAACTTGCTAAGTTCAAAATTAGTAGTCTCATTTGGAATTGAAGTAGTTATGTTTGGGGCTGGGAATGGGAATTTACAAGCCTCTTCAGTACAGTTTTGAACTATATTAATACTCAAAAAAATTATTGCTATGAAACAGCAAACGATACATAAAAAATCAAGTTAAATTTTGAGCACATTAAAAAATTCTAAGTCAATTTTTTCCCAAAAAAAAAAAAAAAAAAAGGAAAAATGGAGAAATTTAGCAGCAACCAACATTTGAGCCATTATACTGGTTCCTAGTTTCACATTCATGGAGAAACTACACCATTCTAATAGTTCAACTTAGTACCAAATGTTAGTTGCAGCTAAATTTCACCATTTTCCTCTCTTTTTGGCGAGAGGTTGAACTAGAATTTTTTTCAGTGCGATATAGTTGCATAATCTAATTGAACAGCCTGATAAAAACACAAACTGTAAAGGCATTATGACTATTATAGTATACTAGTCAATCTCTAGAATCTCGTGAGCACATTTAGTCCTAAGCTGAAGAATATTATTCTATCTGTTGTCAATAGACTATGAGAAATTCAGCCTTTTCCCCTTATCACGTGAAATTATTATCAACATAGATGGTCCAACTGTTTCGTGTAGAGTAAAATAGTATAATTGTGTCGATCGAGAAATATTGTAATAAAGTCGTTTACAAAAATATTGCATACACATCTTTCACAATTATACGTAACGCATTTTCACCCTGTTAAATATTATGTGCTGAAAAATGAAAAATTTTACCTACTTATTTTTTACGTAATTTTGACTTAAAAATTGGGAAGCGCCGCTCTCTGTTTTATATTATAAATTACAGTTAAAGAAATGGTTCGTCTTATTTTATTTTTAGTTCAATAAATTAAACATTTATATAGCAACTTTGGCTAAATAACACTCTTCTGAATTGAAATATGAAGAAATTTGGAATGGAAGTACTTAACACGTTCGCTGGCGACCACGCGCCAGTGCGTGATGTCAGTCTCTTGCCACAGTGCCAACCACGTGCGAGAGTTTACAGCGTTGTGTTAAGTGATATCTCAGTTAGACAGCCAGCCACAAGCTCGCGCGAAAAAAGCTGCGCTGTTTCAATTGCTCTCCTCTGCAGTGGGCATTTCAGGTGCGTTTATTGCGTAAAGATTCATCCCTAAGTGACCGTCAGCGAGCGTTAGAGGCTTAAGCGTGGTGTGAGTGATGTCTCAGTAACCAGCCACCCGTTCGCGGGAGGGAAGGCTTCGCCTTTGTTTCAATCTGCTTCAGTTCGCATTGTATGTTAGGTGTGTCTCCTGATACTACGAAAAGGTTTATCCTTAAAGTGACCGGCAGCGAATGTGTTAATCAACCGCAGCTGGTACGCGTGGAAGCTATATAATTCAACTTTCTTTCCCACCCATTCCCCTGGCTTAGTATAAGAATATTCGCTTTCTGTTAGAAATCTCCGAGTCCGATTCCACAGCGGGTTTACTGTTCCCAACTACGACGTACTATCATATGATGTGTTATTCACTAATTAAGTGTTACCTTTAATATGAGAAAATACGTGCGCATTATCTATATTTTTTAGTTTCTTAAATTTTTTTTTAAAAACTGGATCTTATCGTATTGTTTTTGATAAAAGGGTTGCGTAAAAATAAGAACTCGACTTTTCAAATCTATGTCATTTCGACTCGGCGCTATGACGAGATCCATTAAATAAACCATTTCATCCCAATAACAAGAATTCTGATTTAACAATGCAGTGTGTTTAAATGTAGTTCCTGCCAACATGGCGTACTACATATGGCTACAAAAGAAGGGCATCAAGTTTCCATTATGTTGTATACATGTTTAAGAAAGGCGTCTTTTATCTAAAAGTATCTTTATTTTCCACAAAAAGAATTCCCAAAGCTATTCTTCAAATAAATACCATACTTAGTTACAAAGCACTTTTTTAAAAAAAAAAGAAATAGAGCTGAAATTTTAATAACTAATGAGCTAAGAAATCTCTCCTTTTTTTTCAATTGTCAAACATTTTCGTAACGACAATCATTTTCACAAATTTCTTTGAGATTTTGAGTCAAATTCTAAATTATTTGCATGTAAAATAATTTCCGTTAACCACAGAATAATTGAGTTGAGCAATTCGCATACAAAACTCAAACTTGAAACAGTAAATCTTAATTTTTCTATTCATATTTTATTTACGATTTAAAAATAAACAATTTCTAGCGATTTTAGTAATAGTTTCAAAAATCAATTGAGCGTTAGTTTAAGCTGTAAATCAAAACTCTTTTACGAATTGTTAAATATTTGGGAAAGTGATACTAGTATTGTGAAAATATGCAAAATACCGTACTCGTGCGACAAATACATTTTGACATGCTAAATAATTTATAAAATGGAACTAGTAAACTTTGAAAGCTGCATTTTAACTCATCAATCATTTCAGGACCTGATAAAAAGTTTAAGGCTTCTGATGACTTATTGATGAAGCTTTTCAACTCTTTAGCACTAATAATGTTGTTCCCTTCTATTATTCTTTTAAAAAGAATATCTTTGATATTCTTTTTAAAAGAAAATAAAATCTTAATATCTTATAAATGAGGCATTTTCTCATTATACTTTGAACTCTTAACTGCTTTCTTTTTCACAGTTTATTATTATGAATAAATATAAAGCGTAATTTTGTTCTCGGTACCTGAGAAGATAATGTAAAGATAAATCACTTTCAGTACATCACAATAGCTTGGCATTAATTAACAAGTAACCGCTGAAACTTTCGACAAGTTATTGTAATTAATTTTGATTGAGCGAAACTTTACTTGTAGTCAAAAGCTTTGTATTAGATAATAGTAAGATAATACATCTACAATTATTACATTGAAATTCATGGAAAAATCAAGAGACAACATGTACAGTATTAATGAGAGGGTCTTTTCTTGTAGTTTTAGATATCCGTGTTGTCTTTATAGAGCAGCATTTGACGAAAGAAAAAAGAAAGAGAAAGAAAGAAAAGGGAGAACTGAACTTAAAAGTCTTAGAAATATAGGCAGAAATGAAGCAAAGTCTGTAGCCTAATACAGCTTGCTTGCTTATCGATCTTGAATGACCTTGGGCCAGTGATTTTCAACCACTGTGCCACTGCCGCACTTTTTCGTGCCACGAGACTCTTGGAGTGTACTGCCATTGCGAATATCTATACGAGAGAAAGCCTGTTAAAAAAACAATTATAGGTTTTTTCTAAAAAGACCTGTTAATCTTTTTAGTTTGAGGCATCAGTTTACAGTCCCACGCTTGATACGCGAATAGGTGAAAATAGGTTGTAGCTTATATATTCACTGTCACATATGCGATGCCACAATGTTGTGGTATATCCCTTATTAAAACGAATTTGATTGAAAATATATTGAATTGAAAATTATTTTTGTATGTTACTTTAAAAAATCTTATACATAAGCGGCTTAAGTGTGTGTTTGTCGCCGATAGCTTATTGGTTGCTTGCGTAACTGTACTAGCCAATGGGGTGAAGTTGCCACGGCATTCAAATAGTCCATATGCACTGATACCATACATGCAGTTATCATTGTTTTAATTTAATTATCCTGGTATTTAAGAACATTTAAATATTTTGCCCTATTTTATTCCGACATTGTATTTTACACTGAATTTTCAGCTGAGCGCAAATTGAGCGTGTCAGGGGGAAGGTGAACGTTTGTTTGCATTAGCAGTCATCTGTTTTTGAAACTGCTTACAACTGAACGCAATTTGAGCGGGTCAGAGGGAAGGTGAACATTTGTTCGCATTAGTATTTGTAATATCTAGAAATGCGGTCATTTCTTTCTAGTAATGTTATAGGCACCCTTCCCCCTAAACGTTCACCTTCCCCCTGACACGCTCAATTTGCGCTCAGCTGAAAATTCAGTTTAAAATACAATGTCGGAATAAAATAGGGCAAAATATTTAAATGTTCTTAAATACCCTATTAATTAAGTAAATTTATTTTAAACAACGTTTGCAAACTGAAATGTTTAAATATTCAGAATGTAAACAATATAAAACCTTAACTTGATTTCTTTTTTGGTTACATGTACCAAATTTGCAGTTCTTTGGTACCGAAAGTCAAGGGAAATTTAAAGTGAATTTATTATTATAATTTTATAGTTTAAAAAATATAATAAATTCAGAATTATTCATAATTTTTAAAGTTATTTTGCTTTTAATTTAATTTCAAACGTTTGCTTGTACGCACTTTTATCTATGCGTATGTACTGCATTTTTGGGGAAATAATAATAACGTGAAATATTAATACAGTGTCAAGGTGCAACGAGTAAAAAGATAATGGTATAGTTCATAACAATGAATATTTTATTAACATAAGGTATTCTTCTCAAATGT